>ML675604.1:46471198-46546986 GCA_007922155.1 Mesoclemmys tuberculata
GATCATATTGGTCCCTTCTGACCTATGAGTCTATGAGTCTATCATCTGCGATCTTCCAAGCCCATGTCCCTATATTGCAGTGGTTCTCAACCAGAGGTACCCGTACCCCTGGCGGTACGCAGAGGTCTTCTAGGGGGTACATGAACTCATTTAGATATTTGCCTAGTTTTGCAACAGGCTACATAAAAAGCACCACAAAGTCATTACTCACTGCAAATTCTTAAACAAAATGAGAAAGTAAGCAATTTTTCAGTAATAGTGCGCTGTGACACTTTTGTGTCTTTATGTCCGACTTTGTAAGCAAATCATTTTAAAGTGAGGTGAAATGGGTACACAAGACAAATTGAGACTCCTGAAATGGGTACAGTAATCTGGAAATGTTGAGAACCACTGCTATACTGGACATCTGCAGGGCAGCTACCTGATTGTCGGTGCATACCTTTGCATCCCACTATTCCTTGACGAGACGGTGCTTCAAAGGTCACAACCCTGTACTCCTGCCTGCCTCCAGAGACACTGCTGGTGAGTCACCTAATTTGGGAATGGACATGAGCAAGCACTTGAAGAAAGAACTGTTACTTACCTTGTAACTGTTGTTCTTTGAGATATTTCTCATGTCCATTCCAACCTGCCTTCCTTCTCCTCAGTCAGAGTTCCAAGAACAAGGAACTGAGAGGGAGAGGGAGCCCGGGCACCTATATGAGAGTGCTTTTGTGGTCCACTGCAGGTGATGCTAGAGCTGGCACATATGGGTACCACTAAGGGAAAAAGTTTTCCAGCACCTATGCAAGTGGCGTGTGCACACACCTAAATTGGGAACGGACATGAGCAGCACATCTTGAACAACAGTTGCAGGTAAGTAATGGCTCTTTCATTACTATTGATTCAAAAGGAAAATAATTTTAAAATAAAATGGATAGAAATAAAACTAAAAGGGCACAAAGCTCTTTGAGATGGAACATAAGATGTGTCCCATGGTTTCCTTCTGGCTACAGCCATTCAATTTTTCAAAGACCAATCCAGTACTGAACACTTGAATCCCAAATTTGTTGAAACTAAACAATAGTAACTGGAATAATCCTACACTAGTGTTGACAGTGGATCTTTCCTGCAAGCAAAAGACGGTTTGAGACAATTAAAGAAAAAAAATCTTTTCTCCCTGAGCTACTTAGCTAATTAAGTTCTGTTCAATGTCTGGATGATTGGTGGTAGTAATATACTCATATACTTCACATTCAGTAGTGAGGCTCACAATGACAAATTTTTAACTCATTGCATCTTTATAATTTTAGAGGCCCATTTACTACTGTGAGAAAGTTAAGAGAAATAATCTTTCTGCCCTAAGAGCTTAAATGTTTGTTTTTTATAAAAATTCATTTTGCTTCAGTAGTAGAGGTGAAGTATTGATTTTTTGATACTTGTCACTTCCATGCCTTTCATGATATAGCACGTCAAAACTTTAACTCTTTTTGACTTTGCTAGCCATAAGAAAAGTAGAATTTGTATTTGAGGTTCCAACTGACATTCTCAAATCACATTTTCACTGATTGGCTTGGTCTTTCTTGGGGGTGTGGCAGGCATTCATCAACTTGAGTGAATGGGCATAAGTCTCTGACCCAAGATGATGATGATACATTTTTTTCTGTACCTGTTACTACTATTTGCTCTCATTTGTATTTAATTGGTAACATATTTTGTTCCCATACTATGTATCTCCTTATAGTAAACAATACCAGTTTTAGTTGTAAAGATCTTACTTTCTCCTCCCATTCCTTCTAACCGAGATGCAGTAATGTGAGGCAGCTAACTTATTCTAAGCTTTTACACTTGTTAAAAAAGCTGAATTGAGAGCAATAGATTCACTTCCAGCTCATACTAAAAAGGCTGAACTTTAAAGCAGTCCTTCTGTCTTTGAAATAATGCTGAGCCACTGCTACTGGGCTAGAAGGGAAATGCAACATTTTCTTTGAAATTCAGCCACTTGTGAAATACTGTGAGCTCAACTTCAAAGGAAACTATCGTGTCCTTCCTGAGTTCAACCTCCCAGGTTTTTTTAATTTTACTTTAAAAAGGAGCCTGTTTACTTGCTCAAATGAAAGTAAAATTCAGATTACCCTAGCTGCCTGTAAAAGTTTTTAGTTGCCACGCTTAAGGGTAGGTGACCTCAAGAATCTTCAGTGGGTGTAGATGGGCAGCGGAGGAATAGTGCTCATTGTAATGCTGTCCCTATTAACCCTTCATCTGAACTGTAAATTACTTTTCCAGATAATGGAATATATCTATAATCACTTCTCAAAATTGGTTTCCAATTTTATTGTGATTCTTGCTCATGACATACGTGAAGAGCTGGTCTCAATCCAGTTTTTAGTTGACAGCTGTGGTGGTGGCTGACATCTTTCACTGTTTGTTTTTGGTGCCAAGAACTGAATTGACACAGAAGACCTTCACCCTTAGATGTGGACCTTACAGTCATGTACACAGGAGATTGTGGTAAAGTTTTCACTTGTACTCTCAGAACAAAGCAAGTTCTGGCATAAATAGGATTTTACTATCCAGAGAGTTCTGCCACTTTTCATAAGCAATTGAATCCACTAAAAAGAGAGAAATTTAAAGAATGTATAATAGTGATGAATCACTTAAGTGAATGTACTTCTTGGCCAGTGCACTGTCCTTGTACTTCTGCCTCAACTAAGGTATGCACCGGTGATCCAGGAATGTACAGCTTTCAATGACTTATTGAGTAAGCAAGTAATTGAGTGTTTGTAGAACTTTGAGGGAAATAACTGGACTGTGACCCTTGTTAAATTGATACTAAAACCTTTTCCTGATTCATATCTTTCTATGTTGGTAGAGTAAATGAAAATTTATACTTAACACAAAACAAATCTCCTAGGTTAAGATGCTAAATAAAGATTTATAGTTATAAGAAATAAAGTTATACCAACTATTTAAATACGTTCTTTTGACATTTTTACCTAGATACTATACCCTTTCCATTGCTAGACACACTTTTGAAAATGAGGAGGATTTAGTTGGAAGAATACTGAAGGCTTGTGAAAGCAATATATATGATGGTTTGTGCTTTGTTTTAAAACATTTAATTATATCAGTTATGTATGTTTCCTGTCACAGCTCGAAAGCAACACTTTTGAATTTAGATACATAAGTAGTTACATTCTTTCAGTTCATTTTCTTAGAAGCATAGAAATGTAGGGCTGGAAGGGACCTGCAAGTCATCAAGTCCAGCCCCCTGTGCTGAGGCAGGACCAAGTAAACTGAGACCATCCCTGAGAATTTAGTCCAACCTGTTCTTAATAAACATCCAATGAAGGAGATTCCACAACTTCCTTGGAAGCCTATTCGAGAGCTTAATTATCCCTTGCAGAGTTAGAAAGTTTTTCCTAATATCTAACCTAAATCACGCTTGCTGTGGAGTAAGCCTCCTTACTTCTTGTCCTACTTTCAGTGGACATGAAGAGCAGTTGATCATTATCCTCTTTACAGGATCCCTTAACATATTCGAAGACTATCAGGTTCCCTTTCAGTCTTATTTTCTCAAGAATGAACAGGCCAGTTTTAACCTTTCCTCATAGGTCATGTTTTCTAAACCTTTTATCATTTTGTAGCTCTACTCTGGTCTCTTTCCAGTTTTTCCACATCTTTCCTAAAGCATGGAACCCAGAATTGGATAGCCTCCAACTGAGGCCACACCAGTGCTGAGTAGAGAGGGACAGTTACTTCTGTTGTCTTGCATACGAACTTCCTGTTAATACACCCCCAAAATATTAGCCTTTTTTGCAACTGTAAAATGGAATATTTTGCTTGGTAGTGTTCTATTTAAATTACCTGTGTTGCGTTTGGGGCACTTCGGCGCTAATTCATTAGGAACAGGACTCTGGTGCTAGGCACGCTACCAACAGTTCAAAGTTATTTGTAACTGTAACAGTACATATGTTACTCCTGGAGGAATTCTGCACCACTGGGCAACTGTGGAATTCATGTCCCGTGCAGATCTTTTTTTACTACAGAAAATACATTCTGCTGGAAAGGCGCTGCAGTTATGCCTTTTGCTTCCCCTCCTCCCCCCCAGGGGACTTGCTGTGTCACTAGAACAGAGGGCAGCTGGCTCCCTGGCCATAGCAACTAGCAGCTGATGGAGAGGCTGGGTTCCTCACAGACCTGCCTGCAGGGCCAGGTGAGTTGGCATGGGATATGGGGTGGAAGGGAATGTAAAGAGAGCCAGGCTGCTCGGAGGCCACACAGAGTGGGGTTCAGAAAGGCTAATAGGGTGGGGGAGACACTGAGGCAGGACTGAATGCGAGTGCCACATGGGGACAGAGGGGCAGTGTACAGGGCCACATGGGGACAGTGCAGATATACCTGACTGACTGGGAGAGGCTAGGGACCAACCAGGGTCTTCATGGGGGAGATTCCTCAACTCCCTAGCAATCGCCCCCCCCCCCCCCCAAAAAAAAACCTGTTCCATACCTCACACCTACACCAGGTTCACTCCCAGGCTCTCTCACAGCAATTACTTCCCTCTGCCTCAGCTCCATCTTTACCCCTGGTTCCCCCAAGCCTTTGCAGTGCTTGTGAAGGATGCAGGAAATATCTTTCTGGTATTTTAGTTTAAATGAATTATTAATCAATGTTCTGCATTAACATACTTAGTAAAGAATCTGTTTGTTGGAAAACATTTCCAGAATGTGTTTTGTCTGTATAGTTACAGACATACTTGCTGACTGATATTTTGAAATAAATTACCAAAATAATTAAAACTGGCGTGTAATATTGACAAATAAAATATGCGGAGCTTTGCAGAATTTTTAATTTTTTGGCATAGAATTCCCCTGGGGGTAATATGTAGAACTGATTAAAATTGAGAGAGAGGGAAGAAAATAAATGTGTGGTGCTGAGTAGAATTTTTACAAACTACTTTTTTCTAGCAACATCAGTAAAGGTGCGAATAAAATGAAAAGGACTACGTTGGACGATGCTAATTCTCTGTCTAGTATCGATGTAACATACCCGTGATTTTTGTACTGTCTCTAATGAAATGCAATTATTTTTGTATGCTTGAGTGTAGATATTGTATCTTTCATTCTAGCCTTGTTATTCAGGATTAATGTCCAATCTGAGTTCTTGCCTTCTACTTTCCTCTTCAGGCATTTCTGTCTTCAGTGCAAGTGTTTTCTTTCTTTTTACAATAAATAATCTAATCATAGTTTGGACTCCCTTTCAGTGACTTGTTTGGGAAAGGGAAGTTGTAGAATGCCCTAAAGAAGTCTTCTGCATTTAACCATTACTGTGGTGTTTGTCACCTTCTTATATATTTGAAAGGCAATGTGATAGGTATCTCAAATTCCTGTAAAAGGAAATCCTGAGGTGGGGAAAAAGGAACATCTAATTTCTATTTTGTACAGTACTGCGAATATGGAGCTGGTTCCTCTTCTCTTATTTTGACGCTTTTCCTTCCTTCCACCTTACTCTTTAACTCTTGCTAAAAGTAAGGAAGAAAAGACAGCTAGATGAAAGTGGATAGGTGAAGAATGAGGAGAGAGCTTTAACCTCTAGGTGGTACGTTCTAATCCAGATCCAGGGCAACAGTAACACAGTTATGAGATGGGTGTTTGGTAGATCATGTTAGACAAGTTTTGTCTCTGCTTTTAAATATTAAGACAATAATGTAACTGGAATGGTTCAGGAGGTACCAGCTGTTTATATGTTGTAATTTAAATGGAAATTGAAATACTTATCTGAAAACTGAGGCATATTAAACTTGTTATGTGGCTGTGCCCAATTAAACATTGAGTGTTATACTGCAACATTGTATCTGTATTGCCTTTTCTAACACTGTACCTACTGCTATTGCGTAACTTTCATTAAAAAAAGAGTTGGAGACAAAGAAAGCTTGATGGTAATCAAAATTACCTAAGATCACAGATAACTTAACATGCCAGTGAAAATATTTTCAGAACCAGTGAACTGTTTTCAAACTCCTACAAGTTACATGGGACTATAACAATTTAAAAAACTTAAGCATTAAAAAATGGAAATAGAGTTAATTTTTATGCATAGTCTATTAAATTGCATTTTATACATATTTACCCTGTGGATACAGATAACCATGGGCAAGGTTGTCTGGCATGACCTCTTTGAACTGTCCTGCTGTAATTTTGTCCTAAATCTGGCTAATACAGCCTAAAGAGGATCACCCCCAAGTGTAAGGTGTAGAGCTGATGGGTTCACATTCTGCTCCCTTGCTTAGCAGGGAGAATGGTGATCCCTAATAAAAGAATCATGACTAGCATACTTGTGCACTATGCGTGTGGTCACTGCCACACAAGACACAGCAGCCCTATGGCTGCTGTAACTTGATGCAGAGATGCTGACCCTGCGCAAAGCAGCTTTAGTGTCAGGAGTGTTAAGGTGAACTTTAAGCCATCTTCTTACCACATCCCCTCCCAATTTGCAACTTGTACTTTGTTACCTTCAGCAGCAGCCAAGGGTCTGGCCACATAACTCTGACTCATGGTAACAGGGAAACTTTAGTTTTTTGTTAAATTGAGTTCTTAGATGTGTACATTCAAGACTCACTTCTAAAATGTACTGTTATATAAAGTGTATATTACATATCAAAACTATACTGAGGCAGTAATCCTGAGTGACTTGGTGCACATATAATAATTGTTGCCTGTAGTAACTCAGTTTTATGATTATGTAGATGGGTCAGAGGAAAGGTTGTCCTTTTGTTTCTACATCTATATAGTTCACTTCATTTTTAAGTGTATATATGAAATGTTAAGTAATATAATACATCAGTCATTTCCTTAACTACTCATTTCCAGTCTCTTTAGTTACTTTTTAATTAAATGTTCATGTTATAGAATTAACAGATAGTTACTCTTTTTTAGAACAAAGCAGCATAGGTCTTTTTTAAAAAAAATCTACTGCAACAAAACATTGTTGCACATGCTTTTATCCCTGAGGAGGGGATGAGAGAACTAATGTGACAGATGTTAGTCATGTCACCTAATGCAGTACTGGAAGGCACTCAAATACTATGGTGATGAGGGAGGTCTAAGAATCTATATAGAATAGAACCTTATCTGTAACTTACCACAACTCCTATTAGGAAATACTACTTAGCATTTCTATCATGCCTTCCATTTGGGGATTTTAAAGTGCTTTACTTAAATGCTTCAATCCTCACAACAGCACTTAATGTTTTCCTTTGCTGTACTTATTTCCTTTTAATCTCTAGAATTTATAATATTGATTTTTATACATGCTACAAACTGATCCTTTGAAGGACTTAAAAAGCTGAAGCACAATCAACAAATTGTTCGCTTCTCTTTAATACAGAGCATTAAATACAGTACTGAGTTATATATTGCACGATATCATGGGTTATATGAATAGTTATTTTAAAGGTGTTCCTGGAAACCAGTGTTGGCTAGCTTATCTAGGCACTTTCAGGTAGTTCTAGAAAGTTTTCCCAATGCTGTTGGGGCACCTTACACTGTGGGTAAAATTTTCAAAACTGGCTAGCCCAAGTCTTATTGATAGGCTGTTAGACTTGGTGATTTAAATTACTTAAACACTTCCAGAAAATACAACTTTATCCCTCACATGAAACCTTAAATGAAAATTATTCTTTTAAATGAATTTTAAAAAACCTCCTGTTGGTTTATTTCATTAGAATTTAAGTCTGTGCAGGAGATCACTTACTGGAACTCTAACATGAATGTACATCAGAACATGTTTGATATCATCCTACTAATTTAGAAACATTGACATTTCATCTGAGTGTTATGCAAACAAGCCAGTGTGTAGGTGCTTTTTACTCAGTATGATGCCATTAGGAAGTTTAAGTTATTAACACTGGGAATCTATTTAGCTCACAGCTTGCAATAATCGCCATATTGACAGGTGAGAGCTTCTGTATATGAAGATCCTTGGTGTCAAGTGATATGATTGTATCTATAAAAAAATACGGTTTTTACCCATGGTAAAATGGAACACGTTGTCAGTTATGTCTGCATATACAAATGTTTAAAAAACAAACAAAAAAACCCAAAACTTCTCCTATGAAACTGAAATATATGGACTGGAATTAAAAGAAAATGGAGAGACTCCCTTTAAGATGTTGAAGCTCTGCTGCTTTCTTAAAGCCTACCAAGCATTATCTTATTTAATGTAAACCATGTAGGGCTTAAATAAGATTGTTGATTATCACGGTTAATTTTTAAATTTAGAGTACTTCCCCATTTTAATTTTATTCTAATATGGGCTTTATTTTAATGAACTGATGCTTTGAATCTTATCTATAAATATTTTCTAGTAAACCTGTGTCTGTCAAGATAGCAGAAATTTGCATTTTTATTGAAGGCACTGTTTGGAATTTATGAAACAATGAAACAAACCACTTATAAGCAAATGTAGGTAACAGTCCAACATAACCTTGATCCCAAAATGGTTTTTAAAAGACTAAACACATTCCTTAGTTATGTCTCCATATATTACTCTTGGAGAATTTTGAAACACTGTTCAATGCAGAATTTGTGCAGAATTAATGTTCTGCACAGAATTCATGTTGCAGAGCTGCTGGCTGTCACTAGGTCCGTTGGACCTGGCAGAACCCAGCTCTAATAGAAGACACTGCTGAGGGGAAGGGAAGAGGAGGGAGAGGAGGAGCTGGAGTCATGTAAGTCAGAATGCCTGAGAACTTAAAAATTAGGTGGTAACAGACAGCAAAACCCAGTAATGTTCAATGTGTGATACTTTTAAACAAAAGTGCTCTCAACCCAGAGTGACAATCCTACAAACTTGTTATATGGACAATAAAGGGGGTATAAAAATGGGGGGGAGAATATAAGGGGGAATGCTATGCTTCCAATGATCTGTTTGCCTAGTTTCACCAGTTATATCATTCTCTAACATCTTTCTCTATCTTCTTGGCATGGCGTGGGTTTGGTGAATGACTGGATTGCAGAGATGCATGGCACTTGTTGCATGTACTGTCCTCTGGATGAGGAAATCTTCTCTTACAATGTCAGCCTTTCCTAAATCCTTTCAGTTTTTCCTGACCATACAATTGAGGAAGAAAATCAAGAAGTATCTACTTAACATAAAGGTTTAGCTGAGACACCAATTTACATTTCTTTAACTGATGCACAATGGCTTACATCTGAACACAACTCCTGTGTTGATTCAACATCTGTTTTGGTTTCTGGCAACCTTTTATGCCTGAACTCTCTTGTGTGCACCTGTTTATATAGGACTGTACTTTTTTATGAGTTAAGTGGTTTATGTCTTCTGTTTCTTATAGAATGTTGTATAAAGAAAGTTGGGAAAATGGTGTTTACATGCTACTTTATATAGTGGTGGTCTCTTCATCTAGACCTTTTGGCTGCCCTGGCATAATAGATAGAGTAAATATCTTAGTTTCTCCTTCCGAGGAAACAAAATTATTCTTGACTGTGTTCAGTGGATTGAAAAAGCTATAAAAGCTAGCTTGCACAGGTCTTTCTTTCTGAACTGCAGAAGCCAAGACCCCTTGTGAAGAAATGCCCTATTCACACCCTCATTTCTCTTGTAGGGAGGAGATACAAACTGAAGTCCTTCTGCTGAATCAACTGTGGTAGCAAGGAATGAGGAGAAGTGCAGTCTCTGATAGTTTTATATGGCCAAAGACGAAAAACTAATATCCAAAACTCCACTTGAAGACCCAAAAAGTAGCCAGTACTTCATGCAGCCAGTGAGAGATAAATGACTTACTATGCAGGCTTCTGCAGTCAGCACTTGTTTCAGTTTCTGAATGGCTTTAAGATGTGGTCCTATGTAGAATTCACTATAGGAATCTAATCATGAGATGACAAAGGCATGGGTGATTGTGGCAATGTAAGAATCTGAGAGGAATGGCTCAAAAGTACTAACTACGCACAGGAGAGGAAAGAGCATTGAATCACAGAATCTTAGAGTTGGAAGGGATATCAGGAGGTCATCTAGTCCAACCCCCTGCTCAAGCCAGAACTAACCTCAGCTAAATCATCCCAGCCAGGGCTTTGTCAAGCCACAGCTTAAAAACCTCTAAAGATGGAGATTCTACCACCTCCCTAGGCAACCCATTCCAGTGCTTCACTATCCTGCTAATGAAAAAGCTTTTCCTAATGTCCAACCTGGACCTCCCCCAACTTGAGACCATTGCTTCTTGTTCTGTCATCTACCACCATTGAGAACAGCCTAGCTCCATGCTCCCTGGAACCCTGTTTCAGGTAGTTAAAGGCTGCAATCAAATCTCCCCTCATTCTTCTCTTTTGCAGACTAAACAAGCCTAGTTTGCTCTGCCCTCTCCTCATAAGTCTTGTGCTCCAGGCCCCTAGTCAATTTTGTTGCCCTCAACTGGACTCTCTCCAACTTGTTCTCATCCTTTTTGTAGTGGGGAGCCCAAAACTGGACACACTACTCTAAATGTGGCCCTCCAATGCCAAATAGAGGAGGAGAATCACTTCCCACGATCTGCTAGCAATGTTCCTATTAATGCAGCCCAATATGCTATTAGGCTTCTTGGCAAGGAGGGCACACTGGTGAGTCATATCCAGCTGCTTATCCACTGTAATTCCCAAGTCCTTTTCTGAAGAACTGCTGCCTAGCCCATCTGTCCCCAGTCTGTAGCTGTGCATAGGATTCTTCTGTCCTAAGTGCAGGACTCTGCACTTGACCTTGTTGAACTTCATCAGATTTATTTTGGCCTGGTCACTTGTGGATGACCATATTATAGTCCACTTTAGAGTCTGTAATTACCCCCTAGGTTTTGAACCCATATAAACACTAGTGGATAGTGCGTCCCCTCTCCTCTCCTCTCCTCCAAACACAGACATCCCCAATCAAAGGGCTAATATTTGCAATTTCCTCTGTCTGCTTTCCTCAAATCACTGTTTCAGTGTCATCTGAAATGAGCCCCAGGTAGTTATTTAACAGTAGTGTAATAATAAAAGTAAAAAAGTACTTGGTTATTGAATCTTGGTTGCGAGGGGGAAATTATTAGGGTTTTTATGTGAATTTTGTTGGGATTAAATTAGTGAAATGTGAATCAGTGAAGGATTTAGTTTTAAGTGCTATCTTTTAAACCTAGGGATAAGGCATAATTTTTAAAAAGAATAGAACTTATTTGGATTATGCAGTTTACAAGTTTTTGTACAAATATAATCTTCAGTATAGGATTATCTGTAATAACAATATTTAGAAAAGAGGGTTAGAATAAGAGTTCCTAATGCTTGAGGGGTGGGGAATATTAGTTGTGTTAAACTCTTTCTAATGCTGTCTTCAGACCAATTTGACCAGGATATGGAAATGGCTAAAGGTAGGTACTCTTCTTACCTATTTTCTTGTAACTGAATCTCCATTGATCTGATAGGTAGAATTGAAAGTTTTATTTGCTTTAAGTCTACATCAGATAAAATTGCATATTGCATTTAAGTACTGTAGGAAATGAGGCAGTGATGTTCTTAAATTTGGTTCCAATTTTAGGTCAAGCAATTTCAGATTCAGGGGGTTTTAAACTTCTTCAGAAGTCACCTAATGGAGATCCTTAAACCTCCTGTGTAAAGCTTGGAAGGATGGGGGAGCAGGGCATGACACTGCTGTTTTGAGTTTACATTGATACCAGTACAAACCTGATCGCTTAGGAGAAATCAAGATGTAATTGGCTCTCTAATGGGTAAGGTTCGGCACTCTGATTTAAATCTGCCTATGTGATTTTTAGCAATCTTGAATTGTGGACAATGATGTTGATTGGAGAGGGTTCAGAGAAGAGCCATAAGAATGATTTAAGGATTGAAAACGCCTTATAATGAGAGAATCACGGAGTTCAATCTATTGATCTTATCAAAGAGAAGGGTAAGGGTTGTCTTGATCACAGCCCAGAAGTCCCTACATAGGGGGACAGAAACTTGGTAACAGTGCTTTTCAATCTAGCAGACAAATATAGAACAAGACCCAATGGCTAGAAATTCAAGCTAGACAAATTCAGATTAGAAATAAGATGCACATTTTAACAGGGTTAGTAATTAACCATTGGAACAACTTACTAAGGCTTATGGTGGATTGTCAATCACTGGAAACTTTTTAAAATCAGGATTGAATGTTTTTCTAAAAGGTGTGCTCTTGGTCAAAAAGGAATAATTTCAGGAAAGCCCTGTGGCATGTGTTAGGCATGGGGTCAGACTAGAAGATCGCAGTGGTACCTTCTGGCCTTAAAATGAATAAATTGCAGTAATTAAGAAGTGCTAAGTGGAAATGGGGCTGGAGAGCATTTTACAGATATTAAAGTTTGTAACCAGAGGATTGATTTAGCCAGAAGAAGTTTGGTAAAATTCCATTCTAAAGTGGCAGTACCAGACGCCTCACCAGAACCAAGACTTCATATGTGACAATTGTCTACTAAGTCTTGGTCTATTCAGTGGCAGTGGTCGATAGGAGATACGCAAGCTATGTAACGTAGCTTGCATGTTTCCTGTCGATGTACTTGTGTTTACTAGCGTGGCATCTTCACAGCGCTGCAGTACCCTCTTGTTGACAGAGCCTTACTCTCTTCGGGAAGGTGGCTTAATGGAGTCGACCAGAAAGCGCTCTCCAGTCAACTGAGCAGATCTTTGCAGACCGCTCTGTCGATGGCACTGCATCGGTCCCTGCTGCCGCGGCAGTGAAGACACACCCTAAGAGAGTCAGTTAGATTTGGGGTAATTTTTTGTTTAATGTACTGTATCTTGGAAGTAGAATAACTACTTTATTACATTAATTCAGTGATACTCACTCCTCAGTGGTTCAGGAGCCAAATTAGCAATCAACATTACCCAAAAAAGCCACAGTAGTATGAATTCATTGTTTCATTTGCTATGGTACGATGTACTCGTACTTAAACAGTATGACGGGGGAAATATTCGGGTTTATATGTTTTTTCCCCTCACAGTAAAATGACCAGATATTATTATTTGATCAGCTACAACTGATTAATAACATAGTAGAAGCATCCTGACTGATAAATAACTTAAACTGGTTAATAATTAAATATTTGTGTTTTAATATCATCTGTTGCAAAGAGCCACAGGAGACACATTAAAGAGCCACTTGTGGCTCGCAAGCCTCAGTCTGAGTATCACTGCCATAAATTTAATATTAATGGGAAATGATACCACAATGATTTGCAATGAAATGCACAAGAAATTATTTTAAATTATTAGACTCCAACAAACAAGACTTGTTGGCTAATTAAAAAGTACAAATTGTAAACGGATTTCTGTCCAGCATGTAGCGCTAACTAAAACGAGTCTATTGATCTACTGTGTGTTTGTCTCTTGCTCTTTATACAACAAAACGATATTAAGAAACCACAGGGGGCACAGTTGTGTCCTAAATAGCTGTTTACTAAATATACACACATATGCACGTTCTAGCTGCATAATACCACTCTGGTATCCTGGAGGCTTCTGAAATGTAGAACACAGTGAGGGTCACAAGGGGGCTAACAAACTATTTAAAGGGAAACTACCTTATACACTACATTACATAAAAAAAAATTATTGTATTAAGTGCTACAGGAAAACTAAGAAACCTCTGTGTGTATCTCTCTCACACACACACACATTATGGATTCTGTTGTCTGTAGAAAATGAGTTGGAAATCATCTTGACTAAAAGTTTAGTAGTCATATCTAGCTGACAATAAGCAAAATAAATTGAATCCAAAGACTTCATAATATCTGAAAGAAATGCTAAAGTGATACGGCAAAACGTAGTATAGTACTAATTGCAAAGAATGTCCTGTAAGTTTGGCATATACAACAAGAAAATGAACAAGCTTGGCTGATAGTGGTTTTCAACCCCTATCCATTTGTTCAGTTCCTTACTATAGGAGAAGTAGTAGTGAACCCATATTTAAGTTGCCTAACACTGTCCATTATAAAGGATTCTTGCAACCTTTTCTTTCAGAATCTCTCATCACCATTATTTGCTGCAGGCCTTTGATAGTCAACACAGGGAATGACCCGAGGCTACAAAAGTGACTTCTTGTCCTATGAAATTCCATTCAGTTTTTACTGAAGTATAATACATTTAAAAATTGCCATTTCCTTTATTTGGTTTGCCTTCCTTCGGAAATGGCAGCATGGATTCACCAAGAGGCCATGCTCAAAGCTGTGGCAGTGACATCAGCACATGCTGTCCAGCTCACCAGGGAGCTACATGAAGCTAGTGGGGGTGGAGGGGATAGAGAAACAAGCTGGGTTCCCCTCACAACCACCACCTGGACCCGGCACATGGTGCTGGAAACCAGTCCTCCACCTCTGGGGACATCACCCTATAAGCTGGAGCGCCACCAACTTCTAGGTTTGTTGTAGGATGAAGAGAGTCAGGCTATGCTGGGTCTATCCCCTGATTGCACTCTGGACCCAGCATTTTTTGCACTTTGAGCGCATCTTTAGACATGTAGCTCAAGTAGCAGCAGTCTCTGCTGTAATGCTGAAGGTTCAGGGTTCAAACCTTGGTGATTCATGAGAGATTGAATAGGTTGCTAGTTGCACATCTTAACTTGACTTTGCTTTGAATTTCTTTTTTTAAAAACAAATCCACAAACACAGGAAATCTCATATTCAATCAGTTAAAAGAATATCAAGCCTGCAAAACCAAGCTTTAAGTTAGGAATTGGCATGTTTATGGTGGCCTGTGCAATCTTAATTTGACCTCCATTTTGATAGTTATTAATTACATGATCACATGCCACTGTTATTTTCTTCAGTCGATCCCTGCATGCTTTATTTGCTTTACAAGATGGGTACACAAGGGGGCAGAATTAAAATTGCACAGCAAGTACCAGATTTATGGTTGCCCAACTCTCAAGTTTTCAACTTTGCAACCTATAAATTATATTTAACATAGTTTTAGTATAGTTATAATTGTTCAAAACTTTGATGTAATGATATATTGCCTTTTCAGTTTCTTAACTTTTTTGTTCCTAGTCCCTAAAGATAATCAGCTATTTCTGTTTGAAAGAGATCAGCATGGCTATGTTAAGCAGCAAATGTTAGTCTCCTTTATGGAAGATTCTAGCTTGGCTTTTCTGCCCTTCCTGAATTCCAAGTGCCCAGAAGTCTATGATTTTATATAAAAAGGGACTATTACGAAATGGGTGTATAAAACTAGTAATCCATCCACACCTATCTCACCAGTATGCTGCAAGTATTATTACATGGTAACCCAATTTGGGTTGAATTAGCTACAGCCTGCATAGAGGAATAGTTGTTCTCTTCATGCTTCAGTGAGGGTTGACAATGGTGTTGAGTCCTTTGGTCACCTGAGAGACTTCTGCTTCCTGAAAAGTAACTTGATAGCACCAATTTCTGTGGTCGAAATAAATGTTACCTTGTCTTTGAGTATTGCCTGCATGAATCATTTCTGTAGGTGTGAATGCACCGTGGATGCCTGAGCTCAGACATTTTTAGAGATTAATGTCTATGCTGACGGAAGAGAGCTCTCTTGTTGGTATAATAACTTTCACCTCTCACGGAAGTGGAGCAATGTTGGTGCGAGAGCATTTCCCACTGACGTAAAGCCAGTGTGAACAGTGTGTAAGTCACTGTAACTTGCATTGCTCAGGGGTGAGGCTTTTTACACCCCAAATGACGTAAATTATATCAACTTAAAGCGATAGTGTAGACCTGCCTTCAGCTTGTGTTCACACATAACGTACAAATATTTTCATAGAATCATAGAAGATTGGGGTTGGAAGGGACCTCAGGAGGTCATCTACTCCAACCCCCTACTCAAAGCAGAGCCAACCCCAAATAGTCGTCGCAGCCAGGGCTTTGTCAAGCCACGCCTTAAAAACTTCTAAGAATGGAGATTCCACCACCTCCCTAGGTAACCCATTCCAGCGCTTCACCACCCTTCTAGTGAAAAAGTTGTTTTCTTAATATTCAATCTAGACCTCCCCCACAGCAACTTGAGACCAATGCTCCTAGTTCTGCAATCTGTTACCACTGAGAACAGCCTACTTCCATCCTCCCTGGAACCTCCTTTCAGGTAGTTTAAAGGCTGCTATCAAATCCTGCCTCATTCTTCTCTTCTGCAGACTAAACAAGCCTAGTTCTGTCAGCCTCTCTTCATAAATCATGTGTTCCAGCCCCTGAATCACTTTTGTTGCCCTCCACTGGATTCTCTAATTTGTCCACATCCTTTCTGTAGTGGGGGGCCCAAAACTGGACACAGTACTCCAAATTAGGCCTACGCAGTGCTGAGTAATCACTTCCCACGATCTGCTGGTAATGCTCCTACTTATGCAGCCCAATATGCTATTAGGCTTCTTGGCAAGGAGGGCATGCTGCTAAGTCATATCCAGCTGCTTATCCACTGTAACCCCCAGGTCCTTTTCTGCAGAACTGCTGCCTAGCTTGTCAGTCCCCAGTCTGTAGCTGTGCATGAGATTCTTCCATCCTAAGAGCAGGACTCTGCACTTGTCCTTGTTGAACCTCATCAGATTTCTTTTGGCCCAGTCCTCCAATTTGTTTAGGTCCTTCTATATCCTATCCCTACCTTCCAGGGTATCTACCACTCCCCCTAACTTAGTGTCATCTGCAAACTTGCTGAAGATGCAAGCCACCCTCTTTTCCAGGTCATTAATGAAGAACAAAATTGGCCCCAGCACTGACCTCTGGGGTACTCCGCTTGTTACCAGCTCCTAACTAGACATCAAGACATTGATCACTAATCATTGAGCCCGATGATCTAGCCAGCTTTCTATCCAATTTATAATTCATTCATCCATCCCATGCTGCTTTATTTTGCTGATAAGAATATGGTGGGAGACGGTATCAAAACTTTAACTTTGTTAAAGTCAAGGTATATCACATCCACTTCTTTCCCCACATCCACAGTTGGTCATCTCTTGCCCTTTTTTCCTTATTCTGCTGTTAAAATGTCTATTTGGCCAGTTCAAATTTTGAATTGGGGTTCTGATTTGTACGTATCTTGACCTCTTCATTTTTTGCCCAATACACTATTTGACTAGATTAAACTGAGGAGTATATCTTTAATGATATTAAATGGTAACTTTTTAACCTAGTTTTCTAAGCTGTTTTTATACGTCAAATACAATCTGTGTCCAGAATTTAGTATATCTGATGGTGCTAAAAATTCATGAAGACTTGAAGAGCTCTGTGTAGCTCAAAAGCTTGTTTCACCAACAGAAGTTGGTCCAGTAAAAGCTATTACCCTCCTCCACCTTATTTCTCTTACCTTGTGACACACACAGCTACAACAATACTGCAGACTAAAAATTCATGTTTATCAATGACTCATTTTTACATACTTGGTAAAGCATAATATCACTCCTAATGCTTGGTACAATCTTCCAGTTAATGTTCTGGTGTTTCCACACTGATTGAAAAGGAAGGTTCAACTGTTAAATGAAGCATTCCGGTTATAAAGACCATACTGCACCTTATTGTATTGACTAATTCCATTTGACTTTAAGCTCCACTGAACAGAGACTTGAGAATTCAGGGCACTTCACCTACTGTACATCTGTAATCTGTTGTATGCTTTTCTGTACTCGCTGAATGGATCTACAGAAGTCCACAAAAGCCATGTCTGCTTGTATCGGCAAATCCACTGTAGCGGGTACTTAAGGCCTTTCATTAACACAACACAACGTGTATCCTTACAATTTTTAGTAACTAAAAGACCACTTGGTAGGTCTCAGTCATGTTCAAGTATTCTGATTCTCTTCTGTTTTATTACGAAAGTGTCTCCATGAAACCAACTGAGAGTCTTCTCGCCAATAGGCTGCCATGATACTGTGACAAAGAACTCACCTGAACATCAGATGAAATAATTAGGATAAGAGCTTAGTACAGTCTCAGTTAATTACTGTAAAATACAAGCAATATCCAGAGTTCTTTGTGGAACATAAATGTATCCTGGACTTCCAGGAAAACAGTTGTAAAGTATTCTGGGAAACTTTCCAGTCAGGCTGAATTTGTTTCTGAGAAGAAAAATAATTGTTATTGCTACTTTCTGCTCTTGCTCAGTAGAAGATATAGTGCCTTGCACACAATATAATGGATTCAATGGTCTGGCTAATGTAAATAGCTATTTTTCAATTATTTCATCACCAGTGCATCAAATTCCTCTGTTAGATTGTATTTTATATCACATACGTTTACTTATTTTGAAAAAGGAAGGTGCTGAATTCCCAGATGAAGAAGGTAAGCATCCTTCCTGATCATCAGTTAAGAATTTGATATGCCAGGGTCTAGGGGCTGCTCTATGTAAACAAAGTGGACAACTAGGATTCCTATTAAGTCATGTTAATTATACTGTTTAATTAGTTTATGGTCCTGTTGGTGTTTAATCTGATTTACAGAGTAACTTTCTATTTCTTTGTTAGCCAGCTTTCAGTCTAATACTTGGCTGAGTTCAGTTATACCTTCTTGGTATAACTGATGAAAGTTATACCTTCTTGGTATAACTGATGAAATTGTGTGGAGAGAGGTAGAAAGTATTATCTAAATAAGCACATTTTACTGGATGTCAAAAGCAGAACTGGTTGCAAAATGGGGTAGGGAATGGGGAAAAACCTATGGGAAATTTTGTCCATTTTTGTGATATGAGTTGCTGAGTTTTGGTCAAAACAAATATTTGTCAGGATCTGAACAAAAGCGTATTAGAGACAGTACAAGAATGCAGTGTTGGTTATGGTCCCTAAGAGGGTATTGAGGTAAGGTTTGTGTTTTCCTCTCCCAAGGGTATAACTATAATATTGGGATATATGTCCAAGATACAGATTACAGAAAAACCAGAGAGTTGACTGGGTTGTTTAATATATGCTATGTGAAGACCATTATATATGAGCCTAGTTTGTATTTTTACTCAGTGAACCTCATAATAGCTGCCGTATACTTGATTCTCCCACTCTTCAAAACTAAACGTATTGATCTTTAACTTTTATTTTCAGAACATTTTTTAGTGTTTAAAGTGTAGCATAGTCACTTAAAAAAAAAAGTCTGAAACCAGTATATTTCAGTACTTGCAATCATTTTTAGATTTGATAAGTTCAAATGAAATATAAACGTTTTGTTCTATAACTATATATTTCTTATTTCTGTAGTATCTTGATCTCATTAATTACCTACTCACTCTCACAACTCAGCTAATGTGTTTAGGGTTCTACATAAAGTACATGTAAAATTGCTCTGAGTAAAGTGTGGGTACGGGAGGGGTGGAGGGAGAATGAATATAGCCAGTGCAGACACTAAGGCTATGGTAAGGAAACCAGAATAAACCGACTTTTGGTATTTGGGAGTATGCTGCTCTCCTTCCTGCTCCTCTTCAGTTGATTCCCACCCCTAGTTCCCTTTGCCCTGTAGCTGCAGGTGGTGTGGCCCTGCAGGAATGTTTTTCTTCTATATGCTTGCTTCCTTCTAGGGAAGGATGGAATAACAGCTCAATGAAAAGCCAAAAAAAAGACAAGAAAGGAAATATCCAATCTCTTCTACTTCATGTTTATACCAGTGTGCATGGTTTGGCTTTAAAAATGAAAGAGAACAAAGTGAGACAGTCAAACGAGGCATTGTCTGCTAAGAAAATTCACTCCTGTGCAAACACTTAATTTAAACAGGCTGCACTGCAGCGGAGCAGGGCTAACTTTGGTTTAGCCTGCTTCAAAAAAATCTCCAACCATAAAGATCAAATATTTCCCTTGGATGGAGGTGTATAACTTTGATCAAAGCCACAAATTGAAAACCTTTAGTGAGTGACAGAATTTGAGTTGTTAACTTGTCCAGTAGTGCTAGTGTATTCGTGTGGATAGAAGTTTCAACAGTTAACCAGCACCATGTGAAGAAAGCCTTTGCTCATTTTTTTTGATATTGGATATAAGGGTAGGTCTGACAGAAGGTCAATATACCGATCAGCACATAACATTCTCCTTTCAAACAGTCATTAACTCACTTGTTCCAGTTGTAGCCTGTATGTCATTGGAGGCCATCTACAATAAAGGGTCATTAGGCAATAGACAGATGAGCAGCATGGACTCTGAATTCCCATATTGCTAGTTTAAAACCAAACATTTGAAGTTATGTAGGTATGAATGTAGGTCTAAATGTAATAGTGCTTTCACTCACATGCTAAAGAAATGTATTCAGTGAGTTGTTGGGAGTGGTGAAGTACAGTTGATTGTAATGTAGAGTACTAGAGCTCACAAATGAGATTTGTGTCAAGTTCATTTTGCTGTTGGCATTACAAGGAATTCATGCTTCAGATGAAGTTGGCGTTTGAGATACGAGAGGTACTGGAGACGAGTGTCAGTCTTAAAAGGTTAATATAATTCAGAACTTTGGGTAGATGCTCTGTAATGATTCCGTAAGACTGTAACTGAAGCCTGGTGAAACGTATTTTACAAAGAGCCTTTTCTATGTCTAAAACTAGGTAGTTGAAAAAAATGATAGATTAACGTATTTATTGGCTTATATAGATGCAGAGAAGCTTAAAGGGGAGGATAAAAAATATCTTTCCGCCACTTCGCGTAATCTTTCATAGGAGTATTTGTTATGAAATGGTCATTTGAGCACTATAAACAGACATCCGTCTTAATGGCTTGCGAACTGTGAATCTCCTAGTCTATAGGACCTGCTGCCCACACTACCCCAGCAGAGGACACTGAGCAGAGGAGTTGCCATCACCTTAGCAAGCTCAGCCATGGTGACAGAGGCTCTTCCCCATCCTCCTCCTCCTCTCATCTGTCTTTTGCTCAATTCCATGAGAGCTGCCTTCTGGGGCTGAATCCAACCTGCCAAAAGACAGGGTTTTCAGATAGGCTGGGTCCCTCTCCCCACCCCCGTTAACCAGGGAATGGAGATGGGTCCTCACCAGTCCAGCAGACTTGTGTGGAAGTTTTAAAGTTCTGGGATCAGGAGGAGGCACTGTCCAGCAAGGAGGCCAGTGCTGCTGGGGTACAGACTTGTCTCGGTTTGCAGAGTCCCTGCTTAGCTTCCACAGCAGTGAAGGGCTGCTACAGCTGCAGCAGTAGGGGAGTGAGATTGGCAAGGAGCCTGGTCCCATCAGCCAAGACTGCCCGCACAGAGCCCTATCCATTTCTCGTGCCAAAAAGAGCCGTCTCCTGACACCTATCTGTCAGGGTGGCCCCATCAGGTCTTGGTGCCCCTCTTACAGCCTCATCACATGCCTCCCATTTTGCAAACCTCTGCTTCAACCCATTCAGGAGAAGCATCTTCATCTGTCTAGATGTGATTTAGTGATCTTATATCTTTAAGTTCAGTGGCTCTGATAAAATGACACTTCAAGAAATACTCTGTTCAGGTGGCATCATGTGTCTTAAAACTAGTGTACACTTAAAACATTGTGCTGCTCTAGCGCTTCAGAATAGACACTATTTGCATAAACAGGAGCGTTTCTTGCTCTAGTGTTGTCCGCACCTGGACTTAAATTGGCTTAACTATGCCACACAGGGATGTGGATTTTTTTTTATATCGCAGCCAATGTAGTTAAATAGACTTAATTTGCTAGTATTGTATCTTTTGAAATTCTATTTTTCCTTGAGGTATTGAAATTCCTTAGAATTATTTTAGTACCTCCCAATACCAACATACTTCTTGGTGCACCAGTTAGTATGGATATGTTTGCATTTGTTTGAATGTTCAATTGTAGAAAGAAAGCTGTTGGCGACTACTGCTAAATGACATCCAGAAGCAGCAGAGAATCCAGTATGACACCCCCTCTCTCCAACAACAGTTACAAATTACAGTAATTTTAAAATATGAATATATCTTCTCAAATAAGCAGTGGGTGGCTGTCAGTTTTCCCCCTGGATGTTGTGCCTAATCCTTTTATGCTGCTGTTACCTGGCTAGAGTTTGAACCAGCTAGTTGGTATACAAGCCACAGTCTCTTTGCCAGACACTGAAAGCTACTCTAAACCTCTGCCAATTTTGACCTTGAAAAATTGCCTTGTCCTGCTCCAGGAGAAGAAATGTCTGACTGTCTTCAAAATAGTATTTACTTGTCTTGGTTCCAGCAGCTTATCGTCCTTGAGGAAAATTCTTAACTGGATTAATATGCCGTATACCAAATTTCATCTTGATGAGAATTAATTGGACTCAATTCTAAAATTGAGAATGGATTTAATTGAAATGGAATCTCTAAGTATAACCATAGCATTGCACTATGCTGTTAAATTGTTTAAAGGTTGAAATATCTTACACTTCTAACGTATGCAACACAAATTTAGTTTAAGCATTGAATTAAACACATCTTTACAGTATATTCTCAATCAGTATTTACTGTGATAGTTTCTTGTTAAATCAACATTATAATCCTGCTTTCATTTCCCTCCAGATGATGAAACATTCCTGGGATAATTATAAGCGTTACGCTTGGGGATTAAATGAACTGAAACCCATATCTAAACAAGGACATTCAAGCAATTTATTTGGTGAGTAGTTTGTGCTTTTGTACTTAGTGACATGAATGTTAAGACAGTAAATCAGTTGAAGAGATTACAGTGGTGACACACGTGCTCTTCCCAGCTGTTGACACTGATGTTTTTTGCATATCATGTTGCATATAGAAGTTAACGGACTAAGGCAGTGGTTCTCAACCTGTGGGCCTTGGGCTGCTTGCAGGCCAATCAGTGCATAGCTGTGGCCCATGTGACATCATCGGGCCATATAGGCAATGTGTGGATTGTGTGGATGCAGCCCACGTAACACAGAGTGCTGCATATGCGGCCAACGATGGAAAATAGGTTGAGAACCACTGGACTAAAATGACAACTTGTACTGCCTTGTCACAAGTTACATCCTCTTTTCCTCTGAATGAAAATAATGAAGCCTATCGGCATTATACGAAATTCAGGGGTGCCCAAACTGTGGCTTGTGAGCTGCATTCCACTCTTTTACAGTTAAAGAAGTACGGCTTGCAGATCCCTCAATGCCCCCTGGCCCCGGTCCCCCCACCTACCAGACTGGGTGGGAAGCTCGGCGCTTCTCCCCTGTGGCAGGATGGTGGGGCTAGAGGATTCTGCCTAGTGCGGGTGGGGAGGGGGTGTCGTCTCAGGGAGTCAGTAAGTTTGGCCACCACTGCCATGTGTGGATAATTGCACCACTTTGCTCCAAATCCCTTTGACACTTCAGACACTAAAAACATAACATAAAAATTAAATATTGTACCAGGGACGGTAGCTACTACTACTTGTTCTGTGTGGGTGCAAAAGTGTAGTTTTTGGTCCTTGGAGCTTTCACAAATGTCTTCTGGTGAGGCTTGAATGACCTGTTGGAGATATTCTCCATTTCAAATCAATTAACTAGTTTTCTCTTTCTTCAGATGGCCTATAGTTGCACCCATAAATGTTGCTAAAGATACAGCTATAAATTTGTGTTATCCGATGTTTCCTCAGGCCCAAATTAGTTTGAAAATATTATAGTTAGACTGGAAAAACAGCATGGACAGAAGACTGGAGTAATCTTATAAACCTAGAAATCATGCAGAACTGAATAGAACTGCAGCAGCTAAAGGAGAGATTGAGAAAGCAATGTCCTGCATATTAATGTTGTCTTGAACCTTGCAGAAGAGGAAAAATCTGAAAATTGCCGGTTAGAATATGCAAACTATTGCCAGCTCGTTATTTGGAAATAGTAAAAGTGAACTAATTTCCTCAATGTCCAGAAGAAGGTGCATAGTTTTGATTTATTATAAAGGTACAAAAATTTGCAAAACAATGTATATTTAAGAATAAAGAGGGGTTTTTATATCTTGCTTGAAATGGGAGAAGAGATTAAAATTGGAATTATTTTTGGATCTAAAACCGCCTAAGTGCAGCATTTAGCAAATTGTCAAGTATTATTCTAGTGCAGCATTTCCAGAAATTAGGGTTTTACTCCCCTCAGGATTCAAAGACATAGATTGGAGGGGGGCAGAGGTGCGTGATTGAGAATGTAAGAATAGCCATAATGGGTCAGACCAATGATCCGAGAGGACTTTCCATCTTATCCCATGACCGCTTGCTTTGCTTAAGAGCCTTTGCTGAAGGACCTTGTACTTGGACTTTCAGAAAGTTTTTGACACTATATCCACTGGATCACCTTTGTCCACATGTTTGTTGAATCCTTCAAAGAATTCTAATACATTGGTGAGGCATGATTTCCCTTTACAAAAGTCATGTTGACTCTTCCCCCATAAATCATGTTAACCTATTTGTCTGATAATTGTGTTCTTCATTGTAGTTTCAACCAATTTGTCTGGTACTAAAGTTAGGTTTATCCATCTGTAGTTGCCAGATGGCCTTTGGAGCCTTTTTCAGAAATTGGCATTTCATCTATCCTCCAGTTATCTGGGTCGGAGGCTGACTTAAGTGACAGGTTACATACCACAGCTACTAGCTCTGCAATTGCATGCTTAAGTTCCTTCAGAACTCTTGTGTGAGTACATCTGGTCCTGGTGACTTATTACTTCTCAGTTTATCAGTTTGTTCCAAAACCACCTCTATTGACACATTAGCGGGGACAGTTCCTCAGATTTGTCACCTAAAAAGAATGGCTCGGGTGTGGGAATCTCCATTCCATCCTCTGCAGTGAAGACTGATGCAAAGACTTCCTTTAGCTTCTCTGCAATGGCCTTGTCTTCCTAGAGTGCTCCTTTAGCACCTTGATCATCCAGAAGCCTGACTAATGTTTTGACAGGCTTCCTGCTTTTGATGTACTTAAGGTATATTTTGCTGTTTAACTTCTGTGTCTTCAAATTCTTTTTTGGCTTGCCTAGTTATACTTGACTTGCCAGAGTTTATGCTCTTCTCTATTTTCTTCAGTAGGGTTTACTTCCAATTTTTGAAGGTTGTCTTTTTGTCTTTAGCCTCCTCTTTTACTCTGTTTAGCCATGGTACTTTTTTGGTCCTCTTACTGTGTTTAATTTGGGATATACGTTTTTATTGGAGCTTATGTTATGGTGTTTTTAAAAAGTTTCTATGCAGCTTGAAGGCATTTCATTGTTTTTCACTTGCTTCTGTGGGCGTGGGGACAAAGGATGTCAGTGCTGGGCCACATTCCTGGGGGGCTGGGAATTGGGCTCAGGCTTTGGACACAAATTGTCCTCCGCAGGACCCCTGACTTGGGCTAAAAAGGCCATATACTACACAAGCAATAATCATGTGCAAACCACAGCACTTTTCTAGCCTTGAAGTTAGGGAGAGGGGGAGAAGCAAACCACAGCAACTTTCTAGCTTTAAAGTTAGGGAGGGAGGGAGGGAGGGAGGAAGGGAGGTAGCATATCAGAGCAACTTTCTAGCAGTGTCCAGCGTAAATCAGGAAGGCTATGTTTCCCCCAACCCTCCCGACCATTCCTTCCCTCACCAGCTGAACAAAGAATGTGGTAAAAGGGTGTTCTCTTCTTTGCCAGGCAGAATGCCTGTTAGGGAAGGCTCAAGATCTCTTCCCCCTAGTTCTTCCCTTGTTGCTAGTTTAAGGGACTTCATGGTCATTCCTGCTGTTAAGATAAAAGTATATGTATGCCATGCAAGTCTCGTGGGAACTAACAAATAGGGGCGGATATAATTATATGCCTCTCCTAGCCATTAATATTCATATTATAATTTTTTATATTACCAAATAGGGGTTTTATGGGGCGTTGTAAGAGTGTGTGTATTTACATATTATTTTAAATAAAGAGTTGTAAAGTGGTGAACACGGAGCTCACTTGGTTGGACGTGCGTGACAAAGGGGAATGAGTGGATTAGAAGCTGTAACCGAATAAACGCTTCTTATCACTCCACCCGGCTCAATTTCTCTCTCTTCAGTTGACCCTGCAACAGCTTCCTCAGTTTGGTATAGTTCCCTTTTTTAAAGTTAAATGCTACTGTGGGAGTGGCTTTGGTATATTCCCCCGTACAAGGATGTTACATTTAATTACATTATGGTTGCTATTACCGAGAGGTTCAGCTATATTCACCTCTTGCATGCCATTTAGGACTAAATAAAAAATTGCCTCTCTGCTTGTGGGTTCCAGGAATAACTGCTCCAAGAAGCAGTCATGAATAGTGTCTAGAAATTTTATCTATGCATTCAGTCTTGAGTTGACATGTACCCAGTCAATATGGGGCTAGTAGAAACCCCCCGTTATTGATTTTTCTATTATTATAGCCTATCTAATCTACCTGAACATTTCATAATCATTATCATCCTGATCTGGTGATTGGTTGTGTATGCCTACTACCTCATTCTTATTATTCAGCATGGGATTTCTATCCATAGAGATGCCATGGTACAATGTGATTCATTTAAGATTTTTACTGTATTGACTCTTTCTTTCACATGTAGTGCCACTCCCTACCCCTGCATGGCCTACTCTCATTCCTATATATTTTGTCACATTATCATCATTCCACCAAGTTTCTGTGGGGCCTATTATATCAGTATCGTCTTTAACACCAGGCATTCAGGTTCACATATCTTAGACTTCTAGCTTTTGTATATAAGTAGTTATAAAATTTGTCAGTATATAGTTGTCTGTTTTTATGTGATGAGACTGAATGGGACTCTTTCATTTGATTGTTTCTCTTCAGTGCCCACCTGTACTTTATTAATTTCTATCCTCTCCTCTTTTATAGCATACAGAGAATCCCCATTAACACATCCTCCCCTAAGGGAGGTCTCTGTCCAAACTTTGTGCTCCTCTGCACCTGTCAACTTTCCCCTAGCCCTTAATTTAAAAACTCCTCTACGCCTTTTGAATTTTACATGCCAACCATCTGGTTCTGGTTTTTTTGTTTTGTTTTGGTGGAACTTGTCCTTCCTGTATAGGCTCCTCCTTTCCCAAAAGGTTCCTTAGCTCCTAATAAACCTAAAACCCTCTTCCCTATGCCATTGTGCCATCTACTTGTTGAGACCTGGTAGTTATGCCTGCATGCATGGAACTGGAAGCATTTCAAGGAATACTACTATGGAAGTCCAGGACTTCAATCTCCTCTCTAGGAACCTAAGTTTGAACTCCAGGACCTCTCTCCTACCTTTCTCTATGTCATTGGTATCTAAGTATACAGCAACCACTGGCTCCTCCCCAGCACTGCACATTCATTTGTCTAGATCTCTTGAGAGCTCCACAACCTTTGCCTTTGGCAGGCAGTTTACCATACAGTTCTTGATGTTATCACAAACCCAGAAATATTTCTGTTGATCCTCCATCACCGTTACCTATCTCTTCCTAATAACTGGGGTCCTTTCCCTCAGAAGGGTATCCTCACTGTGAGATGTTACCATGACATCATCTGGAAGGAAGGTCCCAACTATGGGATCATTTTCCTCCACTGCAGTTTGGTGTTCCCCTTCTCTGAGACGTTCATCCTCCTCAACAGCACAGAGGCTGTCAGATTGGGGGTGAAACCATGCTACCATGTCCAAGAAAGTCTTGTTTATGTACATCTGTCTCCCTTTGCTCCTCCAGTTCAGCCACTCTGACCTGCAGAGCCTGTACTTGGTTTTGAAGGCCGTGAGCTGCTTGCAGCAAATGCACAAATATGCCACTTGGCCACAACAGGTGTGTGTGGATGTTTGTGAATAAATGGCTATTTAATTGTTCTCCAGTATCAATTTTCACTCTGATTGCAAAGAGAAATTTGAAAATATTATGTAAGCATAAGGAACTCAGCAGTATCTAAGGGCATGTCTTCACTGCAGAGTTAACCCAGGATTTTATTTGGGTTTTAGCTCAACCCCATCCAAATACAAAAATCTCTGTCTGGGTTTGGAGGTGCTTTAAACCTAGGCTGGAATCCACCCACTTTGCAGTGAGTACTCAGACAAAAATCACTCACGTGCTGATAGTCCTCCATTGCTAGTTCTGAAGAAGAGACAAGGTCTTCTGCAGTTGATGATATTGACTGTGAAAGAATCCTAGTGTCTCAGCACAAAGAATCATGGGATATGTCCCCAGAGACGCAAGTAGGCAAGTGCAGGACATAGTAACAGAGGTATGATTTAGCTGTGGGGATGCTCAGGCCCAGCCTAGACTAAACTGGATGCTCAGACCTAGGTACTAATCACATAGATTAGCTCTGCTGTAAAGGCATATACTGACTTTTCAGGGAGTCTGGAACAATAGCTGAGGTGTGAACTGCCTCACTCATTTCAGTGGGTGCTAATTCAGATGTCAAATAATAATTTAAATGTCAACAGTTAACCATTTCACTGCTTATCAAAGCATGTAAGAAAAGTGGGAGTATTATGAAGACTACTATTTTTTGGATAAGTCTCTAGAAATGCACAAGGTTTCCAGAGGGGCATGATTTGTTACTTTTTCCTGAAGGGAGGTCCTCAGCTTTCAGAAGTGTGGAAAACACTATTACAGTGTCTAGATTTATAAGAACAAACTGATTTTTTTTTTGTTTCTGTTAATTGCTATTTGAGAGGTTTAATATTTGATTTGACTAAAATAGTTTAACAAAACAGTTTAAACTTTTATCTGCTCTAATTGTGAATCTCTGTTTTTCTGGTGTACCATAAAACAAAAGTGAAGTTTGACCTTCACTAATTGATTGAGGATGGACCCTTTTTCAGTAAATAAATTCTGTTTTAGAGCCTTATAATGCAATTTACTATCAGTTACCATTTTGCATCCAATATAAGTTGTTGCAGTGCTCAGACTGTATAAATTGTGACCTGAAAACCAAAGACCAATATTTAAGGAATAGCCATAAAATGGTTAAAACAAAATGTCTAAATGGGGATTGTAATCCTTCATGACATTAGATAGATGTAGGAAAATTGTTGAAGATCTACTGTACTTTGAAATATTTCTTAGCCTGAGCTCTGTGGTTATAGCATTAGAAAAGGTCATGCTAGACACTCTTCACAATGGAACAAGTGCGATATTATACTTAACCTTTACTTTTACATGTCAAGGGAGAATAATAGCCATATTGTTTTTGAGTTTGACAGTGATGGACAGATCACTTTGCTAATTACACTTGTGGATATTGGAGTGCAAGATTTAGATTAGTGGCTGGTCCAAACTACTCTTGAGACTAATGAGCAGGAAAAAAAATATTTAACTTATCCCACTTAAAATGGCTGCCGCAAAAATTAAAGCTCTGGAGGCAAATGAATCCGTGTGAAATTAGAAGGAATTTCCCCCTCCCCCAGGGCAGATTGTCAGAGGCCCTAGGGTTTTTCACGTTCCTCTGTAGCATGGGGCAAGGGTCACTTGTGGTGGATTCTCTGTACCTTGAAGTTTTTAAACTATGATTTGAAGACTTCAGTAACTCAGTCAGAGATTACGGGTCTATTACACGAGTGGGTGGGTTTGGATCTGTGGCTTGCGTTGTGCAGGTCAGACTAGATGATCGTATTGGTTCCTTCTGACCTTAAAAATCTGAGTCTGTGTAGCCCTTTTAATCAATGTAGCCTTTGATAAACAGGATGAAAAAATGAGCATAGTACCAAGAATCTAGCATGGGACTCTAATGCTTGGGAAAGTTTCAGAGATACGTAAAAGCACTGAAGAAATCATGTTGCAGATATTCATTATGTGGTCCCTTCTGGAGGTCATTTACTTTGTACTGATCTCATTCATCAAGAAAATTAAACTAACGTGAGTCTATGAAGTCACTTGGTAGGAGTAACTGTTAAAAGATCCCCTGAAATTAGCTACTACTGAAATGAGCTGTGTATATCTACTTTGTTTCTAAAATACTTCTGGTATGGTTGGAGAAGAAAACAGAGGAGAGTTAGAAATGGTGCCCTTTTTAAAGCAGCCTGTAGGATTTAGGCTTTATGTATTGTAAACGAGTTGCTAATTTCATGTGATGCATAACTCAAAACTCTAACATTATAGAAAAGTATGGCCTCCAACTGCAAGCACTAGTCTTTAATTCTGCCCCTTGTCTGGGCTGTATAAAGAAGATGTTTCTTTGAAGGTGTCCTAAATCAGACCTAGAAGAGCAGTGCTAAATTTCTTATACCAGCATATTCTGCCACTATTTCTGAAGAAAGTCATTCCTTTAGGTACCATTGCAGTGTGCCCAAGGAAGTGGAGTAAAACACTGGCTCTCTTTTGGTCTAATTGCTTCTTATAATACCAGAAAACACCAAATCTTTTTCTGAAATCCTCAGGGTCTTTCATAGGGGGAAATAATGCAACTATTTCTAACAGAGGTTTCAGATAGGCAGGTCTGATACATAACGTCAGATTAGACTTGGATAAATGCCTCCCCTTTACCTGTTTCCCTCCCTGACAATTTTTTTTAACCATAAACAATAAAAAGCTTGGATTACTTTGCATATATTGTCTTGGAAGCATTTAAGTTCTTTCTCCTCTTTTTGCTCACATATAACTGTAGTCTTAAAAGATGTCTGTGCTTATCCTCCTTGTTCTTAAAAAAAAAAAGGGGGGGGGGAGAGGGCAAAAAGAGGTTAGACTTCAAATGTTTCAATCAGTTTATTACTAGAAAGAAATTCAAAATGGAGTTGGTCAGGAATGTAACTCTTGGAGGGTTTTTAAGAAAGTATCCCTAATGGTGAGCCCAAGAATCTTCCAGCCAATCTACAACAATCAAACAAGGCCATCTTAAATTCAGCCCCCCTGTCAACATCAGTACCTTCAATTTGCAATAAGGAGTCCTTACTCTGAGTACTAAACCTTATTCTTGTGTCACAGGATTTCTAAACTATAACTGCATTTGTGGTGATAAGATAAAGCCTAAGTATAACAGCTGGTGAATTTTGAACCTTCTCCTTCCCCAGTTAATTGGTGCAATTAAGTTTTTTTTTTTTTTTTTTTTCCCTGTTCAACACAAAAAGTGTCTGCCTGCTGTGGAACAGATTGGACTTTAGACAGCCAACTGTAGAGCGTGCCAACTCCCAGAGCTAAAATTCATTGGTGCTAGATGTCAGACAGTATACCCATCCTTCTTCACATACTTGCTCATGTCCATTCCCAGTTTAGGTGTATGTGCATGCCACATGCACCAGTGCTGGAAAACTTTGTCCCTTAGTGGTACCTGTACAGGCATATGCACCCGCATATAGGTGCCGCTGGCTCCCCCTTCCTCTCAGTTCCCTCTTGCCACCAGTGACTATGCTGGAACATCTCTTGCTTTCGAAAGTTTTCTTCATTAAACCTAATGGTTTATTCATCGTTTTAGTGTACATAGTTACTTGTTTGGTTACAGTTAACTCTAGTTTGTTAGTTGTTAGAATCCCAGGGTCGGGGCATGCTCTGTTCCCCAGGGCTAAAACCCTGCGCTTTGTGTAAGAAGCCTCTGCCGAGGAGCAGCCCTCATCAAAGTTCTTTAAAGCATCTGGAGGAATCTCATGTCCGTGAGAGGTGTAAGATCTGTAAAAGTTTTTGCCCGCAGACTAAAAGACTGGGATATCGGTCTCAGGGCCATTCTGATGGAGTCAGCTCTTAGACCGGTCTCGGAGCCAGGCACGTCAGACTCAGCACTGAACACGATGGCTTCCAGCTCCCCCTTCCTCCACTCAGCACCAATCTCCCTCCCTGGTTCTGAAGAAGAGGTCAAAGAGGATCCATACGGAACAGGGATGCTCTCCTGTGGAGAAGGCTAACGGGGGGACCTGGTGAGACCTGTGTCAGTCTGCCAAACCTCCCAGCCTCAGAAGGGTCCCTTGCCTCTGCAAGCATTGACCCCGGCACCGGGATTTCACTGACTCCAGGTAGTGGTAGAGGCCCTCATTGTCCAGTGGTGCTGTCAACTCCGGAGGCCTTCCAAGTGATGAAGGACCTTCTGGCACTGCTGGTAGCACAAATGCCGAGTGATGGCAGGGTACTGCACCAGGATTTGGCACTGGTGCTAGGGCAGCCTATCGAGGAACAGATGTGCTCGACAGTTCCCTTCACCGAGGCACCATTCACTAGTGTGCAGGCAGCCCCAGAGTGGAGGCCACACTATCTGGGTCATGACACTGCCAGATCAGGCAAAGGGGTTTGAATATCTCTATACCCACCCTGTGCCAGGTTCCCTGGTGGTCACGGTTGCCAGTGAAAGGGACAAGATGGGAAAGTCAGCTCAACCCCTAAAAATAAAGACGTGAAGAGACTCGACTTGTTTTGATTGAAAAATTTATTCCATGGCCCACCTGCAGCTACAAGTGACAAACCAACAGGTGCTGCTTGGTAGATACCACTTTAATATCTGAAAGTTGCTGGACAAGTTCGCGGACTCATTGTCCTTCTCCTCCAAACAGGAGTTTGAGGCCGTCTTAGAAGAGGGGAGATGGTAGCCAGGGCAGCTCTACAAGCTGCTTCCGATGCGGTAGACTCTGCAGCCAGGACGATGGCCTCAGCAATATCAAAGAGGTGGATGTCATGGCTACAATCCTTGGGTCTCCTGTCAGAGGTCAGCAGTCTATTCAGCACCTCCCTTTTGATGGCATGGCCCTCTTTGCCGAGTAGACAGACTCCAGGCTGTATGGCATGAAGGGCTACTTTGAGGTCCCTCTGCCTTTATATATCTTCCTCTTCCAGGAGGCACTTCAATCCCCAGCATGAACAGTGATCTGGGGATTACCCCCACAGAGAACTCCTATAAGAAGAACAAAGGTTACAGAAGGCACCAGGGCCGCTCATCTGCCAGCCCTCAACTGGGATCTAGCCTCCATAATCGGAGCGGAAAGTAGGCCTTTCGAAGGTGCACCCGAGAGTGACCTATGAATTCTACCCATGGATCCAACTCCCCTTCCCTTTTCTTCTCGTTTAGCCTGTTTCCTCCCAGCCTGGCTACCCATAACATTGGACAGCTGGGTGTTCAGCATGGTGGCTATTGGTTATACCCTCCAGTTTGCCAAACTCCCACCTTCCCACCCACCCTTCCTGTCCCTCTTCAGGGACCCCACCCACAAACAACTCGAACAGGAGGTGTGAGCAGTCTTTCAGGTGGGTGCAGTGGAAAATTCTCCCAGAAACCAACCCGTCCATGCCCAGGGTAGCCCACTGATAATGCCAGTTTCAGGCAGGCTGTAAAAGGAGAGTAAATTCTCCCAGCACTGGTGTGAGGCCACGGAGGTTGGCAGGGGCAACGGAGGTTTTTCGCCTTCCTCTGCAGCATGGGGCATGAGTCGCTTGCTGGTGGATTCCCTGCAGCTTGAGGTCTTCAAATCTCACTTTTGAGGATTTCAATAACTCAGTCATGGGTTCGGGGTTGTTATATATGTGTATGGGTAGGGTTTTGTGGCCTGCCTTGTGCGGGAGGTCAGACTAGATGATCATATTGGTCCCTTCTGACCTATGAGTCTATGAGTCTATGAGACACTGAAGTCAGACTTCCCAACCAGCCACAAACAGTGCTTCTGATTCCCCCACACTGGTTATCAAGAAGCCAAAATACTGCATTTCAGTCTCTGGCTTCCAACCAGCCAACAGTAAAGAGACCAGTCATTTAAACTCTATGATCTTTACTCAAAAGATTCCCTCTGATCCCAAAGGACTAGCCACAGTACCAGTTCACTATAAGTTTCGATCTTACCCAAAACACCACACTGCCAACCAATCCTTCAGTAACTAAAACTAAAGGTTTATTATAAAAGGAAAAACAAACAATAAGAGAAATGTTAAAGGATTGAAGCAATCAGATACATACAGATGATTTAAAAGTCCATATACATCAGGTTTTTGAAAGAATTGTGGAGTTGCAGGCTTGTATAGTCCCTCTGGTATACATCCAGTACCTGGATGGGTCTAAGTCCTTCAGTTCAGTTGCAAAGTGTATTAATCCAGAGGTGGGTAGGTGTTGTCTTCAGCTGGACAGGAACAAAGAGAAAATGGTTTCTGTGGTTCGATCTTGTATACCCTCTGTCACTGGCCATGTGGCTTGTGGAACTTTATAGGAACCAAAATGGAGTCCAGAGTCACATGGGCCAATCCTGGTAACTCTTCAGATATGCCTTTAGTTCCTTCCTGGGCCTTTGGCTTCTGCAAAGGTCATGATGGGCCATTAAACAGGCTATTGTCCTGCTGCCTTTTCTGTCTGGGGTTTGTCTTATAGAGCATAGTTTGAAATACAGGTATATCAAAGATCTCCATAACTTTCCTCACACATAGCACTCATGAGCACAAATATAATCATCTTATTCAGCATATTATAACTTTTCTAACAGTACTTGACATGGCATGTCTTACATGAATCATTAAGATTTGACATATTAATGTCAAATAACACATTTGACACTCCCCTCCCACCCCCTACCCCGAATCCAGTCCGCATGACACGTATGGGGTCAAGGTTTTTACTCCTGTTACTTCTTTATTCCAAAGGCAAAGGGGAGGCCCATTCTGGCCTTCAGGCTCCTCGGGAAGTACCTCATGAAAACTTTCAGCTTTTTGGTCTCCTTAGCCACCATCATGCCCTCTCTGGATCCTGGTGACTGGTATGCCACTCTCAATCTAAAGGACACTTACTTTCAGATTGCAATCTTTCCTGGTCATGGGAGGTTCCCAAGATTTATGGTAGGAGACCGCCATTACCAATTTGCGGTGCTCTCTTTTGGCCTCTCGACTGCTCCAAGGGTGTTCACCAAGTGCATGTCAGTGGTAGCAGCCTACCTCAGGAGGAGAGGAGTGCAGGTGTCTTCCTACCTGGATGACTGGCTTATTGGGGCAGGTCAAGGTCTCTGGTTCAGGCCAGCATCACAATCACCCAAAGCGTTTGTCAGGCAGTAGGCCTCCTAATAAATTAACAGAAATAGGTGTTAGTCCCTGTACAAAGAATAGTTTATTGGAGCAGTGCTGGACTCGTCCAGGGCCAGAGCACTCCTCCCAGAGGAAAGGTTCCAGGCAATGATAGATATGATCTGCATTTCGACTCATGAGGGTGTGCCTCAGGGCCACATGGCAGCCTGCAATTACATGGTTCCCCAGGCCACCTCAGATCCTTCCAGATATGGTTGGCGTCAGTGTATTCTCCGGTTAGGCACCACCTGGACAGGATACTCTGTCCCTCCAAAAAATACTTATCTCCCTGGTGTGGTGGTCAAGTCTGAGTCAGGTCCTCTCGGGAATGCCCTACATAGCACCCCAGCCATCAGTAACACTGATTTCTGATGCCTCGGACCTGGGATGGGGAGTTCACATGGTCCCTGAAGACCCAGGGCACATGGTCCTCAGAGGAACTGTGGTTACACATCAATATCAAAGAACTCAGGGCAATTCTTCTAGCCTGTGCAGTTTTTCAACCACATCCTGCCAACAAGGTGGTACAGATTCTCACGATCAAAACAGCCTATGTGTATTATATCAACAGACAAGGGGGGGCTGATCCCCTGCCCTATGAGAAGAGGCCATGTGCTTTTGGGACTTTTGCATCAGTGACAAAATATTCACCCAATAACAGTTCATTGCCCAGAGGTCAACAACTTTTTGGCAGATTGTCTCAGCAGGTCCTTCTGCTCTTGCCACAAGTGGTTCCTGCACCTGGAGGTAGCACCTCACATCTTCCAAAGGTGGGGCAATCCCCAAATTGGACCTCTTTGCCACCAAGGCCAACAGGAAGTACTGTCCCTTCTGTTTCCATCAGGGCTTCAGTGCGCATTCCATCACAGACGCCTTTCCTCTCTCCTGATCGGGGAGCCTCCAGTACGCCTTCCTGCCAATATCTTTGATCCACAAAGTCCTTCTGAAAGTGCAGAGGGACAAGACATGGGTCATCCTTGTAGTACCAGTGTGGCCCCAACCTCCTGTCTCCAGGATCAAGGTTGCTTGCTTCACCCATAACTGGCTTCCCTTTATCTGACAGCATGTATGCTCCTTGGTTGAGCCAGGAAGAGCAAGTCTGCTCAACCCAAGTTCAGCACAGGATGCCATTGACCAGATTGGCCTATAGGGCTAAATGGAAGTGCTTCATTTGCTGGGCTACCGAATGTGGCGTGTCCCCGAATGAGGCGTTTATCCCGACAATCTTATCTGCTCCATCTGAAACAAGAGGGATTGGCCTTCTTGTCAATCAAAGTCCATGTGTCGACATCTGCTTTCCACCCTTCGGTGGAAGGTAGAACAATCTTTCCACATGAAATGATGACTAGGTTTCTTAAGGCACTGGAAAGGCTTTCCTGCAGATAAGAGATCCTTCTCCTCAATGGAATTTGAACTTGGTCCTATCCAGATTCACTGGACCACCGTTTGAACCCATGGCCTCATGCTCTCTCACGTACCTGTCCTGGAAGGTTGCCTTCCTGGTGGCTATCAAATCCACCAGGCCAGTGTTGGAGATCAGAGCATTAGCATCAGAACCACCCTACACGGTGTTTTATAAGCACATGGTCCAACTATGCCCACACCTGGCCTTTTTACCTAAGGTGGTCTCCCCTTTTCATCTGAATCAGGAGATTTTCCTACCTGTCTTTGGCCCCAAACTGCACAGCTCCGGTGAAGAAAGGTGATTGCACTCTCTCAATGTCAGAAGGGCCCTGGTGTTCTACATCAACACAGCTAAGCCCTTCTGTCGTTCTACACAGCTCTTCATGGTGGTTGTGGACCGGATGAAGGATCTACCACGTTCCTCGCAGTATATTTCCAAGTGGATCACGGCCTACATCCGAGCCTGTTAGGAGCAGGATGGAGTCGTGCTTCCGGTGTCCTCGACAGCCCACTCAATGAGCACAGGCGTCATCTGCAGCCTTCCAAGTGCTTGTCCCAATACTGGACATCTGCAGGGTGGCTACCTGGTCATTGATACATACCTTCGCATCCCAGGATGCCTTGATGCAGCAAGGTCGGGACAGTGCTGGCTTCAGTAGAGTGGTGGTTCAAGTGTCACATCTATGATCTCCTGCCCGCCTCCGGAGACACTGCTGGTGAATCACCTAAATTGGGAATGGACATGAACAAGCACTTGAAGAAAGAACGGTTACTTTCCTGTAAGTGCTGTTCTTCGAGATGTGTTGCTCATGTCCATTCCACACCCGCCCTCATACCCTTCAGTCGGAGTTCCAGCAAGAAGGAACTGAGTGGGGGAGGGGGAACAGTGGTGCCTATATGCAGGTACATACGCGAGCTGCTGCAGCAGGTGCCAGAGCCGGCTTGTATGGGTACCACTAGGGGAAAGTTTTCCAGCACCGGTGCACGTGGCGCGCGCGCGCACACACACTTAAATTGGGAATGGACATGAGCAACACATCCTGAAGAACAACAGTTACAGGTAAGTAATGGTTCTATCTAGTTTGGTAGAGGAGATACAGAGAAGGCCTATGCAAGTGACATTCCACCTTCAAAACTTAATTTGGGATGTATAAAACCTGAGTTGGGAGCATGGCTGTCTCATTTGGAATATCAGGCCACCTGCAAATCACCATTTATGCATGTCCTGGAGTCTTTTAAGAGGGAAAATAAAGGATGGTTTTGAGTGAAGTTGCACTTCACTCCACCATTCCAGGTTAAGCTTTTATCCACCAAATTATAGAGTAAGATGGCAGTTATAGCAAGTCTTTTAAGATGATGGGATAGGATGTCCAGAGTAAGTGTATATGGAGCTAGAATGATTATACAAACAATATTTCTCTCACAAGGCTATAGGTTTTGGTACAGAACTTTTTAGTAAGTTTCATGGCATAGGTGTGTGTGTGTGTGTGTGTCTGCGGGGGGGAGAATAAGTCACTAGAGGTCAGTAAATGTAGCCTTTGCTTCAGCAACATCACAAGTATTGAAGGGTGAAGCCTAGGGGGGAGGGTGGTTTGGAGAGTGAATTGATCCTGCAGCATCAGCTCCTGTCCCACAGGACTGCGCCTGACTTCCCTCTCCATGTATTGCAACCTAACACATAGGGTTTCAGCACCACTCACATTGGGAGCCATTGGCCCCTCAACCTCCAACTGCAGAGTGGAGGATGGGTCCAGCCTAAGTGGTGCTGCAATCCTATGATCCAGGTCATAATGTCACTTGGGGAACTTAATCAAATGTGTGTTGGGTTTTTTAACAGCCATTTCCAAGATTTCAGACTTTATTCAAATTCATGATTCCTGTGACTTCTCTGACAAAATTGTAGCTGTGCTCATGAGATAGTAGGATACATCCTAACCAGACTGAATATTTTAGGCAGTTTCATCATATGATCACAAGAAAGGAAGTTGACGAAATTGATATAGAAAGAGAGGTTTAGGACTACCACAACAGTGTCTTAAGACTTCTTTTTTTTTTATTTTAACCTATTGACTTATTCAGTCATTTCCATTCAAAATTTAAATTTTCAGAAAATGGGTATTTTGTGATAATTTTATAAATTTTGCCACTTAAAATGAGTAATAGTGCCTTTCCACTAACTTGTTTTTGTGTTTCAGTCCAGTAAGCAAGCTTCTGCTTTGTGGCGTTTCGCCCAAAAAAACAGCTCAGTAGCTGTTAATGCCCAATTAAAATGTAATGGTTACTATTCTATAGATCATCTGTTCCTTAAAACAATTCTATTTTATATTCATTTATATACCACTTCCATCAGCATAGTATGTGGAAAGCTTTGGGATTCTTAATATTCCACAGGGCCCGCCCCCCCCCAAATATATATTTGCTTGATGTGGATAGCCCATCCCTCCTCTACTGAGTTAATGCTGCAACTCGATTCTAAGTCTGGAAGTGCTGAGGTGTACTAAGTGTGGGGGTAAAGCTAGTCATAATTTTTGTGAGGCTGTTTTATCAAAAATTTCTTTCTTCCAAACTGGAAACTTTCATACAAAGCTTCAGGATTCTGAAAGCTGCTAATATTTCAGCAAAACCAGAGCTATCAAGAGTCTCCCACTTTTGCCACTAAATACACTATCATGAATTATGTCCAGGATATTTTTGTTTCATTTTTGGGATTGGGTTTTTTCTTTGCTATTCTGACTTCTCCAAAGCTCTTCAATTTTTGAGAAGTTAGTGACTAAAGAAAAAAAAAAGAAAATAGAATCTATGAATATCCCTTATTTTATCTTTTTTTCAGTCTTTGAAATCAGTTTTTCAAAAAAACTGAGATGTTTTGGTTTTGGAAGAGAATGATTTAAAATCTTCCAATACTAAGTTCTTCTTTCCTCCAACCAGTTCCAGTATGGAGTAGTGACACTGTCACTTGGTTGCGTAGGACTGCTAGTTAGTATGATTTCAAATGAGCAAATCTTTACATTTCACTCTTAATTCCTTGCTTGGCCTAATAAGTTTTATCTCATGTAGCAATCAGAAGTGTTGCAGGAAAGCAATCAGTGAAGTTGGAAACTACTTCTTCACTAATTAAAGCAATATGCCATAGTATGTATCTTCCTCAAAGTGCATTAGCTTGACCCATTTGAAATGGGGATTAACTCAATGACGAAGTGAGAACCCATGCTAAGTCAGAACTGAGAAAATCTTAACTGTTTTATGAATAGTAGGGAGAAATGGTTTTCGGCATGCTAGAGAAAGCTCTAAATTCTACTCTTCTTTTCCCGTCCCTTCAATCACTTTCCCTGAAACTATACTGGACATGCTCATGAGCATGTGTATGTGTAGGAAATGGAGTAGTGCAAAATAGCTAGATAACCAATATGCATGTAACTTCCTAGTATCTCAGTAATGTTAATATGGCATTACTGGGGCCTGGTCTACACTTACCTTCTGGATTCGGCAGCAGCCGACAGGAGATACGCAAGTGACGTAAAACACTTGTGTACCTCTCGTCGACTTCACTGTGTCAGTTCCGCTCACCGTCCACACTGCGCTGCGCCACTTATGGGGGTGGTTTTCCTCTGTTAATTTCTGGATCGACTGAGCAGGTCTGCACAGACCGCTCAGCCGATCCAGAGACATCTATCTGATGACGGCGAATTTGCTGCTGTCAGTATAGACTCAGCCTGGGAAACTTTTTAACCCTGTTTTCAGAGTTCTCTAGGTGATCTGTGTTAGCCATGGAGTCTGTTTTAAATCTGCGTGAATCATCTATTGGAATATTCTCCTTTGCGGTTTTACTGCAGAACTGAAATGTATCTTTGTAGCAACTTTTGCATAGAAGGCAATATGGGCTAGTGAATGTAGCACTTGATTGGGAATCAAGAGACTTGAGCTCTATTGCTGGCTGTCACTGCCCTGCTGTGTGACTTAGGCCTGGTCTACACTGCCGCCAACAGTCAATCGATATATGTAAGCTACATAATGTAGCTTGCGTATCTCCAGTCGATTTACTTACATTGCTGTACTGCAGCATCTCCACTGTGCTGCGTTGCCGGGAGATGCCCTCTGGTTGACGCAGCCTTACTCCTTTTGGGGGGGATGGATTAATGGCAGCACTTTATCTCTACTGTCCACTCAATCAGTCCCACTGCATCGATCTCCAAGGAGCTGGCAGTGAAGACATACCTTTAGGAAAGTCACTTTACTCCTTCGTGCCTTTGTTTTCCTTTCCACTGTGTCTTACATAAATAATAGGTTCTTTGTGGCAGGGGGCTCTCTCATTATGTGCTCATACATTGCGAAGCACAGTGGAGCCACGATCTTGCTTGGGGACTTGTAGGTGCTACTGTAATACATATCATTAATGGCACTTGTCCATGGGCAGCACAAGACTTGTAAGATCCATTTCATGGCTACTGCTTGGCCTGTGTGGCACTCCACATAGGAACAGCACAATACTACAATTTTCTGTTTGAGTGTGGGAAAGACAAAAGCTAGAACTTTTAGGGCTTGTCTAAACAGGAGAATTTACCAGCATGGCTATCCTGGTGTAAGTATATTGCTAGAGCTATGTTGGTATAACTCCCTTAGTCTTCCTTCTCACCTTGCTCCCCAAAAGGAGTGTATGTGCCTTTGCTGCTTCTGTAGTGTGTTAATGGTATTAATGTGCAAATATAACATCTAGTTCTATAGCTGACAGTAAGCCTCATAAAACCCATATGAATTTACTTGAGTGAATTTCCAAAACAAATTGAATACTGACTTTTTTTGGGGGAAGGGGGAGGTTTAAAGGAATGTGAGGAAGACTCATTATTTTTGTCCCCATCTTTCATATAAAAATGTTCCCTCAGCCACAGTTTTCAAGTAAATATACTGGAACATAATTTGGGGGGTAGAAATGGGAGGGGAAAGGAAAGGGTATTATAAAGTAATCATGGTGGTAAAAATGCATTCACTTTTAAGGTAACTGACTTTAGAAGGAAGAGAGCAGGGATTAGAATTAACTCCTACAATATTGGATACTCAAATGCAGCTGTACTTTTCTGATTTTGATCTTTGTATTCATTGTGACTGCTAAATTTACTGATTAAAAGATTTTTCTTCTCCTGGCACTACAGTCAATACAACTATGGGAGAACCCAAAACCCCCCTGTAAATTCCAGTTATAGAATCTTAATGCTGATTCATGAGCCAGAAAGAATCCTGGTTGACTTTCACATTTGGTATTGAGTGTACAGAGAAGGCAGCTAGAACAGGGGATATGGGGGGGGAGGACAAGTTATTAGTAAACTAAGCAGATTTATCTGGGAGCCCCCTGTGAAAATGCTAGAATTCTGTATAAAGAACTATTTCTGTGGACTCATAGCAGGAGAGTCTTATTAATCGTAATCTAAGAAGAGAAGTTAGTGTGTGTTCTCCCCTCCCACCCCACCACCAACCTTCCTAAGGCTGAGAGAGTTAGGCTGCAAGGAAAAAATCATAGGAACAGCTAAATGAAGGAGAGTTTTAGTCTACGGTTTATTTAAGTTGACAGTGAAGTAAAACCCCAGGATGGTATGAGTGGGATGTTTTTGGTGGTTGTTGCACCAGGTTCTATATACGTATATTGTGTTTGAATTGGGATGGGATATCCATTTGCTTACATTGCTGTATTAAATAACCCCTCCCACCATTTTAGGACACATCCCCAAATATATTAAGTAGCGTTCTGCTGCACTCTGTAATCACCTCCATTAAGCTACTGGATTTTTATTGGTCTGTTAAGTGGTCTCTAAATCTTATATGCTCTTAAATGCCAAGGATAATACATTCAGAAGTCTGCCTAGTCACTCAAGTCCTTGCTTCTGCTCTTCATGCTCTATTAAGAATATGAGGAAACTGCATTGGCACAGCTGAGTTTCCCTTAACCATGTACAATAACTATAAACAAGCATACCAGGCCTAGATAAATATATGCACTGGTCCTATCTTAAATTTAGGTGACTTCTTCAAGAGAAGACAGAGACCCCCTAGAGGTACGTAGAGGTATACTATCCAATTCCTATGCACTATAGTCCACTGAAAAGTCAATTAGGAAAACTCACTGGAGTGAAAAGTGTTCTCTTAATTTTCCACTATTACCAATTGACTGGATTAAAATCTAATCTGAAGTGTTGAAATCTGACAAGACTCCAGCACTGCAGGGAGTGAGCCAGCGTTTAACTGGGCTTTGCAAACTGAGGCTTTGGTGCACTTTTTAATAATTAATCACTCTTGGCAACTTTAATTACTATCAATATATTGGAGTACGATCAAGGAAAAAGAACCTTTTAGTGAACTTTAAATCTAAGAAGCCAACTTCTTAAAATCTGAGTCAGCCTTCATATCAGCACTTGAATAGCAGCTGCAGGTGTACTGAAATGCCAGCTTTGAGTCAGACATTTGTATGTTTCCGCATATAGTGAGGATAACATAATTTAGTGTTCTTTGTAGTACTCTGTGTATACTTAGGAAACTTGCAGGTGCTTCCTGCTAGTAGACATTTTAATAGGTTATCAATGTGAGGTTGCTTCCTGTCTGTTGGCCCAGGATAACTTCTGATGATACATTGTTGGATTCATATTTGTTCTTGTATCAGCTCTGGATGGCTAGATTAAATGAAAAACTGAGGCAACCATGTTTGATTGGACCAGGGTACAGATACAGAATAATAACAAATCTGATTGCAGGAGTTCATAAAATGTACACGTGTGATTATTAAATGACTATAGCGTGTACTATAGCCCTGACTAATCCTCTTCCACTTCTGTATAAATTGTAGCTAGGAAAATGGCAAAACATTAGTCGCCTGATTCTGGTTAGGAAAGTAATGTAAAATAGAATCTCTAAAACATTAGATGTGTTTCTTTAGTGCATCTCAGATATATAGTTATGATAAAAGACTTTATGATAGAAATACGAAGTACAGTATTAGGTAACAATAAAAACTGCCTTTCCCTTACGACAAGAGACAATTGTGCTACTTTTAAAAAGGCCCATCTGTTAGTGATGTATGCCAAATTTCCTCCATTTTAAAACTTCTCTTTGTCTCTGAGACCCAAAAACAAATTCATGATTTCTTGACATAACTCATCCCATGTTCTTTTGTGGACACAGAGGATTACAAGATTGGGGCCTGGTTTGGGATGCTGGGTTGGGTGTTGGATGATTCAAGATGGGGAACAAGTCATTGGGTTGATACTGTATTGGAACAGGTTTTGATGGATGGTGATTCTCAGTCCTTTTTCCTCCTCTGTTTTACACTATGCTGTGAGGTCAAGGTAGCTAATTTCCTTCCATTCCAGTAGATACCATGCTGGTAAGGAGGAAGAGAAATACTGCAGAGCAGCAGAATAGGGGAGAGGGTGATCTTTACCTCACCTCCACTGCATTCTGGTTCCTAAAGAATTGTTTTGAAACTGTTTTTCAGCTTGAGATAAGGAGCCAGCAGGCTCACATGTGACCTGCCTGCAAGTCTTGCACCACAGCTGATAAACACTGCTGCCTACTTCCCCATTTTTAAGACCGTTGCCTTAGACAAGTAATGTATTCCTTTTTGATAGCTGGGCAGTTGTTTTGGAACAAAAAACTTGTTTTTGCATTCGACTTGTTAATTTTATCTGACATTATTAAATTCAAAAACTAATGTTCTTGATGGCAATTTGATGGCTGGCAATTTTCAGTAAATAACATCTGTTTATGAATTAATGTTTCTCCTCTTCTGTACTCCAGAGATCCTCAAAGTTACAGTGTTGACAATCTTTTTTTGTGTGTTTTTTCACAGATCACCTCTTCTTGCATTCATAACTGTGTAACCCCATTTCATTGGAAAACATTTGGACCATTCGTGATTTTGGTCTTCCAATCACAATTTTATAACATCTCTGTGAACTTTTAAGTGTTTTTAAATGGAAAAGTAGTAAAAAGAAAGTATTTATGGTGTTTGGTTTTCTCCCTAACTTGAGCAGCTGACAAGATCATGTGATCAAGTTATATCTTCAAACCAAAGTTTGACAGCAGCTTCTTCAGACTATATATGGCCAATTCCTTTTTTCTCAATTTTTTATTTTTCACAACTTTCCATTTTTTATCCACCTCATGAACTCTCTCCTTCATATAATATATTTCCCAGGCGAAGGCTGTCGCACCCCAATCAAGTCACATGCAGTACAGTGGTTACCATTTAAAAATTAACAGATCATAGATTGTTAGTTTAAATTCAGAAGAGACTTTTAGATAATCTAGTCCAGTGATTCTCAACCTATTTTCCATAAAGAGCTGCATATGAGTCCCACATGTTATGGGCCACATCCACACACTATAAATGCCACCTGTATAGCTCTGAGGATGTCACATGGGCTACAGCTGTGTGCCGATTGGGCTGCAGATTGAGAACAACTCATCTAGTCTGACCTGTATATCATGGTCTGTTAGCCTACATTTCACCCAGTTACCCTTGTATTGAACCTAAGTTGTTTGACTAAGTCATAACTTTGTGTTTGGCTAAAACATATCTTCCAGAAAGGCATCCAGTTGATATCAAGAGATGCAGACTCCACCACTGCCTTTTGTAGTTTGTTCTAATGGTTTTTCATCCTGTTAAACATGTGTGCCCAATTTCCTGTTTGAAGTGTCTGGCTTCAGCTTCCAGGCTTTTGTACTTGTTATGCCTTTCTCTACTACGTTCAAGAGCCCTTTAGTACCTGGTATTTTCTTCATGTCAAGGTACTTTAATCAGTCACCTCTCAACCTTCTTTTTGACAAGTTAAACAGGTGTTGTAAGGCATTTTCTCCAACCCTTGAATAATTGTTGTAGCTCTTTTCTGCACATTCTACAGTTTTCTGTTCAACACCCTTTAAAAAATGTAGACACCGAAACTAAATGTAGTATTTCGTTGTCGATTTCACCAATGCCACACACACAGGTAAATTAACCTTGCTACTTCCCCTATTTAGACATCCAAGGTTCACAGTAGGCCATTTTGCCACAGTATCGTTTTGGGAGCTCATGTTGAGTTGCTTGTCCACTATGACCCCATAGTCACTGCTTTTCAATATACGTTTCCTCGTTCTGTAGGTATGACCTAGATGTATGACCTTGCATTTGGCTATATTAAAATCCATATTGTTTAAGTTGGGCCCAGGTTACCACGTGATCTAAGTTGCTCCGTATGACTGCACTGTCTCCTCCTCATTTACCATTCTGCCAGTTTTTGTCATCCACAAATTTAGTCAGGCAATTTATTTACTTCCAGATCACTGATGAAAATGTTGATGTGTTAGGCCTTGTGCTGATCCCTGTGGAACCCACTAGAAAGACCCCCATTCAGTGATGATTGATGACTACTTTTTTCATTATGATAGTCAATTCTTAATCCATGTAATGTGTGCTGTGTTGATCACTCACATGCTTTGGTTCCTACCCTAAGTATAAAAGAAACATGAATCACATACATATTTTTATTAACAAAAGATAGCAACTGAAATAGAACATCAATTGGTTTTTGCCATTTGTGTGAGATTTTTTTTAAAACCATATTTTAATTACGCTTATCTCCTTGTTTATTCTCTGGTACTTCTGCCTACTCAGTAAACTTGTACATTTGGTTATTCCTTCTATGAGAAGTCTATGGAATCGTGACTGGTGTGGAGCAAGTAAATAAGGAAGTGTTATTTAATCCTTCTCATTACACAAAAACTAGGAGGTCATGAAATTGAAATTAATAGACAGCAGGTTTAAAACAAACATAAGGAAGTATTTCGTGACACCATTCACAGTCAACCTGTGGAACTCCTTGCTAGAAGATATTGTGAAGGCCAAGACTGTAACGGGCTTCAAAAAAGAACTAGATAAGTTCATGAAGGATACGTCCATAAATGGCTATTAGCCAGGATAGGCAGGGATTGTTATTTGCCAGAGGCCAAATGTAATCACTTGATGATTACTTGTTCCATTCCTTTCCTTTGAAGCAGCTGACATTGGCCATTGTTGGAAGACTGGGCTAGATGGATCATTGGTCTGACCCAGTATGGCTGTTCTTATGTTCTTAAATGTCTCTAGAACTACAACATGGTATGATGTATCCTCTTACACATTTCTAGTAGATTCCCAGAGCATACCCCTTACTTTCTTGTATGATTTTATTGATTTAGATCCTAGTGTATCATTCCTAAACTGCTGTCCTGCAGCTATAAGTAGTGTACCATGTCTTGCATTTTTTATGATGTTTACATTGTAAAGACACTTGTTGGATTAAGGTAAACACAAGTTCCTGTACCAAATTAGAGAGACTGCCAGCTTGAGTTTGTGAAAAGGACTCCATGCAGGGATTGTGGGAAGAGGTCTCGCCCTTCTGGTCTCAAACTCAGTCAGCTGCAGTTCTGCTGTAGTGTTACTGGTAAACATCCTCTTGCAAGCTGTGGGACTTAATGAACATGAGCTCTCCAAGTAAAGCACAACGGTGATGTCATGCTAATGCCTGGCATGGGGTGGGATATTTGCAGGGTTGTCTCAAGATATTAGAGAGGCAAGGTGAGTGAGGTAATATCATTTCTTGGTCCAACTTCTGTAGGTGAAAGAGACAGTTAGTTATTTTCAGGGAAAAGTAGAATGTCACAGCTAAATACAAAGGTGGAACAGATAAGAAGTTCACATGTTGCAAGAGATTATTCAGGGTGAAGTGGAGCAGTTAAACAGCTGGCAATCAACATCACAGTGCAAGTGGGTAATTGCACAGTTCTCACAAATGCACAAAGAAAATAAGAAAAATATTTTTCAACTTATTTAACTCTAACCATTTACAATAATTTTAGGTTAAATGGTGAACTTACAGGCAGCTAGTGCTGTTTTGTTAACTTTTTGGTAACGTCTAAGTGCTTCTGCACAAGGTACAATTAGATCACACCATAAATTAAAATAAATTTAAAAATATAAATATGAAACTATTGAGTAAATCTTGCTACTAACCAAGTGTGCTTGGTATGGACTACAGTTCTTTTAGGCTAAGAACAAGCATATAAGCAGTCTTGGTCTGAAATAACAATTTGGGAAGGTTATCAGTGAGAGTAGAGGTTTAGAATAGAATGTTTCTTTTATTATTACTGTTGTTTATTATTTGTATTACCATAACACCTAAGAACCTCAATTGTGGACCAGTAACTCATTGTGCTAGGTGCTATAGAAGCACAGAGCAAAAAGATAGTCACTAACCTGCACTATATAGCTGCTTCCTCAATCTGTGGTTAAAACTTTTTTTTTTTTACATCCTTTGCTAACAGTGCCTCCATTTGGAAATGGTAGGATATTCTGTTTTTATTCTATTAGTTTTCCAGTAAGTATCTGAATAGTTAGTTTCCAGTACTATTTCTCAGGATTTTAAGCCCTCTCTTCTGTTCTAGAAGTATTTAGTCCACTGAGTCTTTCTGATTTGGTGTGATATGTATTACCCTTCTCATGAATTCCTCTTATTTTTGCTCTGTCTGTAACCTCATTGAGTTAACCATTTAAAATACAGAATTCTAAAAGCAGAAGTTCCATAACAGCAGTAGTCAATTGAAGCTGGCACTGAATTGCATGCATGTGTGACAAGCCTGCTGTGATAGCAGCGCTGATGTTGTATTTCTTGCTTTGTGGTTGCTGGGCTCCTGATCAACTTCCTGCCCATTGCAAAATCTTGTGGAGGAGGAGATTTTACCAATACGCATTCTGGAGCTTGCAGATAGATCACTGACACCACAAGTCTTAATTTGTTTCATATACCAATGAAAACAGGGGGTTTTATTTTTAGCTTAGGTTTTATATCTGTGCAAGCTTCTTATACAGTGCTCAATCACCATATCAGAGCTTCCATCGTATCTGAGGAATTGTTCCTAAACCCTTGTGAATAGAGACTAAGCATATGTGTTTTGCAAGTGACTGTGTGGGCTGGCTAGCCTGGTACCTGTTGTGCTATTGTGCCTTCCACAGTATGTGCACTTTTGCTGTGATGGAATTTATTCAGTACTGTGCACCTGTTTGGACGAAGCTTGAAAGAGTCTAAAGCCAATAGCAAGTAACTCAGGTGGTTCCCTCCTCCTCACACCTTACCCCACACTGCTATGATTGGTTTATGAATGTTCAGGAGCAAGTAAGTTTCAGATTTTAAAGACCAGCGATGTTTTGTTTTGCAACAGAACAGGATAGATACTTTTTTAATTGAAAGCTGAGATACTGACTTTTTTGAAGTCCCCAAAATCAAGAAGAAAGGTTGCAGCCTTCATAAGAACTGGCTCTAGAAATAGTATCTAGCACCTCTTTTGGGTTTGAATTGGAAGCTAAACTGCCTGACCTACACACTTAGGTGAAGACGACAAATATTAAAAAAACCTGTCGGTATCCATCTGTTGTCTCTGGTCTTATACTTAGATTGTAAGCTCTTTGGGGGCAGGCACTGTATTTTTGTTATGTTGTACAGCACCTAGCACAACGGGGCCTGGTCCATGAGTAGGGCTCCTTGGAACAATGGTAGATGAGGTTACCTGAGATCTATGTAGGGCCAAGTGTAAAATAAAATTCACTTAGAGAAAGGATGTTCTTTTGGTTGCAGTGCATGATTAGAAAATAAGAGTTAGTGTCTGTTAATTGCTCTGTCACACACTCCTGTGTGACCCTAGAAAATGAGAATAGTTACTTCCCTAACTCTTAATATTGTGATACTTAATACATAGTCAATCAAGTCTTTCAAGATCCTCTCAGTGGCTGTTTAGTATTATGCACTGAGTGTGCAGGACAATGACAGTGACTGAATGACAACATAAAACAAGACTCAAATTTTCACAAATATAACATTAACTAGTATTACAGTTGTGGGTCTTATAAATGCAGAAGTATTGTTAAAGCTTCCATTAATACTTGAAGGGACATTATCACTTATACTGGGCTGAAATTTTAGTGTCTGCAGTATCAATAAGGTTGGCAGAAATTTTGATTTTTTTTTAAATAATTTCAATGGATAATGGATGTTGGTAAGCATTTTCATTTTGTATCCATTTTAAAATTTCACAGTTGTGGGAAATTATGGGGGGAGAGTTACACAATTTTGAATGGCAGTAGACAGATTCAAAAAGTGAATTTTATAACTATTAAAACAAAAATTTGGAAACATCATGTGAAAATTTAAGCAGTAAATATTCTTAAATCAAAATAAGCTTTCAAGCAGCATTTTTCTTATTTTTCCAGTCTATACATTTCTGCAATCCATGGAAATGTTTCATCAGCTTCTGTATGTACAGTGAAATTGACATTGGCTGACATATTTCCTGATAAAAATCTAATCCTGCCAAACCAAAGTATAAAACACAACCTCTTAATCCGGTTGAAAAGGCAATGAGACATAAACATTCTCCTACCATATTTGCAACACAAAACATTGCTATGTTTTCCTCAGGCATGAGAATCAAAATGAATTGACTAGAAACTAGTTGTCCACTTGTTTGTATGTTAGTTTATTTTTAACAAGATTGATTTGAAGGAATTACCTGTAGAGAGTACATAATTATATTTCCATGTATTTTCAGGTAACATTCAAGGAGCAACAATAGTAGATGCCTTGGATACACTGTATATCATGGAAATGAAAGATGAATTCAAGGAAGCCAAGGAATGGGTAGAAGAAAACTTAGATTTCAATGTGGTGAGTACTGGAGATTATTTTTTATTATTATTTGTTAGTGTCAAGGGTCTATCTGGGAACAGGGGCTGATAGTGTTTACAAACAGATTAATAAATAGTCCCTGCCCCACAAAGCATACAGTCTAAATAGACAAGATGACATTGGGGACAGAGATGTAACCTACAGTCAGAATGAATACAGTGATCAACAAAAGGTATGTTAGTGCCACAATTGGGGTGGGAGAGGGTATTTTTTGAGTGGGCATGTGAATGGACTAACTAAATGGAAGGACAAAGGAAGGGGACATTAGAGAGTCATTGCTTCTGTGCAGCTAGCTTTTCTTGTTAGTCTAAGAGTTTCATTCCCTCTTCTCACTGGAAATGCTTTTTTCTCCAAGCTCATATGGCTCTGGGGAGGCATTCTAGTGCCCCTGGAACAAACAGAGGAGGGGGCCACTCCTGCATCGTTCTAAGCCCCCTGATTTTCCTTTTTCCACTTCCCTGTGATGCTCCATAAACTACTGAAGCAAAACTATCCTTAGTACTTTTTTGAACTCTTAACTTAAAAAAAAACAAAAACAACCCCCCTCCACTCAAATAAGTGAAATACTGTGTAATACATAGGCTAGCTGTAATGTGTCAGTATGCAGTAAAATGCATATGAGAACTAATATACTAGTCAAAGGTACTTCATAGGTGTGAAAAATGCAGTATAATCAAAAAGCACTGTTTAGTTTACTGGCAATAGTTTCAGGCCAAAATGGTACCCAGAGTTGACTCCTAAATCAAAATAATTTGATTTTTTTTTTTTCAGAAGGGCTGAATGCTTGCAGTTCACATTACAGTTAGTAGGAGTTATGGCTACTGCCTGCTGGGAACCTTTCATAATATCCCACTAAAACTTAGGTGTCGACTTTAGATGCCCAAACGTGTGTCTGTTTCTATACAGGACACAAGATGATAATCTACAAATAAAGTTACATTACCTTTCTCTCTAATTAACATTATACTGTAAGTCACCTGTAAGTGTAGGTAGGCACTTCTGTGCATGCTGATCAGAGAGGTGAAGTTGAGAATTGCATGATGTGAAACTGAACAAGCTTTGTGGAAACAGCATGGACTAGGTGTTGCAAACTAGGTTCCCGTATGGACATTATTCCACTTTCTGGAATTCAATTCTTCTAAACCTTCAGAAGGCACTCTTAGGTGCCTGTTTTCACAGATAGTGCACTATAGCTCAAACCCTTTTTAATCAGTAGATTTTTTTTTTTAAGTGGTTGCTGAGTTCAATGGGAGTTTAGTGGCTATAGAAAATCTTACTTAGTTTTCTAAACTTATTTTGAGTAACACTCATTTTAATTTAGGTAACTTAGCTACAAATACTACTTAAGGCTCAGCACTTACGGGTGAAAAACAGGAGAGGCTCCATTCCTTTTCGTGTGTCTGTATATCTCTTTTGAAATGTTTCACCATATTATCCTACTATAGCTAACATTTTATGCTCTTTCTTTAACTTTTTGTTTATATATTAAATTTCTGTGACAGTTTTAGTAACTTTCTTTTTACCCATGCAAAGGACTTATTTTTTATCATCCGTGCAGTGGCACAGCTTCTAAATATTTACTATTACACAGCTGGTGTGTAGATGAGGGTTGTGTGAAATTAATCTGAGTTTTTCCGTTGTTGCAATGAAACCAGATTAATTCAGTAGCTATTTAAAAAGAGTGTACTTAAAGTCTTCATTTGAACTCCTAGATAGCTTTCTACACATTTAGTTTTAGAACTGTGCCATTTTATTTTCCACAGCTATCAAATTTGTTTTCTTTACATGCATAACCTAGTAAACAAGGGCAAAATGAAGAATCATATATAGCACTTAAAAATGTCTCCCTGAAGCAAAATTTTTAATCTATCCCTCTGTCTAGGTATCTATGGGGCCCCCCATTATCAGAGTATTGCAACATAGTTTAGCTAAATTAAGCAATGCTGTCTATAAGTTCATAAAAGTAAGGATGTTCATCTGTTTTATTTAGCTAGTTTTCAGTTGTTCTTTTTCACTGGATGACTTATTAAAGCAGCTAATTTAAGTTTAATCCATCCAAATAAATGGTATTAGAGAGGAAAGCAAATCTGTATGAAGAATTGTATGAAATTAGTGCTTGGTATTAGTGGAGCTACAAATGTTAAACTGGAAGACTAAAACCGGATAAGATATTTGTCAAATATAGTTTATTTTTATTGCTCAGAATACTCTCTCAAGCATCTGAGGTCAACTGTTACATTTGGCTCCTATGATAAATACTGACTTCCTTGGTATATTCCCTGGTTTGAGTCCTGCCTGTAGTTGACACTTCCTATTAGCCTTTTTTAGCTATCATCCATCGCTTAGTTTTCCCAGAAATATAGTGATCTGCAGTAAAATAGCTTCCTTGAAAAACTGGGCTGTTCTTGTTCTGAGATAATTAATTAAATATAGAATAAGGTCTGTGCTGAAGTTTAGTTAAACCAGCAGCTGAAAATGGCTTGTTAATGTTTCACTTTGTTTAATAGTTCGCCAGAATAGACTCAAGTTGGTACACTTTTTAAATGCCTATTTTAAAAGTGGTTTTGTTTTGTTGAGTTTTTAGGATAAATAGAAATTAAAAAAATTACTTGGCAAGGTCAGGAAGGATACTAAGGATAAATTTATCATGGGGTGAAATAAATTTTTCTCCCATCAAACTCTGTTGGAAGGTAAATAAGCATGAAAATAAAATATCATGAATGGCATGGAAGTTCTAAATGTGCACAGTGGGGCTTGAACGGTTTTAAGTAAAAAGGGATGTTAAACGGACTTCTTATTAGTTGTATCATATCCAAATTGTCCGTTATCCTGCAGGTGTAAAATACTCTTGATTGGCAATACAGCAAAACCTGTAATTTAATTTTAGTAGCTGGAGAATGAACAGGATTTTATTTGCATAATTATTGGCATTTGGTTTAAAATGTGGCAAGCTATTTAAAAATTGCAAGCTAGAGTCCATCACTATCAGTTTTATTTTTGTAGTAGCCTTAGCCATAGAGTACATTTTTAGTGAGTGATCTAGAGTAAAGAAAAAAAAATTGTCGTAGTTGTTCAGACAAGGGGTCTTTTCTGTGGTAAATCCTTTCCTGCCTCCTAAAGTCCTGCATTTACAATTTACTCATTCTGACCGAAGAAGGCTGGGCTATAGGCTCAGCTCTCTTCAAAGTCATTTTAAAGGTTAGTGAGGGAAATAATATTGCATGCTTCCCCTCAGAGGGAACAGGTCACTGCAGAGTTACTGGCTACTACCAACCTGGAACAGAGTTAATCTCAGGCTGACATCCACAAAAACACTGTAACCACTAGACTTCCAGGGTAGTTATCCACAAATGTGTTAAATTTTTAAAGCAAAATTTAACGTTTCATTGAAATAAAGTAGCAACATGATCAGAATTCATAAGATATTTGTCACAGGAAGGCTGGCTGTTGAAGGAGAATTAGGTATAATCCACTGTGATTTATCAGCTGCCTCTGAGCTGATGCTGTGAAACAAGGGATAAAGTGAAAACTTGAAGATCAACTGGTCCTCATAAAAGCCAGCAAGTAGATCGGTAGATGGAGATTGTAATTGTTAGTATTGCAGAAAAGGCAGAGGTGTTAAATACTTATTTCTGTTGTGCATTTGGAAAGAAATAGGATGAGGTGCGTGTATTGCATAAGGAGAATGAAGCGCTTTCCCATATATTAGTAACTATGGAAGATGTTAATCAGCTACTAGAGAGAGATGTTTTTAAATCTGCAGGCCCAGATAACTATCACGTAAGTATCCTAAGTGATGGCTAAGGAGAATTCTGGCTCACTGATGATTTTTTAACAAATGTTGTATTCTAAGAAAATTCCAGGAGATTGGTAGGGTGCGAATGTGCCAGTATTCAGAAAGGGCAAATGGGATAACTGTAGGCTGGTTAGCCTGATATCCTTATAGCACAAAATAAGGGAAAAACTGACAAGGGATTAAATTTATAAAGAACAAAAGGGTAGGGATATAATTAATACCTGTCAACATGGCTTTATGGAAAGTAGGTTTTGTCAAACAAACCTTTCTTTGAGATTTCAAGTTTGGTTGATAAAGGTAACTGCAAAGATGTAATATGCTTCCCCATTTGTAAGGCATTTAACTTGGCACCACATGACGTTCTGATTAAAAAAGAAAACTAGCACTATAAAATGTCAGTAAATCTCATGTTAAATGGATTAAGAACTGGCAAACTGACAGAACTCAAAGTAGTTGTCATAGGGAATCATCATTGCATTGGGATTGTTTTCTCCAGGAGCTGAGCAACGATCTGTACTAGGCCCAACCCTATTCAACATTTTATTAATCATTTGGAAGTAAAGATACAATTCACTGACAAAATTTGTGGATGACACAGCTTGGCAGAACGGTAAATAATCAGGACAGGGGAGTGAGAGTGATCTGCATGACTTGACAATCTGGACCAATTCAAACATTGCATTTTAATACAGCTAAATGAGGGATGTACCTTTTTGTTTTAAAAAGGTAACGGTTTAAACTATTAAAATTATATTGGGTAACAGTTTAACCGATTATAGTATTGTGTCCCCCCCCACCCACCCCGCCCCTTCCCTCAGCTCTCGGGTAGCCTCCCCAGCCCTGCTCGGCCTCCCTGGGCAGCAGCAGTGTGACTGCTTCTGCCGTCGCCTGACGCCATCACCATGAAGACCAAGAGCGTGTGCCGACAGTTAACCAATGAGTATTAATCTTGCCATTAAGGCTAAGATTAATACTTATCGGTTAGCCATTTAATATTATACATCCTAAGCTAAATGCAAGGCTCTACGTCCAGGAGCAAGAAGTGCAGGACATGCTTACAGAATTGCTATCTGCATCTTGTAAAGGAAGTAGTGACTGAAATAGATCTAGAGGTTAGATTGGACAGGCAACTCAACATGAGCTCCCCCAAGGTGAGGCTGTGACCTTAAAGGGCCAATATAATCCTTTGATGTACAAACAGGGAGTAACTAGTAGGGAGGTGACTTTACCTCCATAAGCAGCATTGGTTAGACAGGTAATGGAATACCACGTACCATTCTGGTGTTCATGTTTTTAAAAGGATGTTGAAAAATAGGTGAAGTTGCAGAAAAGAGGCACAAGTGATTTGTGGAAAATGCCTTTATAATGAGAGACTTAAAGAGTTCAATCTGTTGAGCATATCATACAGCTTGTGAGGAGACTTCTGTGGAGAGAGAGAGACAGTATATATGTACCTTGATAAGGAGAAAATATCAGGTACTAAAGGTTTCCTAAATCTAGTGGAGAAAGGTATAAAATGGACCAATGTCTGGAAGATGAATCCTGATTTCCAATTTGAAGAGTGAGAGTGATTAACTATAATTAGAGCAGTTATCAATGGTTTGCCGTCAAACTTGAGGACATATCTGGTGGGGTTCTGCAGGGCTCTGTCCTGGGTCCAATGGTATTCAATATTTTCATTAATTATTTGGCTAACAGGGTGGAGAGAGTGCTTATAAAACCTACAGATCACACCAAGCTAGGAGGCTGCAAGCACTTTTTGAAGGATGGTATTAGAAATCAGAATTGGAAGAACTGGTCAGATTTTTAACAAGATGAAATTTTTTTTAAAAAAAAGTGTAAAGTACTACATTTAGGAAGGAAAAATGAAATGGACATATGCAAAATGGGGAATAACTGGCTCAGCAGTAGTACTGCTGAAAAAGATCTGGGGGTTATAGTGGATCATAAATTGAATGAGCCAACAAGCTGGTCCAGTTGCAAAAAAAGAGCTAAAATCATTCTGAGGTATATTAACATCAGTGTTGTATGTAAGACACAGAAGGTAACTGTTTTGCTCTGCCTGGCAGTGGTGGTATCCATTTTTGGTCACCACACTTCAGGAAGAATGTGTTTATAAATTAGAGAGAGTCTGGAGGAAAGCAACCAAAATGATATAAATTTTAGAAAACCTGACCTATGAGGGAAGGTGGTAGGATAAGAAGCAATGGTCTTAATCTGCAGCAAGGAAGATTTAAATTAGATATTAGCAAAAAACTCTAACTATAAGGATAGTTAAGCACTGGAATAGGCTTCCAAAGGAGGTTGTGAAATCCCCATCATTAGAGGCTTTTAAATACAGGTTAGACAAAGACTTCTCAGGGATGGTCTAGGTGTACTTGGTCCTTCCTCTGCTTTGGGGACTAATGACCTCTTAAAGTCACTTCCACTGCTACATTTCTGTGATTTTATTATTAACGATTGGAGCAAACTGTCACAGTAGGTGGCAGATTCTCCATCTCTTGATGTCTAGAAGAGATGCTTCACCCAAACACAAGTTATTTGTCTCAATTCAGGGGTGAAATTTAATTGCCTTAATATACAAGAGGTCAGATTAGACCTCTTGTATATTAGGATCTCTTCTGGCCTTAAACTCTGAATCAGTTGAAAGGGAGAGCTACAAGGAATAGGGAGGCTTTTGCATGAAACCCTGGAGCATGCTGATTTATCTAAAAGCCCTGGCTGGGGTACCTTACTCCAGGCCAAGCAGCAGCACTTAATTTACTATTCTAGCTGATATTCAGCTCTAAATGTATATTTTGAACAATAAATGCATCCTTGAGAAATAGGACTGAGGAACTGACACTGATGGAAGCTTCATTGATGTACTAGCTGAGAAGTTGACCTTCCAGCTTACACAAGTGTGGAAACTGAGGCAGAGTCAAATGCAGACCCTGTTAGAATATTGTAACAATCTAAAACACTCACTAATCCAAATTAGTAAATTAACACTATTTTAAATACTGATTGTTCTTTCTTCTGAAAGTGTGCAAGACACTTTATAATGAGGTTTCGGATTCCTGCCCTCAAAAACTGGCTCCTATGACTCCATAATCATTTGCTCAGGAAATGTGTTGGAGGGATGGGATCTGGAACATGCAGGACTCTTGAGTATAAAACTGGCAAGTAGATGGTTCCTTGGCTGCTCTAAATTGCACAGGAGCCATGTCAAAGAATTGATGAGTCATAACTGAAAGCTGGTTCTCAGCTTCTTCCCCTTTCCCATTTTATGAGCTGCCCTTGGTTGCTGTGTAAGGCACAGACATCATCCTTTGCTAGGCATTCTACAGGTTCAGAAAAAGGCAGTTGAGTTCCTCTTCTCTCTGGGGATCTCTCTCTTTTCACCCCATGATGCAGCTGGAGGCCACTGGGGCAGAGTAGCTGACGCTGAACTCTGAGCCATTCTGGTGCCCCCAATCTCTCCCTTTGGTGACAGGCAAGCGGCCCTAGCCTTGGCTAGACCACTAATCTAAATAGACAACAAGTAGATGAAGAATGGATGCTCCAATGTAATCAGACAAAACCTTGGGGGTGATAAGAGTGCCTTCTAGATCAATGTTTTGTTTTAATTACTTCATTCAAGAATAACGGAAGGGGGAGTGTAAATACTTCTGAAATTGATAGGCTTTGTGAAAGAAAAGACAGAAGGATGCCTGGGGGACTGGGTCAGCAAAGAAGTTGAAGCCTGTTGTACAGAAGAAGCTCAGAAAGAGGCGATGATAGAGGAAAGTTAGACCTGTGGCTTTGGCTGACCAAAGTTAGGAGGTAGGTTGTGCAGATCTTTGAAAGAAAGGCCAAAATAAATCAAAATTGATGCAAGACTAACATGTAAGAAAAATGTTACATTCTATAATGAAGACTCGTACTTTCTTGTCTAAAAGATATCTGCTCACCTTAATAGACCACTGGGTTAGGTCCCTTCCAAAATAGCATGAATACATCCATTTTACTTTGGTGGTATAAAAATCCCTCAGTATAGAAATACATGAAAATTAGTACTATACTTCCGAAATCTCTGCTATACAATTCTCACAAGAACCTCTGTTCACTTTCCAGTGATCATCTTCAGTTCTGCACCCTATGTCGGTATTAGATGGATCCCTATATTCAGGTTGCATTACAGTTTCCATTATAAAGGATTCTTCAAACCTTTTTCTTTGAGAACTCTCTTGTTTATGTTTTGCAACAAACCTTTGTCATTTGTCAGAGGGAGAATGCCTGGGCTCTGTACTGGCCTGGCCTTCTTACTCACCATTGACCACCCCAGCACTTGGACCCCGTGGTCCATCCTCCTCTGTGTGATGAGAGCCTTAACCTGTTTTCATGTAATCAACTGTCTGTGCTCTAGTGCTGAAGCTTCAGGGTTCAGACCCTGATGATGATGATGATGATGATGCATGATGAAAGGGTTATAACAGTTGTACATAATATAATTCATTTTACTTTGTTTCAAAAAAGTTTAAAACTACTTAAAATTCTAACAGGCTTTTTAAGCTGCAAAATCATAAACCTAATATTTCCTAACTTCTGAGCACTTGATCTCATAGGCAATTCTGCCCCTTCTGTGTATTCATTATGATAGTCTTCAATTACATGATAACATACTATATTTTCTGAGAGGACTCTGCCTCATTTAGTTCAAAGGATGCATACACAAGGGAGCAGAACTAAAGTCGCACTGACAACTGTAAATATTACATTTCTTTTTGCTTTTCTGACAGGTTAATGGTTAACACTGAATAAAGATTGACAAATTGTGGCGATAACTGCTAAAATACCCCACTTGCTGTTAGTTCTAGATTGGATGGCTTCATTTTTATAAAGTGTTTGTGCTTTCACTCTTATGCATGGGTTGTAATTTAGTTGAAAAAGGCCTTTATTGTAATCTTCATCAAATCATCTTCAAAATGTATTATTCCTACCATTACTTGGGGCTTGATGTACAAATATAAAACACTGAACAATATTACATTTCATTTTCTTGAGTAAGAAAAGACAATACACTTGCTTTTGTTAAGATTCTGTTGTAAAGATGCCCCATTCAAAATATCTTTCATTTACCTTGCAGCAGATATCTTTGCCTGATACCATATTTTTCAATATGGTGTCAAGTTTTGTCCTTTAGGTCTGACAGTCTGAGAGATAAGAGGTCTTCACCATGGGTACTTGCTTATTTTGCTTTCATATCCTCTTTACTTGGCACAGTTAACTGAACTATAAAATATCTAGGAACAGCATGGCAATATGTAGTGACAGTAATAGACTCGCATGTAAAGACCCTAAAAGCTTGTCGTTTTTGTTTACACTAAAGGTTAACAGAAGCTTGCACTTCACAGTCAAATATGGGAGATTTTCATCAGCCAGTGTTCCATTTCACTCTTCCGTGGCCTGTCTGAGCCAGTACATCCCACCATCCTCTGAGCACAATCACTGCAGTCTAAACTTGCCAAGTGCCTGACAGGTCCCTTCCCATAGCACAGCAAAAGGATTGTAAGCAGTGTAACAGACTCTTCAGAAACATTTTTTTTGTATCTGCTCCACATGCTTAGTTGTAGCTGAGAGGTTTGTGAAGACTTTGATTTTTTTTTCTTTGTTTTTTAATTGTATGAGTGTTTGTGAGGGGAATGTGCTTTCCCTTCGTTAAAGAGACTGTAAGGGAACGGGACAATTTACGTACACCACATGTGCTGCTTGTTTGTTTCACCTTGCTAGAACAATAAAAACAGGCTTATCAGTGCTGCAGAATATGCTGTTTAATAAACAGATGTGATGTCTCCCTGGACTGAACAGACAGTTCCAGAGTATTTGCTGTTGCTTGGAAAAGGAGTAAACAGGGCGAGAGTGAGATTAATAAAATAAATCTGTTCCCGTGTAGCTAAAGTGTTAGAATACCCTTTGCAGTAGACATGTTCAGCAAATCAGGGTGAGAGTATTTTTGTTGCAATTTTGTTTAGAAGGAAATCTTCCAAGCGGCTTTATCTTCAATGGGTCAACGAGGCGTGTGCAGGTACATTCCGCACTAGGCTGGTAAGGATAATGAAAAGAATGGTAGACAAAATAAAATCGGGAGCAATACCTATTAATTTGTGCCAATGAGAATAACTTAGCCACTGCTCTGTATAGAGTTTTACAAAAGGAACATCAAGGATCAATTTCTACTGACCCTAAATGGGATTATTTTCTTCCTAAAGAAAAAAATGAGCATAAATCCAGTCACTTCTCAGGGATTCTGATAAGTCTGTTATAATAAATTAAATAATTTTTAGATGTTCTTTTTAGTGATTAGTTGGAGGTTTAAAAAAGGAAGGAAGACACGGGCACATGATCTGAGGACCAAAAATAGGAGCCATCCTCTGGGGTCTTGCAAAAACGAGGAGGGGAGTGAGCCTTAACCAAAGAGCCCTTTTCAGTTGATGAGGAAATAAAAGGAAAAGTTTAAATAAGAGAAGCAGGTTAATGGTTTGTCCTAGAATTCTTTGGACCTGTTTACAAGTTTCTTTTCTGAAAGGCATCTTAATTTACAGCAGGATCTTGTAGTCTTTAAAAATCAAAAATTTAAAGTGAGGACCCTTATATGCATCCTTTGCACAAATTATAAATGAATAGTGGGATAAACATAACGGAAGAAAAGTAAATAGGTAGGACTTTACATTTTAAATATTGCATCACAATAAATCTAATTGTACCCTGATTCCTAAGGCTGACATGTCAGAGGCCTGCTGCTTGTAGAATGTCTATTTTCCTTAGAGGGAGAGTTTAGAGATGGAGGCTTGCTTCAGGTGACATTATAAAATCTCTTCTACTGCTTCACAAATCTCTGTATCATCCACATGCTTTGCCAAGGTGAAACTCTCTGCATAATGATCTTAAGGATAACTATCCTACTAAAGATACAGCTCTCAAAGCTACACTCTGGTTCCTTCATTTGTTTTATATGCTTCAGTGGCTTTTATAATGCATTCAATAAGAGTTGAGATTTCAAACAAAGCTGCAAAGAGATGCATGTGGCTGAAGTTTTGTAAATCTGATAACCTTCAAGCAATTGTTAGCTTAAAAAAACCAAACAAACTGGAGGATCATCATTTGGCCAAACATCCACAATGGTGGTGGAATCACTGCAGATGTTTGATAGTAAAATTTTTTTAACTCAGTTATGTGATGAAGAAAAGATCTCTTTTGTCCCTCCAGGAACAGATGTTGGAAACAATATTGGATTTTTCCAACAGAGCTGTACACTCAATTAAAAATGTCATTGATTTGTCTTTTTAATAGCAATACTAAAACCATGAGAGAAAGCAGTTTTAAAAATATTCTGGAAGCAACTCATCCAACTTAATCATTGCTGCACAATTGTATTTTCTTTGATTTTTATAAAACATCTATTCTGAGTTCTAGGTGCACAGACAAAATTTAAAATCAACATGTAACTTAGCGCAATAAACAACTATGTGGGACATCAGATATAACGAATTTCCTCTCCTGTCTAAAATCTAACCACACAATCTTTCAACTTGCCATATGCATCCATGAAAAGAGGCCTTGCAGCATGTCCTGTTGCTCAACTGATTTAGACTGTTTTGGAATAGAAAGGTGAGAAATTCTGAAGTAGAGGACTTAAATGTAAAATGCTCTACCAGCAGTGAATGTATCCGTTACGCTGGGGAACCACCAGCTTGAGTGCCTGCCTTGATGCAACTGCAGACGTATTGCAAGGAAAGGAGGCTTTCTTGGATAACAATGTTCCTTTTATAAGTCAAAATAAGTTAAACACCCCAAAACCAATAGACACTGTAATCAACTGATGCACACCAATGTAAAGTGCTTCCTCTTGATAGTCCACTTAACAGGTAAGGCTGCTGTACTCTGCAGTTAGCAGAAACTTCCAAAGGGTTTTAACCTGTAGGCCCTACATGCAGCACACTGTAGTAATCTGTTGTTAACTGCCTTCCTCGGGTTACCCTGAGACCAGTGTGTAGTGAAGTACATAAAGTGGGCACCCAACAGAGCTGAATCATTTAATTGATTCCACATTTCCTCAGTAACTAGGCTCATAAAATCCAGTGAAATCATAGGACTGGAAGGGACCTCAAAAGGTCTTCTAATTCAGTCCCCTGCACTCAAAATGTGACTAAATATTATCTAGACCATCCCTGACAGGTGTTTGTCCAACCTGCTCTTAAAAATCTCCAATAACAGAGCTTCCATAACCTCTCTAGGCAATTTATTCCAGTGCTTAACTACCCTGACAGGAAGTTTTTCCTAATGTTCAACCTACACCGCCACTGGTGCATTTTAAGCCCATTGCTTCTTGTCCTATCCTCAGAGGTTAAGGAGAACAATTTTTCTCCTTCCTCCTTGTACAGCCTTTTATGACTTGAAAACTGTTATGTCCCCTCCCTCAGTCTTCTTTTCTCTAGACTAAACAAACCCAGTTTTTTCAATCTTCTCTCATAGGTCATTCTAGACCTTTAATCATTTTTGTTTTTCTCTGGATTTTCTTCAGTTTGTCCACATCTTTTCTGAAATGTGGGGCCTAGAGCCTGACATAATACATCAGTTGAGGCCTAGTCAGTGCAGAGTGGAGCAGATTAGTTCTCGTATCTTGCTTGCAGCTCTTCTGCTAATGCATCCCAGAATGACAAGTGTTGTCTCATATTTAGCTTGTGATCCCCAGATCCCTTTCCGCAGTGCTCCCTCCTACACTGTAATTTTCCATTTTGTACGTGTGCAACTGATTTTTCCATGCTAAGTGGAATACTTTGCATTTGTCCTTATTGAAGTTCATCCTGTTTACTTCAGACCATTTCTCTTCAGACCATTACCTCAGATCATTTTGAATTTTAATCCTATCTTCCAAAGAACTTGCAACCCATCCCAGTTTGGTATTCTCTGCAAACTTTTTGTGTACTCTCTGTGCCATTATATAAATCACTGATGAAGATATTAAACAGAACCGGACCCAGAACTGATCCCTGTGGGACCCAACTTGATATACCCTTCTAGCTTGACTGTGAACCACTGATAACTACACTCTGGGAATAGTTTTCCAACTAGTTATGCACCCACCTTATAATAGCTCCATCTAAATTGCATTTCCCTGGTTTGTTTGATTGTCCTATGAGACAGTCTGAAAAGCCTTACTAAAGTCAAGATATACCACATTTTAGGAAAAGATTGTGAGCCCCACCCCAATTACTAGACTGTAGGCTGATTTTGGCCTTTCACAGAACATCATTGTTTTGGAAGAGCCTTCCAAATAATCTCTTAAACTCATTCTATACCGTGAAGCATTTTGGTTTTTATTCTCATGTGTCTGATTTTAATCCTGCTTTATTGATGCAGTCTTTTGTATCCCTTGTATGTCCTTCAGAGGCAGCATCTGTTGTTTGTTTAGCACAGCATATTTATTCTACAGTCAATTCTTTATACGCTAATGACACTACACAAATATGATTCTCGCTAATTGGGAAACTCACTAACGTCACAGTAGTTTTTAACCACTAGCAATTGATAGCCACCCTTCCCTATTGCACTTCTTAGCAATCCTGTCCTGCCCACTTCAAAATTCAGATTTTTCATCTATGATACAAACTCATTGTAATCTTAAGGAGTCCTTATGTTATGACAGAATCATTAGTATTAATGTGCTAACTGCTCTGGTATTTTTAACAGAAGTGTCAGCTAAGTTCAATTCTTGTAAAATGAAAGCAATGTTTGAACGCTGTATGTTTAACTAGTTTAACTGATTTTTAAACGATCAGTATTGCGAAATCCTACATCTCTTATTCAAGTGACACCACATTATTTTGTTATACGTTTTAGAAGCACAGACAAGGAATCCATTGGAATTTTCCCCCTCTTACAGGGACTTTGTTGCATGAAAGCTTTTACATAATATTGCTATGTAAAATACCAAAATTGGGGCAAGAGAAGCTAGGGAATGACTAACATTACAAAAGTGAAAGATTATGTGCTGTTTATTACAGTTTTGTAATGGATACGTTTAATAGATGTAGTTTCTCTTTTAAACAATCTATTAGATTGAGAAAGCAATTCTTCATCAAGATGGAAGTCAACACAAAATATTTGATCTTGGAACACATTATTGAGATACCGAGTCACTTGTGGAAGAAGCATACCAGGATGTGGGGGGCTTTAGACACAATGGTGGGGGGGACACAGAATCAGAGCCAGGCAGCACTAGAGTTGTACAAGGCCTTTAAAGTGAAGAACTAATGCTTATAAAAAGTGTTATGCTTCAAATTGTTTTTTTCCCTCTTCTGTGTGCTGATATTTAGAATTCAGAGTTTCACAACCACAAAATAAGGGGGAAGATGGTTAACTTGAGATATTCCTTCTGCTATAATTGAATTTATGAATACATTATATATAGTATGAGGTAACATGCAATTGTTTCTTTATAAAACTAACACTGGATTTTTTTTCATATAGAAAACACGTTCAAGCTCTAAATAAATGTATTTATTTCCCTAGAATGCAGAAATTTCAGTTTTTGAAGTGAACATCCGTTTTGTTGGTGGACTGCTTTCAGCCTATTATCTTTCTGGAGAAGAGGTAAGATTATCTCTCTGCGTTGTCCATCTAAAATACTAATCATCCAGATTATTGGAATTGGATAATGTAAATTTTTTCTCTCTGTTCTCAGTGTTAAACATGAAAGGTGTCTACTCTGTTTGATGCCATGGTTTTTAAAATGCTGACTGTGTCCTAGATGAAAGGCTGACTGTTGAAGATTTTTGCCTTTTTTTCCCCCTCTCGGTTATTGTTTTGCATAAATCTAATGAATGGAAAAATTCTCACCCTAAAACTGTATTCAATATATACTGGCAGGTACTACATTCAAGTACAGAATAGTGAGGTTGGCTGATGTTGGAGGAGCTCAGATTGGAGCAGATGATGACCTGCTCCTCACATGCCAGTTTGGAGTGTGGGGTCACCTACTCTCGCAATTTACAACTCTGACAAGGCTAATTATTCATCCAAGTGCTAGCAAAACTGCAGTTGGAAGGTATGACTGGAGAAACTGTGAATGATTGGAGTGGGAGGGAAGTAAATAACTGGCATAAAGATGCCAATGGATCCCCTTAAAAATACCGCTGCTCAGTGGGTCTTAAGTGAGTTGCTATGAAACGTGGGAGGGTAGGCTCCCTATGGTATTTGGGCCAGCTGCAGGAAGAGAACTAAGATGATCATTGTTGGGTTTGTGGTGTGAGACTTTTACTTTTTGCTGATCCTCAATTGCATAGATTTGGAGGAAGCAGAACTGGAACTTGTCCTCCAATCTCAAACAGCCAGTGGTGTCAATCTTTACTTATTTCTCAGAGCTAGTCTGCAGACCACAGGGACTATGAAGGCAGTAGCCCTCCTAGCAACAGCTTCCAGTGAAGAGCATGCTGGAAACTATTCCAGAAGACTTGATAGCTTTTGCTATTTGTCATCTCAACGTTGTTGGCAATAGTATGTTATCTTGCTGCTTTTTCTTGAGCAAACCCATGCATCCTTATGATTCTCTTACACAGAAGATGTTGGGTTTATAGATAGAAACCTAAAGGTTCCATGTTCAAACTTTCTTGTTGTTAAAGTTCTCTGAAGCCATTTATACTCTCACCTACATACATTGTTCCAAATTCACAGTTATTACTAACAGAAAAACCCAGAGACTGGAACTAGCCACTTTTTGACTTCAGTAAATAATGTGCATTTTAACTGAAATGTTTCATTTGACACTTGAAGGAAATCTTTCATCATCTTACAGTAATTTAGTGACCCAGAAATGAGCACAGATAGTTTCTTTAGAAACAAAAACATTTATTTTTTTCTGATTAAATAGTTCTACTCTCCCAATAATTTCTTTTCCACTAAAACAGCTGCTGTTCACAAACCATAGTGAGCTTTTTTCAATATAACCTATTGTTAAAACTTAATTAAGCAGTAGTAACAGTTGTGGAGAACATTTCTTGGCAGTTAATGACTAGCCAGAAGAGTTAAGAGCCCTGAACTCAATTGGTCATTAACTGCCAAGAAATATTTGACCTGTCAGTTATTAGGTCTTTACACACTATGAAAATATAAATATGTAAAGAGAAAATTAGTGATCTTGTATGTGTTTGTGTAATCTCATTTCTTATAACGGACACAGTATTTTGTTCTTGCATTTCTCCAGAAATTAAATACCAGTATATTAGCTGGTAAGAAAACAAGCCTGTGTTCAACATGCCTTTAAGTTTGTAGTGTGACTAAATTATATTATACAAGATCTTTGTAGTATAAAACAGCTTTATTGGCTGCAGAAAGGAAAGTAGGTCATATGGTGTTGCATGTGAGCCTTTGGGTGACTATCTTAAAAAAAATAAATAAATAAAAATAAGGTCCAAAAATTGCCATATAGCTAAAATGTTCTTTTTAATTGATACCTAACCAATATCTCTTGGGTCCTCCTGCAATTCCAAGTGGAATAGGAATTTGTCTCTGTATTCCCTCAAATTTATCTACTTCAAATCAAATCTAGTAACAGCGGGTCAGGAGTTCACAGATGTGCTGATTACAAAACTGTTCTGTCAAAGCCTGCACTGTCCCAGGGCCGGTTGCTTGATGGCATAGTGGGATATGAAGGCATGAACAAAAGACCAAGCTGCAACCCTGCAAATGTCCTGTATTGGAATATGAGCTAAGAGATCTTCCTCCCAGACAAATAGGCAATGCAGCACATACTGTTCCATAGTCATAGAGTTAAAGGCCAGAAGGAACCACCAAATCATCTAGTCTGACCTGCTGTGTATCACAGGTCGCCAGCACGACCCAGCACCCACACATTAAACCCAACAATTGAAATTAGTCCTAAGTATTACAGCCAATAGAAGGCGAGACTATTACATGCTACAGCAGGGAATAGGAGGGACCGAGGCACACCAGTACTCAAGGCCTTCCAAAATGTCAGGGAAATGATTAAGTGGGACACAACAGGATAATCTTGGAAAGTGATTTGCACTAACACTCCAGAAGAGCTCAGGACCGGTTCTCCAGAGGTGATGATTCCCTATGCCCTTGGCTAGATGGTTTGAACCATGACTTTCTTCCTATCCTGCTGCTTCCTCAGATAGGGTAGAAGATTCAATAGGCCAGAGCATGAGTCATTCTCTTCATACCCAAATGGCCTAGACAATTCTGGTTCCAACGTCTTCTGTGTATGTCAGTGCAGCCACCTATCAGCATTCTTCCCTTCACAGACCTCTTGACTCGAGAGTGGCTGGGTTAGACATCCCAATCCAGAAGCTCTTCACCTTGGTACTTGGATGAGCATTGGATCTAAATATTTCTGTTCTGAAACTGTGCAAGCCATTCTTTCTAATAGCAGAAGGGAGTCCACCACAAAATGTTACCTAGCCAAATAGAAGCATTTCTATATCTGCCCAACACCATCATATGTCCCCTGAGAAAACAAATATTTCTGATATATTGGGTTACCGCCTTACCCTCAAGATGGCAGTTCTTTCCCTTAGTTGGATATAGGTTCACCTGGCAGTAATCAGCACATCACCCTCCAGTGAACAGCTACCCTATATTTACTCACCTCCAGGTTCTTCGAGGCCATAATTAGAACTTTTCCACTGATAATAAGACTGACCACTCAATGGAACCTTAATTTAGCACTTCCAACACTTTATCGAGCTGCCTTTCCAAACCCCTGGCTCCCTGTTAACCTTCATAGACAGGTGAAGCAGTTATCTTCCTCATTGCCTCGGCCAGACAGATAGGTAAACTGGGGGCTGCAATAGCAGACCTTCCGTATGCAATGTTTCATAAAGAAAAAGTCTTGTTATTGCTACATCCAAAATTCACCCCTAGAGTAGTTTTGGAGTTTCACATAAACCAGACTGTCAGCAAACCTATATTCTTCTAAAAGCCTCATGTTTCCAGTGAAAAGATTTTATTCCTTCAACGTGAGATGAGCTTTGGCATGTTACTTAGAGAGAATAAAACAGGTCAGAAAGTCACCTGAGCTGTTTGTTGCCATGGAGGAACGAGCCCAAGTTATGGCCTCCCAGAAGGTCTGCAAGTGGATTTCTGACTGTATCCTATTTTATCAGCTTTATCAGTTCACTCTATGGGAGCACAAGCAGCCTCAGTAGCATCACTTCAAGAGTGTACCTCTGCTTTTTGTTTGCAAGGCAGCAACATGGAGTTCCAACCAAACATTCACAAGATGCTACATGTTGGTCCAAGCCTCCTCCAGTGATGCATCCTTTGGGATGGTGGTTCTACAAGTAGCTGTGCCATATTGCACCCTCCTTTCCAAGTAGTTCTTATCAGTCACTCACAGTGGGATACACACAGGGACCAGCACTTGAAGAAGAAAGGGAAGCTGTTCACCCCTCATAACCAGAGTTGTACGAGAAGTGTGCAGAGGATGGAAGTTCCATTGTGTGAAGGAAGTTGAAATTTTGAAATTTGGCTTCATTCCAAATTAGAAATGAAAACTGTGAACTTAGAAATTCTCCATGAAGGAAAATTCTGGAGAAAAAAGAAATTGCTTTGGGTTGAGCAAATGTTTATTTTGATTTTAACTTTATTTTAAAACTTGAGAATTTAAAACATAATATGAAAAGCTGTTTCAAAATGGAAAATCAGAATGTTTTGTTCTGAAAACGTCAACACAGGACGTTTAAACATGGTTGAAACTTTTGATTTTTGTTTTTATTTTTCCCTCCAAAACAAATTTCCAGTGAAGTCAACCTGATTTCATGAAGTGTTTGGATTCTGATGGAACTGCATGTTCTGGCAGTCTGTAGCTGAGCTGAAATGTCTCTGACCAGCTGTGTTTGGTATTCATGTACCCATAAGTTAATATTCCAGGAAGATGAATGGGGACAGTTCTATTTTAGTCCCATTGTCTGTCTGCAGACTGAAACAAGTAAAAAAGGTTTATTTTGTTGACAGCTGCTATACCCCAATTGTCTGAAATTCAGATGATCAAAAATGTGAAAAGAGATGAAATTCTGATTTCAAGGAATATGTCTCCTGAGCCATTTGGACAATCATGAAGGGGAACAAAAAGAGTTTCTACTGGTGTGTTACCAACAAGAGGAAGATTAAGGAAAGTGTGGGCCCCTTACAGACTGGGAGAGGCAACCTAGTGCCAGAGGATGTGGAGAAAGCTGAGATACTCAATGCCTTTCTTGCCTCTGTCTTCACAGACAAGGTCAGCTCCCAGACTACTGCACTGGGTGGCACAGAATGGGGAGGAGGTGAACATCCCTCAGTGCTGAAGGAACAGGTCCAGGACTATTTAGAAAGATTGGACATACACAGGTCCATGGGGCCAGATGCAATTCATCTGAGGGTGCTGAGGGAGTTAGCTGATGTGATTTCAGAGCCATTGTCTATTATCTTTGAAAGCTCATGGCAATTGGGAGAGGTCCCTGATGACTGGAAAAAGGCAAATATAGTGCCCATCTTCAAGGAAGGGAAGAAAGAGGATCCAGGGAACTACAGACCAGTCAGTCTTAACTCAGTCCCTGGAAAAATCATGGAGCAAGTCCTCAAGGAATCCATTTTAAATCACTTGGAAGAGAGGAAGGTGATCAGGAACAGTCAACATGGATTCACCAAGGGAAAGTCATGCCTGACCAACTGGATTGCTTTCTATGAAGAGGTGACTGGCTCTTTGGATGTGGGGAAAGCAGTGGACGTGATATACCTTGACTTTAGCCAAGCTTTTGATATCAGCAAGTTAAAGAAGTATGGGTTGGCTGAATGGACCATAAAATGGATAGAGAACTGGCTAGATCATAGGGCTCAATGAGTAGTGATCAATGGCTCCATATCTAGCTGGCAGTCGGTCACAAGCGGAGTGCCCCAGGGGTTGATCCTGGTGCTAGTTTTGTTCAACATCTTCATTAATGATCTGGAGGATGGGGTAGATTTTACCCTCAGCAAGTTTGCAGATGACAATAAGCGAGGGGGAATGGGAGAGACCTGGGAGGGTAGGGATAGGATACAGAAGGACCTAAACAAATTGGAGGATTGGGCCAAAAGAAATCTGATCAGGTTCAACAAGAACAAGTGCAAAGTCCTGCACTTAGGACGGAAGAATCCCATGCACAGCTACAGATGAGCTAGGCAGCAGTTCTGCAGAAAAAGACCTGGGAGTTACAGTGGATAAGAAGCTGGATATGAGTCAGCAGTGTGCTCTGATTGCCAAGAAGGCTAATGGCATATTGGGCTGCATTAATAAGAGTATTGCCAGCAGATCGCGGAAAGTGATTATTCCCCTCTATTTGGCGTTGGTGAGGCCACATTTGGAGTATTGTGTCCAGCTTTGGGCCCCCCACTACAAAAAGGATGTGGACAAGTTGGAGAGAGTCCAGCGGAGGGCAACAAAAGTGATTAGGGGGATGGAGCACAAGACTTAGGAGGGAACTAGGCTTGTTTAGTCTGCAGAAGAGAAGAATGAGGGGGGATTTGATAGCAGCCTTTACCTGCCTGAAAGGGAGTTCCAGGGAGGGTGGAGCTAGGCTATTCTCAATGGTGGCAGATGACAGAACAAGGAGCAATGGTCTCAAGTTGCAGTTGGGGAGGTCTAGGATGGACATTAGGAAAAAGTTTTTCACTAGGAGGGTGGTGAAGCACTGGAATGGGTTACCTAGGGAGGTGGTGGCATCTCCATTTTTAGAGGTTTTTAAGCTGCAGCTTAACAAAACCCTCGCTGAGGTTAGTCCTGCTTTGAGCAGGGGGTTGCAATAGATGACCTCCAGAGGTCTCTTCCAACTCTAATGTTCTATGGTTCTGTCAATCAGAATGTAAATGTGTAGGATGTGGATGGTAGTCACAGAATATACTGTTTGTTTTTTCATTTTTTTATGAAATGTAGATATGAGATCAAAGAACTCAAGTCATTTACATGCAAAGTTATTTTTATTGTAGAAAGTGTTCCACCATTCAATAAATTGTTAATTTTACAACCAGTTTTCATTTTTAGTGATATTCCAGTTTAATTATATGTTTAATATTTAATTTGATCAGTACTGTAAATGGTAAAATAGAGCAGTCTGTCTACAGAAAATAAATAGAAACAAAAAGATATGCTGTCCTGTTGTGTGCATATGTGTGTGTATATATTATAAAATAAAAGCAATAGTATTCTGATATTGATCATTTTTGATAACTTAAAGAACAAGGTTAGTTCCTGTCTTACTAGAAAAAGGGGCCTCTTAAGAAGCATTCTTCAGCTCTGCCTATAGGAAGCTTTCCAGAGCACAGCTCAGCTGTGAAGGAAGTTGCTTTTTTGTTTTCTTGGCTCATAAGTAAACTGAGGGGTATACGCATTTGAGAAGGTAGTACAAGGTAATTTTAAGGATAAGTGTGATAATGGAGGAACAAGAGAGATATCTAAGATTCTAGACATCTATTTTCACAGATAATGTCAATCTATAGGGAAAAAGGACTGGATTTTTTTCTTAGAGAATGAGAACTTTCCCTAGTCAAGAGTACAGTAAACCAGGGTTTTCCCAGACTGTAAATATTCTCTCATCAGTTCCTTTCATAGCCAGTAACAAATTCCTGCAACTCAGCCTGCAAGCTTGAGGATGCTTCCCAAATATACTTAGTAGTCAATGGCATGTGCAAAATTTTCTATTCTATCAGACTCTATTGCAAGAATCCTTTTGACACAGAGATTAATTCAGCCCGTCACAGTGGTAAACAGTTTTAGCAAGAACCCTAACTATCTACCCATTCCCTAGGCTTCTAGGTCACTTGTTGCATGGATTACGGAAGTTAAATTCAAGTTCCTATATACATATACATATACATATACATATACATATATTGGGGGGGGAGAGGGTAGAGAAGGGGAAATGGCTTAAGTCTATAAACCAGATTTTGCTGATTGCAACTGATGCCACTTCTTCTTTTGTCTAAGCAACACTAAAAATATCAGTGCAAAATGAACATTATCGCTAAAACATTGAGCTAGAGACTTTGCTTCTGAACTAAGGTTTACCCTTAATTTTCCCTTTAAGGGCCCCAAATTTTGAGGGAAACGGCTAGATGCTACCATTAAATGAGCATTTGCTCTTCCTGACTAAGGATAAACTGCAGTCTGCCAAGCCCAACTACCTTCAAAAGCTATCCTGGCAGTTTTCACTATAAGTCCAATGAGAGCTAAAATTATTCTACGATGAGGTCCAGTGCTTTAGTTATGGAAGAATGGTCTCCAGAGCCATAGACTCTAGGATCACAGCTTTGACAGGTTAGTTGTAGGTCATGGATCTAAAGGAAAATTTGAAGCCATAAGTGTGTTAGTCCTGTTGAGCAACTGCCTGGGGCAAACCTTCTGGTCTATTTTAACCCTAAATATACATACCCCTTCAGTGTTTTTCATTAACAATCTCTATCTGTTTGTTTCTAGCATGGGGGACACACAGTTTGGAATAGGGCCCAAGCTCATCCTTTTTCCTAGAGTTTTTATGACCAGTTGAAATAACTAAGGCCCCAGCCTAAAGTTTCTTCCCAATGCTAGTTTATTCCTAAGGTTTCAATCTAGGACCTCTGCCCTCACATTCTAGCTCCCTCTGGCCAATGAGCTCCCTCTGGCCTCTTACATAGAATATGGGGTTAGCAAACTTCACCCATCATAGTGTGTCAGCAGAAATCAGTCTGCATTTCTGTGTGGGTTCTAAAACCTATTACAGGGAGGCTCAATAGAATATCGTGTTACATATCTCTGAATTTTTCTGATCTGTCTTCAGTTTTACAAGGCGTCCTAAGAAATGGCTTCTGCACCAGGGGACTTCAGTATTTCTCCCTGTGGAAATTTTATCTCTTCTGTCACATAATTTCCCTGGCTTATTGAAATTCCAAGGAACCACTGTTGTATTGGGAATTCTGGGATACTTTAGGACAGTGCCACTACCAACCTCAGTGCAGACTTTGGGCGAACTGCCACCAAGGTATACATGAAAGAGCTTTGTTAATGTGGATATGCTGCACCACTTCTGCATGCTTATGGGGGTGCTGTCCCATCAGTACACTCACCAGTGATTCAGCTGGCTAGTATATACGTGGCCTAAGAGAGATCAGGAAGAAACAAGATGGTATCATTTTCCAGATGCAGTGGCTTGATCTTTGGCAGTGGCTGTCTCTATTCAGACACTTTTAGTTCTACTTTTCCCTAATTTAGGTAATCTAGGTGTAATCTCCCCCCCCCTTTCCTTTTGTTACTTGGGAGCCAGCAACACTTACCTGTGGGCCTGGGCACCTGATGACGTTGACAGTAAAGGAGAGCCTGAGTTTCCCAGTGGTGATGTTGTATATGTGGGAATCTTCAGTCCACCTGTCTGTTGCACTCCTTTTATTTGTAAAGGAAATTAATCATGGTGGTGACTGCAACTAGCCCTGTACAAGCTCAATGGCATGCTCTGGGAGCCTCCAGGAGTAAGCCTGAGGTAAGAAGTGCAATGGGTCTAATTTAGAAGTACCATTTATAAACAATGTACATCTGCTATAAACTTAGATTAGAGTTCACACGCCTTTATTTAACAATTTAAAAACCATAACGTAAAAGATTGATATTAATGAAAATGTCAACCATTTTAAATCAGTAGGGGGTACTTCATTAAGTCAAGAATAAATGCAATGTACAGTAGTGTATGAAACTAACCCCCCCTTACATTTACACTGTCATGATTTTCCCCCCCTCTGAGTATGTACTCCTCTCTGAATTTGAGTTCCAAACGCTTGGGTGGGTGCACTTGATCTTGAAGCTGGGAACAGCCCTCTGTTGGTTTAGTAAAACAGTCCAGCCAGAGCAATTCTAAGTTGGGCTCATTCCAAGCTGCACCCACCCTCCCCCCCCCACTGTGGACGGGAGTTGTGTTAACCAAGGGTCACTGTCCCTGGATTCTGGTTAGACAATAAGACCACTTCATCTCTTCTCAGGCTCAGGCAACCCCTTAGGACATGTCTATATTGATGGCAGCAAAGTCGCTGCCGTCAGATCGATCTTTCTGGATCGATTGAGCGGTCAGTGTAGACCTGCTCAATCAATCAGGAAGTCGACATAGTAAATCCATCCCCTCAAGTGATGTAGTACTGCGTTGATGGGAACGCGGTTCTTGTCGGCACAGTGCACTCAAGACAGTGCACAGAAGGGAAGCCCAGCAATCGATGGGAGTTACGCAAGCTACTCTGTGTAATTTGCACAACTCCTGTTGACTGCTGCCAAATCTTCAGGTAAGTGTAGACCAGGGCTTAGTCTCTTTGCTGTCCCCCTTCCCATGCAAGCACTTTCCCAAACAGCAAGGGTGGTGGTTACTCTCCCTGCCTTCATTGCAGGCCCGCCTCAGTCAATTCTGGGCACGGCAGCAGTCTCAGCCTTCGCTCCAGTGAAGCCCAGCAATAGCCTCCATGGCTCCCTGCTTGGTCAAAACCCCAGCAGACTCTCGGCAGCAGCTTGGACAGAGCTCCACAAAGCAATCTCAGCTCCCCTGCCCAGGATCTCAGCTTCCCTCGAAGACCAAGTTCGCCTCATGCTCTCCCTGCTTCATGCATCTCCTGGAAGTGGAAGTCTGTCTGTCTTCCCCAAGGTATCATGGGAGTTGTAGTCTCTAAGGCTGGATTACAGTGCTCAGAATCTTCCTAACTGGAGCACTCTCAATTAAATTCAGAGGCCCTCTACTAGAGGAGCTCTACATAGATACCACTTTTTAGATAGCTAGTAGCTAAGAGGCTTTATTTAGGGTCAGGAAGGAATTTTCCTTATATCATTGGCAGGATCCTTGAGGGTATTTCACCTTCCTGTGCGGTGCTGGGTACATATCATTTGTGAGGTCATCAGTGTATATTTCCCTTAACTGGACAGGAGCCTTGGGCATTGGTGAACCTGAGTCTTCCCTTTTCTTTGCCTGTGACACTTAATTGTTCAGTCTCTTGAGGACTAATGCTTTGGTCTAATTCTGGTTGTTGAGCTTGGTGTAGGGATGGCTAGGTGGTAGCTAGTGGAGGCCAGACTAAATGATCTGGTGGCCCCTTCTGGCTTGAAGCCCTATGACGCTAATTCTGTGGAATTCTAGTCTTTCTTTTCAGGTGCTTTGCAGGATAAGGTGGTCATTTTGCCCTGTGGAGGATAGGGGACGACACTTTAGAATAAACACAAGACCATGTCGCTTGACAAAGCTTTAAAAGTTTGTTGTTGATCTGGTCATCTTAACTGTATTTCTGGGGGTCAGGTCCCCTTTCTTTTAGCCAAAAGCAATCATTCTGGCAGCAGTTCCCTGTTATCACTCAGGTCCATTGAGTCTCCATGGAGACTCTGATTTGTTAGTATAAGGGAGTCATGTAAAGGTTGTCTTTTTTTTTTTTTTTTCTCGGGCCCCCCCCCTTTTCAGCTTCTAGGCTGACAGCTGCTTTTTGCAAGCTAAGCTAAGCAAAGTTAAAAGATAGGAAACAAAGGGTTACGTCTGTATTGACAGTGGCACTGTTGGCACCACTGGATCGATTCTGCGGGATCAATGGAGCAGCGGTGGAGACCCGCTCAGTCGATCTGGAAGTCAACACCATTAATCCACCCCCACAAAAAGAGTAATGCTGCATCGATGGGCGCACATTTCCTGTTGGTGCAGCAGAGTGAGGACGCTGCGGTAGGTAGAAGTAAGGAAATCAACAGAAGGTGAACAAGCTACTCTATGTAGTGAAGAGTTACAAAGGGATCTCATAAAACTGGGTGACTGGGCAACAACATGGTAGATGAAAATCAATGCTGATAATTGCAAAGTAATCACATTGGGATTGTTTTCCAACTATACATACAAAATGGTGGGCTCTAAATTAACTGTTACCGTTCAAGAAAGGGCTCTTGGAGTCATTGTGAACAGTAGTTTTCTGAAAACATTTGCTCAACATGCAGGGCAGTCAAAAAAGCTATCAGCATGTTAGGAAGCATTAGGAAAGGCAGATAAGACAGAAAATATAACGCCTCTATATATATATATCTGTAGTATGTCCACACCTTGAATACTGTGTGCAGATCTGGTCCCCCCATCTCAAAATC
>ML675604.1:46547386-46573896 GCA_007922155.1 Mesoclemmys tuberculata
AATCGATATATTGGAATTGGGAAAAGTACAGAGATAGGGGTATGGAACAGCTTCTGTATGAGGAAAGATTAAAAAAACTGGGACATTTTGGCTTGGAGAAGAGATGACTAAGAGAGGATATTATAGAGATTTATAAAGTCTTGACTGATGTGGAGAAGATGAATAAGAAAGTGTTTACTCCTTCACATAACACAAGAATCAGAGGTAACCCAGTGCAATTAATAAGCAACAAATTGAAAACAAACAGAAGGAAGTATTTCTTCACACAATGCACAGTTAGCCAGGGGAACTCTTTGCCAGATGATGTTGTGAAGGCCAAAACTACAACAGGTTTGAAAAAAACTAGATAAATTCCTGGAAGATTGGGCCATCAATATCTATTAGCCAGCATGGGCAGGGATGCAACAATAGACTCTGAGTGTCCCTAGCCTCTGTTTGCCAAAAGATGGGAGTGGACAACAGATGGCTCTCTTGATGAATGCCTGTTCAGTTCATTCCCTCTGTAGCACCTGGGGCTACCACTGTCGGAAGACAGGATATGGGGCTAGATGGACCATTGGTCTGATCCAGTAAGACTGTTCTCATGTTCCTAAAGCAGCAGTTCTCAAGGTTTTTCAAAAGACCTTGATTCAGTTTTGTTAATAGTCTTTAGAGTTATTTCCTCCCTTGAGACCAGTTGTCTAAATTTTGCAGGTATGGCTAGGTATCTTTGCAAACTGAATCTTGGAGATCATAATGTAATGGGGTATATTCTTTAACTCAAGGCTCTGCTGAATCCCAGATCCTTTCCTATTAACATACAAAATCAATATAAAACTCAAATATTCTCCTTTGGATTGCCTGCTTCTAGAATAACTTCCCAAAGACTACTCAGCCTATATCCTAGATCTACTTTTTCCAGAGAGTTACTCCCATCTCTTTTTATATCCAAGTGCAGAAACCAGTTGCCTGTCTGAGTCTAGAGACACCACTTTTCTTACAGAATCAGTGTCTGCTGGGATATTCCAGACAAATACCACCACCTTGTTACACGTAGCTGTAGACTTGGCAACAGTCTTTCCACGCAGCTGGGGAGGTGAATGCCAATGTTACACTCCATCTGCTTCTCTTGATTTGCTTAGAGAATTGCTGGCAACTTGCTGTGTGTTGGCTAATTGGCCCAGGCCCTCTTGAGTGGCAGAGTAGGGTGAGGCAGGTACCTCCTTGCTCATAACAGCCTTTAAAAAAGACTGTACACATGAAGTTGTAAGCAGCTCATCCATGTAAATGATATTAAAATAAAGAGTTAAAACAAATTGCCAAAACAAACATTGACATGACTTTGTCTTCAGAAATGATGAAATACTTGGCCAATAACTTTGCTATTAGAATTTGCTACTTGGAACTAATTTTCATGCCAGCACATTCAGAGCAAACACTTTTCTCCAAGAGATGAATGAGGAAAAAATACAATGAAGCCTGGCTAGAATTGTCCACTTAAACAGAGTAACTAAATAATGGGATAAAATATTAGTGCTGTGACAAGATGTCCTTGGAAATATAGTGTCTGAATGAAGGTTGAGTGTTTCAGAATATACTTCTACTAGTACAGTATTATGGAAGAGTTGCATGGAAGAGTTGCATGAAATACTATCTGTAGCACCTTATTATTGTCCTAAATATAGTACCTTAATTTTTCCCTTGCTTTTGCCTGAATGATAGCATCTCTTTAAAATTCTCTACTTCATCTCCTCTAGTGCATCTTGCGACATAAAAGTGTACATCGGGTTCAAATCACAATGCAGAACAGTTTTTTGACATTGCTACCATTGTTCAGTACAAAGAATATACAGTGTTTAAAGTGCTATTGCTGTAATCTGTAGAATGATTGCTCCTGTTTCAGCTATTCAAAAAGGAGTTAGTAGGTTGTGTGAATCATAGCCACCTATAGTAATGAAGATTTCAAGACACCGAAGGGTTGGAAGAAACTTTGGAGCAGCTGGAGGAATCCAAGAGATTGCATTTAATAGGGAAAAGGAAGTGAGAGAGGTAACTCATACTAATACTTTGGCTCTTTGTAGACACCTCTAGTTATCGTTTCTGGTCCTCCAAACATGAAGATAATTTAGAAATAATGAAATTCTCATTTTTCAGTTGCAAAAGAAATAGAATGTTACCGTTTTATTAACAAACACAAATGATAGCTTTCAGCTGATGAGCAGGTATGTTTTTTACGTATTTAGAGAATTTGGGGAGAGCGCTTAGAAATTGCTCATAAATGTACCGCATGTTGGCAGCACTGCACTTCAATGAGTACATTCATTTTGAACTCTTAAGTCAAAAATTTGTATGACAATTATCTGTTTACCTTTTGTATTCTATTCCCTTAAATGCATTCTTGGGCAAGTCAAAAAACTATTACTCACATGTGATAGAGAGAGCCTTACAATAACAAAAAGTTCAGTAATAAATAAATGACTCTCCTTCAAGATTTAGAAACTTAATCTCTTGTTGCTCTTACTTAGATCACATGGGTCCCCCTTTCTTACTGCTTTTTATTTATATGTACACACAAACTGCAAAAGACTTCACAATTCCCTTATTAAATTCAACAAAGGGTACAGGCACTTAGCATTAGTGAGACTTGTTATAACAAAGCTATTAGGTTTGGTGTCTTTGATGCAAGATTTTATCAGTGGACTGGCTAATGATAGCCCCTATCTTTTAATTACTAGTGAGGTTTCTTTAAGAAACCAGCCCTTCAGGAGAGGGTTCCTTTTGTGTCTTGTAGCAGATGTGCCATATGAAGGTGAGGGCCGGAGTTCTCGAAGAATTGAGAGAGATGCTGAATATACTAACCATAAAAAGGTTGCTCTCACCTGAAAATTGACTCTATAAAAATGTCATGGTGGGATTCCGTATTTGCCTCTCAGTAATTTCTATATCAGATGACAAAGAGATTTTTTTTCCCCTAACTGCCAGCCCTGCCATCTCTGGTTTCACATCTTCTCACATATACAATAAAGGATTTGCAGGCTGAATTTGGCCCTCAGTGACATCTCTGCAACATTTGCTTTTAATGGGATTCATGGACATCACTGGAATTCGCTAAACATTTCTGCTGATGCACAACAAGAATGTGCAGTTAGCTGTTGGTGTTATCAGGAGTGAAAAGCTTAAAAATTTACTGTCACTTGCCTAAGCAGATATGTCACTGAAGATACACATAGCACAGGTCTATTAGCAAGAAATTACCAGTTTTTACATAGTCACTATTCAGATTAGAACCATCTTTTAAACTGAATCCACAGCTACACCGTGCATGTTGTCACAATCCTGGATCCCAAATCTGTCTTTCTTCTGTTGTATACAAGAAAAGGAGGTCCTTGGGAATAAACTTTACCCCCTCTATCTCATTAAAATTTGAAATCCTTGCACTGATAGGAAGAACAGAATTTAAATAAGTAGTTTTCCAATCTGCTGCTACTTTTTACCCCAAAATATACCAATTGTATATCTCCACTATTGGGTCTGATCTCTGCAAATGTAATAAAAAAATGTCCCAAATTCAGTAGAACTGCTATGTAGAAAAAAAGCTAAAACTGCTTCAATCATCAGTTCTTCCAAACTTAGTGGAAAAATATGTGGTCTGTCTCAGATGGGGGGGGGGACAGGAGGAAATGGATGGGGGAATCTCAATTAAAATGTGTACCTGTCAATAATAGACACTGTATAAATTTAGTATAATTATAGTATACATTACATTACTAATATATGATGTTTCTAGTATGGAAGCTGAGAGGCAGAGCTAGTAATTCCTATTCTAATTTCAATCCTAGTTTAACAATTGGAAGAACTTTACCCTTTAAACATGAAATATTTTAAAATATTAAAGATTACATTTTTGCAGGTTCATGTTCTGTAAAGGAAACAGTTACTCTTTAAAGGAGTACTGTATTTTTTTCTTTTCATAGATAAATCCCACTAATGTTCTGGAATTCCTGCATCAGGGGGAGGACTAGGATGCAGCTACCAGAATGATAGTGCTGTATAAGAGCTTGGACAACATAGATTTTGTGTGTAAATGACAGTAAAGTAAGCTTTAAATATTGATTTTTCTTGAAAGACACATTGAACGGGTGCATTTTAGACTTTTGTATTTAGTGAATACTTGTTGAAACACCCTAACAGAATACATGTTACACCATGCTGCCTTACCTTAAAATTTTGGCAGACAAACTGAGGAAATTTGTTGTCCTGCAAAAAACAATAAATTTGAGCTGCCATCTTGCACTTTGTTCTGTCAGTTCACTGCTGTTTACAAAAGTTTATTTTACTAATAATGCATAACTATTCACAATTTCTAAAAACAACAGCACAGTTTCTATACCTGTTGTTGGGCTCATTCCTCTCATGGAGGCAGTTGCGGGTGCCAGTCATAGGAGTGCATGCATAGGACTTCAAATCCTACGTTTTTATACTACATGAGACCTGCATGTCTATTTACCTCAAACATTTCTGAAGTAACAATAATCAGTTCTTCTGACTGTTACAACAGTTTCCTCCACTTTTTTAATTTAGAGGCAAAGAATTGTTTCAAGTCACTTGCAAAAAATGTTGTGTTTAGAAATATATAGATTCTTCACAGGAAAGTGACTTCACAACAGAATGAAAACAGTATTTATTATTATACATATCACCACCTTTATAATACAAAGGAATTCCTCAGCCCTTTATATCCCAAGGCTAATCCCCAACTGCCTGGTATCTGTTCCTTTTCCATCAAAAGGGGAGTGTCTTGGTATACTATGGCTTACTTCTGATAGTTAACATTACAATCCTACTAGCTGGGAGCTCATTGTTCTGACATACCAATAAGAAATTCAGATAACTTAATGAATACCAAAATTAATAAATTGACTGGAAGCATAAATCAACTAATAAGAGTACTCAGTAAAATAATGCACCCATTTATATTGTCATGCTACAAAATTTAACATGAATAAGGATTTTTAGGAAGTGTTCATTTTCCACTAGCAAATAGAACAAGCTCACACATTTCCTGTGATACTGAACCTGAAACTTAACAACCCACCTCCTCATTTGCTAGTGACATTGAAAAGCAAATAGGACCACCACTGTCTGCACAAATTTCATTCCATCACCACATAATTTCAGTCTTTATGCAACTACCATAGTGGTTTAGGAATTTATTCTATTGCTAAGTCATGGCTCTAAGTCAGTTAATGGCATTAGAATTAAAAGATATATCCAGATTTATGTGGCCAAGAATGAATCTGTGAGTGCTTTATGCTGCTTGGGGAATGTAATTATTGATTTACAACATAGCATCTATTAAGGGCGTTTTAGGTGTTACCCCCTATTCACACAGGTTCTGCTGCAAATCAATTCTCAACAGTCAACTGTCTGAAAACAGAATTTTATATGCAAAGGACTACCCTTTATTTGGCTGTGGTGGCTCACAATGTGTAAAATGGAGTATTTAAGTTTGCTGTTGTAGCACTAGGGTTGGATACACAAGGCTAAATAAACAGAAAATTAGGAAGCAGATGCTTGTGGCTTAACAGGAACTGTGCTTAAAGATACTCATTACTGGTGGATATGGAGCAATTTTATTGGGACAGCTGTTTCCTTAATCAGGAAAAACACAAACCTCTAAGATGACATCCAGATGCTTTCTGTATCTCAATGTGGTATGTGTTTCCATTCTCTTTACTGTATTCTTTATTTAAATGTTTTAATTTATACCACATAAAGTTCCTTTCTTCCTTTTCCATGGAGGAAACAGAACCATGAAATATATTGCATTTATGTTGCACTTTTGGCCTCCTTTACCTACCATTTGTCCACTAATCTCATCTGGGATAAGTAACATTTTGTTTCTGTGAGCAGAATTCCTACAGCAATTCATTTAAAAAAAAAAAAAAACCTGTCCAAGATTGTAAATTCTGTGCGGTATGGACTATCTACCTATGGCGTATTTCTGTACTGTGCCTAGCGCAGTGTGAACCAGAATCCTGATTGAGGCCATTGGGCACTACCACAGTACAAATAATGATGTAATAATACCATTTTACTTCTCCCACAAAAGAGGTCACGTGAAAATTTACAGCGGTCTGAGATCTAGAATCAGTACACAGTCATGGACCACTGACCATTTTAACGTCTGATATCTTGCCATCTGTGATTGCCAGAAATGTACACTTTATTTGATTGGAATCTTGAGATTCCGGGCTTTAAAGTAATATAAACCATTCATTTTCTTTTTCTGACATGGTATAAAAATGGTACCGCTAAACTCTGTCACTGATTTATTGATACTGACACTGAGAAGCTATTTAATAGCTTTTTGTGTTTCTCAGAGGCTTTCGTGCCAGAAATAGTTTCAACTATTCATTGCAAACAACTTATTTGACAAATTTGGCCCTTTGTTGTTCACCAGTTGTTTAAGAACTAGTGATGGCTATGCGATGCAGTTGTGAAAAAAGGCTAATATCATTCTGGGGTGTATTAACAGGAGTGTCATATGTAAGTCTCAGGAGGTAATTGTTCAGCCCTGTTCCTCACTGGTGAGCCCCCAGCTGCAGTATTGTGTCCAGTTTTGGGTGCCACACTTTAAGAAAGATGTGGACAAATCAGAGAGTCCAGAGCAGAGCAATAAGAATGACTGGTCAGGTTTTCTAAACCTGTTATGAGGAAAGTTTAAAACAAGCAAGCAAACAAGCCTGGGATTGTGTAGTTGTAAGAAGACTATGTGGAGTTTGGGGGGGGGACCTGACAATAAGCTTCAAACATGTTAAGGGCTGTTTATAAATAGGGATGGTGATCAAGTGTTCGTCATTTCCACTGAAGGTAGGACAAGAAGTAATCATCTAAATCTGCAGCAAGGGAGATTTAGGTTAGATACCAGGAAAAACTTTATAACTTTAAGGATTAGTTAAGTACTGGACTAAGTTACCAAGGGAGGTTTTGGAATCTCCATCTTAGGAAGTTTTTAAGAACAGGTTAGACAAACACTTGTCAGAGATGGTCTAGGTATATATGGTCCTGCCTCAGTACAGGGGGATGAACTGAATGACATCTTGAGTCCTTTCCAGCCCTGTGGTTCTGTGACTTCTGGATATTTATTAATTGTTGTATAGCTTTTTCAAACACCACTCGTGCCTTAAATTTAAATGCCTGAAACTGAGAAATGTATGCATTTGTTGCTCCTCTGACTTCACTTTCAATGTACCAATAAACACAAACCTTAAAGAATTACTAATACGTATTATAAATATCAGCCATGTTAGCAGTTGCTGTCCTTCGCCTCCAAACTAAGGGCCCTTCCTCAAAGCCATTAGACTGTTTTTACAATTTATGGCTACATAAGCAATTCCCGAATGAACAGTGGCATAATCAAAAGACAAACAGCTAAATATAATAGAAACAAAATCCTTTGCTTTGCGGTTTATGTATTTAATTTTGAGTCTAAAGTTGAGCAGTCCCCTGCCTCATTGCTAGTTTCAAGTATAAGCCTAAGTAACAAATTATTGCACACCTGTTTCTCATGCACCTCTTACTTCTGATCTTGTTTATTTTTGTCTTCAAGTTTTTTAGTAGTTTGTGCTGGGCATTGCTGGCTTCCCTAAAACAAGTTTTCAGGACACAGCAGAGCTACACTTTAGTTAGTTCCCTAGATACAATGTTTCAAAAATGATTATACATATTAGATACTGCTAGGATTAGCAAATATGACTGATTAATTTTTCAGTGTTTGTTGCAAAGTATGCTTGGATTAAACATGAGAAATTTACTAATCCAATTATTTCAATCTGATTAAACGCTCTAAAGCCTTTTCTGATGGGAGCGTCTCCATGGCACACTGCGACTTTTTTTTAGTACTATGATCATTCTAACAATAGAGGAGTAATTTCCTTTTCCTGCAGTTCATGGCACCATAGAACAGCCAATGCTAATCTACTGAAAAAGGTGGTAGCATTTTTGTTATTGTTACATTAGGTAACTTTTTATTTCTAAATAGAAAACACTTGCAGAACAATCTTATTAGTCTTAGTCTATGAGCAACGTGATACCAATAGCAATTTGACTGACGGTTTAACTACCTTGTAAAGTTATGGGAACATTCCATGCTTTCTCTCTCCAAATAACATGATTCAAATAATATGAAATACTAATGGCACAGTATGTACTGTATTATCTGTTTACATATGTTAAGAAATATTCCAGTATCATATTTATGGATTTGGCAATTTATGAACAAGCAAATAAGATAAGAGTTTAGCTACACTGTTTTGGGCTAAGCAGAAGATTTAAAATAACAGTAGCAAAGTCAACGGTAACTAAACAACTAAGAACATGAATTGTCTTCAGCACTGACTGATGCTGTCTGTATTCTGGGAGTGTAATATAACAGGAAAAGAATTTTTAGGAAATTGATACCACCGGAGTCTGTATGTGGAAATGTTTTGTTAACTACTACACGTGTTTGACAGGAGTCAAATTTCCATTTCCAGTATAGATATGAAATGCCTAACACACTGTTATTGGCACATTTATTTATTCATTTCTGGATTTTTCATGACCATAACTTCCTAGGTCCTGTAGAAATAGTTAGTTGCCTTTTTTTAATGTTTCTTCACACTGAATTATCAGTAGCCTGATTTTCAGAAGTGCTATATGCTCTAATGTCTGTTTTTTGAAAATCTTTCCCAAAATATTGAATTTTTTATAAGGATATTGTGCTTGTTTCAGGCTATTTAATATAAAAATATTCAGTAAATATAAAGGGGCTTCCATTGTAGGATCTATAACTTCCATTTCACTTTCCCAGCATATTGTACACACTTTCACATCTCTGGCTACTAAAAGCCGCCTCTAGCGTTGTTGCTAGCATAAACATATAATAGCCAATGCTGTGCAACTATAGTTTTGGCAAGACTGTGGAAGTGACTCTTACTGAGTTTATAAATCTTTTAAGAATGTGAATGTCTTTTACATATAATGCATTTTTGTGTTTAAGCCCTTTGGTTTAAAGTTGCTATATTACTTCAAAGTATTTATTAAAACAATGTCAATCATATATGCAAGAGACAGAACCTCACTTTTTCATCCAAAAAAGAGAGAGAATTGTGTGCTTGTATTAGGATTATAATGAGAAGGATGATATGAAAATCAATTAATCTTTTATTTGGTAAACATTTATAGTTATCCCTATATTTCTTATGGCTAGTAACACCATAATGGCCATTTGGACTTGTTGGGTAAAAAGCTTTGATATCGGTTTATTTTGGAGAATAGCGTTGAATAGGGTTCTTTTTAGCTTGTGCTCCCTCTACTGGTATTGTAGCAGCATAGCAAATGTAGGACCTCCATACAGTGTCAGCAGTGTTTGGGTTTTTATTAATTTTCTATTTTATTAATTATTATTCTAGGTTACTTGATAGCATGGCTTTTAAAGTAAAAATAGAAATATCCAGAGAAAATGCCCTGTTAGACTGGGAGTTTTTCCATTGTAAATGTATACTAGAAAGTGACATTGTAGATATAAATATAGGAAATGTTGGCAGTTTTTTTTTTTAAAAAGGATAAACTCAAGCAAAAGACAACATCCATAGAGCTGCATGTATGTACTCTAGTCTGGGATTGTTGGGTTGATGCACATACCTTTATTCACTACTCCACTTCTGGAATTTTGGCCCCATGGCTAGCCACTTTCAGGAAGAGCCTGCCCCAAATGGTCCAAGCTTCCTTTTACCTCCTTCATATGGAATAATTCCTCTCTTCTTTGTAGGAATCGCAGTTTCTCACAAATATAGAAAACAGGGAGAAAGTGTCTGGAAAGTGGCACTGATTTCCCCCTGAGTGACCAGCTTTTGTACTTCTGCTGCTTCTGGCCTCCATACCACACTTGGGATCAGTGTGGTTCCCGCTTGAGGTGAGCACAGGCAGGTTTCTCCTTTCAGGGGGTCCTCTGTGGGGCTCACAGCAGGAAAACCAGATATTAATTAATGCGTGCTTTGCCAGAGCTTCTCTGTATGGCCTATCAAGATGGCCTCTATTTCCAGGATGATTGAAAGCGTGGGACATGGGACCAGCCAACTTTCTCACTTGCCCGGCCCACCTATCCGATCTAAGATAGCAGTGAAACAATGGGCATGTCTACACTAGAAACTTAAGTCGACTTCAATTACTTCGACATTCAGCCGCAGCAGTAGTTAAGTCAGTGGTATATGGCCACACCACATGCCTTGTGTTGACGGAGCACATCCTCACTAGCAGCACTTGCATCAATGCTGGGTGGCCTCTGACAGGCATTTTGAGGATGCGTTTATTTTTTAACTAACTATTCCCCTTCCTTCTGCATGGGCCCAGATTACATGAGACTATTGGGTCCTCAGCACTATATCAGATGGCCACACCCTGCGGTTTTCTTCAGTTCCCCCCTCACCCTCCATCCGCATCCCTCTTCAGGGACCCTTCTCATGAGCAACTTTTTGTTCAGGAGGTGGAAATCCTTCTACAGGTAGGAACTGTGGACAAAATTCCTCAAGACATGAGAGGGAAAGGGTTTTACTTCCAATACTTTCTTATACTGAAAGCCGAAGGGGTCCTCAGACCCATCCCGGACCAACATCGCCTCAACAGATAACTCAAGAAGTTGAAGTTCTGCATGGTCTCCCTAGTCTCCATCATCTCTTCTCTGGATCCAGGGGATTAGCATGCTGCCCTCAACTTAAGGGACGCATATTTCCATTTTCCAAGGCCACAGAAGATTGATCCGGTTTGCAGTTGGCTAACAAAACTACCAATTCACAGCGCTGCCCTTAGGCCTCTCTTCTTCCCCAAGTGTCTTCACAAAATGTGAAGTAGTGGCTTCCTACCTGAGGTGTCAAGGAGTGCACATTTACCCGTACCTCGATGACTAGCTCATCAAGGGCAAGTTGCAATTTCAGATCCAGCACAGCCTCCGTGTAGTGATATCAACCTGTCAATACTGGGCCTGCTCGTGAATAAGCAAAAATCAATTCTGCCCCCTGTTCAACAGACAGAATTCATAGGAGTGATTCTTGACTCCACACAGGCCAGGGCCCTCCTTCTGGAGCTCCAGTTCCAAGTCTTGTCAGGTCTCATTACAGACATACAATCCCACCTGATCACACCCACTTGATCATGCGTCAGACTGCTCGGACATACAGCAGTGTGCATGTATGTGGTCCGGCATCCTCGTCTACATTTCCGACCCCTGCAGTTTGGTTAGCATTGGTCTACACTTCCAGCAAGCACTGTTTGGACCCTGTGGTCACAGTACCACTGCATATCCAGTCATCCCTAGCTTGGTGGACAAACCCACACTCAGTGTTACAGAGAGTGCCCTTCACAGGGCTTTCCCCCTCAGTGACATTGGTCTCCGATGCTTTGGAGCTGGGGTGGGAAGCCCTGGGAAGACCTGAAAGCAAGAAGATCTCTCCCTCACATAAATGTCAGGGAGCTCAGGGTTGTATGCCTGGCTTGTCAGGTGTTCCTTCCTTACCTCGCTGGCAAGGGAGTCCAAACTCAATATCGCTGTGATGTTTTACATCAACAAGCAAGGCAATGCTCAGTTGTCACCCCTGTGCTAAGAGGCTATCCGCTCATGGAACTTCTGCATGCAGAATGCTATCCCCATAGCTTCACATGTCCTGAGCACCACAAATGTGCTAGTGGATCTTCTCAGCAGGTCCTTTTCACCTCATCACAAGTGGTCACTCCAACCAGAGGTTGCCAGAATGATTTTCCAAAGGTGGGGCACTCCCCAAGTTGACCTGTTCATGTCCAGACAGAACAGAAAGTGCTATCTGTTCTGCTTTATCCGCCAGTTCATCAGAGGCCTTCTGTCTGATGCCTCCTTGCTGGTCTCCTCCCAGGGGATCTCTTTGTGGATAACTGACTGCATTAAGTCCTGTTGTGTACAAACAAAAGTGCCTCCGTCAGCAGTTGTAACAGATCATTCAATCAGGGCGCAAGCTTCAGCAGCAGCTTTCCTGGCACAAGTGCTGATCCAAGTCATCTGCAGAACTGCTACATGATCTTCAGTTCATACTTTCACATCCCATTACACTATCACCCAGCAGGCCCAAGACGATGCCATCTTCAGTAGAGCAGTATTGCAAGTGGCCACCTCCAGGGATACTGCTTGTGTGTCACCTAACATGGAATCGCCATGAGTAAACTTTGAAGAAAAACTGGTTACTAACCTTCTATAGCTGCTGTTCTTTGAGATGTGTTGCTTATGTCCATTCCATAACCCTCCTTCCACCTCAGTTGATGACAAGAAGGAACTCGGGGTGCAGGACTGGCGCCATGCGAAATGCTGTGCAGGGCTCCAGAGGGACCAGAGCCAGCCCTACGGATACTACTAAGGCAACAAAAGTCTCTGATAGCCGTGCACAAGGGCGCACACAACCTAACATGGAATGGACATGAGCAACACATCTCAAAGAACTACAGTTGTGGAAGGTTAGTAACCATTTTTCACCTCCCTTGACTTCCGATACACCTGCTGCAGTGTCTTGATTTTCATGCAAAACTGCTGCATGTCCCTGATGTAGCCCTTCTCCCCCATGTCCAGAACAATCTTCTCATATAAGTCCATGTTTCTACAGCTGGATTGCAGCTGTGCCTGCACAGTCTCTTCTCCCCAGAGATCGAAGAGATCCACTATTTCTTGTCTACTCCAGGCAGGAACACGTTTGGGGTGTATAGCTAATATGATCAGCTGGGTTGGCGAGCTCTCCACGCCATACAGATAGGAAATGGAAATTCAAAAGTTCCTGGTCTTTTGATGGAGAAGTCTATTTTCTGTGTCCCTGGCTGCTGGGCAGTGGTGTTGAGAATGGTATCCAGAGCAATGACAGCAGAGCATTTTGGAACACCTCCTGGAGGCCAGTTAAGTCAACATAAGCAACACAATCTCTACACTGCTACTGTGTCGAATTAAGCATGACCTCTCACGGAGGTGAGATAATTAAGTTGACATAGCAGGCAAGTGACATCGGCGGGAGGGACCTGGTAGTGTAGACACAGACATTATTAGATTGACATAAGGCAGCTCATGTCAACCTAACTCTGTTGTAGTAGACCAAGCTAATGTTTCCATTCATCCAGCAGAAAGGAGGATGAATTCTGAACAGGAGTATAATTTCTCTCTAATAACACTTCAGGACTGTTCTGATGAGGAAAATATTAATTCTTGTTCATGATGGAGATGGTAGCATATTCCATTGCACCAGAAAGCTTTCTTGCATCTGATTATTTAAAATCAGAGGTTTTTTACATCACAACTTGAAGTTACTATCATGTGCGCAGAGAAATTCAGTACTCCAACTCATTCAGGTAGGAGGATGCCAAGAATGTATGTGACTTTCAAATAAACAGAGTCCAGTTTTATATGATTGTGTAATGAAAATAATTACCATAAAAGCATAAGAGCAAAAAATTAGAATTAATAGTGACAGGGACACTTGCTTTTTTTGTGGTGGGGAAAGGAATTAAATCTTCAGCAGTGTGCTAACGTAATGAGTTTGATATATACTATGCATTTAGAATTTTGTGTTTTTTCTCTGTATGCATTTTATTTCCATTTCAGTGACCTATAGAGGAGCTGTTGAGAGATTTAAGGACTTTTTCAATATATGTTCAATTTATGATGATTACCTTATCACTTAGCAAGTTATCCAGATGCTGACACACATTCAACAGCAGAGCCTTCCCCTGCAATTGTTTGTTTTTACATAATAGTATAATAGTAATGTAATAATAGGTATTTTATGAGTTCACTATTAAACTACTCTATTACTCCATTGCATTTTTAAAGAAATGGCATATGCATAGAATTTAACATAATGGCAGATTCTCAAAATAACTAGTAACCAACAATGCAATTGCAATTATAAAACAACTTACTATCAGGTAAAGGATCTCCTGTTGAATTTGTGTAAGCATCTGGATAACCTGAAGATTGATCATAAACACCATATAACATGTTATAGGAAATGTTTCAAATAATGTGGCATTTAAAGTAGTGCTCTGATTTTAGAAGTGGTATCACATGCTAAAAATCATTCTGGTATTCTAAGTGGGAAATAGAATTCTATGTGTAGTTTTGAACTTCTTTTGGAAAAACCTATTATTATTTTAGTGGGTGGTCTTGTAGTATGGAAAGTATCAGAATGAGCTTAAAGTTCTCTGCTAGCAAATCATTTTAAATAAATCAGTATCTGTTGTGATAAGTCTTATATTAAATTGCCTGAGGAAAAGCAGAGCAGACTGTTCTTCATTCTCGTATCCTTGTTTCTTTTTTTGCATTGAAATGTTCTTGGGCTGGCCCTCTGGGAAAGGCAGTCAGTTACTGCAAAGAAAACGAGATAGCTTAATGTTCTGTTTATTTCTATCTGTCAGTGTAATGCAAAAAGTGAAAAATATTTTATTTGACAGATTTAGAAGTGTGAAGAAAATTTCTTCAAGTTTATAATAAATTTTTAAAAATTCAAAGTAGAATGTTTTCCTCATTTAGTTGTTAAACTTTAAATTTCAGTTTCATCCTTGTGCAGAGAATTCTTTTAGTGTTGTGGGGTTTGGTTTAAAAAAATTTTTTTTTAAATCAATCAGATACCAGAATGCATAAATCAGTTTGGAACTGAAGAATAAGATAAAATTACCCCATCATTTCTGTATAGGTTAATATTTTTTCATTAGAATTAAAAACGCCCTTTAATTTATAATAATTCATCTTGTGTAGCTGTGTCTTATGGCAAGAATTTGTACAAGGCATATGTTATTATTTCTTTGTGTTCTGTTTTCCATTTTTCCTGATCACTTCATTAGCAATAGTTATTAGGCTAACTTGACTTTCATAGATATTTGTCATTCCAGGGAGAAGGAATCATTTTTCTTTGAGAGATAATATGTATGTCTCTTCTGTTCAGGAGAAATAACCTATACCCTGATTGTTGCAGTGTTCATTGCCACCACAGCACACAGCTTTGGCCTCAATCCTGCAATTAGATCCAGGCGAGCAGATATCTGTGCCCATGTTGGATGTGAATGAGGTTCCATGTGAATATAAGGGCCTGCCATTGTGGATCTGAGTGCAGGACTGGCACCTCTGTTAGTTTGAACTAGTCAGTTCTGAATATCTGATCGACTGTCAAAAAAACAAGGCTTTATTTAAACCTACAGTGAGCAATGCAATAAAAAAAAGTGTCATGCATGCACACTTGTCACTTCTGCATCCCACATAATTGTGTTGTGAATGGGAGTAATCTCTCTAAATAGACTTTTTAAAAACTAATTTTTTTAAACTCATTACAACATACAGTCCAAAGTTGGTGTCCAAATCTACAGTTCACCAGAGCACATAACTTCTTTGCTGAATAGGGATGGCTTTCTGAGTTTGAGGGAGCTCAGTAAGGTGCTTCACAAAGTTTGAGAGATGAATGAACAAATTATTATAAAACCAGTTATTGTAGGAAGGTTGCTTGTGAAAATACCTTGTATATAGATGTGGTTATTTTCCTTATCTTTTACAGGTAATGGTTCTAACTAATGTTAATACAGTGGAAGACCAAGAATTAAAATTGAGGAACCTGGATGATTTATTAGTAATAGGGTCCACAGCATACTTAGGCATTGGGTTGTACCAAGGCATGCCTCCCCAGTGCCAGTGTATCCTATAGACAAAACGTTTCATTTTGCAAAACTATCAGTCTTGCATCTCTTAGGAGGAATAAATTTACTTAAATATTTTTTTTTTTAAATTAAGAAGCTAATTTTTAGGGGCAGAATAATCCATTAACACTTTCAAAGTTTTGTTCATTGCATGCATGAAATGACAGGTTAAGCATGGTGTGTGGTGATTTAGATGGAGTAGATGTTTAAAAATCTTTTGCAGGACAGACAAATTTGATAAACATTGGTTAAAATCCATATTGGTATGTGGGTGTCTTTAAAAATGAAAGTTGCAACTTGCTTAATTTTCTTCAATTTGTCAAAAGCAAGTGCCTTATGGGTTCACATTTGTTTCTTGCACACTATTAGAAAAGTTATGGTCTGCAAAAGAAAAATATTCTGCTATAGATTGAGCTAACTCATGGCTAAGATCAGTTTTTCTCGTTAGCGTTGCTGAGCTATATCAAAGGTATCAGTCAAATGAATAAAAAGTGACTTTAGCTATTAGCTTTTTGTCTGTTCAGGGATGGTGACTTTTGCTGGATCATGTTCAAATTCAGTATGTTAAGCCATTCACACAGCATTATTGTATGCTTGATATCACAGTTGCCAGTACAGTTTTACTCGTTCATGGCAATCGATAGTATAGTCATGTTAAATTATAGTAATTGTAGGTAAAATTGGGTAGTCTATAGTTCCTTTATTTTAGTTCAAGTTTTTTGAATTTGGAAAGAGAAGTAAAATTATTAGCATCCACTGAGTAATTTTATTTAAAAAGTTATTGGAAGTGACAAGAGCAGATGTTTATGCTCAAGACTTGTTCTAGAACGTTAGTTCAACTTAAAAATTACTCTGGTCCTATTTTCTAATGACTTTTCCTTTTCAATTCCAGTACTTCTATCTACGCACTAGAGTGGAAAAGCAACATTTTGAAAAGGGAGTTCCAATTAACTTCCTAACATCAATATACTTACATTTTTCTGGTGTTTCAAAGCTGATGTAATACTTGTTCAGAGCATTACAGTTCACATGAATAACTTGTGGCTTTCCTTGTTTATCTAGGAAGTGGAAAAATATTTCCTTCATACTTAATATTAGAACCATTAGTTTTGGCTAAGCAGTCCTCGTCTCTCTTTGAAGCACACAAAACAAGTTCTTCAAGTTCTTGCTCGTGTCCATTCCATGTTAGGTGTCTGCATGCCACGTGCACTATTGCCAGAGATTTTCCCCTTAGTGGTATCCATAGGGCCGGCTCTAGTGCCCTCTAGAACTGCATGCATATGTGCTGGTATAAGGGCCCCACCAGCCCCTCACGCTCTCAATTCTTTTTTGCTGCCCATGACGGTTGCTGGAATAACCCTTTCTTTGTCTGGCAAAGCTTCTTCACAGTGATTTTGGATTATTTTATTCTCGTAGTGTTAATAGTTGCATATGTATAGTTTTCGTAGTAGTGTTAGTGTATATAGTTCCTATTGTCAAGGGACATTTCGCTCCAGGGCTGGGCATGCCCCGGTCCCCAGGCTCAAGCCTTATGCCTCCTGTGGCAACTTGTGCCAAGTGACTCACACTCCAGTTGCTTAAAGTTCTTTGGGGGAAACTCTCATAAAGAAGTGCCAAAGCTCCTGGGACTTCAGACCCCACATTAAAAAGGACCAGGACATCAGACAAATGGCTATCCTCATGAAAGCTTGTCCTCAGGCTTATCTCAGAGCAGAGTCGTTCCAATTCTGCACCTAGCTATTCATGGCACCATTCTTCATCCCCAGTGCCAAGGAAGAAAAACAGTGCACTGACAGGGATCGTTCACAATGCAGAAGACAGACAAGCAGAGAGAAGAAATGCAACTCATTCCAGGCCATTTTGCTACCACATTGGCACCGCTGGCTACAAGGGCATTAAGTCCAGTGCAGGACCCTCTGTTGACAGTGGGAGGCCACTGTGGTACCAGTGGTTTGATGGTGCCATTGACTCCAGAGGCCTTTCAGGTAGCTAGGGAAATTGAATTATAATAAAGCAGTCTGAAACATACAGACATAATATGTGGCAAAATCCATGTAATAAACTACTTGGATATTCAGAAACAATCTGCATAGCAAAAGCATCCCAAACAAATCACTTTTTTCCCTTTTGTCAGAACTCTGTTAAATCTCCCTTGGTACTACTTTGGCCCTGTTCACACCACTCAGTCAGTTGCTACCTCTTTTCCCTCGAGTACAGCAAGTTTAAGAGCGGGAGAAGGAGTTGAAGCACCAACTCCCACTTTACACCTACATACAGATACCTTCTCCAGTACAAGAGTCCAGCTAGCAAACCCCATCCAAAGTCTGAAACATTTCTTTTGTAAATCCAATCCCACAATCATTCGTAGTCATAGAAGATAAGATGTGGGACATAAGGAAACTGTGGTTTGCTTTGATGTCCCATGTGGATTTATTTTAAATCAACTTTCACCCACCAAATTTTAGAAGTTGGAGGAACATTGTGTTCCTCATTGCTTCAGGGTATTGTGTTCCCACTAGCAGTGCTTGGGTCAACAATCAAAGCAGTGCACAGTGGGTAGCTATCCCACAGTGCAACTAGATGCAGAGGCTTTTGGAAATGTTGTTGTCCTCCCATGATGCAACGTGCTCCCTCCCCCTCCCTTCTCCCAGGCAAACACTTTTTCACACAATTTTTCTTCAGTCTCTGCCATTGTCAGAGCAGTATGAAGCCTGCTCAGCTCTGCACTATCATTGTGAGTGTCATAAACACCTCACAACTTAAACTGCAGTACTTTCAAGGCCAAGACAGGAGCAGTAGCGTGGAAAATTGAGATGTTACTGAGGCTGCCCTGCTACAAGCCATAGAGCGAAACAATTCCCATTTGCTGCAGGCTGTCATGCACCATCTTCAGTTGGTGGAGCACTGATTCTGGTCCTTGAAAACAAGCACTGACTGGTGGGACCGCATCATTATGAAGGTATGGGATGATGAGCAGTGGCTGCAAAACTTTCATATGCGAAAGGCCACTTTCTTTTAACTTTGCACAAAGCTGTCCCCAGCCTTGAAGTGCATGAATACTGGCTTGAGACCTGCTCTGACAGTGGAGAAGCAGGTGACCATCACTCTGTGGAAGCTAGCAACCCAGACTGTTACCGATCAATTGGGAATCTATTTGGTAAATCTACCATGGGAACTGCTGTGATGCAAGTGCGCTGGGCCCTTAATAGACTTCTGTTAAGAAGGATAATTACTTTGGGAAACGTGCAGGGCTTAGTGGATGGGTTTGCCGCAGTGGGGTTCCCAAACTGTGGCAGGGCAATTGAGTGGACGCATACCCCTATCTTACCATCAGACCACCTTGCCACAAAGTAAATAAACTGGAAGGGATACTTCTCAAATGAGTTGCAGGCTCATGTGGATTACCAGGAACGTTTCATTGACATCAGTGGGGTGTGGTCTGGAAAGGTGCATGACACATGCATCTTTAGGAACTCAGGTCTGTTCAGTAAGATTCAGATGGGCACTTTTTTCCCTGACCAAAAAATAAACACTAGGGATGTGGAAATGACAATAATGATCTTGGGGGATCCTGCCTACCCCTTGCTTCCTTGGCTAATGAAGCCCTACACCGGGCACCTGGACAGCAAGGAGGAGTGTTTCAATAATAGACTTAGCAAGTGCAGAATGGTGGTGGAATGTGTATTTGGCCACTTAAAGGCAATATGGCGCAGTTAGCTCACTAGGTTAGACCTCAGTGAACGCAACATCCCAATAGTTATCTCTGCCTGCTGTGTGCTCCATAGTGTTTGTGAAACAAAGGGGGAAAAGTTCCCTGAGGGTTGGGTTGTGGAGGCTGACAGGCTGGCTGCTAATTTTGAGCAGCCAGATTCCAATGCTATGCTAAGACCTAACCATGGACCGCTGTGCCTCAGGGAAGCATTGAAAACCTGGTTTTGGAATGAACCACAGTAATGTATGTCTCTGTCAGTGCTGTGCCTTCCCTTCCCACCCTTGCACCATCAACCCCTCGACCCTTCTTTCTCTGCCGGCAATCCCCAAGCTCAGTTACCGGGAGGGGCGGGGGAGATAATTTAACATTTTCACAAGGCTGTTTGGGCAGCCAGTGCAGAGTGTGTCTGTGCAAACAGCAAATCATGCACATTCCTAGTTCTTAAAGGGGCTGTCCTCTCTTTCTGCTTGCCTCCACCAGCGTGGAGTGCAACACGTATTGCACCTGGCTCAACCTCCTCCTAGAGGGCTGGGAAACAACTTGTTGGCTGACCATTTTGCAGGGGCTGCAGAGGGAGTTTGTCCTGCTGCTGCTCTTCCTGGACCTCTGCCGGATGCCTAAACATGTCAAAATGATCCCTCATAATATGCAACATCTCCTGTTGCATTGCATGCCCCTGCTCCTGTGCTGATTTTCTGTGTTCCATGTCCATATTTATTTTTTCTGACAAGGACATCCTCCAGGCTTTCAGCTCTGTATCAGCAGCCTTCCCTAGTTCATTGAAAATGTCATCCCGAGTTGTTGTTTTTCCCCGCTGGGAAAGCTCTGTGGGAGTAGAAGATGTGGTGAAGGCCGAGGTGCCCACTGTAAGGCAAGCAAAGCACAAAGTTGCCATTGTTAGCTGACCCCATGGAGTAAAAGAAAAGTTACAATGTTTAAAAAAAAAACTCCCTTCATATTCACAAGGCAAAGCCAGACCCGCATACCACTCTGTACCTATCGCATGGGTTGGAGTGCCGTTCCAGACATAAGTAAGGGGACCTTGCATCCATTACAGGGAAGTCTGTATAGCACTAAATTCCCCAGTCCACACATAATCAAAGAGAAGGATCATTGAGCTCCCCTTTACCATCCCAAAGACCAGTTTGGTGATCAAAAGGGATTGGAGGAGGGTGTGGGTGAAGTGTCGCTGGAGGAAAAATTAAAAGGGGGACATCCATTCCTGGACCTATAATGCCCATGCCAACGATATCATGGCTAGGAATTGTCTGTGTAGGGGCCCAGAGAACACCATCCACAGCAGGGGAATAACACGCAGTGACTATATTGGTCAGGTACTGTTAACTTGCACCATCTTGCCAAGGTGACCATGTGTGATATCAGTCTCCTGAGGCTAATGCAAGTGGAAAGGGAAGATTTCCTGCAAGTAATCCTCTGCTGAAGTTTACCAACGCTCAGGAAGCTCATCCCCACAAAAACACAAACCCCCAAAATTTCCCAAAAATAAGAAGCTGGACTGGAAACATAACCACAGAAATGTGATTTGCTATACACACCAGATGTGCCTTCCCTGGTGTCTCAATCTGTAATGCTGTCCTGTTCCTGGCTGTGCTGTTCTGGGGTAACGAACAGGTCCTGGCTCTCTGACAGAATGGAGATACCACTCTCCTGCCCCTGTTCTCCTTCTCCTTGTCCACAGATTCCTTCTCATTCATTCTGGACAGGGATTCTTCGGAGTTATCAATGCTACGCAGTGACACAATGGTGGGGTCACTGCCAAGAATCACATGCAGCTCCTCATAAAAGTGGTACATCTTTGGTGATGAGCCAGAACAACTGTTCACATCCCTAGTTTTCTGATATGCCTGCCTCAGCTCTATGATTTTAACACAGCACTGCTACGCATCCCTGTTGTGGCTCTTCACCACATCACGATAACTTCTCATAGATTTCTACATTTCTTTTCCAGGCTCAGAGCTGAGCCAAAATAGACTCTTTGCCCCACAGGCTGATGAGATCCAAGACCTCAGGTCGACTCCAGGCTGGAGCGTGTTTGGGGCGTGCAGTCGCCATGGGCAGTTCAGCTACAAAGCTCTCTTCACGCGGAACAAACAGGAAATGGGAATTCAAAATTTCCTGGGGCTTGATAAGAGGACTATTTCCTGCTTACATGGCCATGGTGCAGCACAGCACGAACATCCAGAGTGGTCATAACAGAGCATTATGAGATACCTCTCGGAGGCCAATTACATCAATTTACCTTATGCTCTTCCTACACTGACGCTCACTTGACCCACAGAATTCAACTTCAGTGTTACGCCACTTGCGGAGGTGGTTTTATTGAGTTGAATTTTACTGCAATTTAAGTCAGTGGAACTTATATGCAAGTGGAGATGCGTACTTTAGGTGGTTGACTTAAGCCAGCATCCATGCACTAAACCCAACAACTGAAATTAGACCAAAAAGTGTGAGATCCTCCAATTAAACAAAAACCTACATTATTTATAAGTATTCAAAATGGCTTTTGCAAAATACGGTATTGTTTATCAACTGCTCTTGTATTTGAGAAGGCAAATGAGTCTGTTCCTCTCTTCTCTTGCACTGGTCCACCAGCAAATGTGGTTATTTACACACACAAACACACACACTTCTTTACAAAGATTTTATGTGCATTTTTCTTTCTTCTTGGAAAATTTGGCCTAGAATACCTATTTTAATTGAGAGAGACTGAGAATTGATGCCTCAAAACATGTATTGTTAATATATTCATGAGCAAAACTGATTTGAAGAGGGAGGAGCAGTTAATTGGAGAGAAAATCAGCAAAGGTGACTTTGATCTTTTAATGCACCTTGGATAATTCCTTTTTGTATGTCATACAAACCCCAGAGTGATACAAAGCAGATAATAGCTATTGAACATCCCAAGTATTATAATTGCTCTCCATAAATAGTTTCTATATTAAATTGGAACAGTTTTCCTGTGTTAGAAAACTCTCTTCTTGAAGAGACCATGTAGTGCTCGATGAAAGCTTTCCAATGGTTAATTTAGTCCAGCCTGAGCTAACTACTGGCAATTGGAGAGAGCAGAACTATATTTGTAGTATTGTTATAACAAGCTATTTTTGCCCTAAACATAAAACTTCTGTTGTATTTTCTGCCGAGCATTAGACTTATTGAGGTATTTCTAAATCTTGTAAATAGAATGCCATGTGTAACTTGTCCTTGGGTACTAATGTATTCCTTTTTCTTCAACATCTTGGCACAAACTCCAGGATTCTATACTGTGTAGTCTTAAGGGATGCTTTGTAAAACACTGTCAGTAATAATATCAACAACAACAATTTACTTCCTAGTATTTTTTATGTATTTTATATTGTCTAATATTATGCTTGTTTTTATTTTTCAGATATTTCGAAAGAAAGCAGTGGAACTTGGAGAGAAGTTGCTTCCAGCATTTAATACTCCCACTGGAATACCTTGGGCATTGCTTAATATTAAGAGGTAAAAATAACTATTTTTTGTGAATTTAGCACACGTGAAAAGGGCTGCATTCAGTTAAATTGAAGCTGAAGTCCTGTCTTAATCCACAGAACAGGTATAAAACAGGCAGCAACATAAACTTTCCCAGTCTTACTGTCCCAGCAGTGTACCCCAAACTTTGTTCTGAAGAATTCATCTCTCAGCAGCGAAGGTAATTCAGTCATGTCCATTCAGTTCTTAAACTCTCAATAGAGACTGCCAACAAGCATGCCAATTGAGAGGATAATTTTTATTCACTGTGAATTTGACTGATGTCAACTCATTTCACGGGGACCAGTGTTCAGCCACCAGATGGTACTGAACTTGGTCACATTTTAATATGCTAGATAATATTAGTCTTCCTAGGTGATAACTGGGGAAAAATTCATTACATTTTGTAGTTCTGAACTTAAAAATAAAAAGGTTATAGAACATATGTGAACTAAGTCTGTTTCCTATTTCTTTTGTCAGTTACTATGCTGCTTAGTCAGCTACCTTGTGCATGAGTGTACTAGAAATGTCCCAGTTACCAAAATAGACGTGATGCTGAAGGAAAATTGGGATTTTCCCCCATTTTAACCGATTTTTTGGAAAGCCTTCTGGAGAAACCTATTTTATATATTTGTTTTTATACCACCCTAATCTCAATAGTAACAGCACCTTTGGGAGTGCATTAAGCTATATAAGTAACATCTATCTCACCTGTGGTTCATTCTTCTCTCTCTCTCTCTCTTTTCCTCTTTGCAGAGGAAAATTGTATATTCAATGCAATGTTTTGGTTTACTACTGTTTTGTTTGCGGTTTTCTTAAATATATTCAAATTTTTGGGATTGAGAAGGCAGGTTGAAGAAGTGTGCCTTTCACTTGGGGCGGAAGGTGGTAAAGTTTATGAGGGCCTTAATTTCTTTGGGAGTTCATTCCACAGTCTGACTGCCCCCCCAGAAAGCTGTCTCCTGCACAGATGAGCTTCACCTTTATTGTAGAAAGTTCCATTTTACATAAGGATGGAGTTGTCTACCACAATTTTCATCCTGGAGATTTAGGTGATGGTTTGGATACTCTGAGCCTACGCCATCGAGTGCCTTGAAGATAAGGACCAACAGTTGAACTTGACTCTGTTGTATCAGAAGCCGGCATAGAGAGCAGAGGATGGGTTTAATTTGCTCATGGTAGACAGTGCTGCTGAGGAAACATGCTGCAGTATTATGAAGTAGTTGGACTTTTGAAGCACTCATGGTTTCAATCTATGTACCCCAGGAGCACCGAGGGAGCACAGTATTGAGACTCTGGTACTGCCTCGGGAATCAAAATCAGTCTCTGATTACAGGGTTAGGGCATCAAGGATTTAGTAGATTCAGCACCAAGTAATTCAGTGCCTCCTTTTCCCCTCCCCCAAAATTAAACCTATTCTGAACACTTTCAGAACTGAACCAACTCTTTTGCTGGCCAAACAGAAAAATCAGTTAATCACCCTGCTCTAGCATCAATAGAAGCTTTATCCTTTGCCTCCCTGGCTTCAAGGAAGACTCGTGTTTGTAATGGGACTGACATTTGTGGGCAGGAGACAACCTATAACATGCAGCAAAGTAGTTTGGATTGCTGTCATTATTTTGGAGTCAAGGGCAAATCTTTATCTCTGGGGACAAGTTCCTATATAGTACTTTTCTGTTTTGGATGGAAGTTGTCTCCAAAAGTATGGCCCTGCCCACCTCTTTATTTTTGAGCAGATTGGAATATTTTTGTCCCTATTATTCCCATTAAGATAAAGTTACCATTGTTCAACAAACATTTCAGTATTAATTTCACCTGTCAGAAGTAAAGGGCATGAAGCCTGTTCAACATAGGTGCCGTAAAAAATTTGAGCTGAATGTGGTATTACGTTCTGTTGATAAAATCAAATGCCGGAAAAGACTGTTTGTACTCTACATAGGCTACTGACTATGTTTGGATGCAGACTGAGAATAACACTTGCTCACAAAAGATTCAGTTATGTCTTATTTTTACATTTTAACATCTGTTACAAGTTAAAAGTGGATGTGAGCTGAACTCACAGTTGTCTGTTCCATACATTGAGAAAGCAAATGGTTGGCTGAACATTTTAAATATGTATGAACAAACTGGATACAATAGTTATTTAAATCATAGAAATGTGTGGCTGGAAGGGACCTAAAAGGGTCATCTAGTCCATCCCCATGCAGTGAGATAGAACCGGGTATATCTAGATCATCCCTGACAAGTGTTTGTCTAAATCATTCTTAAAAACCTCCAGTGACGGAGATTCCACAGCCTCCCTTGGTAAGTATTCCAATACTTAGTTATCCTTATAAATACCAAGTGTTTCCCAATATCTAATCTAAATCTCCCTTGCTGCAGATTAAGCCATTTAATGTTTGTCCTGCCTTCAATGAACATGAAGAACAGTTGATCCACTATCTTCTTTATAACAGCCCATAACATATTTGAAGATTATCAGGCCCCTCCCTCAGTCGTCTTTTCTCAAGACTAAACATGTCCAGTTTTTTGAATGAGGAGGAAAGTGCCCCTAACAAATCAACAGTGCTGTTTGAGCATTGTGAATGTCTTTGTATCAATAAGTAATGTTTTATCAGGCTAGTTTTTTATTTTCTTTAATTACTGTATATTGTACAGAAAGGCTGTCTGAGTTAGGCTTGGCATCTCTCCAACCTGTGAAGCAGCCCAGAATTAAGAGGGCACAAAGGTGCCCTAAATCCAATTTAGCCAATATTCCTGTAGGACGCACAGGACAGGATCGTACCTTGAGAATCTCACCTTGCTTTTCTTGAAAAAAGAAAATGAGAAAAAAAATATTTGTCCTAACATTGTAATATACAATCTTTAAATTTAATAGTATAGTTTGGATCATGTAAACCTAACTTTGTAGGTTGTGCATAGTTATAGAGGAGAGAACTGAGATTCCTTTAAAGAAAAAAAAAGTTACAGGTTCCTTTGCTGGCTTTTTTATTTTAGGGCAAATAATAGCAGTAGCAATACTACCAAAAATGTAGGGATTAGGGCTTAACTCTTGGAGTTCTGAGAGTCCACCTGTGTCAGAAAGACAGACTAAAGCCTGGTCTACACTAGAAAATTGTCTGCTTAACTGTGTGAAAAACCCACACTCCTGAGCAGCACAGTTAAACTAATTTAACCCTCAGTGTAGACAGCGCTAGGTCTACTGGCAGAATTCTTCCATTGACCTAATTGCCACTTCTCAGGGATGTGGATTTACCTGCACTGAGGGGAGAAACCCTCTCCATCAGCATAGGTAGTATCTATGCTGAAGCACTATAGCAGTGCAGATAGCATCTCCTTGCTGGCATCTGCATCACCAAGTGTTGTGGTTTGGCACTGGAGACTCATGAGTGGCCAGCACACAATGATCTACATTATCTTTGTCTCAGCAAAGGATATATCTATGAGTGATTAATTTGCATTTCAAACATAGTTTAATCAACAGACTGATTAATGCATTATACACAAGTCCTTCAGCCTGTATTTAAATTCTAACTTTTAAAAGAAGCTTTATTTACTGACTACTCTCATAGACTCATAG
>ML675604.1:46574296-46591284 GCA_007922155.1 Mesoclemmys tuberculata
CCTAGGTTATCCTTAACCTCCGTTCCATCCTCAGCGTATAGCGTATACTCTAATTATGTCACCATGGTGTAAACAGTGTTATTTGCTGTTACATTGTTTTAGGCAACACAGTCTTCCTTGTAGCAATTAAATTGTATAAGGCTTTGCTTTAATCGTGGTGCTGGAGCTAGGGGTGCTGCTGCACCCCGTCTTGAACACCAAATACATGGTTTCCATCATCAGCACCCCCTGATGCTTTGTTCTAGCACACCTGGCTTTAATTGAAATCAAGAGCTAGTTGGTTGTATGTTACATGGGTAGTGCTTTTCTTCAATAGTAAAAGTCAGATGAGCAGTACTAAAACTAAAAAAGATTTTGTGCTGCTTTAAGTTGGTGTGTGTACTCTTTCAATGAGTATGTATAAAATAAAAATCAATACATTGAAAACAGAGAAATTTCCATGAGAACATGGAAAAATTTACAGTTTGGACTGTGTTTTCCTTTGACTCCAAATAGCAAAGTACAGAAAATAGTCTTTTTTATAAATTTTCTGGACATTTTTTAAACCTATTAGTGCTGTCTGACTTGCAGCTGAGCAGTGCAAAATCCCAAACTATAAAATATGAGAAGAGACTTCATGGAACATAGTGTAAGTATAGAGCCATTTTAAAAACAAGAAAAATGTTTCCTTCCTTGGTAGCTCATTCATTAATTTATGTAGTTCAGACTGCAGCTTTAAGCATTATAACATTAGATTTGTGTGTCAAGTTGCCTTCTGTTGGCTAACCCAGAGAAAGGGTAAGTGTCCTACTGTTTTTACTATGGACATCTCCTTTAGCCCAAGTGCCAAAGGCCTGTGGTTTGTTTGGATCTGAAGGACAAAGGGTTCTAGTTCTGCCCTCACCCACAATACAAGATTTATATAGTAATTGTTTTTTTCCTGCTTCACACGAATTCTTTATAGTGTGAGTGATCATGTTCTCAGGCTCTGTGTATATAACCTAAACAGGCTAATTAAAAAATCGCTTCCCCATCAGGAATTCCTAATTCTAATAGTCATCCAATAATCTGTAGTTTCATAATAGACAGGACTTAAGTGTCTAATGTAAAAAAAGCATGAAAATATTTTTTTTTAGGGGGAGGGAAATAGAGGAGAGGGCACATGGCCATCATTCCTTATAAAGAAGGCAAATGGGCACAAGCATCTTTCCTCATTAAAGTAACTGTAAGGGGCATAGTCAACATAAAATCACATTTGTGTTGGATTTTTTCGTCTGATGCCGCAAATAACATCTGAAACTGTTCTAATAGAAAAACTAGAGGAATACCTTTTATTGTTTCAATTTCTGCATTTGACTCCATTATCTGGGTAGCATGGGTGGGGGAGCACGGATTTTATTCGGATAATCAGGAGTTCAGACAATTGAGGGGACAGGAGCAGCAGCTCCAGGAGCCCTTTGCAGCTCCACTGTTGGGAGTGAGCAAGTGGGGCCACGTGTTGCCAGGACTACGAAGGTCTCTCTGCACTGCAGCAGGAGCCGTTCAGCAGCAAGATGGTCTCCCTTGCAGCTGGGGGTCTCTGCTTTATCATCAGAATCTCCGAATTATCCGAATCAACTGGGAGCCAACGATGGGATTCAGAGCATGTGAAGGTTTGGATAATCAGGTTTTGGAAACTATCGAGTATACTGTATTCAGTTTCACTGTTTTGCCTATATAATGAATCAGTTGCCTCTAGGAAAAAGAAAAAATAATTTAAGAAATAAAAAATATGATTCTCAAACCACAAAAATTGACTGAGTGAATTGGCTGAGTGACCAAAATTGCTTTAACCTTGCTTTTGAATGGACTACTTTTCAAACTGCTGGAGTAACTTTTAACAAATGGTGGCTATGCTTTTATTGTGAGAAGGGGCAATGCTCCAAAATACCATTAAGAAACTCCAAAACCTCATTAACACTCCACAATACCATTAAGAAACAAATAATTGTCAACCGCTTTTCATAATTCACTGGTAAAATTGATTTTGCTAGGACTTTCAGAGGCAGAAAATTCTGTGTGTTGGTTATTCCCCAAAGAAACAAGGCATACTTCCATATTAAACTTTTTGAATGTGTTCTTCTCTTGACACAGGATTATATAATCCCCTCAGATACTTACAAAATAGAATCGCTCCATTGCCTTTCTCCAAACACTGTAAAGTGTAGTCTCCCTAGGTTGTAATAGCTGAAACCTTCCATGTATATGGTTAATGTAGTAGTTCTCCACATATAGGAGCAATGTGCCCCAGATGCATGCATGTAATATGTAATTATTTCACTTGTCTGAATTTTAACATTTTTTGATGGTATCTGGGGATCCTATTGGCATTCTTTTATGAAACCGAACATTGTGTTCTTTAATACCATTATGCCACTGCTGACTTGGTTCCCTAAGTTGCTCTAATTGCCTGTACATTTCAGTTGCCATATCATTTTTACATCCCAGAATACATCACTTGGTTTCCTTTTGAGAAAATTAATATCATTTGGAAAACCACTGAAACCCACCTATCTGTCTCCTTGAATGTTTAAATGCTCATGAAGGATATCTACATTGCTTAAAACCAGTCTTTATTTCATCAGTACATCTAATAACAGTCTACTCGCTGACCTCTCAACAGTTCTACCTATCCCTATAATTTAAAACTTGTGAGTCAGGCCCCCAAAAATCTTGAGATTGATTTAAAAATAACACGATTATTTTTTAAAACAAATTTGGGTTTTTTATTTACCGTTTGGTTTTTGAGCCTTTATGATATACTTGTTTCCATAACGACTAGAAAATTTTTTAAATGAAAGCTGAGATTCTTACCTAATCGCATGTTTCTGAGAGCTGGGGCTTAATGAACACACACAAGAGATCATTAAACTGAAAAAAATTGCACCAATGGGCAGCAATTCCTCAGGTAAATTACTAGTGATACCTCTATTCTGGAAGCCACCGTCACTTACAGGGATTTCTGACCATTTAACTGATTTGCTTTACGGTTTCCAGGGCCTTCAAATGCAAATAGATAAATCTTAAGTTTTCTGTTCTCTGCTGCTGTTGTGTAGGGGACAAGACCTTTAAGGGAAGACCACAAAACACCCTTGCTGTGCCTCCAGCAATCTAATACCTCAAACAGGGATTAAGGTTTTGGTGGTTGCTCCCACTGGTGCTGTGGTGCCAACATAGGAATGAAGAACTGGCTTCCTCAGGCTACCAGGGTCCACTAGAAATCCAACAGCACTGTTTGACCTAATAAAACTCCACGATTGCAAACCACAGAGAAGAAAAGGAGGTAGAAATAGCAGTGGCAGCAGTTGTAACGATTAATTCCTCAAAGTGCTTTCCTCCACACACTAAATTTGAGTTAAAACAACTAGCTTTCCCCAGGACGCTATCTGAGCTAGGCAATAGAAAAGCAAAGAGATCAGAGCCTGGGTGTGAGAGAGAAATTTATACTTGACTGCCATTAGCATTCTGATTGCATTATCGACCCAGAACATCTCTGTCTCTCCCAGCAGCTGCACATACATATTAAGCATGAAGAATGACTGGATTTAATCCTGCAGCCTCCACCACACAAGAGAGTCTTCAGGAATGATGAGCAGTTGCCCATTATAACTTTCTACAGCACTCAAACAGAAACAAATGGAGATACTGTAAATTGATCTCCCATCCATGCCATCTCTCAGATCTTTCTTTGCGGCCTCCTTTTTCATTGTCCCTTAAATATAACTTATATTTCCTTCTACCTCCACCACCTTATTTGTTTTCAATTTGTATAAACATATTTACTTTCTGGTATCATATTTTAAATCTGGCTAGTAGGATGCCTGTTTATAATTTTATTTACTGTCTTGAAATTTGTGATAAATCTGAGGGTGCTAAATATATCAAGCATTCTTCTATAGCATTTTGTTGTTTAGTCCTTTTAGAGTGCCCTTGAAACAATTTTTATAATTCACTCTCCCTAAGTAACAGTTCCATTTACTATAGATTATTTTCCCCTAGCAGTCAAAGAATCACATAATCATATTAAGATAATTGAAGCCAAGCAGTTCTCAACCTTCAAATCCAAAATTTCTTTAGCCTCTGTGATAACAAAATTTAATGAGGTTTCCCCTCTTGTTCAGATCCTTCTCAGTAATTCAGCAAAGACCCTGTTTTCAGGATTATTGGTTTGTTCCCGCTTGCATTTTATTCTTGAATTGTTGTTGTTTTGAGAGTCCCCCGGTGTTTGTATCCTTTGGTTGTATTTGACTGTAAACTCCTCAGATCAGCAATAATGTCTTCAATAGCATTTAGCACATTTGTCTCATTTTATAGAAATACAGGGCTGGAAGGAGCCTCAAGAAGTTATCTAGTCCAGCACCTTGCACTGAGGCAGGACCAAGTATACCTAGACCATCCTTGACAAGTGTTTGTCTAACCTGTTCGTAACTAATGAAGGGTATTCCACAACCTCCACTGATAAATTAGTACAGTATATAACTCATAGAGTTAGGAAGATTTTTATAATATCTAGGATAGTCAGAATTCAATTTTTATTTTTGTAATTGACTGATAATTGTTTATTTTTAAGGTTTTTAAATGTTCACAGTACTGGGGAAATTATGGGATGGGTGAGAGAATTATTTAATGTCAGTAAACATTGAGATTCAAAACTTCCAGAAGGGTAGCCGTGTTAGTCTGATTGAGATTCAAAAAGCTTTATAAACGTTGAAACAAATAGCCAACATCACATCACAATATACAAAGTAAATAACCTTGAATTATACTCCAACAGTTTTCAAGCAGCATTCTACCTACTTTGCCTATGCCTACATATCTATTATCAATGGAAGTGTTTTTTTGTTGGTGTGGGTATGGATGTGGTTGGTGAAATTGATGTTTACTGATAAAAATTTAATCCTTCCAAGCCTACTACTATATAAGTGCACAGAGAACTTTCTCAGCTCTTAATAGTTGTTGAATCTCTAACTTTTGTTGTTCAATTTCCCATAATTTCTCAAGTATCTAAAGCTGGGTCTACACTGATGGCAGCAAATTCACCGTCAGTTCGATGTCTCTAGATCAACTGAGCAGTCTGTATAGACCCGCCCAGTCGATCCAGCAATCGATGTAGGAAAACCACCCTGGTAAGTGGCATACGCTGTGTCGAAGGGAACACTGTTCCCTTTGGCACAGCGCAGTGTGGACAGTGCGTGGAGCAGGCGCAGTGAAGTCAACGGGAGATATGCAAGTGACTTACGTCACTTGTGTATCTCCTGTTGACTGCCGCCGAATCCGGAAGGTAAGTGTAGACTGGGCCTACGATTATGTTGAGTTCTAATTTAATCCCTTCCCCTGTCCATCAGATGTCACTTCCTTGGAAATTGTAATGTCTCCAGTTATCCGTATTCTTCCAGGAGAAATGGGGTACTCTAAAATGAATTTCTACTGTATAAACCAACAGAAACAAGATTGGAGAAATAAAACACCTTTCAGGCCTTTGTTATGCATCTGTAAATAAGCAAAAGACAAAGTGTAATTTGTTATTTTCAAGCCACATGTAACCCTCATTCCACCTCTCCACTCACATACACCTCCTTCCCCATAAAAGCCTTCTTTTGATATTAGTACAGACATGCAATAAGAGGCTGTGCTGGTGAAATGTACCAATCCACTTGAAAATATTTCTAAATGAAAGCACACTAGTATAGTTTTTTAAACTACTTCCTACCCATATCATTTCAATTCAATAGTTCTTGTAAATTTCACAGTTCATGCTCTATGAAGGTCAAACAGATATTGAGTAATTTTAATAGTTTCTAACTACACCAAAAAATCACCACAGGAAGGAAATACCTTCTTTAATTATGATTAAATATTCCAAGCAGTGAACTTTAATCATTAAACAAACTCCAATTAAAAACGGCGCTCAAAATATAGTTGAAATAGAGGTTAAAATACTCTATTTGGCTCTCAGTGGAGTAGTTCACTCATATAAGGCTCTTAAAAATCCTTAACTATAAAGTTGACTGTAGCTTTTCTCCCAACTATATTAAGTCCAATTATAATTTATTTCCCTTATTATAACACCTTCTAACATCTCCCCCAGAGAAGGTGTTATATAGAGGGATCTGTACAGTCTCTTCTATAGAAATAACTACAGCACTTCTGTTCTGCAACATGGGTTAAGAATGATTGATTGCAATCCATTTTTATTAACTGGAAGAAGAAATGTGGCATAGCAATATTAAGAAAATTAATTGTAATTCTCTAATCTGGAAATTAAAGTGCAGCTGGGCATGAGTACAGTTAGTGCAATATTGTGATTTAGCCGTCATGACAAATTATCTTCATCTGTTTTAAGTCGGAGACTTATTTTATCTTTACTCCGTTTTGTAACTGCACCAGTTTCAGGAAAGCTTTATATGTAAGAGTGATGCCCACTCATTCTGAAAATGTCAATTGAAGCTCAGCAGCATTAATTAAAGCATTCTTTTTTCCCTCTTTGTCAGTGTCAAAACTAGCTTTTATGGAACATTTGTATAAAACTGTGATTACTAGTAATTGACCTGCATGTGCTGAATAATCTTAAAATGCTACTGAGAGTTTAATGTTCCTTGTAAATTGAGAGGCTTCCAATTAAATAGAGTTCTTAAGATAATCACTTTCTAAACTAATCAAGTAATATAAGGATGTTACTAAAGCTCTTATTGACTTAATTGTGAGAAATCAATAAACAAAGCCAGTGCAATTACTGTAATGGTTTTATCAACTTGCATTTTTCATAATTATCCATAAATCTGTTTTTCTGCAACATAAGGAGAAAATAAAAATTACTTAGCTGCATTAGATTTGGATCTGTGCAGATCAGTCTCTGAATACTGTCCACCATATCTTAAAAAAAACAATCAATCCATTTTGCCTTGAACTAGTATGACAAATGGACTGCTTTATTTTACACAAGAAAATCAACCCAGACCCACTAAGAAGTAAGAAATAGTAATGAATGCAGTTTGATCTGTTATACCCATTTCCTAATCAAGGATAGCATAGAAATCCTGCTATATTTAGTAGCTGAATAGAATCAACAGTGTAAAGTTTGTTCTGTTTGAAATAACTCCAAATCTTCAAAAGCGTTAAGTTGATTACTCACGCATACAGAGCTTCCCACAAACACTTAAATGATTGCTGGCTATCAGATAGGTGGTTATTGATACAGTGGTTCGAGGAACTGCAGGTGTCCAGAACGCAATTTAAAATAGTTCTTCCCAACAAAAGGGAAGGGGTAAAATATTAAAACCTTTAATAAAGTTAAAATGGTAATATTTTGTGATGGTCATCAAAAGTTCCAGACGAAGCAACTGGGTATAACTCAGACTGGACTTTTTTTTTCTCAGGCGGTTTACCATGTGCAGAAACTGGATCTCCTTGCAGCATTTAATAAACAAACTGAAAAATGGAAAAACAAATTAAAACATGTATTAGATCACTATGACTTTGAGTTTGTTGAAAGTCAAATTAATCTGTTTCCCTTGTATTAATTATTTGTTAGAATTTTATTATGTTTATTAAAAAAAAAAAAAAGACCTTATGTATCCCTGTTCGCTGCAGCTATCTGTTGCATCAAGGCTGCATAGGCCACTCTCACAGATGCAATATATGCATTCTACTACCATGGAGATCTTTGGGGTAGGGAACTGTCTTGTTCCATCTATAGCACCTTACTCAAAGGCATCTTGGTTCAGTATTGTATCTTCTGAGCGCTCAAGGTCTTTAAACCAAAATGAAAACTTTGGTTATTCCCTGAAGTAAAATAACATGTTTTATTTGAGAGGAAATTCTTGAAGCTTTACTCAATTAAAAGACTCTAGAATTTCACAGGGAACTCACTTGGGCTCAGGAAACAGCATTTATTTCCCTAGTGGAGGAAATAGTAGGAGATGGCCAGGGCTTAAGTTGTTTTGATTTCATAGATGGCGCCCTGAGGCATTAAAAGACAGCGATCTATGTAAACATGAATACAGAGGTCTTTGGGTTCACATGACTATTTCTGTGAATAATGCACTGACTTAGTGCTCCTCCTAGTAAGCACTTCACAGCCATTTTATGGTTGTAGTCTGCGGGTTTTAGGATGTCAGGTAGTATTCCATGCCGTCCTCCAAACTAAGCCTTAAGTCTTATATATAGCTGATTTTGCCTTACATTTTCATTTAAGGTTCTCTGGTAAATGAGTTGGTATTCTGTATCATTTAACATCCTACATAGTTCAGTCATATTTATTCATGTTTAGAACTGATAAAATTGTTTATTGCAGAGAACGTAGCATCGCAGTTTCCATGAACATTCATCCTAATAAACTTTTGCTTCCACAAATATTGGTTAAAAAACAAATGAAAATAGTATAAACACAGCTGAACTGAAATACAGCTAAGAACTTGGTGCATTTGTCCAAATTTTCTTTTTCTGTGACATGTAGAATTGTTTTACTCTGCTGAAGCTTCTACCATACTTAACCTTTCAGCTCTTAGATCAGCTCTTATTTCCTTGAGATGCTTTCATGTCCTACAAGATCTTATAAAAAGAGGATTGGCACTGAATATGCATTCCAAAACCCAAGCTGATACATATCGGACAATGCACTGTGTGGAGTGACGGTTGTTATTGAGTCAAAGTTGTGCTGACGCAGTATATTGTTGCATAGCTCAAGTGGACTGCAAAACAGATTCCTCAGAAGCAAACTCAGCCATGGTTCATCTCAGGTGTATTTGTAGTTTTGTAGAAGACTTTCTAATAAAATTAGTATGTGGCTTAAAGATTTGCAATCATTGGTTTCAGTAAAGCTAGGCTTGCCTGAATATTCTATTTAAATTTACATTTTTTAAAACTTCACTTTAGTCCTGTTTTATTTTCCTGATACAATAACTTTTAAATTGATTCCCATGTTTGCCATTGGGGCTCTGTGGTGTTAATGGTAATGTGGCATAATATTGAGGATTCTTCATAAGACAGAGAAATTTACAACTGGGTCTAAGTAGATCTCTTATTGACGAGGAGTCAGGGTTGCCAAAGAATCCGCATCTAATCAGACACGTCAAGATTAGCTCTCTGAATCACCCTCCCACTGATCTAGTGCAGAACATACTGTGTTCAGGGATCACTGTGGTCTAACTGTGTTATATGTTCACCTGAAGACAGACCTGGTGCTATCATGATGGCAAAGGGGACATTTGTCCCTGCCCCAATGATTTTCAAGGGGTCCTAATTTATTGTCAAGCTAAAGTAAGTACAATATGTACAGTCTTTGCCATTTATATAAATTACTGACACAGTAGCCAATTTTTACAGGTTTAAAACTTTTAAAGTCTAAGATTTTCCAGAGTTCTACCTAGCATTTAGACTCCTGGAAGGTTGGTTGTTTTAAACAGTGACATCCTGGAGCCCCACGATACCCACTGCCCTCCCCCAATAGAGGGACCCTAGAATCACAACCCTGCTTGAAGGTTGAGGTTATGAGACAGTTTTTCAAGTGGACATGCACCATACCATATCAGGTTGGCTGCATCAATAGGAAAAATACTATGTTCTGAGCAGCAGCCCCACCAGCATCCATACCTCTGAGCTCTATACATCTTCTCAAAACCAACATATCTCTGAAGAGCAAGGTATAAACTTCAAGGTGATTCTTCAGGTTGGTTCTCCAGGTGAACTGATCCAGATGGGGAATGTGAGTGCTGAATGCCCCCAACAAGTCCTTTTTTGGGGACTGGAGTTTTCCCACTATTCTACAACTGGCTATGTGGTGGGTTACTGGGCACAGCAGGAATTGTGCATTATGATAGATTTTCTCAAGTTGAAAGCACAGTATGAAGCAGGAAGCATTGGAAAGGGCTGAAGGCCACATCCCCAGGATCCCTCATTCTTTCTCCCACTCTATCCTGAGACCTTTGGGGGTAGGGGAACTGTTCAATTACCTCAATATCTCAAAAGTTTATTCACTTAATAATAAATGATACACCCTCAGCTAGGCAAATGGTAATAGAATCCCAGTAGCAGCTGTGGTCAAGGCACTAATGTTATTCAGCATCTGGGACACCGGAGGGAAGGACAAAATGAATCTACCTAACCATAGGGCAATTTAAAAGCTATTAAAAAGAAAACTGAGACATTCAAACACAGAAAGATTGCTATTGGCAGGTAAGGCATCAAACTGTTTCCTTTATTCCAAAATATTGTTTTCGTGAGTTTAAAATTAGATAAAAAGTTACTTTTTAATTTTATTTTAGAAAGTTAATGACTTAGAGGGATGTCAGTTGAAGGAAATAATCCCTCAGCAAATTAAATGAAAAACTACTCTTTCTCACTAACATCTGTGAACCACTACTGCTGTGCTTCTCCACAATGGCTTATAATGGAAAAAATGCAGAAAGTATTCATTACAATTGGATTTTAGTTATAGGAATAGATAATATATTTTAAAAAACTGTTAGTGTGTATATTTGCTCTTCAGTGGTTTCTATGAGGTATAGAGAAGAGAAGATACTATTAGTCTATCAAAGGCTCCTTGATGTAGGTAACTTAGTTGAGTACATGATCTTAGTATGTTTATCTACATTAAATGCCCCCAGTAAAATTCATTAAAAGGGGCCCAGTAAGTCAAGCAGGCTTTACGCTCAGCCTCTCTGGAAATCCATTTCCGTTTTTCCATGCTCTCTAGGATGTGCAACACATTGGAGCACACAAAATACATCCCCTTAAAGAACCCATAATTTAATTTGAATTTATCATTTTTCAAATGAATGCAAATATTAGAATATGCAGTCCAGGAGCAATGTGACACATTATGATGTTCAGCAAATACAGTACAGAAACTGTACTTCCTCTGCTTATTTCCCAGTATGACTTTGTAAATAAGTTGAATTTAGTAACTGTTGGACTTCTCCCAGGGGCTTTGAAACTGTCTTTATTGTGCTCAGCATATTATGATAAAGCTTGACTGACAGCCAAGGTTTTAATCAAAGAGGTACATGCTCCCTGGCTTGCTTCTGAGTGAGGCAAGCTCTAGGACTATATTATCTAGACAGAAAATAATCAAATTGTAAATAGTTCTGTGCATAACACTTGTTCTCTGGGATAACATATCAACGAGATGTTCTGAGTATCCACACTTTTAAAAGTGATTGGCAAATGATATTTCAAAATTGGATTATTCCTTTTTTCTTCCTTATGATGCATAAAGAAATCCTAAAAATATTTTTGAGTGCTTTTTTTAAAACTTTAAAGTTATGGGGAATGTCAGGTTTGGTATTCTCTGGTTTTGCTGGATGACTTCTGGGATATCTCAGGGACGTTTATTCTGAACTCCAACATCTAACCTGAAAATACTAAGAAGTTAAATCTTCATCAAAGGCTTTTTTTTAATCCAAAACTTAGTCATTAATGTTATATAAATGTTAACAAAGACTTTTGTATAATCAGACTAAAAATCCTTCTCTCAGTTGTTCATTTTTTACTTTCTTGGCTTTCGTGACCATTGTTTTGTTTACGTCTCCAGTCAAGTCTTCCCAGTTAGGGCCTGAATTTTTAATGTGAAGAACATACAGAAGTTCTACACTTCGGATGGGAGGGGTAAAGTTACAATCTTTTAGCCCTTTATTACGTCATAAAGAATAGAAAAGTATGCATGCCCATATTTTTAACTCCACAGGTCATCTTTAAATAGGTAAATATAATTAAAGAATTTATTGAGGCTATGAAAGGCTCTGGCAGTGGTGAAACAGGAGGAAAAAGCCCAGCAAACATGCCCTGTCCTCCCCTTCAGAGCCTTTCCTTGCAGTGGGGAAAGGCTCTGGGAGCAGGGAGCTGACAAGAGTTTTTCCTAGCTGCCTCGCCCTGGCCAGAGACTTTTCCTCTGGAGGAGTCTTTTCTTGCAGCAGAGAAAGGCTTCAGCAGTGGAGAAGCAGTGGGACCCTACACTGATAAAAATGGCATCTATACAAATGTTCAGTTTGTACCAACCATAATTTCTATTTTGACTTATAAAATGTGCTGGTCCCATACTCTAGATGTGCAAAAATATAAAACTTAAGGATTTGATAATACAATTTTTTAACCTTTCACTGATTCATCTTTGGTAACTAATTTATTGATTTTTGTTTAATGGCTTATGTCAGGCTAGTTCCCCAAAGACTGCTAGCCACATTGCTGAAACAGCCGTCCGTATTCAGTGTGTCAAGATAAACACATGAAGATTGAGCTACCCTTTCTTCCCAGTAAGTTGTCCTTCAACTTAGGGTTGAAGCAGCATGACAATTGGTGTGAGACAACTGCTGCTGCTCATACTACACTCTGTATAACAACTAGTTAAGTGAGACAAAAAGGAGGTTCTGCTATAGTTATAAAATTCTTAGCTTGGAAGTTGAAAGTACTGTATAGTTAGTTTGAGAACAAATTAAAATATTTTTTTCACCAAACTCTCCTGAGATAAATGGAAACAATCTTATTTATAAAATATTTAAAAATGATACCACTGATGAAATCAATAATAAAAAAGCAAAAATGTAAGAAAATACCAGACATTTTCACTGATTATGTATTTATCATTTCATATATTCAGAAATGTGTGGTATTATCGATTAGAGCCAGTGTGCTGATACATCCTCGCATGGAAAATGTACCTATTGAACCTGGTCAGGTTCGAGGATGAGTTTTCCTGGACCTTTGATTGGTCAGTTACTCTAAATTGTCTTGCATTTATGCCAAATCAGTTTTACCTTTAATATGGATAATTCTCATTGTGTCATATGATTAAAATCACTTCATTCTGAATAAGAGAATTACTCTAAAGCTTGATGAGAGCTAATTTAAAATATAGTGGTTAATTTTACACAGTTCTCAATTAAATGCCTTAAACTGAAGTGATAAAAATATTAGTGCATATAATGAGCTTTATGTGTGCGTGTGTTAATGGGTAATTCTACAATATATGTCATGATTTAAGTATACTCGTATTTTCTACCCTGCTATATACAGCCTTTCCACCCTTTTTCAGCTCCAGTGAGTTCTTTGGTAGCTAAATTGAAAGGGAGAAAAAATTCTACTTAGGATATTCCCTACTTCAAGGTAGGATGTTATCCTAATCTACATATCAGATTATTGCTAAAAGATTACTGAACTAAATTAATTTTTAATGTAGCTAACTTAATTAACAGTAATAACTGATTAATTGTACAACAATCATTTTAACTCTCCATTCAACAGTAGGTATTTTATGACATTGTATGCCTGTTATTCTTTCTTTAAAAAATACAGTTTTAGACTAACCTAATCTTAAAGGGATACTCAGGAAGCTTTAGACAGGGTTTTGAGTTACACTAAAATCAGGCTACATCTATACTGACGGAGGCAAATTTGCCGCCGTCAGATCAATGTCTCTGGATTGACTGAGCGGTCTGTGTAGACCTGCTCAGTCGAACCAGAAATCGATGAAGGAAAACCACCTCCATAAGTGGCATAGCGCTGCGTCAACGGGAACGCTGTTCCCGTTGGCACAGCACAGTGTGGATGGAGCGCAGAACAGATGCAGAGAAGTCAACGGGAGATACGCAAGTTTTTTTACATCACTTGCATATCTCCCGTCGACTGCCACCGAATCCAGAAGGTAAGTGTAGACAAGGCCTTAGATGGAGAATGTACTGGATTTTTATCACAACAGATGGGAGCCAGTGAGTTAAGACAGTAACTAACACTACAGTTAAATCCTTTTAAAATACCTGTAGGTCACCTCTAAGGTGTCTATCCGGTGTGTGAAAATATTGGTTGCCTGAAGTCAAAAGGAAAAGATACAGGGTCACCAGAATGTAATTAACTGATAGGTAAGAGAATCTTGCACATAGGAAAGACTACTATGGCTTAATAAGGTTACTATATCAATGCCTGAATGTGTGAAAACTGAGGAAAAACCTGGCACATGCTGCACGTTATTCACAGATATACCAACTTTTCAATCAGTCCTCTAGACAACGATAAATATGCCTATTTAATCTCTAGAGAAGTGTAATTACACTAGTCCCAATTAATCAAACTGATCATAGTCCAGGCATTCTTTTTGATTTCTCTTTATCTCCCTGATGGAAAGTGTGGTAATTTCATTTATAAACTTGTAGTTCATTGAAATTGCATAATTCCCAACTATTAATTAACTTCTGTTGGTTCATACTGTATTATACCAGGAGTTGCAAGCAGAACACTAAAATAAAAAACTCATAAATAACATGGGCATCTTCCGGCATACTAGAAGTGTTTCACTTAATAAAAATGTATCTTGTGAAAAGCAAAATAGCTCTTTATCAGTAAATTGACTGGATCTGACTGGATAATAATATACTATTAAAATGTATGTGATGGGAAAAGAGAGCCTGTAAACAGCATGTAAATATGTATTTTTTACAGGATTTTTGACTTCTATCTTGATTATGAAATAGTCAGAGGTAGTGAAGGATAAAATTGCGAATGTATAAATATATCCTCTGCTGGGGAGAGGAACCAAAACACTTAGTTTTCACTGTTCATTATTGATTCCCATAAAGAAGGTTCTCGTTTCTCAAACCCAAACAGCTTTAATTCAAGATATTTATACTGTGACAGTTACGGTGATTGTAGTGAACCTGCCAGAATATGCAATGCAAGACTTTACAATGCCATGTTCCTATTTTTTATTTGTAGTTAACTAGAAATATACCCTGATCTTTAGTATTGTATGCCTCAGTTCAGCAAAGCAAAGAACTTAAGCTGATGTTTAAGTGCCCTGTTGAATCAGGGCCTTGATCCCTTTCTGTTTTTCCTCTTTTACACCACATCAAGTTCAGGCTTCTTGCCTCTCCTAAAGGCTCTGCCTAACTCTGTCTCTGCCTACTTATCCAGGTTAGTGTGAAACACGACACACCTCCACTCCAGTCTTGATACCCCGTTTGTCCTCTTCCCTGCAGCTATCTCTGCACCTTCTTCATACACTTGGAACGTGCTTCGGAAGGACTTTCTGTTTCATCTATGTCCTTTGTTACAGTGCTTCATGCTAACTAAGGAATTTTTACTGCCTGATCCTTCTCCATTGAAGCCAATGTGAGCTTTACCATTGATTTTGGTGAGCAAGGATTACACTTATTGTGAGTGTCACTGAGAAAAACAATAATTATCTGATCCAAGGACAGATGTATTTATGGGAGAATGGAAAATTTGGGCATGCTTGGAGAAAGGAATATTATACATTTTCTTAAATATTTGGCTTCTCCCCTCTTGGGGGAAGGGTGCGGCTGTTAGGGAATTAGTTATTTTATAATACTCAGGAATATTTATCTATACATTTTGTATGGTGTTACTGATTAATGTATTCTCCTGCTGTGTTTTCTTGGCACTGTATTTGAATGTTGGTATGGCTATGTTAAAATTTCTAAAAAATAAAATTAAAGAACCATTTGGCAAAGCGGATTATGGCTTTAAAATTACAGGTCTAAAAAAAACAACTTGACTTTTTATATAAGAAAATTGTCCATCTCAGTGAAAGAGAATGCCATGTAATAGTCTTTCATGTAAGTCGCAGAGAATCTCTGAGAGTAGAGATCAAAAAGGCAGCCATCCCCGAACAACACGGGGTCGATGTATGTTATGAATATTTAAATATATGTATACATTATAAATATGGGTACATAATGAAAATGAACAAGCTAAGCCATTTATAAATTAATGTCATAATACATGTCACAGTTGCAGTCTAATGACAAGCTATCCACTATCTGAAACTAGTGCTGATGCAGTTGCTGTGTTAAAAAGAAATAAATGAGTTGTCAGTCAAAATTACCATGGCGCATAAATCTTGATATAATTGGTTGATGCACTAAGTGTTAAAATAAATTTTCAACACTTTGTATTAGCTATTTATTTTAATAATGCATCTATGTAGTTAAAATAATTTAATCTCCAGAACAAAAATTTAATCATACCACATGCAATACCAAGAAAAATAAATGTGAATTGTAGCTGAATCATTTTAAGGCATTAATTATTTGTAACTTCAAAAGGTATCAGTTTAATGTATTTTATTAAGACTAGGACGAGGCTCAAAAAGAGGCTGAAGTGAGGTCAAAAAAATGAAGGATAAAATCCATATTTAAAATGGCCATAGGAAAGAGTAATAAATATGGTTTAGGCAATATAAAAGTAATTATCTGAACTCAGTTGTGAAATCTTAATTTTATAAGTTTGATATTATTTGTATGACCTGATAAATGATGATATTCTCCCATTTGTCAGTGTATGCCATCCAATGCTTTGGAGCATAAAACCTTTGTAAACTGACATAGTTTTCTCTTGATCTGAACTCTTTCCACCAAGTTGCAAGGGTGGAATACTTTGATCTTATCCTGCCTTGAAAATGGATGGTGGCTTTCTTTTAGAAAATGACTCCTTGCTGCTTCTAAAAGAGAAGCTGACATTTTCACAACATTTTTACCATTATTACTCAGACATGACTACTAATCTGAACTGGAAGACAGTTGTTCCAGAATCTGAGGCAGGGAGGCCCATCTTAACTATCTTTCAGTCAACATTTTGTAAAGCAACTTTAAAACCTGAGGTGAGTCAGTGAGAAGTTTGGCAATGGAAGGGAATGTCTCTGGTACTTCTGGGGTGGATTGGGGGAGAAGAGTTGGAGAAGATCCTCTTTTGTAATCTTCAGAGTAGCCCCTAGTCTAGGCCAGCATTGTTGATTTTAGGAAATGCATGCTACTGGCAAAAATAAAGCACATAATGCCTCATCTATCCATGTAACTTTTATTTATAACAAATGAACCACTGAGAAAAATTGCCTTTCTGTGGGACTTTACAAACTGTTGTTCAGCATTTAGACTATAGGAGTGCCCCAAGCCCCAAATCAGGAATGTAGAATGCCATTGTCATAGGTGTTGCATTAATACATATGAAGACATTTTCCCTGCCTC
>ML675604.1:46591294-46637145 GCA_007922155.1 Mesoclemmys tuberculata
AGAATATTTTCATGTTTATTTTCCTTTGTAAATCACTGAATCCATTTCTGAGCAGACTTTCTAGGAGACAAGTAAAGCACTTTGCTCTTCTCCTGAAATTAGTGTGGATTAGATTGTTTGGTTCTCTGTGAAGAGCAGTAAGAAAACGATACTGCCAGAGCAAATATGCTGTTTGTCAATGTATAGCTGACTGAATAACAGACCTTTTATGGTAGAAGCAGAGAAAAAAGCCCCCTTCTCCTTTACCTGCTGGGATTACTTAAATGTGACTGTGATTAATGTCCTTTTATCCCCCCTGCAGAGCGAGAACCTACAGTAGTCAAGTAAGAACACGTTAGTGGCACCAACCTAGTTATTCATGTATTATGATGTTCTTGGGCATAGTGTAGTGTTGTCCAGCTATATTGAAAGAAGGAAAGGAGACACATGATGTGGTTTTAATCAGTCTGCAACTTTATTATTAGATATCTGGGACTACCCGGCAGATAAAGTGAACAGTGCAGGTAACCCCATGTGCATTCAATAACTAGCCGGGGAGGGGAGGTCCACTGACCCACCTCTTTTTCCATGCAGGTCCCCCAGCCAACCAATTGCTGGGACCTTACCATCCACAACCGCCCTCCCCCGTAGGAGGTCAAGGTCGGCTATAAGAAAGGGGTGTTGGCTCCCTGCCGTACCATTCATAGGAATCCCAAACCCCCTAGCCCTCACTTCCCCATTTAATTCTTTAACCAGCAACACCTTTCTAAGTCATTTACCAAGCCATTTATCTGGTCACTGGATGCCTTTCCTATGGAGTATCTTCACTAGACATCTGCCCCGCACTGACATCATGAGTTGTGGCATGTGGCCTAACTCCCATCACCCCATAAATCAACAAAGCCTTCCGAGAACCCACTGTGGGGAAGGTGAAAAATCCCCAACTCCACCTACGTCAATCTAGTGGTGAGGGAAAAATTCCTTCCCAGCCTCCCTTCTTCCCCCCACCACCAAGGGGCAGCTAGCGCCCACAGCAGGTCTTGAGCAAATTTGGTATTTTGCCAACAAAAGAGAAGGGAGGGTTTGTGCTGCATCACTGGCTCCATGAAAAAGGGCTTCTCCCACCTGTGCTCGCCCCTTTTCAGCCCTTCCGGTCCCAGGGGATAAGTTAGCATTGCCACACTGACCCATTTCTCTCCTTTTGCAGAAGCTTTTGAGCTCTCTCCCCGCACACCCACCCATAGAGCACTGTTCATTTTCCCTCAGACAGCCGAACAACATCCCCCGTCCAACCCTGTGCTTAAAGTTGTGGCACGGTCATTTTTGACACGCCAACAATAATGTTCAAAGATGCATTTTAGATAGGACAAATGGATTGAGTTTATTCTAAATACTGTAGGATACGTACTCTATATACAAGTATGCTTTTCTCAAAACTATTAATTTTTCACAGTAATTTTCAATTTGGAATGTGTTTTCATTGAGTTCTGAGAGTGCTTTTTATATTGATACTGACTCCACTCATTTTCCCAAATTATGCAGGTTGTTGCAATACTGAATTTTACTCTAATAGTTTTCTCTCTTACACATTCTAATTTATTATTACATGGATGGCAGAGCTGTAGAACCCTATTCATGATTTTTTGATTTGCTGTTATTCACTTTTCTTTAGGGGACTCTATTAAAAGTAGTTCCCAGTAGTATGCATTATGGCTATCTCTGTTCTGAAGTGTTCTATTCTCTACTGCTTTTTTAGCTCTTGAAAATTGATTAATAAACCCTTGGTGCATAAAGTAACAGGAAATATGAATTGTTTAGCTTATTCATTAGAGTATAGCAGGAAACATTTAAGACCTTTAGTGAAATTGATTGGTTTTTATTAAAAATAATTGTATGAATTAATACAAGTTATAGTAATGTCAATTATAACATTGAAAAATTGCATTTAAAACCTTAATGTTTCTTATAACCATGTTTAAATTATTTGTGTACCACCCCACTACTCTGCATGTGTGTGTTTGCATGTGTGTGTGTGTGTGTGTGTGTGTCTCTCTCTCTCAGCATATGCATGCACACACACTTTTTGCTGCATAATTTAGTTACCTTATGCCTCCTGGTCCGCAAACCTAGACCCTCTGTCTTCAGAGTACTACTAACGTCATTATATTAGCTTAGAACAGACAACTAGATGAAAGGAGTATAAACCAATGCCCAGTTAAATCCAAATAGATGCACTGCATTTGAACAATGAAGGAAGACTGGAAAGTATTAACATGGAATATCAGGATAAACAACCTGAATGGAGACAGTTATTTACTTAACCCTAACCAAGAGTATATATTGGCTGCTTCGACTAGTAACCTCACAATTAACCAACATCACTCAGTGTTGCCTAACCCAAGTGTTCAAAGTTGACATATCAGAACCCAAAAATCCTAAATTGCACTGCTCCCGGAGCAGCCCAATGACCATATTGTGACTCACTCATAATGTGATCAATTGTTGACCCTTGTTCTGGGGGAAGTAATCCACACCAGCCCTTTGCCTGTACGTTATGGAGGGAGAGGCAAGGCTATGTTGACCTGCATAGGCAGGAAAGTGATGGTTCTGCAGAGGCTGATCTCCCCTCACTCTACGGTGCCACCTATGCTATGGGTAGAGTGCACAGTGAGATAAGGGAGGGCCTTATGTTACCTTGCTCCCCTGCATAGGCGTGTAAGACAAGACAAGTGACTGTCTCACACTGTGTATGTATATGTTTGATTTTATATATAGGTAATCCAAGATATTCAAAAATAAGTCATGGTTTTGCATGCTCAGTTTGAGACACTTTCATGCCGTGGTCCCCAAACTTTTTTCATCGTGCCCTCCCTCCATACTCCCCCGATCTAGTGCGCGTTCCCCTTGGAGCTGTGGTTGGGAACTAGGGGCTGGGCTACAGCCAGGAGCGGAGCCATGGCCAGGGGCTGAGGCCAGGGCCAGAGCCGTAGCTGGTGCTGGAGCAGAGCTGGGGGCAAAACAGGGCTTGGTGGTGCTCCCTCCTCGCCCCCTGTGGGGGCTGACCTGGGCCCTGCCACGCCCTCCACCTCGAATGTTTCTTTGCACCTCACAGTTTGGGGACCACTGCTCTAATGGAACCTGATATTCAGAGCAAGGTCAGCACGGTTTGAAAACCAGGTACCTTTTTTAAGTGTCTGAAGTTGGGCACCCAGAATTACAAGTGACTTTTGAAAACCCTCTCCAGGGCACCTGTAAAACCCTTTAGGGATCAAATGCCTTCTGTTATAACTCCCCACCTTGGTTTATTGTACAGTGGTTTCTGATGATAAAAGAAGTTGGTCAGTTTTTCATGAAGTATTAGAACAATAAAATTTAACCTCAGCTCAGAGAAAATGGAGGATTATTCTTATGAAAGCATTTCTGAGGTGGTTCTCTGTAATAGGGTATAAAATATCTGATGTTTGCAGAGAACAAACCTATTATAGCCACCTCGTTGGTTGTCTGCCAAGAGTCACCTGACCTATGGAACCATTGTGTACAGCTAGAACAGTTGAACAATTTTCTTCACAGGTAGCTCATTTTTATGTCAGCATCTGTGATGCTGAATGTTTATAACATATTCATTGTTCACTATTGATTCCTTTAATTTATTTAGTAATAATGTTGAAAGCAATTGTGCTTTATTTAGCATATTGACCTATTTTGAGCTATCTGGTTATGCATCAGGTCTGACTTTTAAAATATATTTTATTTAAAATGAGAGGTAGACATTTAACTATAAATAAAAACCTGAATTGGTACTGATCTCCTTTCACTGCTTCTAAGAAGGCTTAATTTAATAAAACATTGTTCTGAAAAAGTGGTTGTGTCAGATGAGAACTAGACTGAGGATTTTTACACTGTAGGAATACTGTTTGAGTTGCCGTGACTGGTCAGTATGAACTGACTCAGAAAGGAGTCACTTATGGAAACTGGAGATGCCAGTTTGGAGGTAGCAATCAAATTAACCTAAGTGGAATGAACTCATGGAGATTTTTTTCTTTCGGTAGATGCATAAGGGAATATAAGTAATAAAATCGACATGTATGGCATAGGTAATAGTGGCTCTTCACATTCATAATTTGTTAACTTTTGAAATGTATACAAAGAACATTATCCTGAGCAATGTACTGTAACTAGCTGTAACTGGTTAGACATATAAGAAGCACAGGTTGGAGCACTATGTGAGCATCTAGCACAGTTGGGTCCAGGGCTGGGGCTACTAGGCGCTCCGGTAATACAAATAAATAGTACTTAAAATAATATTTATAATTACTGTTATTGCAAGTGACCTTTCAAAAACAGAACCATTCTAAGTATATTTCTTGTTAAGAAAACTAAAATATAAATAATTTTCTCATGTAATTAAAAATACTATTTTGTGAAGTATTAAATGTGACTGCCTTCCTCTTTAATGTCTTAATACTCATTTGTTTGGCTTCATAAAACTGAGCCATTGACTAAAAATAATAAAAAGTCAAGCATACATGTTAGAAATTAAAATCTACTGTTATCTAAATGAGGACATGCTTTTCCCATATTCTCATTTATGATCAGATCCTTAACTGGGATAAATCATTGAAACCTCTTCCTAATTGAATTTTTCCTCTTTTCAAATTATTCAAAATCTTCTGGTTGGTTTTTTGTGCATGTTTCATTTTAAGTGACTTGGTGGTGGTGGTGGTGAATTTCACAAACCATCACATTTTAAATGAAAAATCTTTTGACAAATATAATTTCACCAAACTCAACTCCCCTTGGGATAAAATCTCTCTCCCTTCTTTCTTCCACTCTCCCACCATTCATCTCTCAGCTTACTTTGAAAGGGCCTTATTGGCATGTATAGTTCCCTCACTCCATCAGCTACTACTTGAAGTACCAAACACAACCCAGTTACTACTGGATCTCATTGCTCTGGTGAACCTAAATGGATTTTTTTCAAGCTCAATGTTCTATTTATCTTGAAGTTTTATTCGGCCACCTACCAGCCAAAGCAAAATAACTTCATTTCTGGATTTTCCTCAAGAATAAGAGGAAAGACAGAGGTATAAAAGGAATGGTGTATGCTGTTGTTGTTTCTGTTTTCAAACCATTAGGATCCATACTCAGGTATATGGCAGCCAAGACTGTAGTAAGTACCGACATAGGAAGAGATTCCTGTCATTTGAAAAATAGATGGGGAAGTGTGTAAAGAGAATCAGTTTTTAAAATAAATTGTATACAGAGGGTAAACTTCTCATGTGAAAATACTAGTTGGCAGGAGGAGGGGTAATATAACTCTGTGTCTATACTTGAGGCTTCCTATTGTCATGACGCAGGGATTTGAGTGGGGGAAGTCATTAATGTGAACACCGGTTTGCTTGGAAGTGAAATGAGACCTCCAACCCATTTTGTAGGAAAAACTGAGCAAGAATAAGATGGCAACAGTTTTTAGGCCTTATGGATTTGGGCTGTACTGAGAACAGTGATCTCCAGATAAGTCACCCATGTATCAATACCAGACCCTGAGATGTCCACTGAAAATCCCCAAAAATGCCATTTGTAATTTAGATTCGTCATGGGCATAGTACTGTCAGCTGAAAAGTTTGGTTTTCTTGTGGAAGAAGCTTCAGGAATTTGTAGTGTTGTACAGAACTCACCACAACTTGGGTTAGAAATTAAACCTTTTGCCAGTTCTAAGTCGGCATATGTCTTAAGAAGACTTAAGCCAAATATATAGTTACTATACAAAATAGCAGTAAAAGATGTTGTAAGAATGTCGGCGATCAGTTATTTCCACGGCAAGAAGTAGCAATGAGCTTAAGGTAGAAAATTCAGGTTAAATATTAGAGGAAAACTTAAATTAAAAAGAGCCATTTGATATTAGAACTAATTACCAGTAATTGTGGGGGCTGAGGGCTGTGCACCTTAAAACTGGAGATATTATACTTAAGGCTAAAAAAGCACCAGTCTACTAAGAATGATTTGGGAACAATTAAATTAGATGTGCTCAAGTCACGAAATTAATGATTCTATTAAAGTATCAGTAATCATTAATCGTGCATCCAAATAAAATACAAGCATTTTCATTTTGTTAGTGTACTATGAAGATAACTTAGTTTTCCATTTTAGGTACCGTCAATTATTATGAAGAGAATATTGATATCTGTAATAATTTCTCTCCATGACTTTTAATTGAAGGTTAGGTAAATGCCTATTTTCCTTTTCCAGTTTCTCCAATAATTACATTTAAATATTATATTAAATATTATATATAAAAAATCTCTAAACAAGAACACTGAATGTGTCAGAAATTTAGTTATATAAACAATAGTCCATTATCTCTCACTTAGGGAAGATGGACAGAAGTCAGCACTTTAATGTTCATAATTATTTGAGGTACAATAAAATATAGTAAACTTTTAATGCATACAGTTATTTTTCAGTGACTAGTTAATCTACAGCCAATGAAATGTCCAAAATAGAAGTATTTTTCAGTGTTTTCCTTACACATGGTAAAAACCATTGGTATTGTTTTCACAAATTTAAAAAATATTTACTTGCTAATTATAATCTCTTCCAAATCTGAAACTGAGATCTGTTTCCTTACTAAAAAAAAGTTCTTCAGTGCTTACTCACTTTCTGTCGCATTGAAGTTGTTAGTTTTTATCTTAGAAAAATGCATTTAACTATCTGACAGGAGAGCACAAAAGGAATTATTTTGGGCTGTGATTAACTTTGACAAGTTACTTAAAGTCTGAGATTTTAAAAGCCTTTCTAATAAATTTTAAAATAATAGGAGAAAAATGTGTTTCTACTAGATGTCTCTCTACACATCCCCACATTTCAGACCACAGGGTTCGTGAATTTTGTGTGGATGGTGTGGGCGCAAACCAAGGAGTATTTAGTTTGCTTAAACATAGTCCTCTTTAAACAACGCTAAATTAAAGTGAACTAGGTACCTTTTAGATAATGCCTGCAGCATCCACACAGGGGAGTTACAGCACAGCCTACCAATGTTCCCTGCAATTAACATCCCGTAGTCCAAACTATGGGGCATGTGAACAGGCCCTTAATTTCAGATAATTTGTTTTGAGACCAACTTTTACAGAACTGCAGCTCAGTTCAGCTGTCATTCCATTTAATTAATTTGAGCAGTTTGTTTAAATGGAATTTCTAAAAATATGATCAGAGCTTGAAGCACAAAATACAGCTGATCAGGAAATGGTTTTCTCATCCCACAAGAATTTTTGAACTTTTGAAAAATTAACAGTTCTGATAATTATCAAGACAAAAAGTCAAAATCTTGAAAATTTCATGAATTGGAAGTAAAATAAATAAAATTCAGATTTGATTGATTCAGATTTGCCTGGTTTCCTGTCACCACGTCTGCCCAACTTCTTAGCAGCTCCCCTTAATGACTGCTGCAGTGGTGGGCCTCCCAAAGCTTCAGGCTCCTGAGAAATTTTGTTTCAGAAACACAAAAATATTCCTTCTGCAGGAATGGTTGAGTGTTACCTAAACAAAATATTGCAGAATTTCACTTCCATGAAAAATCTTGAGGTTTTGGCTTTTTGTCCCAATTTGAGACAACTTTTTCTCCTCCAAAAAATCCCTCAAATGTTTTTGTGGAAGTGAAATTCAGTTTACCAGATTGCAAAATAGAGTCTACTGTTTAAACTCCCCTATGCAAACCAACTGAGAAGCTAGCAAAAAATGTCTGCAGTGCTTCCTGTCAACTGTCAATCAAGCTTCAGGCCAGAGAATAGTAAACAGATGGCACTTGTTTCTCTGGGTAAGTCTACGCTGCAATTAAAAACCCATGGCTGGCCCGTGCAGCTGACAAGGGCTAAGGGGCTCAGACTAAGGAGCTGTTTAATCCAGTGTAGACATTCGGGTTTGGGCTGCAGCCCAGGCTCTAGGGCCTCCGAGGTGGGAGGGTCCCAGAGCTCAGGCTCTAGCCTGAACCCAAATGACTATGCCGTAATTAAACAACCCTGCAGCTCAAACGCCACAAGCCTGAGTCAGTTGGCACAGGCCAGCAATAGATGTCTAATTACAGAGTAGACCTACCCTGTTACATGACTTCCTCCTGTCTGTAGATGAGAGAAGTATCCTGAACCCTCCTCTGAATTTGCAAGGTTTGATCTTCTCCTCCATAATATGCAAAAATATATATGGAGTCATTGGGAAAGCTTTTGACACAACAAAACTTTACATACCAGCAGTGGACAGACTGCTCCATTTTCTCCATTTCCAGTACTCAATGTAAAAAGCAAATATTGCCAGCCCCAAGCATCTAAAAATAAAGAGATTATTTCAATTTATAAAATTTGGTTTCTTTTTATTTGCCTTCTGCTTTCTGAAACTTTAGTGTGAGCTAACTTCAGGTTTCAAATGTCTTTCTGCAACTAGGAGGGCACAAACTTTTCAAAAACATGAAAGAGGAGAGTCACATATACTCACTTGTGTCCTGCAGCTGGGGCTTTAAGAAAAGCTCCAAATATCTAAAGACTCACAATAAAATTGTGAGAGTTGCCAACACTGAAAAAAAGGATCAGGGTGGATTTGAGGAAGGAGGCACAAGTAAGTACTATTGTAGGGTGTGGGGACAGAAGGGGAGGTTCAGGGTCAAATACAAAAACACACGTACACAAACATGCTTTCTCAACACTTCATCACAGACTGCATCGCTGAGGCCTACCATGTGTTTCAGCCTCCTGTTCCCTTTGAGCCATTCAGGACTCCAACAGGTATCTCAATCCATCTGCTCTCCGAGGTTTCCCATTCCTATAAATTAATAAAGTTATTTCTCCTAAGGGCTGCGGAGAGGGAGAGATGATTACTCTTTTATTTGTTTTTTAAATATTTGCTAGATGTTCAGATGCTTCAGTGATGGGGTCAGCCTATATACCTAAATAGCAACTATTCATTTATAGTAGTCCTCTAGACTGGAATGTTTACCAAGCAGCCCAGGGAGCTTGCAATTTAAAGTCAGACAAAGGTTAGGGGGGAGGTTACAACATATAATTAGAACATAAGCTTAGTTTTTTATTCCTCATACTGATTCTAATGTTTATTAGTGTTTTTTGTTTTTGTTTCGTTTTGTTGTTTTGTAGGACTTGTGAAAATTTATAAATAAGGTAAAAATGTAGCTAGGTGTGAAATGGCCTCAGAGGTTCTTTGGTGTACCAAGAAAATTTCAGTCATACATGTTTGAACTTTTGGAGACTGTCTTTTTTAAAAAAGTTTGCAGACTCGTAATGGACTAAATCAGGGTTTCTCAAACTTTTTCATAATGAGGATCACATCTTAATAGATGTGTCATGCAGACCATAGACCACTTCTTCGCTCATTCTCAAGTCTATAGCAGCCATGTGGCAACAATAGACTGATTGCTTACATAAAAAAGTAAAAGTAGGAAATATTGTAATACATTTAAATTTTCTAATACAGTTTAACATCTGGAAATTAGAGAAACAGCACCCTGTAAATAGCCTGCTGGTGCTTAGGTCTAACACTTATGCTAATAAACTGCTACTATGAAATTTCATTACTCATCTACATTCTCAGTAAAGCTAGTTGAAATTTTCTAAATTCAATTTTTTGCTGAAAATGTTTGGTGAAATTTCAGCCAAAAAGCAGTAAAAGTTTTTGAAGAGATTTTGACATACTTTTCTCTCCATATCTTGACCAACATTTTTTCTCAGTTAAGGTCATTCTTTTCAGGTTTGGTAATGGGTACAGAGATTAAATTTTATTCTGTGAAGTGTCATTAGCTATGAATTTAATTTTGAAAATATTAATCATGGTTAAAGAGTGCCCTGAAAAACAATAGATGGCTATCATACTGTAGTTAAGATCTACAGTATTAGATAGGATTTATCTTCTAAAGTCTTAGGAAATCTTGTACTGAGACTTCACAAATCTAATATTCAATACTTAAATTACAGGAGAACCCAATCGGAAGCAGGTACTATTGTGGTAAGCGCTGTGCAAATACACATGAATCCGAAAAGAATTTATAATTTAACTTTAGGATTGCATAGTACTCATATAAACATAAATACAGTTATATTTTTAAGTGGTCAATCAATGGCTGACTTGCTTAAGAGAGAGTTTTCTAATAAAGGTGGAGCAGAATGGTAGTCAAACATTTAAGGTGGCTATGGGGTAGTCTCATAAAACAGAAGGTGACCTAGTCAGAGGGTTCCTTGTACAAGTTTCACTGTGTTATCAATTAAAAAGCTTTGAAGTTAATTCTCTTCTGATAGCTACAGTGTACCTGTTATATTTTATTAGCATTTCTTCATAGCCGCAAATGACCTTTTCTACCTTATTTCCCCCCTTTAGTGGGATTGGTCGAAACTGGCCCTGGGCTTCTGGAGGAAGCAGTATTCTGGCAGAATTTGGAACGCTGCATTTGGAGTTCATACATTTGAGCCATTTGTCTGGAAACCCAGTGTTTGCCGAAAAGGTTAGATTCTTTTGTAAAACCTTTATTTTAAAAAGGGAAAAATTAGAATTTCCGTCGTTTTAAGTGTGTCACAGGAAGCAAGTGGATAGTTTCTGGGGGAATGCATATTAATGAACACAAATCACATGATTGAATGGATGGAGATTGATTTTGTCATGGATATAAAAACTATTAAAGCACTGATCTGCCACATAATATGTGGAATTTTGGTTAAGTGATAAATTAATGGTAGATTAGGCATTTGGAACACAGCACCTATTTTAGTGGATGTAACTTGCTTTGTTAAGTTGAAAACCAAAAATGAATTTTATATTCAGATAACATACTGTGTTCATGAAGAAATAAAAAGGACTGTGACCTTCCAGCAATCACTTTGATACATTGTTTTTAAAAAACAGGATGTCACTACAATATTAGAATATTAGAAGGCTTTTTCGTTCTAAGTCCCTCTTTATAAAGCGTTAATAACTTTTTAAGAAAAGTACCCTTTTGATGTGACATTTCTCAGACTTGTTCATGGCCTAAAGGTTCATTTTTTTCAAAATATGGTAAAATTCTACTTGGCCGTTTTTTTGAGCTCTAAAAATTAACATTTTTCACTACTGCAGTAAATTTTTTTGGCTAGCCCTGTGTTCACATTTAGATAACTACAAATGGATTCTTATAAAAACTTCAAATTTGGTTTGATGATATTTTACATATTTGAAGAAACATCACATACAAATACATTTTTACTCATTCAAAAAGAGCCTATGGTACATGTACAGTATATTTTTTCTCAATGCAGATGTTTATTGGAATGGATACATAATTGAATAAATGTATTACAATAATTTTAATATTTCCCTGTGTACGTGCAACATTAAAATAAATGTTCCCAGTGGATCCTTTCTTTATCAACATGTGTAAATATAGTGTATTAAGAAAAATGTATATTTATTTTTTCAACATATATAGTGTGCCTGTCAAAAGACCTCTATACATATATGCAATTAAACTAAATCAAATCTTATGTCATCAACTAAGAAACTCCACAGAAAAAACGGCGTGTCCATTAATCATCTCCCTTTAATGCCTTGGTAAAGAGATCTGTAGCATCCACTAAAGGTCAACAGATTTGGTTCTGTTATACTGAACAGGGAGATGAGATGGTGGATCTGGATCTCGTACAGGTAGATGTATTGAATATCTGATCAAAGTTTTTTTTTCTTGTGAACAAAATTACTAAATACAAAAAAATTGAGTGCAAGTCTGTGGTTAAAATTAAATTACTGATGATTCCTCAGCAACTGTAATTCAGCTACATTTAACATATATTCCACATGCATTTATATAAAATATTACATTGTACAGGGAGGGGCACAGGGTTACAGATGTTGTAATAATATGTTTTAAATCTCAACAAGAACGTTACATTAATGTAGTTTTTGTACTTAATTTTGTTTATTAATTAGAAATATGTGCCAGACATATCTGTATGTGGCATTAAACATATCTAAAATGACTTTTCTCTGTTAAATGATGGCATCTTAATAAGAAATTCCAAAGGAAGCTGTAATCTTTGTTTAACTCCAAAAGCAGCAGTCAGACCTTTTAATTGAGGATTAAATACACCAAGCTTCATGGATTGGCTGAACATGTGTTGTTACCATTATGCTTAGTATTAGACCAAACTGTATAGTGCAATATTAAAGCTCCCACAATTATTGTAACTTATGAAATGCATGTGCAAAACAAGTTTAATTAAGGACAGTTTGTTTTAAATAAATCTGAATTTCATAGGCTTTTTTCCCCCCAGACTCACAAGAAGTGACATTTAAGATAACATTTGAATTTTTAAACTATTATTAAGAGCAAAGAAAAATCTAATGAAAATGCACAAGTTAATAATCTTGGCAAAGAAACCAAAGATATGAATAACCTTTAAATAGAACTATATTCTTGTATCATAGAGGTAAGAACTCCAAATCAGATCTGGGGGCATCTTGACAATGTTTTCTGGAAAAGCTTCCCGTGGTCCTGCCCTGCTGTTTCTGTTCTGTGGCTAAATCCTTCTTCAGTGCACTTTCAGTGTCTTTCAATAAAATTCCATTAGAATACTACATGTGCTCTATCTACAATGAACCATGCTTGAGGGCCACTCATTATATTCAGCTACTGCAGAATATAACTGTTGTCTTGTGGTCCTGCAATGAATTCAATATCAGCAGACCCTTGTACTGCTGCACTGTGAAGTTCACTGTAGGATTGGGGCTTTACTCAGCAAAGCTTGTTACAGAGTCTATTACATCAGTGTTCTATATGATGCTCAAACTTGAAGTTAATTCCTGGCTACAATCAAAATTACTGGTTTAAATGTATACAGTTCTTTATGTTCGGGTGACTATGGGGAGCTGCCTATCTTCTGTCATGCCACAATGGCTAAATTTAGCTGGCATGCCCAAATGCCAGAGATTTGAACATCTGGGCAGTGGGAAGCAAGACATCTCAGTGGAAGGCTCTCAGTTCTGTAACTCATTTCCACCATCTCGTCTCCCTCTTTAGTTCAACAGACACAAATCTGTTGACCTTCTGGGGCAGACTGCAAATCTCTTTACTTAGACCTTTTATGAGGGAGAAGTTGAATGGAGAAGTTCTGGTTTTTTCTGTGGAGTTTTTTAGTTGCTAACATCAGATGAGATTTATATTTATTTTTAAAAATCTGTGCCTATTCATAGAGCTCTTTTGATAGGCACATTATATATGTTGAAAGAATAAATATAATTTTTTTATTTAAAAAATGTATTCGTGCATGTTGATAAAAGAAAGATGCACTAATGCTACCTGTATTTAATGGAAATATAAGACTGGTTCAAGTGCTCTTTGTTTGGTTTTCTTTATAATAGGTAATGAACATTCGAAAAGTTCTAAACCGGCTTGATAAACCTGAAGGTCTTTACCCTAATTATCTGAATCCCAGTAGCGGTCAATGGGGTCAACGTAAGTATGGCAGTTCTTCAGAACTGTCAGTTAACTATTTTTACATATCATTTCTAGGAAGAAATAAACTCTTGATTGTTTCTTTCACTGTTACCTATTGCTGATCCCTCACATGAGGTCTAGCAGTATTTTGACAAACATGAGTTCAGCTTGGGTTACTTATTTTTCCACCTACTTTATATGTTTATGTACTTGTCTCTGATTTCTAGCATATTTAATATTAGTTGAAAGCTTTGGAATGCTTTTTTCATTGAAAAATCTAAAGTGCTCTGTTAAGGCAGCAGTTTAAAGAAATGCTATCAGCTTGTCTTGGACCAAAATTCTGTGTTGATATAAATTGGCGTAGTTCCATTGAAATCAATGAAACTATGTCAGTTTATATTAGCTGAGGATTTGCCTCTATATTTCTTCTGAGAGTGCTTGCCTAGGTCCATTACATTGTAGGTGTACGTGTCTCATGCATCGGTTCTAGAGAGTCCTCTCAAGCAGTACCTAAAGGGGCCACCCTGTCCACACCCTGGCTCTGAATGGAGGGCATAGAGGAAGGAGCCACCCCACCACCCCTTCAATTTTTCTTACTTTCTGTGATAAGTAGTCAGTGCATTCTGCATTCACAGCCTCATTCCTTGAGAACAAACTAGTGGGTATTTTAGCTTACTTTTGCTATTGTTACTGTTTTTCATCTATTGGACTTTTTTTTCCTGTATTTTCCTTTATATTAAAAATTATTTCCTTTTAGCTTGTTTTCTGAATTGGGCAGGTCTCCCGGTGTTGCCTAGTACTGGGCAGCTTATGCCACGGTCACCAGGTTTCAATCCTTGCTCTGGTTGTCAAAAGCAGATTCCTGTCAGATTCCTGCTTGGTGAGGGCCACATCAGAGACAGGTGCTCAATATGTCAGGACTTCAAGATCCCTGAAGAAACCCAAAGGAAGAGCACTCTAACAGGGACTGCTCTTAGACCAGTGTCTGAACCCTCTTGTTTGTTAAAAGGAAGTTCATCAACAACTTTTTCCTGGAGTGCTCCCCCAGCTTTACTGGCAGATGGAAGTTACAGAAGATTTCCATCACTGGAACCAGATTCTTTAAGGTGTTGGGCTGTGTCTACACAGCAATTAGACACCCACGGCTGGCCAAGGCCAACTGACTCAGGTTTGTGGGGCTTGGGCCGCGGGGCTGTTTCATTACTGTGTAGACTTCCAGACTTGGGCTGGAGTCTGAGTTCTGGGACCCTTCCCCCTGGCAGGATCCTAGAGCCCGGGCTCCAGCACAAGCCCAAAGTCTACACAGTAATGAAACAGCCCTGCAGCATAAGCCCACGACCTGAGTCAGCTGGTACAGGCCAGCCGTGGGTGTCTAGTTGCTGTGTAGGTGTACCTTTCAGACACCAGAGCACGCCAGGCTTCAGAAGTATAAGAAGTCATCAATATCAGGTTTTTGAGGTCCAGGGTCTGGGTCTGCTCTGCAGAAGGTCCCACTGGTACTGATGGTAGAGTGCACCCTTTGGCTTGCCACTCCCCAGTCCTGGCTCTCACTGATTTCCACAGACCCAAGCCATTTACTCCAGTATCCTCCCAGAGACCATTGAGACAGTGGGTACTTCAGCTACAACACTAGATCAGCCGTCATTGATCATAGCTGCACAACTGCCTATATTGGGACTGACAGCCTCGGAGCCTTATCCAGCAACGATTGTGCCTGTCAGTACTACCATTGTCATTGATTCAGGGTGAAGACCCTATTCCAGCACTATTGTACTATACTCATAAGTTTCAGTAGTTTGCTGAGGGCCCATCAACTTTAGGCCCAGTACCATATTCATTCTCCTCTTCCATGTCGATCTCTAGACCTCTGATACTGGCTCCACCTTGTTGCACAATATCAATAGCTAGGAAACCTTTTGTTCTTTCCCTGAAACCACGTTCCTGGAATAGATTAATAGTTTCCAAGGCCAGAAGGGACCACTGTGATCATGTAGGCTCACCTCCTGTATAACACAAGCTGTAGAACTTCCCCAATACAATTCCTAGAGCATACCATTTAGAAAAGCATCCAATCAATTTAAAACTGTAAGTGATGGAGAATCCACCATGACCCCTAGCCTGGCTACTAAGATTTTGAAAGCAGTGCCCAACCCCTTCAAGTCTCCCTCAGAGTCCCCACAGTGTCCGCTTGGCTGTGGGAGCTCTGTTATTCTAGTTGAATCCTTCAGAGGCAGTGTGGAAGTAAAGCAAGCATTTGCTGGACAGTTCCAGAGGGGTAGCCATGTTAGTCTGTATACAGCAAAAACAACGAGAGTCCTGTAGTACCTTAAAGTCTAACACAATTCTGCGGGCATAAGGTTTTGTCGGCTGCAGCCCACTTCATCAGATTTGTTGGACGTTTCCCTGTTGACATCAGCAGAGTAACAACATGGTCTTCCATCAGCGTGCTTACTAGACAATATGCAGATACTCCTGCAACAAGAGAAGACACAGATGTGGGGGAAATGGTCCTACAAATTCCTCTTCTGATGAGACTCCTAAACCCATTGCATTTTATAACAACTTGAGAGTCACTTAAAGTGGAGTGGACACATGCAAGCAGAAGAAGAAAGAATAGTTACTCACTGCCTTGTAATTATTGTTTTTCGAGATACGTTGCATGTGTTTGATTTATGCTTTCCCAACATGTCAGAGTCTACCATTGGCATGCCAGTCCAAAGGAGGTGTGGGGTGGCTTCCCTCTTTATACCCATCATTCAGAGCACAAGGAGCCAGAGTATGAATAGCACTGCCCCTACGGGTACTCCTAGGGAAAACTATCCAGCACTGATGCATGAGATGTGGACAGACCTATAGTGTAATGTACATGCACAACACATCTCAAAGAACAACAGTTATGAGAAGTTGGTTATCTTTTTTTCTACAGCTGTGTGTTTGTTCTGCAGACATTCAGTGACACTGGCCAACAATTAAGGAAGTAAACAAAACAGAATGATATTGTCTTCAATTCCACTGGAAGCATCATGAGGAAAAATCAATAGCTAACAAAATTAGCAGGGAATGAATATATAGAACAATCTGGGTTGTAGACCTAGGAGGTGTTACTAGAACACCTTTTATTATATTATTACAATATTAAACAGTTGTTTATGATTTGGGGGTTTTACATGAAGGGACTTTGGCTTGCTTTTCCTGTAGCAATCCCATCATAGAAATTCTTCTGAACGATTTAGTCACTGCACCTACTGAAAAGAAACAATATAGAAATTATTAAAATATTTAGGCTGAGATGCACAAAGGTACTTAAGGTACCTAAATCTAGGATCACCACTGTGATCCACCCAACCCTGTAAGTACTTAGCTCACCCGGTGCCTAAATTTTGTTGTAAAAATGCCCCTGGCAGCTAGTTTCTTCCTCTGGGCATGTGCTTAATGTCTCCTTCTTGATAGTCAGATGCCTGTCTCATGCCCGAGCCCCAACTGGAACCCCAGCCAGGTGAAGATAGGCATTCCCTTGTCTGTCTCATCTGCGGGACCTGATCTGGCAAGCATGCACTAAGCAAACCTACTGGATTGGGGCCCATGCCAGATCCAGCAGAATGCGGAACAGGTAGTGTTGCCACCCTTGTAATTTTTAGCCCAGTGGTTCACACACTCACCCGGGATGTGGGCAACCCTATTCAATTCCTCCCCTCTGCCTGATGGGAAGAAAGGTTCAAATCCCTTCTATGGAGAGTGCCCTAATCATTGGATTTGGGGATATTCTAATAAGGGTTTCTGTCCATCTCTCCTGCTGAACCTGGTCCACTTTGGTTAGATGCTGAAATAGTCATTTGGCCAGAGAGAGCAAGTGGGAATGACTCTATGCCTCAGTGTTTAGAGAACTCACCTGGAAGTGAGAGACCCAGGGTCCAGTCTGTCTGCTCCAGACTAATTATTTATCCAAAATGTAACAGCTCCCATTGGCTGACTTAGACAGCTACCCACCTCGTGCGCTGGCTTTTGGGGATCCCATTTTGATGTACCGATTTCTCCCCACTCATTGTATAGGGAGCCTTGGTGCCTAACTCAGACTTTGTGGATTCTAGTGATTTTCAAGATGCCTAAGAGTTATGCATTGCAACACTCAGAGTTGCAGCACCTAAGTTCCTTTGGTGAGCCAGGCCTTAGAATATAAAAGAAATAAATTGTTTTGGGAAAATTCTTCTTCTTAAATATGTTCAGTAAAGTACTTTAGAGGGAATGACATGGTTTAGAAAGTCTCTTGCTGGTTTTAAATGTCAGTTTTTGAAGAAACTATTTAATATTGGCTTCCTTATTTTTGTTAGTGATTTCTGCTTTTTAAATAAATGACCTACATACCCACTAGAGAATAAAAGAAAAGATGTATAGGAAAATCATTTAAGTCAGCATGAACGTGTAGGTTTTATTCTCTAGACACCCACTTCCTATCTCAGTCTAGCACAACACTGTGTTGGCATGATCTGGTGATCTTTCATCCGTTCATCTTTTTATTTCTTTTTCTTTAAACAGAGGAACAGGCTACTTATTCTGTCTTGTCCTGTTATGTTGGCTGTGGTGATATATCAGGCAGCTCAGTTAATTTCAAAGCTTGCCAAGCATGGAGTCAGTTAAACAAAACACACAAGGAGAAGGGACATGAGGAACCGTCACTGGTCTGTTTTCAGCCTGGATAGATTAGAGAATTGTCTCCAAAGGCAAGGGAAGTGACTGTTTTATTGAATAATGGAATCCCAAAATTTGAGGACCCTAATGATACTCCTAAGCCTGTCTTTAATTTTTTTTAAAAAAATAGTAAATAACCCTAAATGCAGGTACATCTCCATTTTAATAAATTTCCAGTCAATCATTATGCCAGCTTGTAAATTCATAAGACTTCTTGGCGGTCTTTTTACCACCAGGCTATAGTCTGGACAAACTCAGTTTATATCATTCCTTTGACTCCATTTTGTACTACTTTTATCAACAATGTTATAAAGCAGTGATTTTCAACCTGTGTTCCATAGACCTGTGGGAGTCCACAGACTACATCTAAGATTTCCAAAGGAGTCCGTACCTCCATTTGAAAATATGTAGGGGTCTGCAAATGAAAAACGGTTGAAAACCACTGTTATAAAGTATATGTACAGCTCATGATAACCTTCTGCAACTTCGTATCCATATTGTCTTAGCAAGGCTTTTTAAAACTTAGCAAAACACACAAACGTGCATGAATGAAAAAACAATACATACAGATATAGATATATATATGTATGTATGTATGTTCTAAGGCAGTAGGTACTCTTCAGGTAGGAAGACCTTCTCCATGCCTCTGAGTGTGTGTTAAGGCAATTATAGTTGCCTACCCCTCTGCCGGGTCCCCCCTTTGTCTGCTTTCTTAAGGTGTGTCAGCTGGCAACTGCCCTGGATCAATCTTCAAACATAATTACCCTTGACTAAAACAATAATAATATTTACTGCCAAAGATACCATAGATACCAAAGAAAGAGAGACCATAAAATGAACGAGAAATATGACTAAACTAAAACATCACTAGTCTGGTATTAAACTTACTTACCTAGCATTACAATGCCTCGTGGTAGAAAAGCCTTTATTTACTCTCACCCAGGTTAAAGGCTGTCACTGTCTCTCTCTGGTTGTCCTTTTTTAAAAGTGAATCAAATTCTAATTCTGCTAAAATGGGCTTTTGACCCTTCCTATGTTTATATAATAATGCCTCAGAAACTTCTATTTGCATCAAATCCCTGGTATATATCAGGTAGCTTGTAATTTATAAAGTCATGTTTCCTTACCAACAGTATGTAATTTGTATATGGAAATTTGCTGCTTCTCCATACAAACCATGAACACACGCGTTGATGCAAGTCAATCCATGGCATGTTGAAAAAACAAAAAATTAAAATAAAAAAAAAATCTACGTTTGTTTCCTCTATTCCAAGTCAATTGCTTTTGTTTGCAAGCATGGATTTTTCACAGTGGAAGAAAATAAGAACATAAATCATAAAAAGATGTTTTATTTTAGATTTTTTCCACTGTCTGTTGATTACAACTAAAAACTAATTGCCATTACATAAAAGTATTCATCTTTCAGACATCAGCCAGGGAAAAATAAAACAGCTTCTGAATGTTAGCATTTCACTTACAGTTCTGTAACTCTGAAGGACATTGTTGGTTCACTGCCATTGTCTTGTAAATTCATTTAGCGCTTGTTATTTTGACAGTAACCTTACAGTGATTTGCTGCAGCATGCCTCAATTGGATTTGTCTCCTGCAATGATGTATATGATAATAAGACTTATTATTGATGAGATTGTGCTTGTGCTATTTAGTTTGCAAATGTCAGGGGTTTCTATGGTAATTTTATTTAGGAAACTAAAGGTCATTTAAATGCTGCTATTCAGCGATCAGCCCTCCATCACAGAAAAACTGCTCTTGGTTTTTTTAAAAAAGCCTTTTTAACTTTTGGATCATGAACAATAATTAAATGGGATATTCTTTCAAAACATTAAAAGGACTTTTTTAAAAAAGCTCTTCATGATCCTGCTTTACCATCATAGTGTATTTATTTGGGATTGGATAGTAGGGGACATTTTGGACAAGTAATTAGACGCTGGAGGTAACAGGCTAGTGGAGAAAAGGCCCACTGTCGTGGTGAAATTTTAATCGAAATACAGGTGGATTCTACATTTGCATGGCTTGTTAATACCTCTGTGCCTCAGTTCCCAAATCTGTGGAACTAGATGATTTTTAATTCATTAGTATCTGTAAAGCATTTTGAAGTCCTGTTATTGAATGTGCTCAATAAATACAAATTATGAATATTAATCACAATAGTTGTATTAGAAAATACTATTTGTGGAAGAGGAAATATTTATCTAATACTCTTGTTCTAAAGTGTAGTAGAAGGCACTTCAAGAAACACATGTTATAGTAATAATTAAGATATTGAAATATTTGCCAAGTAGGAATATATTAAAATTATGCGGTAGCATTTTAAAAACTTGCCTGTTACTTTAGATAACTAGGTATGGGGCTAATCCTGCACGCTGGATCATCAGTAACTTTATTCATGTGAGCAGTCCCATTGCCTTCAAGAGGACTAACTCATGTGAGTAAGTTAGTCACACTACAAAATGCTTGCCAGATCAAACCCTAAATAATGCAGTTAAACAGCCACAGTATTTGCATTATCGAGGCATTCTATACAATAGGCATAGGGCAGCACACAGGAACATTGCAGGTACTTAAGTATGTATATGGGATAAAGTTGGCAAATTTTTAAGGGCCACTAGTGTCATGTTTGACACAGTTTTTAGAAATGCCTGAAGTTCAAAGTTGTAATTTTTTTTTTAAAATAGCTAATTTTTTTAAACACTAGGAGGGCACTCTTCAAATGTGTTTAACAGCAGAAGTCCTACTGAAAATCAATGTTACATGTGCTCCTAACTCACTTTGATGCTTTTAAAAATTTCACCCTAGAATAATTAACTGTTAATCCAGCAGAATAAGGAATGAATTTGTGAGATTAGCAGTGGGATATCTGCCAATATTTTCTGCTTTAAAAGAAAAATGATAATATATTATAGGTACACATCTTTTTTTCTCATTTAGACTATAAGCACTTTATTCAGTGCAGAGACCTTGACTTTTTTCATTTCTGTAAAATACCATTAACTCCAATGGCACTATGTAAATAATAATTCTGCCTCCTCCCACACTGTTACAGATCATCATACAAGCTGAAAGACAAACCAGTTATTCTAAAATTATTTTCTGCTGTAAAATAATTAAGTATTTTGCTCAGGTTTTGGGCTATATTTATTACATGATTGTTATAGGGGGTGGTATATTTAAATTTGATAATATATCACAGTTTCAAACTGTAATTTAGTTTCAGTGCTCAAATTGAAGGTGGAATTGCTGTTGAATCCTCTTCCTCCTTTTTCAGATCACGTCTCTGTCGGAGGGCTTGGAGATAGCTTTTATGAGTATTTGCTCAAGGCATGGCTGATGTCAGACAAGACAGATGAAGAAGGCAAGAAAATGTATTATGATGCTGTTCAGGTAAATGAGATATTTAAATCTTCCTTGCCATAATAATCTAATCTGTGACGTTCCTAAAGAAACAGGCTCTGGGGAGAATGAAGGATTTATGCCTTTGCTATCACAATGAATACGTTTTTTAAAAATTAGTTTCTTTTATAAGACTCTGTCAAATATAAACTTAGAACAGTGCTGATGCTGTGTAGGAATTTAAAACTGAACTGAAATTATTTCAACTCAAGTCATAAAAATAATATTTTAAACTGTGTATAAAATGTGTAGTAGTGTATATTTTTTTAAAGAAAGCTTTATGTACAAGCAATGCCAAGTAGGATTCCAATAACATAAATTGGTTGTTTTTCTATCCCTTTTCTCTATGCTTATCATAGAGAGAAATCTTCTACTGTGGGTTTTAATTCCCAAAACATATTACTTAAACTGCTAAAGTATTTTGAATGTGGGCATAATACTGTCTTAATGTATAATCAGATGGTGGATAATTATAGGCGAAATGACAGTATTGGATTAGTCTTGGATAAGCCTGTGTTATCATATGTTCATTTTTCAGCTTTTGTGAAGTGACAAACTGCTTGAATTGAACCATGAGGGGAGAAAAGTTTATCCAAAAATAAAAATTGTGCATTGTCACATTTTTATTTGATAAAAATATACTCAGTTTTGCAATGTATTGTGATGTTATGCTACACTTCTCCATACCTGATTATCAATACTATACAATACAATACTATACTATACAATACAACTTGGTCAGGCAGGTATCAGCAATGAGCCCTTTAAAAGTTTACTTTTTTATACCCTATAATAAACAAGTGATGTCATTGCCAATTATCTGACTTGAGCTTAGGCCAAATGAAGCATTTTTATACTACATTGAACAAACTTAGATAGCCAATTATTTACTGCATCTGGTACCCAGTTAACCATATTTTATATTGATTACCTGAGACCAAACCCTAAATAAGATAACACTGGTATCTCAAATAGTCACTACAAGTTTAACACAACTCTTCTTTCTCAAGATCCCATTCTTCATGGTCACATGTTTTGGGCCTATTGCTCATGCACAACTCAACTGAAAACCACAGTTTGACCATGTCCAAGGTAGTCCTATATTCCAACAGTCATATAACTTTCCTGTGTAGACATGCCCTAAAAGAAGGGACAAAACTGAGCTGTGCATGCTTCTGCTGGTGAGAACTCTGAGCAAGGAGGAGCTGCTGCCCATTGTGACCCCTTGGAAAAGTTTAAGGGAAAAGCTAATCTAGCTCTTCCTTGCTAGACATTTAAATGGGTGAGCGGCACCTCATGATCAAGAGCTGCCATTAAATCTAACATTAGCATGGATGACTCTCGGCCTATTATTAATATACTTACTATAATGTTTATATATTATATAGATATAAGGTGACCAGATAGCAAGTGTGGAAAAATCAGAATGGGGGTGAGGGATAATAGGTGCCAAATATAAGACACCACCCTGAATATCAGGACTGTCCCTATAAAATCAGGACATCTGGTCATCCTAGATACCTTATATCATAAGCATAAATAGCTTTTAGATTATCTGTCAGCATGACTATCCAGCAGTATTATAGACAGAGTGGTAGTTGGCAAGCTCATTAGTATCCAGTGATCATTAAGCATGTGCTAGACTTCTAGATGTTATAACGTTGCTGGTAGAATGACATCCTTATGTGTGGTGGTGGTATGCTTTTGTTAAGTATTGGCCCCTTGTTCTTTCCATTGTCTTACTCTAAAAGTGTTATAAGTGTTCTTCACATATGGTGGGATTAATGTTCCGCAGTGCTTTCAGAGTATGTGAGACTAGCCCAGAGCAGTCACAGAGACTTATATAATTATCTGCTATATTCCCATCCATCAGTGCTACTCCTCCTCACACACACAAAAAAAAATATAGTGCTGATGCAAGATGTAATTCCAAATTCATTATTTTATACTGCCCAACAAATACAAAAGGTAGATGTCTATAGCGTGGTGGGATTTGGTTTTGTGTGAAAATATCATTAATTTGGAGTTTGTTCAGAAAGAAGTATTTTTCTGAAATGTTATCTTTCTTCTTCCAGCCAGTGGCTTGCTTGTATGTTAAAAGCAAGTTATTGTTTCTTTTAAAATTTGATAGTGTTCTTGCAGATTGTTTTCCTATGGCTGTCATGAAAAGCAATAACTGAATTGAAAATCTATATTTTAAACTGAACTTTTTCTGGGTGTCATTATTAAGATGTATTTTTGTGGTTGACCCTGTTTAATGAAGATTTAGTTTGTTTTTAATGAGCAAAAAAGAGTAGAGCTATCCTCATTTCAATTACCAGAACATAATCTTATAAAATATTTATAAAGCAATCACAGAGAGATTCCTAAAATCTGGAATTTATGTGTATGAGACAGTGAATAAATAACCAAATGTAGACCTGTTTTCCCCCATTAAGAGGAAGCATTATGCTTTTAACTAATCCTCATGTTTCAGGTGATTGTGGAGGTAGGAAGACTGAATCATAAAGAGCTAATCGCTAATCGATGATGATGTCCAAGAATAAAAAATCCACAAAATATTTCTTTCTCCTGATACTTAACTGTTCATGAGCTAAAGCATCAATCTGTACACAAATGCAATAAAATAATTAGTCTATTATTTTAGGATTACTTCAGTTGCTTTCTAAGGGACATAAATAGTTCAGTCCGAATATTGGTCTTGGCCTAATTTTTTACATGGCAAAAAGAATCTGTTGGAGCCAAATCTTCCATTCTGGGGTCTCTGCAACATGGAGCCTGCCAAAACTATGCAGAGCTATTGAGAGCTGGGTCCACAACGACCTCAGCGAATCCAGTGGCTGCCTAAACCATTTGCCTTCCTTTAGGGCAAAATTAATTACATCACCCCACATAGGGCCTGGAAAGTGAGGATGAGAAGGCACTGTGCATGGAAAGCACCTCCCTGACTGTTCAGGATGGAACATGCAATCCCCTAGCTAATGTCCTGGCAGCCAGGGGAGTCTACCTTATACAGGAGCGGCAGCAAAAGAGACCTCCTGACAAACAGTTTTAAAACAGCTCTTTGTTGGAAGAGGAAACAGCCAGACCAAAGAACACCATCAGTAGGGGATGGAAGGACAAACATCCCTTCCTGTGGCTTACCTTAAAAATGGTAACTATTATTTAGTTTTGGTTGTTTAGAAAATAGAGGGATCCTATTCCAATAGCCTTCTCTCTCCCCGTGGCCGTAGTGCAGGGGATATTGCAACACTGGTGCAGGGTAGCCTTTGAGATTCCAACATATGGAGAGAGAAAAGAAACCATGAAGGTTGGAAACCCTACAAAGTCTGTGGATAATGATGATCACAGAGCAGAGATCCATCACAGCCCTTCCACACTAGGCCTGAACATCATTTGGGAGTCTACAAGTCCAGAAGGGTGCTTGAATTTGCCTTATATTACATCTTAATACAGCCTAACTTGCATCAGATTAACATGACAAACTTTATCTGTCTCCACATAAAAAAGGGTAAACAGACCTGTGCAGTACTACCATCTGACCAGCTCTAGTGTAAGCCTGTGTGACCCAACCAACTGCAGGCTCATAGTAGGTGGTGCATGGATCTTTCAATGGGCAAACAGGGACTACTACTTGAAACACTGATGAGTGACAGTGAACAGACACACACACATTCACCTTTAATATACATTTGATCAGCTTTGATGTTTAAAAATCCTTATCACAGCAATGCTCTGCACATCGCTAAATACAATACAGTTATATTTTGCAGAAATGCAAAATTCATTATGTTTACTATACTTGCGTATCCATCTAACAGGGTTAATTCTCTCCTTTGATTACCTCAGAAGTACTTCCACAATAGGTATAAGGAAGGACGGTGGTGAACCCTCTCTGTATCACTGCTTACAGAAGGTTTTGTGACTAAAGGGTACTGTACTCAATCAGATTTTTGTGTCATTAATCATTTGTTCACAGTTGTGCAATCTCTTGTGTTTTCAGCAGTATGAAGCACTTAAGAGGATCATTGTTCTTCGATTGTAAATTTGAATTGGTCACCTCTATACACTAAATATCTCTGAAAATACCAGAGACGTTTTCGCCATAGTTTCAATGGCAACATTTGTTCCAGCAAGCTATAGAGTTGTAAATCACAGTTTCCCACAACTTGTATGTACAATTTGAGCATATTGACAAAATACTGAGAAAATCCTACAAGAGAAATCATGTGGGAATTGTTTCTGAAGCTTCTTTCAGCAAAAAAAAAAAATGATTATAGGACATAGATTTATGATGATTGGTTGAGGTCATTACTACAGGACTCTTGAGGACAAGCAGTTGTCTACAAGCAAAATTGCCTTGCAAGTCAGGCTAGAACTATATTATTGAGAGTACTGTCAACTCTCAGAATATTTGGTAATTTACTTTAAACCCCAGCACATGAGAATATCAGTTTAATTTAGAACAAGGTACATTTCTAGTCTTCCTGGTTGTGAAAGAGAACTTGAAAATGCAACCCAAGTGTACCCAAAAATCTCACAAAGCCAGATGCAAATATTAAAGAATTCCATTTTTTAATCTAAATTATTTTTAAACCAAGCTCATGTTTTTTGCAGGGGCTGACTTGGACTATTTGAGGGTGGCACTGCTTCAATCTAGAAAAGCGTCTCTCTTTTCCTTTATCCAAGCCACACATATTCTGTAAACAGGGATTGAATCCTGAGTTAAGTAATTCAGACTGTGTTAGGCAAATTGGTATTGGACTGAGCATAGGATTTTGTCATGTTCTCCTAGGATCTCAGTTGCCTTAAATGTACCAGTATATTCTGATTACACAGACTCTTATGCTGACAATCAACCAACTGCCTTACAGGTTTATGCTCTATGGTTTTGAAAAATTTGGGAGATGCCAAAGTAAAATCTTAAACTTTGGTTACAAGACACATTATAGTCGAGAGACAACTGAAATCTGTGGCAATTTTAGTAAAGAAAATACAAATTAATTTTTACTAAGCTATTGGTTTTCTTTTCTGCTATTTGTCTAGCTGCATTTGTGTAAAATTTCTCTTGTCACAATGTAAGGTCTAGTGATACCTCATCTTTTCAACCATGGGTTCACTGTTCTCCCACCAACTGAACTTTATTCCTTTCTGACCTTTTTTGTACCAGGATAATAGGGAGCCGAGGTGGGAAGCAACTTGTATCGAGAACAGAGCCATTAATATGCCATAGATCAGTCAGCAGCAGGTGATAATGCGCCAGATGGCTTCTCATAAATCACGTGAATTCACCCCGTTCTCTCCCAAAGGTTAATTGAGCAAAAGGTTGTCTGTATCAATGAACGTTTAATGTGAAATAGCCCTTTGTAAAAGACATACTAGAACTTCACTCTCTGAAGGTGTGTTGTCTGTCATATCATTCCACTAATAATTTTATCAATTACGTGATGGTAGTTCTATGGCAGGCAGCTTCAAGGGCTGTACTGAAGAATATAGCTGAATTTTCAGACAAAAATAAAGTGTCATTTTTCCCAAGCAAGCATAACAATGCTCCTCCACTTACCACTCTGTTCATTATCTGTTATGATTATGCATCATCTTTTAGAGACTTGTCAGCACTTCTGTTATAAACACCTATACAACTCTGCTAGGAAAATTCACATTTCACATCAAGCTCAAGCTTGTCATACGGTGTATGATGTAGGCCCAGAAGCAATAAGTGTCCACCATCTTCAGGAAATGTTGCAGTATATGTTCACTATTAAAAAAAAATCTTAATGATTCATACATGTATATTTCAATTTTGATATTTGAAAATGAAACTTGGTAGGTGGTTAGTCTAGGATATGACGTAATCTCTTTTGTTAATCAAATATTTAAGTTTTTACTTGAGTTCAGAAAACTAGAACTTTTATGCCATGGTTGTCATAGACAGTTCTGGTAATATGGAGCTGTCAATTGCATCTTCATAGGTAAGGATAAGTTGAGTTTTGCATTTAAATCAGGAATTAAACTTCTCTCAGGTCTGAAAAATACAATATATCCTTTCCCAATATTAGAGCTCTTGGTGTAACCAATTTTTTTTTGAGACTTCGCAAGTGAATACATTCCTTAGCGTTAAAATTAATATTTAAATTGCAAAATTGTATGCAATGTATTTAACGTATACATTTTAAGAACTTTTTACGTTTTAACAGTCACTTTTTGCCATTATTGTTCACAACTAAACTTTATTCTTCAGAAAGGTTGGCACATGAAAATATTCTCCATCAGAAATCCAATTAAAGAATTGCCTATTTTCAAAATGGTTGCCATCTCCTATTATTCACAATGGAACAGATGCCAGTCACAAGCTACCTTATAAGTATGGTCATCATCTCCCTTCACTTCTCCCACCAGTTCTCCTCTCTGCATTCTGACAGCATGGAGGCCTCCTTCCATGAGGAAAGGTGGGCTTCTCTTCCGTCACAGCTTATGACCTCAGTCCTATTGAGAACAGTAGGAAATGGTGGCCATTTTGAAAAAGGACAATACATTGTGGGATTCTGAAAGAGATTTTATTTTTCAGTTTATGCTGATAGATATACTTTCATTTATGAAGAATAATGAAAAAATAACAATCTATTTCTTTTTTTAAAACTATTTCATCACATCAACTCAACATGGAGGGCAGGATTGGGAAACTAGGATGTGGATGTATGCAGGAAAATGTAGAGGATAGAATGTAGGATATGTGTGCAGGGGAATTTGAAGGAATTGACAGTTTTGAATGTGTGCACAAGAGAAAATACAGTGCACACTCTGCCTGCTTTGCATTACTCTACCAATATAAATGACCTGTACACTCCAGCCATTTTTTGCTGTTCTGAAGTGTGTTGGTGAGTCTGGCTCTAAATAGTAAAATTAAAAGAAGATTTGGGATTAATATTATATATCTTGGAATAATTAGCATTATCCCATGATAAATTGGCGTGATCTTTGGTTTTCTTGTTCTGTATTCATGTTTGAAATTTTAATAATTTAAAAAACAAGAAAATTTCTGGGGGACAAATACATTTAGCTGGAGTTAAAGTTGAGAGTATATATCAATAATTTAGTGCAAAAAGGAAATGTTGTAATTATATAAAAAACTACATTGTAAATCCAGGAAATTCAAAGTTAAGGTTTCACTTAACAAAAATCCAGACATAGTAAGGTATAAAAATGTACATTTACGACACACAGATAACCTTATCTCTGGCTGTAGTGATATCTTGAGGAAAAAACTGAGCAAATCAAATGGCTTTGGAAAGAAGTATAATCAAGGACGACAAAATTTAAAATGCATTAATCATAATTGTATGGTTGCATGATGCAATTGCAGAAAAGAATTGAGATGTGTATGTGTGAGGTGTATGACTTCATGTATTTCCTGGGTTATATGGTGTTGAGTTTTGCATTATTTGCTTGAGGTTTGTTGAGTAACATCATTGTCCCTTTGCAACAGTAACTTATTTTCATGATGTATGTTATGTTTGAATGAAGACAACTTTGTGATATGCAAAAAAAAATATTTTTTACTAACAAACTTGTTTCTTTACTACATAGGTGAGCGTATTTTGTACTATTGTATTACATGTGGGCATACTTTTAACAAGACAATATCACAAGCTGTATAAATACAAGTAGATCTATGTCTACCCTCATTAGTCTTCTGCTGTTCACTTAAGACTTCTAGTGAAACCAAAGCAAAGTCTGCACCCCGTGTGTGCATTGTTGTTGTAGGCAAACTATTAATCTTTTTCAAAGAATTGGAAATGGAGGACTTTCCCTCCTGCTCTACAAAAAGTTAAGTGAGTGTTCAGGGGAGGAGGGGATTTGAAGGAACAGGCAATGAAGACCACCTCTAAGCTACTTTTTGGCCAGCAACATCCCCTTCATGCTAGGAGGAGTTAATGCTACATATAAGAGATTACTCCTTCCATGAAACTGCTGGCCCCAGGAATGGGGAAGAGCTCTGCCAGTAGCCTCATTGGAAGGGACAGAGAGCGAGGGAGTATATGGAAAGAACTTCCCTTAAAAACGACAATAAAAGTTGCATCCGACGATTTCTACCCATGAAAGCTTATGCCCAAGTACATTTGTTAGTCTTTAAGGTGCCACAGGACTCTCCCTGTTTTAACAGTAAAAGTGTTTCTAGCCCTCATTCTTGCAGAAGCAAGTTTTAAAAGTAATAGCATGAAAATGAATGCAAAAGACTCTATCAGCTGAAAGTTAACTAATGAGCATGCAAGTGCACCCTCACTCATATGCTGTCTTAGTTTTACATACAGTAAATTTATTTCTCTTAGTGAATAAGGCTGTCAAAAACTATATTTCCACTTGTTTCATTCTTTTCCTTCTCTTCCTCTTTTTATCACTGCAGCCTTATGTCAGTTCTTATTTTGTTCTTAAACTGCTCCCAGGTAGCATCTGCTGCTCCCTTTAGGATTATACACTCAAGCTACTTCCTCCCTGCAATCTCTTGCATTGCACCCTCTCTTCTAGCTGTCTTGATAGAGTGTGAAATGCACTCTCCCCCCTCCAACTTCTCATTCTGTAAAATGCATTTCTATTTTCTGCAAAGGAAAACTGTACCAGTTCCAAACAATTATCCATCAATAAAGTATTTTCATCTAATTAAACTCTACCTCCTCTAGTTTTTTTATTCCTTGCAGATGCTGTAAATTAGTTCATGTAGAGAATATGTCATTATGCAGAATGAAATAATAAATTTATCTCATAGTGATAAATATGACACCACCAGATTCACAAGTGAGGAAACCTCAGTGGAATTATTCCCAGATCAAATCTTAGCTGAAATGGAGTTAAGGTTAAAATAAATGTCATATATGTTTTTTAAAAATCTATATATTATATAAAATTGAAAATACATTGGCCATAAGTAGACAATTTGCTACACTGTCCTGAATTCTTCACCTATAAAGATTCCCTTTACCAATACCCTGCCCCAATATCCCTTTCTAATACATTTTAGAAACTTGATTTCCTTGCCTGAAATTTACACCCTAGTTTACAAATTGTGCAACACTAAGTTTTATGGGACTGCACCATACCACTAAAGTTCAGAGACTACAAGAGCTCTTATTTTAGGGTTTATCTGCACCAGGAATTATTCCTGATTAACTCCATGTGTGGACACTCTTCTTCCAGAATAAGGCTGTCTTTTTCCAATTTAGCTTAATCCATTTATGCCAGAAGAAGAGCATTGACATATGGAGTTCATCAGAATAGCTAATCCATTTTAAATTTACACCCTACCTTTTTCCAGGTCAACTTTCATGTGTAGACAAACCCTTAGTTTCCACAGATGACAGCACCTTTTCTTTACCCTCTATTCTGCCGTATCCTGTATACCCTCATAAAACAGGCAAGACTCTCTATGATATTCTGTTCCTCCTCTGATACACAAAGAAATGTCTTCCATATGCAGGACCCTGATCTCACTCTGTCCTGACCAACCAATATATTAAAGAAATAAATATTTTGCTACAGATACAACCTGCTCTGATGGACTTAATAAGGCTTGTGGAACTCACACTATGATAGGAGAAATGTTGCGACATGGTACTCATGAAAGCATTCCTCTGTAGTATACTCAAGAAGACAGAGTAATAATTTGAATACCAACTGGGATAGATATCTAGTGAATATATATTTGATCATCAGCGTTCTAGGTAGAAAGTTAAGATTGAGGAAAGAATTTTAATTTGAATTGGCTCATTTTTTAGCACAGCATTTTTATACTAAGATTCTAATTACTTTCTTAAAGTAAATAAATGCGCAGCTGAAACTATATCTTGAGTTGTGGGGCTTTTACCACATCCCTTTTGAACATTTTGAGGAGAACCAGCTTTGTAAGAGCCCCAGTGCATGCAGTATTTCATAACATTCATTTAGTGGTTCCTTTCACCTGTTGCACTTCATAGAAATTATAAATTCTTCCCTTGTCAATGGAACTTATAGCCTCTGGTTTATTATATTAAGTATTTTTTCAAATGTTGTATTCATAGAGGCTGCAAGTGAAACTCAAGATCTTAAGGGCTTCATTATAACCTGAAATTTAGGGGATATTGAAACTACACAGAAATTCAGGGGACTTTAATGCCACACTTTCTCTTACTCTAACAGGATTTTTTTGGTGGGGGAGGGAAGCCTCAGGGCACCTAGCTGGCATCCTTAGCCTTTAGTGGGATAGGAAAGAGTAGCGATCAGCTGGGCAGTGATTGATGATGGGGGCTAATTACTGGGCTTTCGTGAAATTTGTTTGTGTCTCAAAATCAAGTTTTATAATAGAAATTGCATCACAGCCTTAAATATAGTCACTAGGGGCCAGATTCAAAGCCCATTAAAATCAGTATGTCTTTCCTTTGTTTCCACTGGGCTTTGGATCACCCCCTTTAGTGGCTCCATGATGATCAGCAGCTTTATCATACATGGGAATAAACACAATCTTTGCTATGTATAATAGTTTGATTTATGAATTGATTTATTTTTAATGCACCCAATCCTGCTGCTAAGTAAATTACTGTGGAGTTATCAACTGTTACTAGAATAGTGTTTTGGGGGTTTGGTTTGGTTGTGGTAAGTAAGGATGGCACTCTCAAAGAGGTTTCCTCTCAGTTCACAAAGAGTTTTAGTTTGAATTTGTTTTTCCCTAAATTGTTGGCAGTTTAATATTAGAATTTACTAGTATTCTGAAAGCAGTTACCCATAAAACTACTGGATATCTTAAACAATAACACAGTTTATGATAACACATAAAACATTTTATTGCAAAGCAGTTGAAAGATGGTGGAAATTCCTTTGTCCAGAAAATTTCAGACACTTATGCAGTAATACTGCAATTTCACTGCAAGCTTCTTTGAGACCCCAACTTCTGAGTTATATAATTATAAATTAAATATTATAAACCCTATTGGAATAACCAGTGAAAGCAAGCTTTAAACAGCATTCTTTTAAAAAATAATTCCCTAGCTACTCCAAAAGAAGAAGCTTCCCCACCTGACAGAAAAGCAATTTTCTGTTGCATTTGGAATGCATTACTAGCAAATTGACTTGTGACAGACTCAATTTCTATAATCCTATTGTCAGCCATATTGGAAGGGAAGTAGAATCCATGCTCTGGCTTCTGTTCCAAATAGGCTGAGTAGGAGAGATAATCCAAGAGGGATCATTTGGGATGGAGGAAAGAGGAAAAAAATATTGAAGGTTCAAGAGCGAAAAGTAGGGGGAAATGAAAGGAAGAGGATAAATGGGGGTCCATGAGACACTGTAATGATGTCTTTAGCTTTTGACACAGTCCCACATGACATTTTCATAAGCAAACTAGGGAAACGTGGTTTGGTTACTATAAGGTGGGTGCACACGTGGTTCAAAACACATACTCAAAGAATAATCTGTCAAACCGGGAAGAAGTATCTAGTGGGATCCCACAGGAATCTGTTATTAGTTTGGTGCTATTCAGTATTTTCGTTAATGACAGATAATAGAATAGACAGGACAATGGCAGCAGGGAGGTGACGCGTAGAGGTGGATGAAAAATAAATGCCTATTTTCACAAAATCTTTGGAAGTTGTTTTAGTTTGAAAGAGTGAGAAACTGACCCTTTTTTGTTATTTACTAATATTTCCCCCCAACATATATGCTTATAACAGTTATGGATGACACCAATCAGGGAGGGGTTGCTAGCACTTCAGAGGACAGGATTCAAATTCAAAATGGCCTTGACAAATTAGATAATTGGTCGGAAATCAACAAGATGAAATTCAATAAAGGCAAGTGCAAAGTACTAGATTTAGAAAGGAAAAGTCAAATGCACAATTATAAAAGGGGAATAACTGGCTAGGCAGCATTACTGCTGAAAGGATCTGATGGTTATAGTGGATGATAAATTGAATATGAGCCCACAATGTGATGCAGTTGTGAAAAAGGCTAATATCTTTCTGGGGTGCATTAATAGAAGTGTGATATGTAAGACATGGGAGGTAATTGTTCTGCTCTAGTCAGTACTGGTGAAGCCTCAGCTGAAGTACTCTGTCCAGTACTTCAAGAAAGATGTGGACAAATTGGAGAGAGCCCAGAGGAGAACAACACAAATAAGAGGTTTAGAAAGCAAGACATATTAAGGAAGATTGATATAATTGGACAAACTTAGTCTAAAGAAGAGAAGTCTGAGGGGGAGACCTGTTAGTCTTCAAATGTGTAAACGGTTGTTTTGAAGGGAACAGTTCGCAACTGTTCTCCATGTCCACTGAGGATAGGGCGAAAAGTAATCAGATCATTTTAGAGCAAGGGAGATTTAGGTTAGATTTGAGAAAAAACTTTCTATAAGAATAGTTAAGCACCAGAACAGGTTACCTGGGGAGGTTGTGGAATCCTTGTCGTTGGAGGTTTTGAAGAATGTTCTTTAAAATAATCAGGGATGGTCTAGGTATATTTAATTGTGCCTCAGCATGGGGGAATGAACCTTGAGGGTCCCTTCCAACCCTATATTTCTATGATTATATGATTCTATTAGGATAAGATTAGGAAAACTTGTGAGAACCTGGTGCTTTGAATCTGTATCAGCAAAAATGAAAGGAAGTCTTCATCTGCCAAAACCCACCACATTTTTAGCTCCCAACCCACAGTTTTTATAAATGTGTGTGGATATTTTTGAGCAGTTGTAATTTTTTAGCATAGATCATGTGAGGGATATTTTTTTATCTGAAGTAAGGGTATTTTCTTCATTTGCTATGTCCTTCAGGAGAGTGTTGCTTTAAAAATAAGGGCAGGTGTATGTTACAATTGATACACAATAATAGCCTGAAAGCAGAGTGTGTAGGGGAATGCAAAGGAAGGAAAAAATTCAAGATGGATAGGTCAAGGGACTTCCTAAGTCAATAAGTGATGCCAGAGAAAAGACAAATAATATCCTTGATAAATTTTGGGCATAGGAAAGAGAAGACAAAGTTAATATTTTTCAGAATTTGTTGACTTTATTTCTATAAGATGTTCAGATAGCACAACGTAAGTACCTAGATGGATAGATGCAGTAAAAGTTAATAAAGAATTGTTCTGCTGATGCTACAGTATACAGAAGACCTTTAATGCTACTAAAAATAACATTTATTGGCCTTTAAATGGAAACAAATAACTCTGATCAATTTTTCCTATGTATGGCTCTGTTTGTTGTTTTTATCTGTCTTTAATAGTTCCCTGTACTGTTTTTGTTTGTTTGTTTGTTTGTTTTTTGGGGGGAGAGGCTTGATTAACTGTGAGCTATCAAGTTTTCCTTCCCTTTAATTTATCTTCCAGCCATCTTTCTGGATTTTATTATTCTAATGGATTAAACCAAGCATTTGGTGGACAACTGAATGTACAGTAGTATGGTTCATCTTTAGTCTCTTTAAAGAGCACGTGTCACATTCCCTGTGACTGTGCTTTTCTATGTCATTTTATGTTTTCAGATTTTTCTTTATCCCTCCCATTTAATCTCACAATATATACTGTATCTTCTGGTACATACATAGGCCTGATCTTCTGGATTCGGTGGCAGTTGACAGGAGGTATGCAAGTGACGTAAAACACTTGCATGTCTCCCGTCGACTTCACTGCGTCTGTTCCACGCACCATCTATACTGCGCTGCACCACTTACTGGGGTGGTTTTCCTCCATTGATTTCTGGATTACCTGAGTGGGTCTACACAGACCACTCAGTTGATCCAGAGACATTGATCTAATGGCGGCAAATTTGCCACCATCAGTATAGACCCACCCATAGTGTGTTCAGATTTCCCTAAATCTTGTAATGACTAACTTCACCTACTTCTAATTCTTTCTCACTAGTGTATATTCCCCATTTTTATTGCGGGGTTTTTCAGAGGTCTCCAAGGCACCCTTATCGTGCATTGTGAACTGCATGGGCAGAACCCTGAGCCTGAGTGACGCGCTATTGGCTGCAGCTGCGGGACAGGGTTTCATGGAGCTGCAGAAGCCTGCCCACATGTTCTCGAGTACAGTGTCAGAGCCTTAGCATTGTCACTTTTAGAATACGTAAAGTACATCCATTTGAAGAACACTTTTTTGTAAAGGGACCGCTCAGTTCACAAAGAAATACACTGTACTTACCACACTGTAGGCTAAGAACATGCTGCTTTATTCAACTATATAACAGACAGAGCAGGGGAAACGACACACTAAGTTGAGGTAAGGGAGGGCTAGATCATAGCTGCAACTCATAATGTTCTGAATAGCCAAGTTAACCCCTTGATCACTTGACTACATCCTTCCACTCTTAATTTGCAGTCCAGATATAGTATTTTAAATAAGCAGGGGCTAGTCTCTCTCTCGTGGGGTAATGCCTGTTGGCAGCAGAACTTCCAGGTTGGGGCCACCTCCAGATTCATGACATGAACCTGATCTTGACATCTTGTGATTCCACCACTTTAAACAGACTTAAAGAGACAAGAGTCCACTTTGCTCTGAGATAGTACACAGAATCCATGTGGGCTGGAAAGCATTGAAACTTTTGATGTAGAGTAAGTCTGTTGAGTCCAACTCAGTCTTTGGCATGATAGTCATGCCTTTGTTTTTGAAAAGCTTGTTTCCATAACACTTCCCCCTCCATGCTGGGATGGATTCCCATCCAAATGAGTTCTCATCTTCCTTCCATCAACAGCTGGGCTGGACTCATGTCCATCACCGTTTGAGGAGCAGTTCTGTATTTAAAAAGAAATCGAGCCAGCTTTATTTCCAGACTCTCACTAATCATCTTTTTCATCCACTCTTCAAAAGACCTCACAGCTCTCTCTGATAGGCCATTGGAAGGTGGATGATATGAGGAAGTTTGAATATGTTTAATCTTGTTTTTGCTCAGAAAGTCTTTAAACCCTATGCTTGTAAAATTTGCTTTCTTGTGTTTGCTAGCTCTGTTTTCTTAGTCTACCCTTCAGGGCTTGAGATGCTGTTTGAAAGTCACCTTTGCACTGTCTGGCTAAGTATCCAATCTTGAGGCACTTATGGCATTGGGTTGCTTTAAATTTACAAACAGATGCAAAATGAGTTTCTTTGCAGCAGATCACCCCTCAAGAGTCTGTCTCTTGCAACTGGCTTTGCATTTTGCTTATTGAATCAGTTTGATTGTCCTTGCATTCAAAGTGCAAATCTAGTAAATTTTTCACTGTGTACAATGCTGTGGCTAATTCTGCTGCTTTGGGCCTGGTTAAGTTCCCCTCTGACAGCAGTTGTTTTTTAATTTTCTTATTATTGATACCACAATCAAATCTGTCCTGAAGCATATCCCCTAGGATATGTCCAAATCGGCAGTATTCCATTAGTCTTTTTAGCTCTGACACATACACAGGTACATTTTCACCTTGCCACCTCATTCTGTTATGAAACTTGAAACATTCTGTAATAATAGTTGGCTTTGGTGTGTAGTACTCTGTTAAGATATTTTGAAGGACATTTAAACTTTTATCTCCTGATTTCTGGGGTCCTAACAAACTCCTTAAGAGGGAATAGGTTGTACTGTCAGACACTGAGGAAAATTGCTTTGTTTTGTCCTTATCTCTGATCTCATTTGCAAGAAAATAGGGGCCCAATCTTCCAATTTATTGCTGCCAATCTTCATTTTCTGAATTAAACTCTTAATTTTGCCCATGAATTACCATTTTTATGTTCTTCCTCGTCACCAGTTTTGTAAAGGGCAGTGCCTGAGAAACACACTTTACTTGCAGTGCTGCAGGCTGCTTTATTCAGCTATATAACAAACAGTGGGAGAAGACATACTAATAAAACAGAAAGTAAGGGAGGATTAGAGCACAGCTCCAGCCTCTGGTCTAGTGGTTCTCAACCTGTAGCTTGCTTGCAACCCAGTCAGGACACAGCTGTAGCCTATGTGACATTCTCAGGTCCATACAGGTTTATATATATATATAGTGTGGATGCAGCCCATATAACACCCACAGTTGTATATGCGGCTTACAATGGTAAATAGGTTGAGAACCACTGTTCTAGTATTTTGAGTATCACAGTTAATCAATCCCTCGATGATCACTTTACTACACAATCATATCTGATACAATAGCTCTGTCCAGTACAATAGCGTTTTAAGATGGAAAATTTACCTGCTAAATCACTGAGGCCATTAAAAATATATCCTATGTATGTAAAATATGCTTATCATAAAGCTGAGGGAAAAAATCAGAATAATAAAATAGTATTTTCTAATCTTTTGAAGTATTTCAACTTTTTTAGAAAATTTACCAGGTAAGATACAAATAGTCTCAGCAGTGTATCATATTGTTATTGTATGCCAACCTGCACTGGTAAAGAAGAATTGCATTTTCTTTGGGCTTGAGGTTAATTAGCATTATTAATCCAAAATCAATCAAAGCAAACACTATGCTGAAGACAAAACTGAAAACAAAGATGAGTTGGATGGGTATAAATTTATTATTTTCTTTTGTACAGTTTTGCCTTTGTTTTTCACACATACTTTACAAAATAGTAAATTTGGTTTGAAAATGTATATTTTTGCAGTCCATAGAAACCCATCTGATCCGGAAATCTAGTGGAGGTCTGACGTATATTGCTGAATGGAAAGGTGGTCTGCTCGAACACAAAATGGGACATCTGACCTGTTTTGCTGGAGGCATGTTTGCTCTGGGTGCAGATGGGGCACCTAATGATAAAACGGGGCATCATATTGAACTTGGTGCTGAAATTGCTCGCACATGCCATGAATCTTACGACCGTACAAGTAAGTACTGTATTATGAATTTTGAGAGGTTAGCTGTGCTTTAATCTTTATCTATAATTCTGTCCTGGTTAAAACAGGAGCAAAAGGTACTGTATAGTGTTCTGTAAAATGAATGTAGAGTACTTTTTATTCCCTCATTTAAAATGTTGTTTTGCTCTCAATAGTGACTCTAAAACTGGTTCCTCCTTTGTCAGATATACTGTCTGTGTCTATGGTATCATATTTGCTTGCATTGGTGACAAAAATGATGGCAGTTTTTTGGCCCCTCCAATTCTGTTGAGCCACCGCAAATACGAGCGAATTAGTTGGATTCTATTCATTTGTGCATAAGTAGCATGATTAAGAAGTTCTAAATGCAAGGACAAATTCTGCTCACTGTTCCTCCTGTGTAACATTTAGATAGTAGGGTTACACAAAGAGGACTGAAAGCAGAATTTGTCCTTTAGGCTCATTCTTAGAGTTGCTGAAGCAAGAAGATAAAAGAACCCAGACAGGGTGAATTTGCAGAACAAACAGGAAAAAAATCATTTTATTTGTAATATTAGCATATTTGATACAGAGTCACAATACACATCAAATATCCCAATATGCAAGTTTTACAGTCAACTTTTGGAGTAGAACTCCACTTTATCCATTTGAACCAGCAATTGGGATTTCCCAAATATAACAGATACAAGTAAAAGGAGTCTGGACACTCATGGCTGAAGTGTAGACCTCATGATATAATATAATTAACTTAATATGCAGGTGTGATTAGTGTTTAGTAATTTACATAAATTGTGATGGTTTGTGCCTGAAAAGGTGTGTGTGTAGATTTTAATACTTATGTTTATTGTGGAAAAATACTCAAACAATTGTAAGATGTACAATTAAAACCCTGTATACAAATTCATTGCTAACATTGTTACACATTTAATTTTTATTGTCTAGGTATGAAACTGGGACCAGAGGCTTTCAGATTTGATGGTGGTGTAGAGGCCATTGCTACAAGGCAAAATGAGAAATATTACATCTTGCGACCTGAAGTTATAGAGACCTACATGTATATGTGGAGGTTCACTCACGATCCGAAGTACAGGCAGTGGGGCTGGGAAGCAGTAGAGGTAACTGATTTTGTGGGATTGTGCAGCCGGTCTTTGGTCTGTTTGTTAGTTTTGGTTTGTTTGTGAGATTGTTTTCTTATCAGAAACATCTTTATAAGTTATTTATTTTTGCTCCTATTCAATAATAGTAAACGTGAATTTTGTAATTTGTTTGTCTAAAACACCAGGTGATGCAGTAAATTACTCTCTGGAGATTTAGATGAAAGCAGATAATTTTGGCTTTGGCTAAATCCAGTCTTGCTAGTGATTTACAACAGAAAAACACCTCTCGGTTTTTCTTTGTTAGTTGCCTCTCAGGCCAGAAATGCTGCAGGTTGGTATTGGGTGCATAGGCAGGAGAGGATTTGTGGGGAGATCTGAGCAGTGTCAGAGGCATGAGCGGTAATAAGCACCAAAATTGATTTTCAGGGGCCATTTACGTTATGTAAATTAAATGTAAATTAAATTACCTTCAATGGTAGTTTCGGTCCGAAAAACCAGTAATCATTCTCACTGTTTAAAGTTTATGCCTTATTTCCTATTTGAATTCTCTGGCTTCAGCTTCCAGCTTTTGGTTCTTGATATATCTTTTATCAGCTAGATTAACGGGTCCCTTAGTACTCAGTATTTTCTCCCTTTGAAGGTACTTATACACTGTCACCAAGTCACTGCTCAATCTTCTTTTTGAGAAGCCAAACAGATTGATCTCTTTATGTCTCTCACTGTAATGCATCTTTTCCAATGCTGAAATTGTTTTTGTGCTTCTTTTCTGCCGTCTCTCCAGTTTTTCAACATTCTTCTGAAAATGAGGTAATCAGAACTGTATTTGGTGTGCCAGTATTGGCTCACCATTGCCGTATAGAGGTAAATCACCTCTCGACTCCTACTCACTATTTCCCTGTTTATACACTTAAGGATTGCATTAGCTCTTGTGGCCACAGCATCACACTGGGAATTCTTGTTGGATTGTTTTTCACTATGAGCCCCCTAGATCCTTTTCAGAGTCACTGTTCTCCAGGATACAGTCCCCCATACCACAGGTCTCACATTTCTTGTTTCTGGATGATTAACTTTGTATTTGGGTACATTAAAACATGTTTTCTTTGAATGGGCCCAGCTTACCAAGCAATCCAGATCACGCTGCCCTGCCTGCTCATCATTTGTCATTCCACCACTTTTTTGTCTCATCTACAAATTCTATTGGTAGTAGTTTTATATTTACTTCCAGATTATTAATGAAAATATTGAATAGCGTCAGACCTAGTACCAGTCCCTGTGGAACACCACTAAAAATATTTAATTTAATGTTGATACCCCACTTTTTGAGATCTGTCAATTAGCCAGATCTTAACTCAGTTAACATGTGCTTTTTGGGTGTTGTTTAGTTTTGATTTTTTTAACCAAAATGTTATGTGGTACTAAATCAAACATCTTACAAAAGTCTTAAGTGCATTACATCTGCACAGTTACCTTTATCAACCAAACTAGTAATCTCATCTAAGAATGAAATCACAGTGTTTTGACAAGACTTGTTTTCCATTACCCTATGTTGACTATCCTTCCATTCTTCATCAGTTGAGCCCCTTACCAGCTTTTTCCTTATTTTGCCTGGGGTTGACGTCAAGCTAACTGGCTTATTATGACGCGGGTCATGCCCCTTATCCTTTTTGAATTCTGGAATAATGTTAGAAGTCTTCCAGATTTGTGGCATTTTCCTGATATTCCAAGATATAATGAAAATTAACATCACTGAGCTAGAAAACTCCTCTGCCAGCTCTTTTAGGACTCTTGGGTGCAAGTCATTCTGGCCTGCTGATATTAAATTTTTAAACCTAGTAGTTGTTTAACATCCTCCTTGGTTAGAAATGGACTGGAAAATTTTTCATCATCCTGATGTGATACAGTCATCCCACTTCTTTCCAGATCAGAACAGAAATATTTATTGAACACATTGCCTTTTCTGCATTATTATTAACAATTTTACCATATCCATCTAGTAATGGGCCTATATCATTGCTAGGATTTCTTTTATTCCTAATATACTCAAAAATTCTTTCTTACTGTCCTGAGCTCTGCCAAGCTAAGATTTTTCCCTGTGTCTTTAGCTTTTCATATAAATTATCTACAATTAATATCTTCTAATTTATAATGTTATGTATTTCTCCTATTTTCTATTTGTTATATATTGCTTCTTTATTTTTAATTGCTGCCTTTTCTTTGTCAGTGAATCAGAATGAACTTTTAGCCAAAGTTGTCATTTTTCTTGATTGTGGAAACATAGCTTTTTGGCCATCTTCTGAACACATCTTAAAGGACTCCCAATTTTCATTCATCTTTTTCTGTCCACATTTTTCCTCCCTGTCAATTTTATACATAATTTTCTCCCCCTTTGGGAAATTATCCAAAGAGATATAATATATTTCACTGGTTGGAACTTTTCTCAATTTTTCCATATTGAATGCACTCAGGCCATGATCACTGCTCACTAGACAACCACTGACTTCCAGTCCGGTGATGAATCAATCTTTATCTGTCTTAATAGGTAACTATTTTGCGTACAATACCTCTTGTTTTAGAAAATTATCATCTATAATTTTTAGGAACTCTAATGTTTTACAACTGGCTGCGTGAGACCTCCAGCATTCATCTCCCAAGTTGACATTTCCTATGACCACACAATTTTTCTTTACAGACAGGCTATTAAAGAGTAACTTGTCCTGTGTTCTAATTTGATTTGGTGGTCTGTAATAGATACCTATCAGTACCTCCTCCTGGGCTTTGTTAATTTACACATTGATCCATGTGCATTTAAGATCCTGCAGGTTTGAGTTATCAGTAATTCTAAAACAAGTGTCTCTAATATGGGATGCCATCCCCACCTCCTCCTCTTTAACTCACTCTATCCTTTCTAAACAATGTGTGATGAGAGATTTTAACGTTCCAATTATGCAGCACATCCCACCAGGTTTCAGTAATGCCCAATCAGTATCAGATTTCTATTCATAAATGAGAGTTCGTCTTCAAGTAGTGTCCCTTTGGGTGCTCCGCTGTAGGTGTGTCTCTGTCTCTGCACTGCTGATCAGAGAACTTTGGTAGCAGTGTCCCTTGGACTCACACATGCACTTTTCTCATGCTACGCCATGAGACTAGCCAGCCTGCATGAGCCAACTGTTCTCAGTTCCTTCTCAATCGCCCCTGGCTAAAGACAGAGCCTTTAGCTGTCCATTCAGTTCAGTTTACAGATCGAACAGACACAGTCTGGATAAACCCCTGTCACTGCCTACCAGCAGGGCCATCTCTGGGGGGTGGGCCCCCCACCTCCAGTAGCATGCTGTCCAGTAGCATCAGTCCACACCTTTGCAGAACATCATGCAATCACTGGGAACTCCGTCTCTGATGCCATCTTTGGCTCCATGGTACTGTGACTAACCCAACTCCTAAGTCCCTGCCCTCCACGGGAGATATTGCTCAATAGTCACCGACAGTGGAGCACCCAGAGGGACATTACTCGAAGAAGTAGTTACTCATCTTGTGCAGTAACGATGGTTCTTCGAGATTTGTCCCCCTATGGGTGCTCCACTATCTGCCCTCTTCCCATCTACTTCGGAGTTCTCTCTATGATTCTGTGGTAGAGAAGGAACTGAGGATGGTTAGCCCGCAGGCACTGGCTAGCCTCCTGGTGAAACACGAGGAGAGACACGCATGTGCGATCTCACAGACACTACTACTGAAGTTCTCCAATCAGCAGCGCAGGAATGCAGACACACCTCCAGTGGAGCACACATAGGGGAACACATCTCGAAGAACCATCGTTATTGCACAAGGTGAGTAACTTCTTTCCAGTCACTCTTGCTTATTACCCAGACTCTTAGCATTGGTGTATTAGTAATAGAAAATTTCTTTACTTCACATTCCCTGTCTCTTTAATTCAATTTGTTTGTGACGTGATGAGAATTTGAATTTGTGTCATTGATTCCAATCGTGTATCATCACCAGTGGAGATTTACCAGACAGTTTAATAATCCCACCCAACCTTGCTGTTTTGCTCCAAGGAGACAGCACACTGTCCTGTTGTCTTCAAGTGTTTTGCTGAATTCTCTATCCGCTCTTCTTAATATGGAGTCCTTAATTGTTCTCTTTCAGTGAGGGACTGAATTTTAACAAGGAATTCCCTCGGCTGTCCCTCCAGCATCTCACTGGACTTTTTCATGAATGGGAAACAGCCCGGAAGATAGCAGGAATTGGAAAAAAATACATTAATAAATTAATCTGATTTATCACTTCTGCTTAATTTAATCTGCCTTCAGAAATGCATTGTCAATCTTTGCTTACCAGTACCCTAGAAAATTGTTCTCCAGTGATAAAAAGAAATGGTCTGAAGACTCCATTTCCCATCTTCTCCCACTAACGTGTTTACTGAAGCCTTGTTTTCAGTCGTTGACCTCTAGCACTATGACAGCAGGCAGGAATGACTTAGATTTATTTTCTACCATTCCTGTAGTTGGGAAATAGATTCCTTAAACTTTCTCACAAGTTTCAAAATCTCAACTGTGTGCAGCATATGAGTTTTACTTTTCTTTTCAATGCTGCTCAAGCTTTGGCTGGCTGCCTATTCTTTCCTATCCATGTTCTTTTTGGAAACTCCCTTCTCTATCCATTGTCTTCCTCTAGTAGCAGTGCTGGTAGTGTTCTCTTCTTCAATGCTAGGATGAAATGAATTAACAGCAGTATAAATAGCTGATAAATTACTGCATAACGTGAAGATTCACCAGCTGAATATGTGGAGAAGATCTCCCTATTTCTAATATAAATTCAGCATAAGTTATCGGTTCCAAAACCAGAAGGGACCATTCTGAGCATCTAGCCTGACCTTGTGTAGGATACAGGCCATTGGACTTCCCTGAATTAATTTTTGTTTGAATTAGACCATATCCTTTAGAAAAACATCCAATCTTGATTTTAAAATTTCCATTGCTGTAGAATCCATTACAATCCTTGGTAAATTGTTCCATTAGTTAATTACCCTCACCAATTAAAAAATCTTATTTCCAGTGTAAAGCTGTGCAGCTTCAACTTCCAGCCATTGTAACTCATTTGCCCTAAGTATTCTAGACTGATGAGCCCTTTATTATAAATTTGTTCCTATAGATTTTGTCCATATAAGTTATGATAGGCTGTGATTAAATCACCCCTGCACCTTCTTTTTAAGTCTTTCTCTGTAAGGCATGTTTTCCAATCCTTTATCCATTCTTGTGACTCTTCTCTGCACCTTCTAAAAGTTGTAAATATCCTTCTTGAATTGTGGACACCAGAACTAAATATAGTATTCCAGTAGTGGTCATACCAGTGCCCAAATACAGGGGTAATACAACCTCCTTTCTATTCAATACTCCCCTGTTTATATATGCAAGGATCACATTAGCTTTTTTCCACAGCATTGCTCTGAAAGCTCATGTTCAGCTGATTTCCCCCCCCATGATCCTCAAGCCTTTGTCAGACTCACTGCTCCCCCAAATAGAGTCCCTCATCCAATAAGTATGGCATACTTTCTTTGTTCCTAGATGTAAACATTTATATTTGGCCATATTTAAATGCATATAATTTACTTGCACCCAATTTACCAAGTCATCCAGATTGCTCTGTATCATGACCTGCCCCCTTCATTATTTACTACTTCCCCAATCTTGGTGTCCTCTGCAAACTTTGTCAGTAATTAATTTGTTTTCTTCCAGGTCAGTGGTAGTGCTATTAAAAAGAATAGCACCAAGAGTCAATCCCCATTGGAAAAATACCCATTCAGTGATGATGATTCCCCATTTGCAGTTATATTTTGAGACCCATCAGTTACCCAGCTTTTAATTAATTTGATGTGTGTCATCACTATCATGGTTGTCTTTAATTAATTCCATGCTTTTCAAGGGGGCTACTACTTATCTGAAATTTGGGTAATTCTGTATTCTCCATTCTTTTTTTTAAACAAGTGAGAGAATTACAAGCTATTTTGAGACTGACTCCTAGGATGAATGACCGTGAGAACTTTCTTGCATGGCTGACACTGTAGTGATAGCTGTCTCTCTTAAAGAAGGACATAACGCAATTGTGAAAAAAGAACATTCGGGGGAGGGGAAGCAATTTACTTCTATTCTGGATTGCCCTGCTGTTAGTGTGGACGTTTGCATGAATAACAGCCTTACCTCTCACAATCCATATTCTCCTTCTGCTTTGTCCTGTAAATCATAATCTTGTGTTTGACATTAAAAATTCAGCATCATAAATTCAGGCAAACACAGATTCAACATTTTTGAATTCACTACACGTTAAAGTAGATGGGGAAAAATGCATAAAACAGTAGAAATGTCTGGTTTAAACTTAAATTTATTTCCCAATTTAAGAAACTGGCCAGAAAAATTATAGTATATAAAAACATATAAATATGTCTATTTTGAAGTGTTGC
>ML675604.1:46637545-46963965 GCA_007922155.1 Mesoclemmys tuberculata
TCATGTTTTCTGGACCTTTAATAATTTTTGCATCTGACGAAGTGCGTTGCATCCAACAAAGTGGGTTTCTGCCCACGAAAGCATATGCCCAAATAAATTTGGTAATCTTTAAGGTGCCACAGGATTCGTGCTGGTTTACTAAAAACAGACTAACACGGCTACCCCTCTGGAACTAATTCATCATTTTTGTTGCTCTTCTCTGGACTTTCTCCAATTTGTCCACATCTTTCCAGAAATGTGTCACCCACAACTGGACACAGTATTCCATTTGAGGCCTGATCAGCATGGAGTAGAGCGGAAGAATTACTTCTCATGTCTTCTAACAACACTCCTGCTATAACATCCCAAAATGATGTTTCCTTTTTTTGCAACAGTGTTACACTGTTGACTAATATTTAGCTTGTGATCCATTATGACCCCCAAATACATTTCTGGAGTACTCCTTCCTAGGCAATTGTTTCCCATTTGTATGTGTGCAACTGATTGTTCCTTCCTAAGTGTAGTACTTTGCATTTGTCCTTGTTGAATTTCATTCTATTTACTTCAGACCATGTCTCCAGTTTGTGCAGATCCTTTTGAATTTTAAGCCTGTCATCCCAAGCACTTGCAACCCCTCTCAGCTTGGTATCATCCGCAAACTTTATAAGTGTACTCTCTATGCCATTATCTAAATCATTTATGAAGAGATTTAACAGAACTGGACCTAGAACTGATCCCTGCAGGACCACACTCACTGTGCCTTTCCAGCTTGACTGTCAACCATTGATAACTACTGTCTGGGAACTGTTTTCCAACCAGCAATGCACCCACCTTATAGTAAGTAGCTCCAACTAGGTTGTATTTCCCTAGTTTGTTTATGAGAAGGTAATGCGAGACAGTATCAAAACCCTTACTAAAGAAAAGATACACCACAGGCTATATGGACAGGACAAGAAGTGATGGGGTATGGATAGTTAGGGAGCTTAATTTATCATTTTCTTTTCTGGATTTGTGTTGTGTGTGTGGCAACCCTAACTACTTCACAGTGAAGTTTTATGGGTATTAAATTGCTAGTGTATGAAATTATTAATTGGAGTTTGGCAAGGAAGAGGTGAGGGGGAGATGAGAGGTCAGATGTGGTGGATCGTAATGCAGAGGCTGACAGATAATATTTTATCTGTCAGTAGTTGCGCATGATCTCTTGAATGTCATCCCGTGAATACAGATTCTTCTGTGCTGTAGGATAAAAATCTTTTATTCACACCTGGCTTCCATCAGTCACTCAGGCTTGAGTGCACTCAGCCTCCATCAATCAGTCTTTCTGTGTGTGCAGCACAAACTTTCAGTAATGGTTAAAATAACCTTCAATCCAACATCTCAAACAATTTCCTGTTGCACAAAATGTAGTCAGAGATTACCAAAAATATGGGTACGTGGAAAATATTTTAAGAAATATCTGTCAATAATGAAAAGTGGGACTATTACCAAGGAAAATTTCAGCCAGACCCAAGCTTCAATGACTTTCCTTTAAAATTTGTGAAAACAAACCAAACAAAAACTATACAGAAAATTCAAAATTATAAAAACTAACCCTGTGTGAAATTTCATACTGATTGGCCACCTATGTTTAGAAAGAAAAAGGAATTTATGCCCCATTTTAAAGCTCATTTTAGAAAACAACCCTAATTATGAAGTCACTACCAGATGCCACCATAATACAGAAATAACAAATTAACACAGGTTTATCTAAGAACCTAATCCTTGGATTTCATGTCAGTTTCAGTGTTAACAGTGTTAACTATTTAGCTGGGTGGTAAAATGATCAGCTGTGAAAATGCTTTTCACATAAATCCAGACTACCACCCATACCTTTCCTGGTGCCAACTGTCCCTTACACAATTGCAAAAACCTCCACCTTTTATAATGCTTATACTTTTCAATACAAATTTGGAAACAGCATAAACTGAATTAAGTACTAATAAATAAGAGAGGAGATATTGTAGTCATTGCATTGTTCATTTTCATATTTATTTCAGTATAACCTCCAATTTTAAATTTACCTGAAGCTAATGCAGAATCTCCAGACTGCTGCTTAGGCGTACAGAATAATATAGGAACCTAGCCACAGAATTCAGTTCAGGCTTGCTGTGGAGTACACAGAGCTTTCTTTGCAAGAGTGTAGCTGTTTATTATAGAAACATAGAATCATAGGAATGTAGGACTGGAAGGGACTTCAGTAGGTCATCTGGTCCAGTCCCCTGCACTGAGGCAGGACTAAGTATCTAGATCATCCCTGCCAGGTAGTTTGTATAAAGCCATTCTTAAAAACCTCCAAGGATGGAGATTCCACAACCTTCTTAGGTTATTTGTTCCAGTACTTAACTCCCCTGACATTTAGGAAGTTTTTCCTAACCTAAGCCTCTTTTGCTGCAATTTAAACCCATCACTTCTTGTCCTGTCATCAGTGGATAAGGAGACTAATTTATCACCCTTCTCATTATAACAACCTGTTACATACTTGAAGACTTCTCTCATGTCCTCCCCCCCACACACACACACCCTTTTGTTCTCCAGACTAGACAAAACCAGCTTTTTCAGTCTTTCATTGTAAATGATATTTTTCTAGACATTTAGTCATTCTTGTTGCTTTCCAGTGTGGTTCCCAGAATTGGACACAATAGTGCAGTTGAGGCATTATTAGTGCTGAATAGAGTGGAAGAATTACTTTTCATGTCTTCTTACAACACTCCTGCTAATAAATCCCAGAATGATGTTCGCCTTTTTGTAAAGCTATTATATTGTTGACTCAGATTTAGTTTGTGATCCACTATAAATCCCACATCCTTTTCTGCAGTTCTCCTTCCTAGGCAGCCATTTCCACTTCTATATGTGTGCATTTCTTCCTGAGTATATAGTACTTTCCATTTGTCCTGACTGAATTTCATCCTGTTTATTTCAGGCCATTTCTCCAGTTTGTCAAGATCATTTTGAATTCTAATCCCGTCCTCCAAAGTGCTTGCAACTCCTCCCAGTTTGATATTGTCCACAAACTTTATAAGTGTAAACTCTATGCATTATTCATGTCATTTATGAAGATACTGAATAGAACTGGACCCAAGACCAATTCAGTGGGATCCTAGTTGGTATGTCCTTCCTGACAGTCCTTCCTGGGCCTGACAAAATACATCCAAGAAGAATCCTAAGAAACTGGTTCAGGAGATCTTTGACCCATTGGCTTGACTGTGAATCACTGATAACTGCCGTCTGACTACAGTTTTGCAGCTAGTTGTGCACCCATCTTTTGATATGTTCATCTAAGCTAAGGACATATAACTGCATTTCCCTAGCTATGAGGGCATGTGAGACAGTATCCGAGCCTTACTAAAGTCAAGATATATCCCATCTACTGCTTCCCCCAGCCATAAGTCTTGTAACCCTATCAGAGAAGGATATTAAGTTGGTTTGGTCTTAACAAATCTGTTACTTGACTGTTTACTTATCATCTTCTAGGCGATTACAAATGGATTGTTTCATTATATGCTCCATTATCTTTTCCTGTACCAAAGATATGGCTGACTGGTGTATAATTCCCTAGGTTATCCTTATTCCTCTTTTTATACATAGTTACTATATTTGCCCTTTTCCAGCCCTCTGGGGTCTCACCTGTCCTCCATGAGTTCTCAAAAATAATTGATGATGGTTCAGAGATCTCTTCAGCCAGTTCCTTAAGTGTTCTAAAATGTGTCTCATCAGGCTTGTGGGGGTTTTTATATTCATCCTCAGTAATTTGACCTAGTTTCCACTTTTTATGACTCGTTCTAGAGTTTTGGGTTGTTGAGGATCTCCTGGTTAAGTCAAGAGTTTGATGATAGAGTCTAATATGATGGAATCTAGGTCTTGAATACTTGAGAGGATCATAGGGTTTATCCTGTGATAGAGGGAACCCTACTAATAAAAGGAAAATGAGATTAGTTTAAGCTGTCACTTAGAAATAAGGCACAAATTTTTCACCATGAGAGTAATTAAGTATTGGAACAACTTACTGTGAGTTGTGGTGGATTCTCCACCACTGACCATTTTAAAACAAAATCAAATGTTTTTCTAAAAGATGCACCTTAAAATTATTTTCAGGAAGTTCTTTGGGCCTTTATTTTATACAAGAGGTCTGACTAGGTGATCACAGTGGTCCCTTCTGGCCTTTGAATCTATGAATCCACAGAGAGTATTTGAGAAGGTAATCAAATGTTCTTGATTACCCATGCTGAAAATTCAGTTTTGTGAACAAAGCTAATTTCTTCTGTAAACTTGCTGGGTTTTTTTCACATGCTGGCCCCTATGTCTATTCAATATATGGATATGCATGTGCACCGTACAACTGAAACTAGAAAATCTTGCAAGTAGTATCCATTGGTCTGGGTCAGCATCTTGGATCATCTCAAGCTCAGCACCCACATTAGCCTCTGTTTTTGAGCTCTGTCCTTCTAAGAGACATTTTCACCCCAAAAGAGGATACATCCATGTTATCCCTTCTCTGACCACAAACCAAAGCTTCCTTCTGCTGACACTGACAGAACCATCAGTGAAGACTGATTCAGCCTTCCTTTAGCTGAATCTGATGTCCTGCATGAACCATCACCTCCTAGAGAGGTTAGCTCCGACAGGGCTTCAGTAGTTTGCTGGGCCATCCTCTGTTAAAGCAGAATCATCCTCAAAAGGGATCACTGGTACCCTGCTTTGGACCCCCAACCAGCATTTGCCCGATCATGCTGTCCCTATTGGGGTCCATGGGATCTTAATGCACAACACCCTAGATCTGTGCACTCTACCAGAGAATCACATTGTCCCTGTCCTCCTAGGCAACAGCAACTGGCTCCGCAAGGGTAGGTGGAAGAGGAAGATGACAAGCTCAGTATGCCAGTATCAATCATACCAAGAGGAGTATCTTCCTCATCCAATGAGGCAGTTACCCGATCTTCACTGTCCCCACCAGACGACCATAAACAATATCAATAGTTGTTATGGAGGATAATGGCAGAACTTCAGATCCCATTAGAAGATGTTCAGGATACGCAGCACACGCAGTTGGATGCCCTGCAGCCTACGGGACCCAGTCGGGTAGCTCTTCCAGTGAATGAAGCCATTATGGAACCTGCTAGAGTGTTATGGCATGCACCAGCAACATGTACACCATATCCCTAAAAGAGCTGAGAAAAATTGCTTTGTGTCTGCAAGAGGGACAGAATACTTGTTCACCTACCTTGCCCCAAAGTCCCTGACAGTACAAACAGCCACAGAGAGACTGAGGTGGCAACACACTAAAACTATCCCTTTGGAGGACAGAATGAAACAACTGGGCCTTTCCTTGTCCACAGATGTGGTTTTAGGATTTTAGAGGTGTTGCTGCTTGGATCTTTCCAGGGCTGCTTGTACTACTAGGGACTTTGGGGTAGGGTGTGACATTCTGGAGTTCAGAATCTCTAATTATGAGGCCCTGTAAACAAAATATGACTTTATGAACTATCCAAAGACAAACTTCCCCAGAAAGAAAGGCCCAATTCCAAACTCATTGAGGAAGATAGAATCGTAGCTAAAACCTCAGTGAAAGCTGCAGTTGGCATGGCCAGTACCACATCAAGATCTATAGTGACCACAATAGTAATATGGCAAGAGTTGTGGCTTCATCTCTGGGGTTCCCCAGAGAGGTTCAGAACTCCACTGAGGAATTGCCCTTTGATTAAACAAATTTCTTCTGTGAGAAAACAGATGAGTTTTTGCACTTACTAAAAGACTTCAGGACAACTCTCTGCTCCCTGGGCATTTATATCCCAGCCCCAAAGCGGAGGTGTCACTAATATGTGTATAAGCCAAGACCCTTCTGCAGTATTTCTACTGCTGAAGACTATAAAAATCACCACACAAGCATGCAGATCCCAAGATATGCAGTCCCACCCACCTTGACAACAGCCCCCCAACCTCATCCACTGGCTAATGGTTACTTTTGATTGGATGCGTGAGACTTGCAACCTTACAATGATGCCATCTCCACCTGTTTTCAGTGTCTGCTTTGGTGGCCTCCTAGGATATTCTGCCTACAACTGGGGAGCTATAACAACAGACAAAAGGATACTAGATATCATCCACTTTAGCTACACCATGAAGTTTCTTTCCCTACCCCCTCCAAAACTCCTTTCCCAGCCCCTCTTCAGGGAACACTCTTAAAAGGAGCAACTCCAACAGAAGGCAGACTCTCTCCTTTTTCAAGGAGATATAAAGTAAGTGCCACCTCAACATGAAGGGAAAAGGTTTTACCCAACTATTTCATAGTTCCCAAAAAAAGCAAAGAATGGAAGCCTATTCTCAACCTATGTCAGCTAAATATTTTTGTTTTGCAAATTAAAATTCTTCATGGTTATGCTGGCATGAGTAATTCCCTCCTTGGAAAAAGGAATATGGTTTGCAGCTCTCGATATGAAAGATGCTTATTTTCATGTGGCTATTCACCATCCCACAAAAGGTTCCTCAGGTTTCTGGTAGGACAGGAACACTACCAGTTCAGAGTACTCGCATTTGGGCTGGCAGCAGTACCCAAGGTCTTTATGAAAGTCTTTTCAGTGATGACAGCACAAATGAGACAAAATGGCTACACCATCTTCCTGTACTTCGACAACTGGCTTCTAGCAGCTGGATCCCATCTGGAAGTTCTGTCGACAGCCTTGTCCTTGCTCCACTTCCTGGGAATGTGCATAAACAAGGAAAAGTCTACTCTGACTTCCAAGCATCTCTTAAACTTTATAGGGATAGGCCTGAACTCAACTACAGTGAGGGCCTACCTCACTGCCTTGAGTAGTCTGATAAAACAAGTCTCTCACAAACCCTGAGCAACAGTCTAGGTCCATCTTTTTTTGCTAAGCCACATGCCTTCCTGTACTTACATAGTTCTGTTTGCCAGGCTGCATATCTGTTGCTGCAAGCCTGGCTCAGGGCAATATGTACACCAGACAGACATAGCTTAAACACCGCAGTGACAATCTCCATCAATGTCAGTGCTTCACTTACCTTATGGATGAACCCGAAACATGTGTATTGGAGTCCCTTTTCTGCCTCCCACATGACAATAATTACAGATGCATCCCTCATAGGTTGGGGAACACACAGGAGTAACCAATTACATGGCACAATATACGTGGACACCTCAGCAGGCAAGGATGCATATTAATCTCTTGGAACTAAGGTCAGTCAGACAGGCCTGCAGTGTAGTCCTATCATTCATGCGATCCCAACATGTCTAGATAATGTCAGACAACATGATGACCCTCTTCTGTTATAAACAAACAAGGAGGGGCAAGATCCCCTGGCCTCAGGTGCCTGGTGCACATGCATACCCACATGTGGAACACAGTAGGGACCATTCATCTCAAAGACCCTCAAGTTATAGGTAAGTAACCTCCATTTTTGCTTTTTTCCCTAAATGAATAATTATGCTGATTTTATAAGCACTGTGTTTAAACTGTAAATGCAAGAATTCTAAATATATTTATCTAGTTCTTCAATTTCAAATCTTTCCCAAAGACATTGTGACAAAAGGATTCTCCATTAGCTGCAGTGTAATTGGATTTGGCAGACTTTTAGTAAAATTGACAGAAGCTTAATTTTCTTAAGCTTGATTTTTTTTTTCTTTTATAAATTCAGGCACTGGAACAGCATTGCAGAGTAGATGGTGGCTATTCTGGAATTAGAGATGTTTATAGCAACCATCAAGGCCATGATGATGTGCAGCAGAGTTTCTTCCTTTCAGAGACCCTCAAGTAAGTTAGCAGGGACACTTTCATCAATGTAAGGTATCTCTACAGATCATCTTTATAGATGAGTACTTACCATCAGGAGTCTTGACATTCAGGTAATGTAAAATCTGACAGGAACAATAGACTGCTTTTTTTATGTGGCACAAAGACAGATTGCATTTTTATTAATACACTGAATTCTGTGACTTTTGGAAATATCTTTACCTCTGTTAAAGACCACTTGATACTTATTGTTAAGAAATTACATCTCACAGCTTTGATAGGTTCTAGTTATATACACAAATCCCACCAGACAAAATGGTGAAATAGTTGTCTTGTACTGAAAAGTTTTAGAGCAGGAAAAAAAGGAACTAACTTTCATGGTAAACTCATGCAGCTTTGATAAGAGAACAAGAAAAAGGTCTTCATTCTCTCCTAAGCTTTTAATGAAAGACTGGAAATTTTGCCTCAATCTTTACTCCCCCATTTTTTTCTATTCTTTGCCACTTAGTCTTGTATAACAGGAATGTTTCTACTGAAAATGTATTTCTCTAGTGAGTTTTTAATTTTGTTTCTATATATGTGGGAATTTTTAAAAGAGCATAATTTATTCTCTAGTATTCTGCCTTCCTAATACAATCTTTAAGTCAGCCATATAAAGATTTTGACCAATATAAGGATTGGTCAAACCATATAAGGATTTTGTCATGGTTTCTTGGAGATTTTTGCTCTCAACTATCATTAAGCCAGCAAAATTTCTTATTCTGTCAGTTGTAATAACCCAGTCTGAAACCATCTCCAAAACACGCTTTTTTGAAAGGGTAAAAAAAAAAAAAAGTCACCTCCCAACTTATTTAAATGAGAACATAAACTCTTCGTTATTAAAACACCACTTTTCCCTGATGATATTTTTATTTTTAAGAAAAAGGGGTTCACTTTATGTACAGAGGGCTGCATTATTCGCTAGTTTACTTCAAACTGCTGTCTTGCTTCAAAAGAGATTTTAATTACTACATCTCTCTCCCCCTCCCAAAAAAATCAAAAAATGCCTTACAGACAATAATACTTAATCAAACAACCTTTTTGCATCAGGAGGACTGAAAAGAGAAGCTTTTTCTGCAACCCAGCATCTCCCACAATTTTGCTACATATGAGCTATTCCTTTCCTGTCCACTGTTTCTGGAGGCAGTTCAAAGCTGAAGGACAGCCTGTGCTAGCCATGCTCCCTTCTGCCTGCCTGCTGCCAGATCATCTGCCTCCACAACGGCAATCAGTGGAGTTTTTCTGATTCCTGACCTTTCCTTTGTCTTTTCATTTTTATTTTGTTTTCAGGCTGTAATGAACCTTCTTTGGTTCTCTCCTCCCCTCCTCTGCTTAAACTGGGTATTTAGCGGTGCATGGCTGAAACCATTTGGGGTCCTCTCTTTCAGGGATGGCAGAGCAGCTACATGAGCATTGGGGCTAAGCCTAAAAGATGCTCCATCTGTGAGGCAGCTTTAACAGGCTTTACAAAGGGCAGATTATGCCAGCCTCTTAGCCAGCCAGAGAGCCCTAGTACCACTAGAGCATAGAGCTTTGAGTTAGACAGCCATGTTGGGACCCCATCCTCTCAAGAAACCCTGACTCCACCACCGAAAAGCCTGATCAGGAGACACAGAGCAGAACAGCAGGAGGTTGTAAGGATGAGGAGGACTTTTTTCAGCTGGCCAAGGAGGTAGGTCCTGGGGCAATTCAGGACCATAAGATACTAGCAGGGCTCCCAGTCCCACCCCAAGTTCTGAAATGAGTCCTAAGTGCTCTGGGGGTAGAAGCAGAGCTCACGATCAGTCCTGCCTTTCTCTCAGCTTGAGTCACTAGCAGTGAATTCCAAGTCTATAGGGGAGGACTTCAAGTAAGAACTTTCTAGAGGACACAAGGCCCTGCGTAAGGCTAGCCACAAAAGACCCCATCGAGAGCATAACCTGGTGGCCGTGCCTGCAAAACCCACAAAAAAATTTAAAATATCCAAAAGAAATAACAGGATAAGAAAAAGTACAAAAATACTAAACAGGTATTCGTCTACTGACCCAGACACCACCTTCTCTCCTGAGGAAAGAGAGCTATTGTCATATTGATTCTGAGCAGGACATGGAAAAAACGCAATAAAGTTTTCTTCCCCTTTGAGAAGCTTGTGCAAAAAGATTGTATCCATGATTCATCTTCAGCCTGCACAGGCCGTCAAGCCTTAGAGCAAATATCTCCCTTCCAAATCTTCTCCTTAGGCAGTGATTCCCCTGCATGCCTTTGAAGAAGTAATCTGGGGGAGAGGGAGTCTCCTGAAAAGGGTAAACAGATTAACAGCCATGTTCTCAGTTTCTGCAAGTTGCAAGACCAAAGAATGCTCTCACAAATGTGCCTTAGGTTGATGGGGCTTAGCTTCTCTAGCAAAGGATAAGGTTATTCCATCCAAAGAGTAATTATTCCCCAATGATCCAATGGTTAGGAAGGTGGAAGCCACCCTTAGAGCATCCATTGGCAGCCACAAATTTTGTGTGTCATGGGTGGAGGATCTTAAAGCCTGTAAGGGCAACAACCAACCCAACTTTACATCTATACTTAAGAAAACCTCTCTTGCAACAGCATTCATGGCAGATACTTCAATGGATGCTATGAGGTTTTCTGCCAGAGCCATGGCGTCCAGCTCAGTATGCATATGACTCCGTCCCTAGAAGGTAGATACACACTCCAAACAAGTCTTGTGCTCTTCTAAATTCACAGGATTTCTCCTCTTTGGAGACTAAATGGACAAGATAGTGGCTGAAAATGCTGCCAAATTTACGGTCCTTTCCCCTCTCCACTTAGTGCTGTAAGAAGGGACTACAATCCCACTATCAGACAGAGATGCTCCCTTTCATCCATCTTTCTCACAGAGGCTCCAGAGGAAAGATAACACATATCAAGGGAAAACTTTGAACCCAAGAGCGAATGGAAAACCTAAATGTGCTCCCACAACCTCCAATGAGCATGTGCCTCCCACCAGACCTGAGCTTGGAAGGCAGGGTTTCCCACTTCCTCAGGCTATGTCTACACTGATGACAGCAAAGTCACCACCATCAGATCGACTTATCTCGATCAATTGAGCACACAGTGAAGACCCGCTCAGTCAATCCAGAATTCGACACTGTTAATCCACCCCCTGTAAGTGGCGTAGCACTGCATTGACTGAACGTGGTTCCTGTCGGCGCAGTGCAGTGAAGACAGCGCACAGAAGAGAAGCACAGCAGTCAATGGAGTTACACAAGTTTTCTGTGTAGTTTGCATAACTCCGGTCGACTGCCGCCAAATCGCCAGGGTAAGTGTAGACCAAGCCTAAATGAGTAGCTTGTTTCTACCACTTATAAGTGGATGGAAGAGAGAGTGCACCAGGGCCATTCCCTCAAGCTAAGTGCTCCACCCTATCCCTTCCTCATCCAGTTGTCACCAGTGCCCCCACTAGTCATAACTGGTATGGTATGGAACCAGATCTTCTATCTGGACATAGGAGCGATAGAAGGAGTTCCCCTCCAAAAGAATACTTCTCAGGATTTTACACCATTTTCTTCATTGTTCAGAAGCACACTGAAGGAGTCAGGGCCATCCATGACCTCAAAAGACTAAACAAATGGATGAAGAAAACAAAGTTCCAGATGGAGACCCTACCTTTGATAGTGACTTCCCTATTTCAGAGGGGTTTCCTAACCATGGTGAACTTGGCAGATGCATACCTCCACTTTCCATTGTGACCCTGCCCCTGCAGGCTTCAGAGATGATTTTACAGCACAGATTACTACCAGTATCAAGTGTTGCCATTTGATCTTTTGTCACCCCAGGGTATTTACAAAGATGGTGGTGGTGATCATTGCCAGACTGAGATCCTGGGGTATTCACTGTATCCCTTTTTGGACAGTATTTCAATCAGACCTCCATCCCAGACCACAGCACACAGTGCCATGATCATTACTCTGAATTGTCTCTAAGTGCACAGATTTGTGATAAACACAAAGAAAAATTCCTTGATTCCCTCAGGAAGGATTATTCACTTGGGTGTGGAAATAGACATGTCCTCGGTGCAGATCTACCCATCACTCAACAGATTCCAGATGGTTCTGGATCCAGTATCCATACTGGTCAAGTGCAGGACCCCAGGTGTAGCTCAGTGCCTTCAGCTGCTGAGCCTCCTCATCTCGTGCATAGGATTACTACATGGCTGAGATCACACGTCAGGTGCCTCAGGGCTTTTCTTCTTAAAATATGGGACCACTCTGTGGGGCACATGTGATATCAGGTACTGGTCCCAAACCAGGTCATTGTTTCCCTGAGTTGGTGGACAGTTCTAGGCAGCGACTACAGGAGTCTCTGCATATAGTTTCCAGTCCCTGATGTTCTCATCACTGATGCCAGGCCTGAAAGGATGGGGAGCACATCTTGAACCCAGAACAGCGTGGGGGCATTTGGAGCCTCAGGCAAACGAACCATATTATCAATCTCTTGGAGTTCTAAACAGACAAACTAGCTCTTCTGAGATTCCAGAGCTACCTGGAAGGAAAGCATGTCCTGGTCTAGCCAGTCAACACAACCATTGCATGCATCAGCTAAGGAGAGACAAGAAGTTTAGCTCTACGTTCAGAGGCAATGGAGTTAATGGAATGGTCAGAAAAGATACTTCCTTTCATAAAGGCGATCCACATAAAAGGAGAGCTGAACCAAAAGGCGGACTGGCCATCACTATGTCAACAACCTACAATGGTGCCTAAATCGGGGGGTCTTCAATCTGACTGCACAGATTTTTGGTCTCCCTTCAGTTAACCTTCTTGCCAATCACAAGAATGTGAAGTGGCCAAATTACTTCCCTGAGGAAGCAGACCCTAAGTCCATGGGGACAGATGCTCTGTCACACAGATGGCCACATGGCACATATCCTGCCCTTCCCTCTCATATGGAAAATAATCCAAAAAATAAAGTAAAAAGAAGCAAAGACGGTAGTGCTATCTCCACACTGGCTAAGGAGATCCTGGTTCCAGAGAGGCATCCTTTACCAAGAATGATTCCTCCATGCAGACCCAGACAGTCTTCATCTGACAGCGTGGCTGTTGAAAAAGAAGTGTTAGCTATGCTTCGCCTATTTTCAAGTGCTAGAGACTCTGCTGTCTTCTAGGAGAGCTTCCTCATTAAAAGCCTATTCCTTCCTCTGGACCAAGTTAAGTGTTTGGTGTTGAGCACAGAGGAAAATCCAAGAGATCCTGGGATTCCAATTATTCTGGATGTCCTTCAGGAAGGAATGGATAAGGAGCTTCAGCCATGCACCACAGCATCCCAGGTGTCTGCTCTCAGTAGTGTACTGTTTGCAGGATCCTTGGGCTCTCTGGCCAAGAACCCTCAGTTATCCAGGTTCCCCCGAGTAGTTAGACTGGCCAGACAACAGAATTGTGGGAAATGCTCTGCTGCAGAATTGAAAATTTCTTACCTGATCTTTAATTTCTGTTATCGGTGTCTCCCACAATTCTACCCACCATGGATGGGTCTCCAGCTGAGGGTAAACATTTTATTTGAATAGTTACTGTATAAGCAAGGACTTACTGCATCTAGTTACTTTGTTGGCATTAGAATTATTTTTATAAATTATTTTCTACCAGTTTTTACACACCTTTGGAAAGAGTCATCTGGCAGCAGGCTGGAGAAAGAGGCATGGGGCTAGCACAGGCTATGCTACAGCTTTGAACTGCCTCCAGAAACTGCAGACAGGGAGGGAAGAAATTTTCCATTTTATTAGAAAGCTATGGAAATCCGAATGTTCCAAAGCTATTCTTATATGTTTTATAACATATTTTTAATGTTTTTGTTTACTTAAACAGTGGCACTGGTTTATTTAATTATATACTTTAAAATGATACAACATACCTACAGCTTTCAAATACTCTGATCTCCAGAGCCTTCTAAAAAGGAAAATTGATCCTTTCAATCCTTGACAGCCTTAGGAGCATTGTGTATTACTATTCCTATTACCAGGGAAGCTCCCCGTGTTAGCAACACTGCCTTTTCAGACAAACCTACTGGAAACACAGCCACAATGGAGCTGAAAGACGCAACTATGCTATGCACAGAATGACAAAGATGAAGAAAGATACATGGATTTCTAAAACCCATTTTGATTATATTTTGCTATAGAACTAGCTAATTTGTGTCACTTTGAAAAATGTAAAGTACTTTAAAAAGTTAAGTATGGTGGTAATAATTAAAAAATCAGCATTTGCCAACAGTTCCCATGCAGTGATATTTAAGATTGTACAATTTATATCTGTACTGCAGTATCTCCAATATCTCTGTGTATGTAAATGTTGTCTTCTTAATGGTGATATTCTATTACTATTAATATATTTCCATTTAGTAAACATTTATCAAAGGTATTGTTCCAAAGCTGTGTTTATTTAAATATCATGCCCTGAACCAAATCATGCTCTTATGAGTAAAGCAAACAGGATTTGACTCCAGGATATGTACTCTTTCTCCTTTATCAAAATAGGAGTTTCTGCATTACTACTTGCTACTGTCAAGCCTTGAAGCCAATGTTAATTGAGTAGTCCCCGTGCTTGGTGCCGAAACATTAGTAACTGTTAGTGGTTGATAATGTTTCGCATTAGGGCTACTACCTAATATTTCCATCGATAGAAGTGGGGCATTAATATTTACCTGTGCCAATGAATTACTTCCATCTTCCTCTTTTTTTTTTTTAACCTGAGGTTATGTCATGTTCTCTGCTTTCTCTTGCCAGGTACTTATACTTACTTTTTTCTGAAGATGATCTTCTTCCATTTGAACATTGGGTCTTCAACACTGAGGCTCACCCTCTACCAGTTCTTCACAGAGATGATGGAACGAAGGAAGAAAACCACAACTAAAACAATGTAACATTATACTTCGTTTCATTCCTTACAAGTTTCTTTCCAGTGTTGGGCACATGATGCAGTTTTACTTAACTTCTTGAGTTATTTTGAATTTTAAGCCAACTGTTTTGCAGTCTGTTATGTTTACCAGTAAATATTTATGAATGAACCTAAATTCATTGCAACAAAACTTTTAATCTTATTTATCCAGCTGAACCACTTCTTTTTTTTAAAGAAATCTGATGTCTCTAGATTTCATTAAGCTGCAGTGTCATCTTTGCCAATTAGAATAGCATGTTACTTGTTTCCTATTACACTTTTGATTTGACTGCAAAATTCTTTCCTCCTCTGTGAGGAGATGTCTGCTTTGAGCTGTAATATTTTGCCATGTTGCAAAAAGCCATAATGAATTAAGTATAAAGAGCTTTTTTCTTTTTCATTCTATGTTAATTTGTTTTGTCTGTCATCTGAGACAAATCTTGTAACTGTGACAGCCTCTTCTTATGCGGGTCTATCATTAATTGGTAAAATATCTTCTGAAGTATATCATCAATGAAGTCTACGTAGGAATAGTTTCATCTCATGTAGACACAATTCTGTTCAAAACTGCAGTGTACTTTGAAGCAAACCTAAACATTTTTACAAATCCATTACGTTAGTTGATGGACAGATCCTAGTTCTTATTAAAACTCATCTTTTTGTTTTTGTTTTGTTTAGACTATCACTGCAAACTGAATTGTTTCTTCCATTTTCTAATTAGAGTTACTATCATTTCTATAATCAGTTTGGTATGAGCAAAATAAACAATTTGCAAAACTGGCATCATTGAATTATTAAAAGGGAATCGTATCTTGTTGTTTATTGTAATACGTTAGCTTTTTCATGTACGTAATCTGTCAGCTTTTTCATTTGACTGGATGTGTGAGATAAATGAGATGTTATGAAATTCTTTCTAAAGTTAGGCTGTGAATTATTCCAAGCAGAGAACGAGAGATGATTTTTTAATCTGTTGTGATCTTACTTTTCAACAATTCCATTGGGTTTATATTGTGACCTAAGACAGTCATCTGGAACAAAGTAGTTTAATATAGATTATCAGAAAAGAAGTTCTGAATAGCTCAAAGGAAACTTCTCTTCTTTAAAAAAAAACATATTATTTGCATTGGAAGATGGAAATTAACTAGCACAGAATTAGTACATTTTGGAAGCACCAGAACTGTTTCTTCCAAGGATAACCAAAGTTATAGAAATGCAACGTTTAAAAGTATTCTTCAGACATAAGAACTAGATGACCAATAAAGGCAACCAACATGCCAAAAAAAAGTTATATTAAGTGGAGTCACCAAAGGGTGACAATTCCTTTTCTAGTGAGATGTATTTTGGAGTAGTTTACATAAATAATTCATAGAGATATTAGGAACATAACTTTTTATTTGCAGACAGGATGACTATACTGTATGTTCAGAGCAGGATGTGACCCCTGGCTTCCCAGCATGAAAAAGCACCCTATTAGGTGATGTGACTTCAAAGAAGCCAACATGGTTAATTCTCAATTTTCTTTTAAGTAACTGCATACGATGACTCAAATGTCTTGCATAGTCATTTAGGCACTGTGTTTCCCCAGTCATAATTAGGTGTAGATCTTTTTTCACAAAAGAACAAGACCATTTTTTTTCCTTAGCGGTGGAACTGCTGCAATCGTTTTTTTCAGGTAAAAATTAGGGACAAAAGAAACTTACCACCATTGTGTCCTACCTTTTGGAGCAAATCCATATCCCTTCCTTTGTAGCTGCAGGTGGCCCTTTGCAGCTACATGTGTAGTTCCACGGGATACAGAAAAGGGTGTGTATCCCACCCAAGTAGCCTCTGTGTTTCATGGAGGAGCAAGGCTGGAGTATCCACTGCTATGCTGATCCTCCTTTGCGTTTCGGTGGGAGCATAAAGCCTCTGTCACTGGGCTAAGCTTGCAGAGAGGACCTGCTGAGGGCTACACAACCTGGGTGTGGAGGGAAATTCCTGTGCCCCAAGCACGTCTGCCTAATGACCAGCCTGGCTACTTTTAATCAGTGCTAAACTCAGGATATGGGCCTTTATTACCAAAATTTGTATTGGTGTGTTAGTTCATTTAACAAATATCAGTGGCAAGGTGTTCACATATTTTAGGTATCTTGTATTAGATGATCCTGGTTCTGTTAAAATGTGTGGTAAATCTCCCATTTAGTTCAGTGGGCCAAGCTTTGTATCATTTGAGGATATTAATTGTCATCCTGGTCATTATGAAATGCAGCAATATAGTGCCAGGTGTTTTTAAAACGAATACAAGTCCATCTAATTTTGGAGTAAAACTAATTCTTTTCATTTCCCTGTGCTCCAAAAAAAATGGCAATATTGAATTTTTATCCAGTTATTCTGAGTCCGTAAACTTCTTGTGCTGCCTGCTGTGTAAGTTTTGTGTGCGCGCTTCTGTGCATCTGATTTCTTTTAGTCAGATAATAAAACCAATAAAATCAGAAAAATAGTATTTTGGAGAAATAACATTTTGTAAACTTGGTTTTTACATTTTCTTGATCAGGGTCAACTACACCCTTAGTGAGCTTGGGACAAATTGGGGAAAATTCATTGTACATGCAAATTTCTCTTACTACAGACAAAGAAAGGTAAAGAATGCAAAATGATTGTGTAAATTGGGTTCTAAGTGTTTAGATATTTAAATTTCATGTTGATTTCCCAGGAACACAGAAATTTTGAAGAATGTAATTTTTCTGGTTTGAGAGTTATGATTTGAAAGAGCACAAAGTCGGTATGTGATTCTGTTACTGACAAAGCGTTTGGTATTCAGGTGTACAAACTGCACTGTACTGTACCTTTTGTAAACTAATGTAAGTAGACAAGAAGATTGTACAACATGTAGAATCTGCCAACTGTAAGAAAACCCTTTTTTTTGTAAATTCAGGAATATTGATTTTTTTAAATAGAACCCAAAACACCAAAGTGTGAAATGTTATAGTGATCACCATTTAATCAGTCCACATTTACCAGCAGTTACCACACAGCTAACATGGAGATGCTACTGTATTTTCCTAGTACTTACAATATTAAATTAACTGTGCAGAAACTGCCGATTGAAAGCCACTGTATATGTAACTGAAATTCACATGGAAGAGAAACTGTTCAATTTTGAAAAAATGTAAACAGTGTATCAAATATCATTGTAAAGACATTGCCTAAACTCTCATTCCTTTCAGCATATAACAGTTCAGTTAAGTTTACATGTTAAATTCTAAATGGTGAATAATTTAAATGGCACTTAAATTAAGTTTCAGAAACAATTGTTTTGATAGTTTGTGAAATGAATATTGCATATGTTTGTTGTATGACAGTTCTACAATACCCAATAACCCACTGTTTCTATGGTGACTTCATCATATGTATGATCCATTTCTGTACATTAAATTGTTTTTGATTTGTACATATTCCATTTAGTCTTTTCCACCTTTATATAAATCTCTGAAGTTATGGGGGACATAGCAGATCAAGATGCTTAATTTTTAAGAATTATATTTGTAAAAATTTCTCTATTGTGAATAAAGTCTTTTAATATATCTGTTCATCTTGTTACAGTTTATTCCCTGTTTTACTAAATGGTTGAAGGTGCTGTATATTGCCAAAATTACAGTAAGTATTTCAAAGGTTTGCAAATAAGTGCAGAAGTAAATGCAGGAATCCGTTTCATAGACATGGTTGGGAGGCTGTTCTGCTGAATTCTGATCAGTAGTTCTGATTAATGCAGAATACTGCTAATCACTTGTTACAATATTGTAATTAGTCAAAAAGCACCAATTAATGTTTGTGAAATAGGGTATAAAATTGCTGCCATAACTAAAAGCTATGGAAACTAAATCAGTCCTATTGAAGAAATATCTATTGGTAACAAAAAAAGAAAAAGTATGGTTACCGACAAAAAAAAATTTAAAAAGACAGGAAACTAGGAGGACAGAGATGACAGGGGAGTCAGGAATGATCTAAAAGAAGGTCAGTTCTGAGAATAGTCAATATATGCTTGCTGCAGGGATCACAAGCAGATTTCAGCTAGCTCCCATTTAGGTATACGGTAAACACTGCAGTGGAAATGACAAGGCTGTCACATTGTCCAGTGTTACATGTTCATGTAATGAAAAGTTATAATTAGTATAAGCAGTAAGGATAGATCGACAGTTGTCATAGGAACGGTCACTGTGTTTTTTACCTTTTGAATGAGGGTGATTAAGATCGCAACCTTAATGTTGAATTAACAGAGATTTTGTTTAATATATTTTAGCTTATTCTTATTTTCTTTTTACTGGAAAGCACCACAGTCAGCTCCAAAAATATCTGGTAAGGTAATTAATTATGATTTTTACAGGACATACTTATTTAAGACTAAAGGCTTCCTAATTTAGATACAGTATTCAGTTTTTTTTAAAATTAAGTTATTTCAGATAACACTGGACAACAAATTATTTCAAAAGTGTTGCTTCCTCAGAAATTTTTTTAGATTATGCTAGACCGCTTGAAGCTGAACACAAATATAATTTCAGATTACTTGTATCATGTAGGAATTTGGAGAAACAAGAAGTTGACTTTTATTGAATGTAATGCGTTTAATTGCATAACAGTGCTGACGCTTTGCAATAGTTCAACTGAACTAAAAATGTTTTGTTGATGATTTTCATTCATACTCAGTGTCTGAGGCTTCCAACAATAATCAGCCAGCATTGTTGGATTCCAGTTTTCCTGATACTGTTTTTCCATGATCGCAATGTCCTGGTAAAACCTTTCACCATGCTCGTCACTGACTGCACCAAGATTTGCAGGGAAGAAGCCTAAATGCGAATGCAGAAAATGAATCTTTAGTGACATGTTGCACTTCATGGTTTTGTATGCTTGAAGCATTTTGTCAACCAGCTGCACATAGTTTGGTGCTCTGTAGTTGCCAAGAAAATTTTCAACAACATCCTTGAATGCCTTCCATGCGATTTTCTCCAGCCCTACTAGAAGTTCTTCGAACTGCCTGTCATTGATGACCTGTTTGTTTTGTGCACCAACAAAAATGCCTTTCTTAATCTTGGCATCAGTTATTCTGGGAAACATCAGTCTCAAATATCGAAATCCTACACCTTTCTTGTTCATCGCGTTCACAACATTTTTCATTAGCCTGAGTTTTATGTGAAGAGGAGGCAAAAATATCTTTGTCGGGTCTACAAGTGGTTTATGTGCCACACTTTTCTGCCCTGGAACCAACTGCTTATGGAGTGGCCAGTCCTTTTGAATGTAATGAGACTTTTTAGCACGGCTGTCCCATTCGCAAATGAAACAACAGTACTAGGTGTATCCGAGCTGCATTCCTAGTAGCAGCGCGACTTCTTTCAGATCACCACTGATGTTCCAGTTGTAGTTGCTGTACTGTATGTGTTTCAACAAAACTTCCATATTTCTGAAGGTTTCTTTCATGTGTACTACATAGCCGATTAGTATTGAAGGGTGGACATTGCCATTGTGTAACAACACAGCTTTCAGGCTTAATACTGATGAATCAATAAAAAGACACCATTGTTGTGGGTCTTGCTGGCAACCCAAAGCAGTGAACAGCCCATCAACGTCGGTGCAGAAACACAAATTATCAGCCTGACCAAAGAATTGTGTCAAATCTTCTTGGCAGCTGTGAAAGACAGAAATTTTTGTGCCTGGTGACAGCAGACCTCATCCTTGTAGTCTTGAACCCAGTAATTCTGCTTTTGCCTTTGACAAACCCAAGTCCCTGACCACATCATTTACCTCAGATTGAGTTATCAGATGAGGCTCACTCAATGTAAATGGTTCAAAATCTGGATCAGTGTCATTTTCCATTCCTGGCTCGTGCATTATGGCATCTTCGTCTGCTGCCTCTAGGCTCCAGGTCTCTGGTGGCTTCAGTACTGGAAGACTGTTGTCTTGTGGCACAGGTCTCATGGCTGAAGGGAGATTGGGGTATTCAAAGGATTTCTTGTTTTTAGCAGAGAACACAGACACATTGGTCAGACAGAAGTAACAGTCTGTCACATGATCCTTCTGCTCTCGCCATATCATCGGGACAGTGAACGGCATTGACTTCCGAGTACCTGAAAGCCAAGCTCTAAGATCGACAGCGCATGTTGCGCAACAAATGTGAGGAGCCCAGGCTTTGTCCTAATCACCAATTTTACAGCCAAAGTAGAGCTCACATGCTTTCTTAATAAGTGCAGTCATGCTCCGTCTTTGAAGTTTAAGCATATATTCACCACAAATGTAACTGAATGTATTGTGGCTATTGCGACATTGGTGAGACATTTTGCTATCACGAATCCTCCTGAAAATATAGTTGCTTTATTATTGTGAGTACACACAATATGCTATGCACATAGAGCATGTGCATCAACATGAATGCAAACTGATATAAACACAATGCATAGAACGGTGTGTGCGAAATGCTTTTATGGCCTTTCTAAAACTTGTCCTGCCGGCATCTGCCCTGCCTAAGCCTTAGCATTCCCACTGCATGTTGTGTGGCCTGCACTAGATGCAGTGTCACTGCATGCCCAGGCATGCTTGGACATAAGATAGAAAACTTTTCAGCTTACATTGTGAGCAACATTTTAATAGACTTAAATTATTAATTGAAATAACAAATATAGGCCATTTCAAAAAACGGTACGTGATTTTTGTAATCAGCAGCCCAAAATCCATAAGATACACCCAAAAGTATTCAGGAAGCAAAATCTTCATTGTCCAGTGTAATGTATCTGCCCCATAAATCACGTGCCAATACATTGTTTTACATCTTTCTGGTTTTTTAAATGCAGTTGTCTCCCTGTTGCTGTCTGACAGTGCAATAGGAGAAAGAGCAGACTGACTAGATACAAAGTGCTATTAAATGAAAAAGGGAGTAGGTCCTGCATTGAAGAACAGCTTCCAGATCCAAGGATTGGGCCCTTGGGCTTCAGAATTTTATATCTGAATGGTTGAAAATGTCGAAGGGAACGTCTATACTGCAATTAAATACCCACAGCTGGTCCATGTCAACAGACTTGGGCTTGGACAAAGGGGCTGGTTAATTACTCAGGCTTGGGCTGGAGCCCAGGATCTGGGACCCTCCCCCTCATGAGGCCCCAGAGCCCGGGCTCCAGTCCAAGCCCAAAAATCTACACAATTAAACAGCCCCTGAGCCCCACGAGCCTGAGTGAGCTGGCACGGTCCAGCTGTGGGTTTTTAATTGCAGCCTACAAATACTCTGAGATGCGATTACTACTAACTTCTGATCTGAGTTTTCGGTGTTTGTCTGTGAATGACTGTAGATATTGAAAGTCATGCTGTCATTTTACATAACTGCCTAACAATTCCCATTAAACTGTAAATGGATGTTGGTGCATGATCTCTTGATCCACTTTCAACCCAATACTACCTTTTCTTCCTGCTTTCACTGAAATGCAGCCTTATCTATGAACCAATAAATGCAGCGAACAGACTTCCCTTCCACACTAAATTACTCCATTCTGAAGCCTCACCCATGGCCCTTGTGTCTCTGCCGTCATCAACTACTCCATCTTCATGGGCTATCCTTCTGTATTCAAAACCACTCTTATAATCTTTCTTTTTGAAAAACTCCTAACTTCCATCCACTCTCCACCTCATGGCTGATTTCACTCAGGCATTTAACCTTTCACAGTACAGATATTGACCTTCTACTTGTGGTTAATGACCTACATCTCACTATTGATCCTTTTCTCTTCTCATCTTGAGCACTGTGCTTTTTTCACACTATTGATCAGAGTAGCACTAAGCTACTATTATGCTTGAGTACCTCTGGCATAGATCCAAAAAGCAAAATTCTTTGTAGGTGCCACTTTTTATTGTATTGTCAGTAGATTCTGATGATAAAACTAGTGTAATCACGTCCCTAGCAATATTAACCCAGTGCAAAAAGGATTCTCTGGTAGCATAGAACCTCCTCAGCGGCCATTCCCTGCTTTTGGCATCAGAGTCATGGCCAGGATGTCCTTATGGTGTGCCTGTCCCCAGCTGCTAGTTCAGCCAGTTGGGGCTGTTAGAACATCATGAGGCTGCAAATGGAATTTTAGGGCATCAGCCCTAACACAGTGGCTCCAAGAATGGGAGTGCTAAAGTGACTCTTCTTTGAACAGACCCCTTGACTTACACTGAATGATTCGTGGACATCTGGTGAAATACCTTCAGCGTTCTCTCCTGCATTGGTTTGATGTCAAAGCACATGGTGGAAGCTTTACATCTTTGTCTTGTCTCCTCTGCTATAAGATGCCTCAAGGCTTTGCCTTTGGCTTTCTTCTGCACCTGAACGTGTTACTCAAGTGGATAAAATATTAGTACTGCAAATGTATAATGAGGAACAATCCTCCACCAGCAGGGAAGTGATCCAAATTATATAATCAGTCTTTTCCATCTCTGGATTCTGTTAGCCCATTGATATCTTCAGCTGTGGAAACCATTTCTGTTTAGCTAGCACCTGATACATTAACTCACTTCTGTCCCTCCTTTCCTTCTGATGATTGCTCCAGAACATATCATAACTTCCTGATTGCAAATGCTTCAAAGAATGAAGTTCCTCTCCTATGAAAAGTCTCTTGACTTGGTCACTGTCTTTTATTCAAACGTTAACCTTTACTATTAGGGGTAGAAATCACTGTAAACATTTTTCTCCATCTCCTTTGTGGTAATCTACCTTCTGCTGGAAACATTGCCATAAATACTCTGCTGAAATCTTGTGTTACAACTGCCTCTTAACATCTTAAATCCCTGACTTCAGAATAGTGTATACAAGCAGGATCATATTATTTTCTATTGCAATTTCTCATTCTTCCTAGCTCTCCAAACCCATTTCAAGCTATTAAGCTGTGTGAAGACATCTTTTTAAATCTCTTCTTAAAGCCCCTTTCTTCTCCATTAGCTTACAATGGACTCTGAGTATTGTGTGACACTCTATATCAAGTGTGCAATTCAAAAATAGTTTATTGTATTGATCTCAGGCACAAGCTGATGGATGAACAAAAAATGCACAACATTTTTTGCCACTAAGTCTTGGTTATGGTGTGTGGGGGGTTTTTATTGCTACATAACTTTTCTAATTTTCTAAAATTCAAAAGTGCTCTCTGTTCTTTCAGTCTGCAGCTGTTTGCTTATCTTGCACTGATGTGGGTGTGTGCCCTCAAAAGTTTTAATTTAGGGTTCAGTAATTTTATTGATAAGACATCAAATAACCAGGCTCAATCAGTTTATTAATCAAAGATAGAGCAGCACAATACAGATTAGTACATATTTGCCTACCTGGAGAGTGGGCTTGCAGATCAAATCGTCACTTTGTTTCAAAAGTATGAGCTCATCTTGGCTCATATTTATACCCCTTGTTTATAACCTAATAGAAAGTTCCACTGTATGAGTACAGACCTTACGTCTTCTTATCTAGCACAAAGACATGTATACCAGTACCCTAGCATCTGTGCTAAGTGCACCGAGCTCATTGTTCATATTTGACAGGCATAGTTCCACGTACATTGTGTTTCTGATAGTTCCTATATGTACAAGGAACGGGGGCTATACACAGTTTACTTACTAATAAATTTCCACTCTAAAATATAGAATATGTACAAGGCATTCTGGAAATACAGTTTGTGGTTATACAACTTAGCATAAGTACAAAACCTTCTATAAATATGATATTAGCTAACAATTTATCATTTTTCTCCTTGGTATAATTTCACTGTTGGAAAGTTAAATGCAACATACACTCATACTGGCATTAAGTGTTTTCCCCCAAAATAAAACAACATGTAAAACTTTTGTGCGCTTACATAAATTTAATATAGAAATACATAACTGTTGAGAAGTTTCTCGGAGAATTTAAGCAGAAGTAATTGAAGACTTTTTAGCTTCTATTCACTTCTTAAAAAATAACTTTTTTTCTTGTGTAATCCTAATTGTTACATTTTATAGAACAATTTTTAGTATCCAAGGGAGACATCATCATCTGTGAGATGAGATTATCTATGAGATTCAATTCAACTCTAATGAAATGCAGCCAAAACTGGCATGGGATGCAGCAAGTAGTTGCTATTCAGGGCTGGAATTAAAGAATACCAGATGCCCTGAGAAACTTTAAGAAGGCAGAAAGTAATTATCCAAAATAGCAAAAAAGTCTAACATCTGAGAGAAGTTTAAATGTTAAACAGCTTCTTCCCCCACCTAGACTCTGGCATCCATCCCTTCACTATCAGAACCACTACAACATAAACAACAAAAGCATCAGAGAATAAATAGGGCTTGTTGTATGGACTGGAGATTAACACATACGGGCTTGTAGTGAATGACTGCAGTAACTAATAGCCCCTCATTGAGAATTCTCTGCTTCCAGCCCCCTCCTCTGTAAATCAGGGGCATACTAGCTCACGTGCCTTAGATCTCAGTTGCTACAGTGTCTCATGACTAGAGGAGTGGCCTTTAAAATAATCAGAAGCTAACTCTTTTAAGGCTTTAAGAGCAACATCTTAAATTATACCCAGAAATGACCTGGGAGCCATTGAAGCAGACCAAGCACAACTGTCATATCTTTTTAATAAAGTAATATAATAATACCCAACTCTTATTTAGCACTTTTTCCGTCGATAGATCTCAAAGGCACTTTACGGTCTTTCATATATTTATCATGACAACACACCTGTAAGCAAGGGAACTATCCCAATTTTTAGAGAGGACAAACTGACAGAGAGAAACTAAGTGACTTGCCCCAGGTCACACAAGAAGTCTGTGGGAAAGCAGGGCTGCTGCAATGTGAAGAACTGGTAACACCTCCAGATGGTGTCACACCTAGGACTCCTTTTCTGGAGCAGCCTTCTGGAATACGTACCTCCCCACCTCACAGAATTTGGCACATTTGTGGAACAACATTTGAGACGCGCTTGGAGGTAGCTGGTGAGTCACCCTATGTGCAAGCATATTCCTCCTACAAACAGCGATTCTGTTGTCTGCATCTTGTAAATCACACCGAGGACTGAGGAAAGCATTACTTCCTAGCAGGAGTCTTTTGGTCTCTTTTGAAAGTGGTTCCTTAATTAGCTACTCATGTTTTTCATGTCATAAACTGTTCTTCAACATTCTGTAGACCTAATTTCAACAGAAACGAGCACATCTTAATGCTGCCAGCTAATACCTAATGTTAAATTATTTCTGGCAAGGGGGATTGTAGAGAAAATCCATTTTTTATAAGTTGATCTTTCCTCTGTGCTTACTTGGAGTGCATTCTGTAGCTGGACAAACAATTGAATACGTTCTTTTGTTTTCTACAGTCCCAAAATTAGTATAGTTGTACAATAATATGTCTCTGTGCCTTTTCGAATGTCAGGGTAGTTTCCTTTAAAAAATGGTTACGGTCCACGTGCAACAACTTTTCTCCATAAAGGAGAAAAGTTTAAATGAATGTGCACGCAAGATAGTATAGTAACTTAAATAAATCTAAGGCATTTCTATATCCAGATGGTACTGAGGACTATCCCAGAACCCACTGTGAGGTGTAATTTGATGCATTGTACCACAGATCTCAACACATAATTCTTCTGTTCCAATCTAAAAGGCAAGGAGGAAAAGACATGGTATAGTCTCATGCTGTTATCCGTGAAGCATTTTCTGGTAGACTGTTGAGAGTTGGCTGTTCACATGATGCTGGCTCCTTCGGGATGCTCATAGTTGCAATTCTTTAGATGTTTTGTGGTAGACTGACTCTTCTAACATCATATAAGCAAAATTTTTGTAGTGGGTCACAAAGAGTTCTGTGCAGCTCAAAAGTTTGTCTCTTTCAGCAACAGAAGATAGCCCAAAGACACATTTTCCTGTCTGAATTAAAATATACAACATGAATTCCTGGCCCCACGGACGTCAATGGCAGAACTTCCTTTGATTTTAATGGAGGCCAGGATTTCACCTGCAAAGAACAATTTCATGAAATTTTACAGGCCTATTCATATTGCTCTGTCTTAAGGATCACTCCATGTAAGCAAAAACTAGCCCTTCTCCGTTCTTTGGTAACCTATTATAAAGTGGCTGATTTATGTTTTAAAAGGTTGTGATTTTTAAAATCAGGTACAGTGGTTATTAAATACCTCCTATTTTATCTTAGTAGTATTTGGCTAAGTAAATTATCAGTTTTCTTATCATCCAAAACCACACTATATCTAGCTAACACAAATCCATACCTTCAGATTTCATTTGTTTTCCTCCCTCAATGAAGTTTAGTGTGTATTAGAATTTTTTACTTGTGGGACTTCAAACTCCAAAAAATAAAATTTCCCTTCTATCAATGTCAGAATATTTCTGTTTAACTTTTGAGGCTTTGTTCTCAATCCATGAGCATGCTTTAATGTTGGGGTTTAAAAAAAAAAAAAAAAAAAGAGAATGCCATATGTCATGCAGTAGAATCTTGCTCATATCCACCTCTTATAAGTTGCACACAAAACTCAGTAGCCTTTTTTCCACTTCTTAATACCAATTCAATATAGCTGTAGTGAGATTCTTCATTAGTGGAACTTCATTACTTTTATAAAATATATTTACAGAACACTTATTAGCTTGCTATGAAAGATTATAAATTAAAATTAAACTACATTTGTCAAATAAGTAAACAAAGATCATTTTGTGATGCATTAACAACAATCATTTATGCTATATAATACCATCAATTTAGATAATTCTACAGACAAGTTTTCTCTCCTGAAGATTTTGCATGTGAAGACAGATAAGATAAATGGAGGTGAGTCACTGGACAATTTTCAGACAAGTGGGAGAGCATAGGCAGATTATTGGTGAGAAGAACAAGGCAGGGAGTATTCATAGAAGAAATGAGACTTATGGGGGGGATGTGAAAAGAGAGGACAATATGTGGACAAGGTGTGGAAAGCTTTTCCTAGGGACAGCCTATCAAGGGACAGATCTCCTTGACAGTCCCTGTCACCGAGGCACCACTTGCCAGTGTGCAGGCGGTCCCTGGAGTCCAGGCCACGCTCTCCAGGTCAGAACACCACCACATTGGGCTCTTGCCACCATTCTCCAGAGGACTGGCACCAAGCAGAGCACCATTATGGAGCTGTGGGTCGACACGGATCACCGGACTCACAATGCGTTTCCCCAACACTGCGATCCTGCTCACCTAGCCCATATAGGAAGCCCAAGGATAAGAGCCGGTCCCGTCACACCCAGCATTCAGGCTCCTCAGGCCACTCACCGGTGCCGGTGCATCAACAACGCATTTTGCATGGCACTGCAAGGTATTCAGAGACAGCTACACTCTGGCCGTCGGATAGCAACACCTCATCCTTGGACAAGGCAAGTCCAGGCTAGGCAAGCCCCGGCTCCTGTGCCCTGGTTCACCACAGATCTACCAATGGGGGCATGTCTGCAAGGCCAATGGCCTGGACCATGGCTGTACTGGTGGGGGTTTCCCTGTGGGATTCAGCAGGCCAGTTCTGTGAGAGAAATGTCGGTACCATAATCTTCCATTCCTCAGAATGTGGCACCACACCTGGACACGGACTCAGACCTTGAAGGTTTATGCACCTCGTGCCCCAGCGATTCTGCTCTGCTCAGAGCAGAGGCCCTTCCCCAAGCTCAGTTACTGGCCTCTTCCTCGTTATCACCAGATGAGACGGTTGTGGGACCCTTATCTGTGGTGCCAATGGACAATTTTAAGGCATACCTGGACTTATTAAGAAGGGTCATCTCAAAATAGAGGAATTGGATGAGCTGGTCAACGAACTATTTGGAATATTGGCCTCGGCAGCTCCCAATAGAGTGGTCCTCCCAGTCCCATGAGGGGGTTGTCAAACAAGCCAAGACCCTGTGGCAAGCCACAGCCTCCCTGCCCCCCGCTTCTAAGAGGGCAGAAAGGACGTATTACGTACCAGTGAAGGGATTTGAATATCTCTACACTTACCCTGTGCTGGGATCCTTGGTGGTCACAGCTGCCAATGAAAGGGATAGACAGGGGAAAGTCAGATCAACTCCTAAACATACAGACAAGAAGAGACTCGATTGGTCGAAAAATTTATTCCACAGCCAGCCTGCAACTACAAGCAGTGAACCAACAGGCACTGCTTGGAAGATATCACTTTAATATCTGGCAGTTGCTGGAGAAGGTCACAGACTCATTGTCCCACTCCTCCAAACAGGAGTTTAAGGCCATCTTAGAAGACAGGAGATCAGTAGCCAGGGCATCTCTGCAAGCTGCTTCCAGTGCAGCAGACTCTGCAGCCAGGACGATGGCCTCAGCGATATCAATGAGGCAGACGCCATGACTACAATTCTTGGGTCTCCTGTTGGAGGTCCAGCAGTCTATTCAAGACCTCCCTTTCGATGGCATAGCCCTCTTTGCCGAGCAGATGGACTCCAGGCTGCATGGCATGAAGGACTCGAGGGCTACCTTGAGATCACTCGGCCTTTATACATTTTCCTCTTCCAGGAGGCACTTCAAGCCCCCACATGAACAGCAGTGTGGGGATTACCCCCACAGAGACTCCTATAAGAAGAACAACAAAGGTTACAAAAGGCATCAGGGCTGCTTGTCATCTGCCGGTCCTTGACCGGGCTCTAGCCATCATAATCAGAGTGGAAAGCAGGCCTTTTGAAGGTGCGCCCAAGGGCAACCTACCAGTTCTATCTGTGGATCCAGCCCTCCTTCTGTTTCCTTCTCATTTAGCCCATTTCCTCATAATCGGGATTACCATAACATCAAACAGATGGGTGCTCAGCATGATAGCTACTGGTTATACCCTCCAGTTTGCCTCATTCTTGCCTTTCCACTCACCTCCCCTGTTCTCCTTAAGGGAATCCTCTCACGAGCAACTCCTCAAACAGGAGGTGCAAGCACTCTTGCAAGTGGCTGCAGTGGAAGAGGTTCCAGAGACCTATAGGGTCAAGTTTTTTACTCCTGTTATTTCTTGATTCCAAAGGCAAAGGGAGGGCTGAGGCCTATTCTGGACTTAAGGCATCTCAACAAGTACCTCGGAAAGCTGAAATTTCACATGGTCTCCCTAGCCACCATCATTCCCTGTCTGGATCCCGGTGACTAGGAACGCTGCTCTCAATTTAAAGGATGCCTACTTTCACATTGCGATCTTCCCTGGTCATGGGAGGTTCCCAAGATTTATGGCAGAGACCTCCATTACCAGTTTTCAGTGCTCCCTTTTGGCCTCTTGACTGCTCCAAGGGTTTTCACCAAGTTCATGTCAGTGGTAGTGGCCTACCACAGGAGGAGAAGAGTGCAGGTATTCTCCTACCTGGATGACTAGCTCATCAGGGACAGATCAAGGTCTCAGATTCAGGCCAGCATCACAATCACCCGAAGAGTTTGTCAGGCAGTAGGCCTCCTAATAAACTAACAGAAATCAGTATTAGTCCCTGTACAAAGAATAGAATTTATTGGAGCAATGTTGGAGTCATCCAAGGCCAGAGTATTCCAGAGGAAAGTTTCTGGGCAATGACAGATATTATAACCAGCATTTCGACTCATTCCCTCACAACGAGGGTGTGCCTCAGCCTCCTGGGCCACATGGCGGCCTGCACCTACGTGGTTCCCCGGGCCAGACTGCACCTCAGACCCCTCCTGATGTGGTTGGCGTGAGTGTGTTCTCCAATCAGGCACCATCTGGACAGGATACTCACGGTCCCTCCAAAAATACTTACCTCCCTGGTATGGTGGTTGAGTGTGAGTCACAGGAATGCCATACATAGTGCCCAGCCATCGGTAACATAATGCCTTGGACCTGGGATGGGGAGTTCACATTGGTCCTTGAAGACCCAGGGCACATGGTCCTCAAAGGAACTTGGTTACACATCAATATCAAAGAACTCAGGGCAATTCTTCTAGCCTGTGCAGTTTTTCGACCACATCCTGCCAACAAGGTGGTACAGATTCTCACGATCAGTATAGCCTACATGCATTATATCAACAGACAAGGGAGAGCTGATCCCCTGCCCTATGAGAAGAGGCCATGCGCTTCTGGGACTTTTGCATCAGTCACAAAATATTCACCTAATAACAGTTCATCGCCCAGAGGTCAACAACTCTTTGGCAGATTGTCTCAGCAGGTCCTTCTGCTCTTGCCACAAGTGGTCCCTCCATCTGGAGGTAGCACCTCGCATCTTCCAGTGGTGGGGCAATCCCCAAGTGGACCTCTTTGCCACCAAGACCAACAGGAAGTGCCACTGCTTCTGTTCCCGTCAGGGCCTCAGCGCAGGATTCGGTAGAACAGTGCTTCAAGTGTTATGTCCATGTACTCCTGCCCACCTCTGGAGACTCTGGTGAGTCACCTAATTTGGGAATGGACATGAGCAAGCACTTGAAGAAGAAAGAACAGTTATTTACCTCGTAACTGTTGTTCTTTGAGATGTGTTGCTCATGTCCATTCCACACCCACCCTCCTTCCCCTCAGTTGGAGTTCTAGCAAGAAGGAACTGAGAGGGAGTGGGAACCAGCAGTGCCTATATGCGGGCGCATGTGTGCATCGCTGAAGGGGGCACTAGAGCTGGCTTGTACAGATACCACTAAGGGAAAATGTTTTCTGGCACCAGTGCATGTGGCGTCCACACACCCCTATATTGGGAATGGCCATAAGCAGCACATCTCGGAGAACAGCAGTTACAAGGTAAGTAACTGTTCTTTCCTAGGGGATGTGTGTCTGTACCAAAACTGGTAAACTTGCAAGAAGTCTTGAGAGAGATCAGGGATTGACCTGGTACAGAAACTGAGCGACCTTTTCACCTCTAGAGGTGATTCCTGTACGTCAGGGTTGACGCTCACTGGCAGATGGAGACATTTATACTGCTGCTGTTTTGAACAAGGCTGTTAATCGGGCACCTTTCAGAAGCGCTAACTTTTAAAACCGTATGTTGTTAATAACTTAAAAGACAATAGACAATATGTCGGTTCTGTTGCTTTCTTTGCTGTAGGTGACTCTGTAAAAGTAAAATTTTCTTCTTGTACCTTTGAGAAGATGAGGTCAGCTCCTGGCCAGCTTTTAGGAGGCAGAGAAATTGTGCAACAGTTGGGAAGAGAACGCAAGTAGTTCCACAGCCTGCACCAGGCCCACCCAGATTCTCAGGGGGGAGCATAGTTTCTGCTAATGGCTGCAATGTGTGTGCTCTGTCTGAAAGGGTTGGGCTGAGGGAGGAGCCATTACAAGCTAGATGCAGAGTCACAATCATGCTTTGTCCTCTGCAAGGTTAGCAGAGCTGCTCCTCTAGCACCAGAAGTGCCCTGGAGGAGTTGCAAAATCATTCTTGCACAACGCTCCTTCCCTGGCTCATTATATCATATTGCATTTTGCATGCTCATTTATTTTACAGTGTTTTTAACAAAACAGCAAATCAGTGCATTGATGAGATTGCTTTTCCCACCTTGGGATGGCAGTCAAGGGGCTAATTACTCAGCTCGCAAAGATACCATTTGGCAGCATCCCCAGGCACTTACAGAGCTGCCTCAGGGACTTGTGCTTAGATACAGCATAGCCTCGTGCACTTTAGAGCCACCTTTATCCCTCTTCTCCTTTTATTTGCACTTTGACGGTTAGAAATTGACATACTTTCTTCCAGCAAATCCCTAAGAGATGTGCACACAGACCTTTTAAAGGTTACGAAAGAAAAGATTTCTCAGAAGCCCATAGGGACATTTTCTACATATTCAGATTAGCTGCAGAGATGTTCACAAGCTGCCTACAGTACATCTACGCTAGCAGTGGTGCATGTGTCCATGTGTGTGACTGCGCCGTAACCCCCCTGTTCTCCAGAAGCACACGTCTGAAGGTGAGTAGGGGGCAAGTAAGCTAGCATGCCTGAAGAGTCTGAGTAAGTACACACCTCATCTGTGGCACTACCCCATACCCATGCCAGTTTGCTGTGTGGACAGGGGTTAGGGGCATGTACTATGTCTCAAGTTTCAATAGTCACCTGCCTCTGTTCCCACAAGGCACTCAACACTTTTCTTCCTGACCATTACTCGGTCTGTAAAGATCCCTGTTCCTCCCCCTGCTCCATTTTCCCCTGTATTAATGTGCAGTGCTGCCCATGTCAGGACATCTTCCCAATGCACTCTTTAGAGATCAATTTAAGTAACAATTGGTCCTGCTCTGAGAAGGCCATGTGGCCCACCTACCATAGCCAGGTGCTGATCAATGAGGTACACAATCCACTGACTTCTCCTGGAGCTCCAGGTACATTGTGACCCCAAGTCTCCTCAGTGCCAACTAGCAAAAGGTTCACTGTTGTGTAATTGCATCTCCTCACAGGCCTAACAATCTCACCACACCCAGCATACCGCTTTCATGGTATTTATCATAAATTATATCATATGAGGTCCCTAACAAAAGCTTGTTATACTGAACCTTATAATCATATGATTTTCTTCCAGACAGAGGTAAGATACCTGATTATCCAGAGAGAGGTAAGAGATGTATCTCATTGAAATTTAAATTAAGCATTGCAAGCCAGCACATTTGAAGTCAAAGGGGGATGGGAAATCAACAGGGAGACAAGGCCCCAGAGAATGAACTAGAGGAGTTGCCCTGTCACTGCGGGGCAGATAATGAACTTTGGAAAATATAAAGAGAAGGCAAAACAACACCCTGTGTGGTGTATCTGAGGAAGTAAATGAACAGCATGTTTACATTAATGAAAATTGGATCCCAACCAGCCTTGGCTGGAAACGACAAAAGGACATTTGGGGTCAGATAATCTTCCTCAGATCGGATAGCTAGCTCAGCTAACGAGCTTTCTAGAGATTAAACTTACGATTTTCTGTAACATTTCTGTTTCTATTATCCTTACTCGCTAGTTCCTAAATCTTAATCTTTAATGAACTTACAATTGTTTTCACTATAAGTATAAATCAGGGATGTGACATTATCCATGCTGATAACTGATCCTGGGTCGAATCATTCAAGCTGGTGGGTTCACTGTTCCTTTGGGGACAGCAGACTTGGTGTTATTGTGAGTGTTCAGTGGATATGGGGCTGAAACCCAGAGGGGAAGGCTTCAGAGGAGCTCTGGGATTGGAGTGCTCCTACTGTTAACCTACAAGGCCAAGGAACAGCTGGCATAGGCCAAAGGAAATTGTTTGTGTGGCTCACGGACTGGAGGGGTCCAGAAGCTGGGACCCAGTTAAACACTAGCAAGTCGCACTCTCTCACTGGAGGCATGGGGGTGAACAAAGTGACCCACAATTCTGGGCACCCTGAGAAACATCACAAACATACAGCTGCATCTGGAAATTTCAACTGGTGGCTGGAGCAGGTGGGCATTCAGCAGGGTCTCGCCTAGTGCCAGGAACACATTCTAGCACCTATGGCTCCTCCACAGTCGCTTTGGCAGGGCTTGTCGTTCTGTGAGGAGCTTGACTGAGTGCTATTAAGGCCTCCCAGTACATAGCCTAAAGTGGCTGGGGAGCCCCTCCTCAACCCCGCCAGTTTCATTGTCCAATGAGGTGCTGATGAAGCCTGGGTAAGAAGGTAGCAGGGACCATGGAGGAAGCCCAGAAAGACCCCAAGGATGAGGAGCATGTGATCCCGCACTTGTACCCAGAGGAGCAGGTTTAGGAAGACCCTGATGAACCTGAGGAGGACCCTGAGCCTCAGTAGGAACCAGAACCTGAGACTGGTGAGTTACAATGGACCCTCCCCACCAATAACTCCTCTTGCTCTGGTGCTAAATTCTTGATTTTAAGACCCTGTGCAGTGACTTTTCCTCCCGGGAGAGATGATACGCCATGCATTGCTACGTCTACGTGTCTGACCTGCAGTGCTGACACCACAGCATTCTCACACCCCATCCTCTTGCCAAATTCTTCCAACTGCCCTCGCCCCCCTCCACCCAGCCCTTGCGTCCTTCCACCCCAAAATGGTCCCTGAGCAAGATGTGACTATACATCAATGATAGTATTGATTTCTGATAAACCAACATTGTGCATTTGGCTTCTGAAGCTATTTCTTTTAAAACAGATTATTAGTGAAAAATCCTTGTGCCCCTGGGGGTCTGTGCATTTCTTGGCTGGCAATCAGGCAGGGAACGTCGCGGTTGGGGATGGGACAGTTGTAGAAAACTTATTGTTGGTTGTCTAAAGTTAGTAACCATTCTTTTGTCTTTTGGAAGATGACAGATTTTGTCTCTCTCACCCTCTCAGTCTTACATCCCCTGCAAATGGGCGACACATGGATTGGAAGGAGAGTTAGAGGAAGTCCAGGAAGGGGAATAGAACAGAACATAGTTACATAACATTTTGGTTGTCTGAGGAAGTTACTCACAGCAGTCCCTTCTCCCTTGGAAAATTACAAATTTTTTAACATCCCTGTCCCAGGTGTCCTGGCCTGTATCTACACTGAGGCATGTTTCAAAGGCTAGAGGAAACGGGTAGAAAAAGATCCAGACTTCTTGTAAAAACTGGTTTTATAAACACAGTGTGGTGACCCTTTGCAGTGGAGAGGTAACGGGTTTGTGATGTGATCTGAAACTTCAGAGACCCAAATAAAATTGCATTGTCTACCTTTCTTTGTATGTTTCACCATTTTTTAGGCAGGCAGAGAGTTAGGATTTTCTGGTGATGCTGACCGTGCAAAGTGAATGGTTCACATCTCTCTTTATACAGAAACTTCAAATGCTAGCTGAGAATATAGTTATTTTCCAGTTAAATTGCCTCCTGGCCCTGTAAGCATACTTCAGCAAATTTCTGGTGGAGCAGAAACTCCATCTGGGTCTTGAGGTTCAATGGCAGTGCAAATCTCCTTGGTCCACCCTCATGGCTGACCAAGTCCCTCCATTCAGTAATAAGTAGAGGGGTGACCATTAGTGAAAACCTTTCCCTGGCCTAGATGGCCAGATTTCCTCCACAGAACTAGAAAGTCATCTCTTTTCCATTCTGGTACCTTGAAAACTATTAAGTTCTCTGAGCGTTGGCCAACCTTTAAAGAAGAAATTGCAAACTGGTAACTTAGCCTCTGGAAGGGACTTCCTCCACACAACCGCCACCACCCTTGAGATGCTATGAAAAATTTTAAATTTTTAAAAACATTAGTATCCTCTGCTCTGTCCTCATGGGCTATAGAAGTTGTCTGAGAATCAAGGATAGTTTAATAGTTGCTTTCCTGGAATTCTGAAAAATATCCAAATCATGTCCTTCTACAGCAAAGTTATGTTACGTTGGGGAGATTTCTCAGCTTCTTCCAAAGGGGAAAAAAATATAATACTACCCTTGTCTTTGAATTGGCAGGATCTTAGCACTTCAGAGGGAATCATTCCACCAATAGAGCAGACGCAGCACCCTTCAGACAGCAGAGGCAGACAGCAAAGAACCCTGGAGGACCTGCTCATAGTGATGGACAGAAAGAACCAGGAGCAGTTTGAGTTCCTCAAGGCACAGGAGAATCAGGCACTTCAGCAGGAAGAGACATTGATGAACCGATTCATGGAGCAGGAGGCACACCTTAGCAAATGAGAGCATTCCCTAATGGAAAGGGTCAAAGATCTGGTAGCCAAACGGCACCTGTCCATGGACTGTCACCACCACCTCATCCTCCAGCTTTCACCCAACCTTCTTTTGAGCCAGAGATCCTATTTTAAGGGCCAATCCCACTGAGTGATGGGGAGGAGAATTTGAGCCTGCAACACTTCTAGGACCTCATCCTGAGCCACCCAGAGGGGAATGATGAGCCTGTGCGAGTTCTAGAAACCCATCTAGTGTCGACTCTCCAAGCCCCGAGTCACCACTTTTCCCCATTTTCCCCCGTCATTCCCCCCTTGTCAGGAGGAAGGCAAGGAGATAGGTGCCGAGACATTAACTTTGTTCCCTGTTGTATTCCATTTGTACAGATCTGATGACGTTTTAAAAAAAATATGTTCCATCTCATACTATTAATAAATGTTCCACTTTCCTTAACTTGTGTGTGGCACCTCCCTCCTAAGTCTGATCAACTGAAGATGTTTTAAGGTTTGGGACTGGGACCCAGGATTCCCAGCACATGAAACTGAGTGGTGTATATCCAGCTAGTTCCATGATACTGCAAACACTTTTCTGTCTGTCCCTGGCCTCCACTTTAGGTTCAGAAATATCTGAAGACCCAAAGATACAAGAGAGGGATGGGGAAAGTGCTGTTGGTGTTCTGTGCTTTCTGAAAACTACTAGTTTTCAACAGCAGAAGACACAGCAGAAGTCTAAAAGTGGTAGATGAGTGTCTTTATGGCTTAGTTCACATACAGAAAATCAAAACACAATTATAGTAACAATACAGTCAATCACAGCATGTGCCAGTTCTTTTGCGTAAACAGCCCCTCCTTTCTCTTCCCCCCACAAAAAACCTTAATCAGTTTCAATTGTAGCAGGGATTAGTGCTCTATAATGGCCACTAAGTGTAGTTAGCGCTGCTGACAATAAATAGTAAAAAACAGAATGGTTGCATACTGCCCCCAAGCAAATTTGTATAAGGTCACTAAAAATGGTTGAGTGCTCCCAATAACAGAGGTTTGTAGACAAGCATGAATAGTGACGACAGCAAGATTTCACAATGACTGCATAACAACTTGGCCGTGACCCTCCATAGCACAAACCCGACCCCAAGGTTCCCTGTTCTAATTGTCCTTAATGTGTGTAATGTCACAAGAGCAAACAGCTAATGACATTTGGCTACAGGGAAACAAAACCCTCACAAAGCTATCTAGACCTGTATGTGTATACATGGTGTATATACGTCTCTCTCAGCACAGGCAGATGTCATCCTCTGGCTCACTGCCATGCCAGTATGTGTGCACATATGGCATCCCCCTGGGAACCAGGACCAGAGGGCATGTGGGTGGGATCTGGTTACTGGTCCAGAGCTAGTAAACCAGACTTGTTCAGAGCCCATTTGGGTTAGGAGCACTGCTCTTTACCCTCAGAAATGTAAGCATGCATGGCAGGCAGTCATTATAAAAATGACAATTGCTACATTGGCATCCAGACAGGTGTGTAAATAGCACCAAGTTTTTGGCCTACCAAATGCACACTCCATGACCATTCTGCAGCTACTGAGATTGAAATCGAATGCCCCTTTTTTCCAGGCTCATTGATGTCATGGTACAGTTTCATAAACCAAGGCAGGAAAAGGTGTGCAGGGATCCCACAAAACAACAGTCGGCACAGCCACACCACCAAGAACATCATCATTTCTGGGGAATAAAGTTCCTTCTTGCCTCTGCAAGTATAATCCTGATCTCCTCAGCACCGTGGCATCATAACCTTTCCAGTATTTCCCCTAGTTGTACTGCTGAATCAGCCTCTGTTGGCGACTAAACCTTGCAGAACAAGTGAACAGTTGCCATTTTGGTTCACATGCTCACTTGCCCCTGGTGGTGAGACAAGTGTTGGAATGCGGGTGCCATTGACTGTCCCGGCAGCGTTCGGAAGCCCTGTCTTCTGAAACCGAGCTGTTAATGCTAGACCGTTTCCAATGGCATCCCCTGGGGTAGATCATAGTGTTACTTGCCTCACAAACCTGCACGCCCATGACCCCCAATAGTGGGCTTTTCAACCCTGGATTGCAATTGACCTCTAGCTGTCTGCTGGAACCAGTTTCTAGCAACTCACGTCTGGACCAGTCTGGCTTCCCCAAATCAAGCGTTTTGTTGCTGAAGGTTTAGTGCAAGCTCCTCACACATCTCCATGAAGGTCTGATTCTTCAGTTGGACATTCTGAATTCTTTGGTGATCATCCCAGGTTTCCAAAATGATGTGATCCCACCATGCCCTTTGTGCAGCAGAAGCACTGGTCCACACACACACACACACACACACACACACACACACACTGTGGCAATACCAGCTTTCACCATATGAGTTGAATAAATTGTCACTGATCCTCAAGGTCAGCCATCTTCAACTTGACAGAAAACTCTGCCCAAATTCCATCCACCAGCTCTCCGGTCCACTGCATAACCATTTGTCCCACAATAAGGAACAGGAACTGAACCAGAAGCAGCCCATTTCACCATGCCTTCCACCCATTTTCTCAGGGCATAACAGAGTGTGGTAGAGGCATGGTGATTTGATCCTCAACTGTCATCAGCAAATGTGTGAAAACTGGGGACCCTATGAACAACACACACAAAGTGGTTCATAGCGTGATGCACAGAACCATGGGCTATTGCCCTTGAAAGGATAGCATTAATGTCGTATAACAGCAGCATTGTGGATGCAGGTACACAACGTTACACCCACAGCCAACACAACACATGTGGATGCTCAGCATGGGGATGGGGACCATGCATTCATATGCCCAATCCAGTAATCGAATCGTATGCACGGCAGTGCAGCCATAACCTCCATCTAAGCATGTTTTTGTAAGTTGAGTATATAACAAAGTAGGCTGTAAAATGATTGGTAGATTTCGTGCCCTACCTCCAGCGCTCAATTTGCCTTTCAGTAAATCCCATTTCAAATGGGTGTTTACAGCAGTTACACGTGCTCCTCCTGAAACAATGCTACTTAGATGACCTGGTTAATAATACAAAGGCAGGATGTCACATCAGCCTCTTCAGAGCAGTACTTTAAAGAGGCATGAGCACATCCTAATGCTCGCAGTTTCCTGCAATGACCTGTAAATAACCCATTAAGGAAGTGCAGCCTGAACAGCAACAGCCACTCACAGAATCAACAACACCACTGAAGTGGAAAGCGAAACAGAATAATCATTACACTAATTAGTAATAATACAAAACCGTGAAACTTTGCCAGGTTGATGAATGCTACAGGCTTCGGCAGCTCTGATTTACACCATAATACGCTGACATTTCCAAGATGACTGCTAGGAAAGACTTTTTATTAACTGAACTGCCTATAAGCATAAATCAGTCTTGTTTCATGTCCTATTTATAAGCGCATAAAAATGCTGAATGCTTAATGGTTATGGAGAAGTTTCTTATATAAAATTTGTTCACACCATTAAACAAATAGTTATTGCACTATGGAAACACAGGCTTTTTGTGAGAATCCCAAAGAATAACTATGAAGCTTCCCCCACAACCTTCCAAAATAAGGCCTATCCATTTACCCCCATGTAGCCCAGCAGTATACAAAGATCTCCTTTTTTCCTAAGTGCAGGGATTTAGACACTGGTTAATGAGATTGGCTTGGTTACATATTTTCAAGGCATCTTAAAATATCCTGGCATATTGATTATGGGATCCACTTTATCGTAAGCCCTCCTCATTGCTCTGCTACACCTCAAGAATACAAACACCCTTTTGACGTCACAACAAACTGCCAGCAAAACTGATTTATGCAAAATCTTGTATACCTTCTTGTGTGTCTGCCTGTTTCCCATACTCACCTCAAACCCTCAGGCAAGTCACCCTAGTGACTCAGTCAGTCTTCACGGTCATAGGAGAGGACGTATTCGGACACTGGCACTGTGCAATTTCAGATTGTGATTCTGAGCTTTTCAGTTTTTGTTCAATTGAGCCAATGGAACATTCCTGCCAGAGCCATTAGCCTCGAGCATTTCAAATGCTCCCACTGACAATGGGAGAAAGGCTCTATTTCCTTTTAGGGTGTGGCTGTATGTATTCTGGCAGCATGCAGTGTACATACCTGCATGGCTCCTCTAGCATGGGTCGAAATAAGAGTGCAGCTGCTGAGGTATGGCTTAGCAAGTAAAGCCACACTTACAGGTGAGGATATGTATGCAGATACATACCTTACATGATCGCTACTCACCCAAGCTGTGTTTCTCTGTCTACAGTGCTATTTTTTAGCAATGTAGTGTCCCACTTTTGCCCTGCTGCTGGAGCCTTTCCCTGCCACACTGCAAAATCTTTCTGGCAGCAGAGAAAGGCTCTGACAAGGAGGTTCCCCCCACCCCTGATGCTGAACCTTTTCCCCGCTGTCAGAATCTTTCACTGACACAGGTAGATACACATCACAGTGTGCATGTAGCTGGCTCTTCACTGTGGTGAGTAGCACTACGGACACGCCAGTGGTGTGTGGTGTAGTGGTGTGTGGTGTAGTGGTAGCCTTACAGTAACACCCAAATTGCTTCTTCACAGTGTATTTTGAGTGTTGACAGACTGGGAAAGAGTGAATGTATGGGGCATATTTCATTTTGTGGCTTTGTGAGTACATCAGTCCAGCTTATCTTCCAAGGTATTACATTATAGGAGCCCGTCAGTAACATTAGTTTTGTAATGCCCTGCCATGTAGACCTTACTCTGCATATTAGTTGTATCTTTAATCCCACAGGATGGTTTCCTGGCTCCTGGGTTGAATTTGAATATTTTTTATTCTCTGTCTTGGGCACAGAGTTGACGGCTGAACTGTACTCATGGAACAAACGCTATGTGGGAGCGGCACTACCAAGAAGATTCTTAGTCAGCCATTAAAATAACACTTTATATTCTATGGTGCTTTTCATCTGGAGATAAAAGCAATTTACGAAGGTGGCCAAGTATGAGCCCCATATTTACAGATGAGGACACTAAACCAGAGAGGCAAAATGATTTGCCCAAGGTCACACAGCAAGCCAGCGGAACCGCTGGCACAGAGCCCAGATCGCTTGACTCCATCCTGTGCTCTAGTTACTAGACAATGTTTTCTTACTGTAAAAACTCCCAAGTTTTTAAGTTCTTTCATAAATAACGTGAGCCTAAGTGAGTTCTATTGATTTCCTGTTGCATTAAGTGGGAAACTAGTAGACTCACCATTCCTAAACATGCCTATTAGAGGAAAAAATTGATATTTATACTTGCATTTTAGCTATAATGTAAATAAATGTATATTGTTTACCTCAGGGTCCAATGATCATTTCCTTTGCATTTATGTATGTCACCTTTTAAAATACATAATGATTAAGGCTGTGACATAAGCTGTCAAGTCTCAGGAATCAGAATTAAGGATGCTGCCATGTTTTACTGAGATGGGAGCAAAGGATGGAAATGTAGGGCTTGGCTGCTGTTTCTTAAATAAGTGGAATTGGGGGTATGTGCAATTGTATGGAAGCATTTCAGAGACTTCAGGTATAGAGGCAGCCCTTTCCCCAGCACAGTACATGCAGGACAGGCATCAGGCTCGAGCTATTCTCTGTCCCTTTTCTTCGACAGGGACAGCAACTTACTAATAAACTCAGCACTCTCCTGAGCTGCCAAAACCCACAGGTAACACTCAACCACGTGGTCGATGTGAACAAGAGTCCACAATATATTGAAGATGTGGGGCTAATTCTTAAATAAATGGAATGTGATAGAAACACAAACATCAAAGGGATACTGTCCTGATTACATGATTAAATTCATATTTCATTCATTTTAAAAACTCCACGTTTCAAATGGCTGACACTGAGGCAGGATTTCCATTCTGCTGCACCTCAGCACTGCAGACACCAGGCAGCACTGCTGCAGAATTTACGTCCATCTTCCGCTGATGACACAGGCCTTATTTTTAATATCATCTACTCTTGCTATCTTTTTTTTTCATCCTGAGCTAAGTGAGCATAATATAAAGCTAACCTTGGAGTCTGCAGGCTGGAGAGAGCAGTGCATTTATAGTAGCAGGACCATGCTAAAGCATCCTGAGAAGCAAGCTGCTTTTTTGTCCTCTCGGGTCTACCTGGTTTGTGTTTTAACAAAAATGATGAAGATATAAAAACAATTAATTAATGGAAAGTTTAAGAACCCAATAGCCTTCAAGTGAAATGGTGAAAACCTACTGCATTTCTCCCATAGCATACGTGAGTTCAGTTAAGGGTCAAGTACTTGACTTACTTAAGTGATTAGTGGAAACATTTGTTACCAGCTATTTCACAGTCTTACACCTTTGCAGCCATTTATACCTGTGCCAATCAGCGTGGTAGTGTTTTACACACACGTAAAGGCAGTAAAGAGTGAGGCCCATTGTTTCTAGGAGTGTAAAAAGCAGACTGGAGACTCTTCCTTTGAAATGAAAATGGCTTTTTAAACTAGAGACAGATAGGGTGGGTGAGGTAGAATCTTTTATTGAACCACTTCTCTTGGCAGGTACAAGATTTTGAGATTGCAGAGCTTTTCTTCAGGATGGCTGTCATCAATGGATTTTGGATAGTTGTTTTGGGTTTTCTGCATGACCTCTAGGTATGTTTCCTAATTTTTTTCTTCTATTGTGTGGGAATATGTGATGATTTTTTTTGTTGGAGATGGTCCTTTCTGGAATACGTAAGATGCAGGAGATGGTTCCACAGTTTTTCTGGGATCCTTGTGCAGAACTATTCAGGTGTTGTATGTAGTGGTCAGAGGATTATAGATGCTAAATCCTCTGGAGATGATGTTTTGTTTCATGCATATGGTCAGCAAGTAGATGTGACCAGTAAGTCTGGCTTCCTTCTTCAGGTTGTGACGTTTCCATTTTAAATGGCAGAATTTGATATCTTCCATAGTTGTTTGCAGTATTGTTGCATTTTTTATGGGACCAACTTCTGTTGGTTGAAGATACAAGCTTTTGCGCTAAACAGAGCTCTTCTTAGGATCCTGAAGTTGGGCCAATAAAGATATTACCTCACCTACATTGTCTCTCTCCAACCTGGCTAAAAGAACTCTGCAAACAACTGTGGAAGGTATTGAGTCATTTTACAATGCACAAAGATAGAGCATCCTGGAAGTGGGAAAGGGATGGTTCAGACTGGTACTCTGAGGTGATGACTAAGTTGACAGCCCAGATATGTTGTTAAAATCTTTTACTATGTTTGTGGAGCGTACATACAAATCACACAGCAGTTTTGACAATGTTTGTCAGAGGAACTGACATCTGGTGGTTTGGACACAGCTGCTTTCTGGAGATCTGTAACTTGTGGACTCTGCTGATGCTTTCTCTGTTTGATGGCCCTCTCTGACCAAAGACTGTTGGAACTATAGGAATTATGTGACTGACTGTAGACTTGGAGAGAGTCTCTTGAATCTGTATCCACAAAGCCTTATTATTATTTATATTGCAGTAGTGCCCAGATGTGCTAAGTGCATTCCATACACAAAGGAAGACAAAGTTACTGCCTTGAAGAGCTCACAGTTTAAAAAGACAACAACAACAAAACATCTTGGAAATTTTGGAATTTTAAAAATAATCAAATAAAACCCTTTGATTTATATTTACTATATTGATTGTTTCCCTGGCATATGGCAGGAGTCCAACTCTTTCCTGGCCACTCAGAAACTGTGGCCATGTTATCATACCTCTTGTGTAATAGCCAGAATAAACAAGCACTGTTTGAGGAGCGTATAAAGCAGATGAGTCCATAAGAACTTCTTTACCTTCACTAAACACAAACATCAATTGCTTTATATATATATATATATGCTTTATATATATATATATTTATATATTGCTTTATATTGCTTTATATATATATATATATATATATAAAAGCTCAATGGACTTTGATTCTCCATGTTTATAATCAATCGTGACCTGAAATAATGATGAAGGATGTTGTTCCTTTCAGCTGCTGCGTGGAAAGCTTGGGTTTAATGGAGAATCTGCAGCAGCCCAGATGAGGCTAGTAGCTTTTCGAAAGCATAACACTCAGAGGGTCCCACAGGGGATGAGACGAGAACTGCACAGCCCTGCTCAACCAGCTGGGCCATGAGTGGCTTTTATTTCCCTGTGTGAGGGAGCAGCAAAGGCATTGAGAGGACAGATGCTGAAGGAATAGAAGGGACAAAAAGAGATGGAGGGAAGGGATTTCATTAAAAATAATTGAATTAATTTTAAATTAAACAAAATAGAAGAACAGATGTGAAGGGAGTTGAAGCTTCTCCTTGGATTATATCCCCTAAATTTTCCTGTACTCACAGGCCGCTTGAATGCCACCTTACTTACCCATGTTATCAAAATCACATTAATTGAGCAACAAAATACTAAAGGCATTTTATTGACTCATAGACTGTAAGGTCAGAAGGGACCACTATGATCATCTACTCTGACCTCCTGCACAACACAGGCCATGGAACTTCACCCACCCACTCCTGTAGTAGACCCCTAACCTAAGACTGAGTTATTGAAGTCCTTAAATCATGGTTTAAAGACTTTAAGGTACAGAGCAAGTGACCAGCAGCAAGTGAATTCTGCCCCATGCTGCAGAGGAGGTCGAAAAAACCCCAGGGCTTCTGCCAATCTGCTCTGGGGGAAAAATTCCTTCCCGACCCCAAATATGATAATCCGTTAAACCCTGAGCATCTGGGCAAGACTCACCAGCCAGACACCCAGAAGGAATTCTCTGTAGTAACTCAGAACCCACCCATCTAACATCCCTTCATGGGCCATTGTGCATACTTACTGCTAATAGTCAAAGACCAGTTAATTGTCCCATCATACCATCCCTTCCATAAACTTAACAAGCTCAGCCTTGAAGTCAGCTAGGTTTCTTGCCCCCACTCCTCCCCTGGGAAGGCTGTTCCAGAACTTCACTCCCCTGATGGTTAGAAACCTTCATCTAATTTCAAGTCTAAACTTCCTGATAGTCAGTTTAGATCCATTTGTTCTTGTGTCCACATTGGTGCTGAACTTCAATAACTCCTCTCCCTTCCTGGTATTTATCCCTCTGATGTATTTATAGAGAGCAACCATATCTCCCCTCAGCCTCCTTTTGGTTAGGCTAAACAAGCCAAGCTCTTTGAGTCTCCTCTCATAAGGCAGGTTTTCCATTCCTCAGAGCATCCTAGTAGCCCTTGTCTGCATCTGCACCAGTTTGAATTAATCTTTCTTAAACATGGCAATGGCAATTATTTGCGTAATGTGTGTTATTTGGGTGTGGTGGGGAGGAATTTGTGACTTCAACCACCAAAGAGGTGATTAAATGCTGAGGAAACACCAGTTTGGCTTTCTATACCATCTTGAATAATTGCTGCATTTCTGTAGCACTTGCCACTGCAGGATCTCAAAGAACTTCTCCAAACATTAAAAAATGTACCCAGATAAGCCAACATCAATGTTGTTATCCCACTTCATAGATAGGGAAACTGAGAACCAGAGAGAGATTAAGTGATTTGACTATGGTCATATAGCAAGTGAGTGGCAGAGTTGGGAAGAGCCCTGAGCTCTGCTAACACCCAGTCCTGTTCTTTAACCACAAGATGATGATTGTTGCTATGGGATATGAATGCAAGAATGAATGAAGCACAAAAAGAGGTTGTGCCTGGAGCAGCAGTGAGGTCAAGTGGCTCAGACAATAGGCTGGGACTCATGGGACTTGAGGCCAGATCCTCAGCTGGTATAAATTGTCATAAGTCCATTGATTTATGCGCTGAGGATCTGCCTTTGGGTTTTATTCCATGTTTGCTACTAACTGGCTGTATGACCTTGGGCAAGTCGCTTCAGTACTCTGTGCCTCTGTTTGCCCAGCTGTGAAATGGGTGGAAAATACTATCTTTGGCTGTCTTGTTCAATTAGAGTGCAAGCTTTGGCCTAGTCTACACTAGGAAATTAGGTTGTATAACTATCCACACCCAAGTGATGCTGTTAAACCAGTCTAACCCCAAGTGTAGACAGTGCCAGGGTGATGGGAGAATTATCCCAGCAACCTAGCTACTGCCTCTCAGGGAAGTGGAGTACCCACCTGATAGGAGGAGCTCTCCCATCAAGATAGGTAGTGCCCTCACTGAAGCACTACAGCAGCACAGCTGCAACGTTTTAAGTGTAGACAAACCCTTAGTGCTGTGCAGTGCCTGGTACAATGGGCCTCTGATCATGCCTGAGACATCTAGTGTTACCATACGATTTTTTTAAAAGGTTCAGCATTTGGATGCTGCTCTGAATATTTGGGGTACACAAATAGCACGATGTCACTCCCACTTTCCTCACACAATACCCTGGTCCCCAGGCTCTCCTCATACCTTATGTTGTCATCTAGGCTGGGAGAGAATAATTGGAAGTCCTGGCAAGCCCTGTTGTGGCCCCCGCTCTCACCTTAGAAGGAATTCCATTTTGAAAAAGGTCACTCATCACAACAGAAAAAGTGCCAAAAGGAGTGTTGGTCAGGACATCCTCATCATCCATGTGCATTTACTAATGAGACAGCTCTATTTGGGTGCCAAGCACTAAACCTACTTCTTAATCATTTTCCTGCTAACAGGGAAATCCTTTTACTGCTGGCGCTTTGCCTACATTCTGCTGTCAGCCAGCCATTTCCTGTCAAGCAGGGGTGACGATGATGGCCTAACCCCTGCCCCTACAAGAATACACACAGGCATGATGAATACAACACAGAAAGAGAAAGTTGGGCTCTTAGTGTAATGCTTTTCATGAAGTGAACGATCCACTCCCTATCAATGTTAACATGACAGTAAATCAAGATGCTCAACCTTTTCCTAAATATTGTTTGCTTAACATCTCCCAGATCAGCCTGCATTTTAATCAGTAGCTCCACAGACAGTTTCTAATTCTACATATATTAAGACTGGGTGCTAAAGAGAAAAATCTGTATACAGAAAATCACACATTTTAAATACTTTGCCCCATTTACAGTATTTATTGTTCTAATAAAACTTGCCTTTCTGTTGAGATTGGAGCTGGTGTTATTATGAAGGATTATCTATACCATAATTCTCACTCAATGAGGGTCAACCTGCTTTCATTACCATATCTACTTCCTACAAACCACGTGTAAACATAACTTTTGTATGAACAACATACCCTCATACCCAACTGCTTGTATTTTAAACTGTCAAACCTATTACCCTCCAGATGGGATACCACAGATTGTTTTACTTGTTCTCTCCAAATTCCAACCAAACTCTGTACCCGCTGATAATCTGTACATTATGCCCCAATGTCCAAAAACATTCTTGTTTAAACTGTGTACCTGATCATTTCTTTAAACATTATCTTCAATAAAATTTCCATCACCCACCTCTTATCTATTTAGTGTGTAAACTCTTTAAGTCAGATTCTAACCTTATTCTTCTTTGAATGCTAGTCCATCCCTATGTAGATTCCATATGTGGGTGCACATGCGCATCATGGGCAGGAGATGGAACTGTTTGAAGTAGTATCTGTTGACTTGCATGTGTGTCGTGTGTCATCCACCTGGTGTATACAAGAACTTATGAGGCTGTGTGAGTTGACGTTCCCTCCATTTCCCTCTTACTGCTGCATGGCCAGAGTCAGAACCCCTCTTCCTCCTCATTCTTCTTAACTATGTAGCTTCTCTTTGTCCAACTAAGACTGTTTTATAGCACATTGTATTTAGTGCTTCATTTGTAGTTGATAGTAGTTCATCCTTAGTTAGCTTCCCATTACTTTACCTCTTGTGGCACCTCCCACCAGCCACGGGGGACTATGCCCCAACAAGCTGGGTTTTAAAACTGTGCTTCTTGCCCACACTCCTTCTTAGTGAGTGACAAGCAATAACACTGTCTTTACTGCTTCAGTGAAGACCGCTTTGTCACCCACTGTCCCATCTGCTGCTCCTTTCCACATCAGATCCATGAGGCTTGAGAACTTCGACTCCATAAGCACCCCATGGGAAGAGGCGATGTGTCTGCATGTGCACTTGAGTGTGGCACTGGCAGATCCACCAGAGCATCCAGCTTTGGTGAGCGCTTCTCCAACCAGAGCAGCACCAGCACTATTGGCAATACCAACGGCACCAACAAAGCCCCACCATGCTCATAAAAAGCACAGCCATGGAAATAAGGGCGGATCCCTGAGCAGGACCACTCCTAAATGCAGCATTGCTTCCCCCATGTGCTCCACCTCCCAAAAAGTCCAAGACGAAGCATAAGAATAAGCACCGCCGAGTTCAACTGGCTGCATCTTCAGTCTTGATCACCAGGCCGCTGCCTTCACCCCCCAGCTCTGTCCACACTGCCAGATCCATCTGGCCTCTCACACCTGGTTCCACACATCTCCAGTTAGTTATCTCCCCTTAGGCCTACAACCACAGCTCTGTCTGTCCTGATGGCACTGCCCTACCCGGATGAGCCATCCAACTCCAAATGGTCCTCAGAACCAGACCCCACTTTTTCACCCACACATTCTTATAATCTGGAGCCGCAATGCCTGTCCTAGGTAGCAGAGTATGGACCTCCCACAGAGCTGTGATTCAGATACTCCCGAGTGCCACCCATTCCTGCAGACCCATACACCTGGTCCTATCGTGGCCGTGGAACACTACGGCCTCCTAATTGCAGGCCTTCACCCATTTACACCATTCCCCCTCAGTCTGTGAGGAACCCTGAGACACAATCATGCCTCTTGCACCTTCAGCACCATAAGCACCACTGGAACCATTGATTCTGACTGGAGCCTTTCCGTCCCCAGATGAGGCGACCATCCCACCTTCTCTGTCACCCCTAGACGACCATGGCCAATACTAGGACTTCCTCCATTACATAGTAGGGCCCTCAACCTTCTGGCTGAAGACATGAAGGAACCCCAGGATGAGTTTCTGGACATCCTTCAACCAACTGGGCCTTCATGCACTGCACTCTTCATTCATAGTGTGCTTCTTCAACTAGCTCAGGCCATGTGGCATACCCCCGCCTCGACACCCAAGTGGGCAGAACAAAGCTACTTCTTCCCTGCTAAGGATATGGACTTCCTGAATTCTCTCATGGTCCAAACAGCAACTGAGTGCGCCCAACAGCAACACTTTAAGACCACGCCTTCAGATCAAGCGGCCAAGAAACTTGATGTGATCGGGTGCAAAGTTTATTCATCGGGAGACCTACAACTCCGTATTGCCAGCTACCAAACTATACTGGCAAAGTACAATTTCCTGTCGTACTCTAAGTTGGCGGAGTTTCAAGCCTCCCTCCTGGAGGATAAGCAAGCAGAATTTAAGTCCCTTAGTGATGATATGGCAGAACACTGCAATTATTTTGTCTTTGACACAATGGCTCCTAAAGGTCTTCTCCCCTTAACTCATTCTCACAAGTTTTCCATTTTTCTTCTTTTTTTATAATCAATTTTTATTGAAAACTTTATTTAGAAATTGCATAAGTATAAACAAAATGTGGCCATACAGACAGGAATATAATTACAGAGAAAGATTGGTCTTGTGGTTAAAACACTGGATTGGAACACAGGAAATCTGGATTTGATTGGTAATAAAAGAGCATGATACACCCGGGATGAAGAATCTATGTCAAAGCATCTTTTGCAGCAGTTAGAGGAAGCTATTAATCTAATTACCTGGGAGGGGTAAATCTGAAATGCTATTTTAAGTTGTGTCATTAGACACAATAAGAAATTAGAACAATTCAGCATGTATGGCTAAACTTGTTTCAGTCTTCATTAGGAAAAAAAGATTTGCAGATCTCTCCTCTGCCCTTCTGAGAATCTGAGGGCACAAGCCTTGTGTCTGGCTGAGCAGTTTCAATGCAGATCCCACTTCTGCAGTCCTCTATGCTGCTAGATGCTGCTTTGGCCCCTGGAACAAATTAGAACTACCCCAGGACTGCTCTGGCTTTCATGAAATGGTGATGGTCCCCAGTGGGGCAGTATGTCATCTGGAGATTGCCAGAGCACAGCACCAATCTGTTCATGCTCCTGGCATTCTTCTATGTCACCTAGTGATTTCTACCTGTGGAAGTTAGAGTAGCATTATTGCCCCTTTGAGCAACCAGGTTGGTGCAAAGAGGCTGTGTCGGAAGTCAATCTTCCCCAGCATTCTTTCCATTTGTAGGACTTTTTAAGAGCTTGGTATATTCTTGACATAAATCCTTTAATAGGGCTTTTTCCAAAAAACTGTATTTTCAATCTCCTTTAGTGGCCTGCAAATTTGATCAGAACTTGATTTATATGTGGCATAATGTTTCATCTGCACATATTGGAAAACTGGACATATTTTTCCTTGACACATCTTGTATATTTTGTGGAGCTCTGAATATACTGTTAATAAAGAGATGCAATAAGATAGATGGTCGCTGCTATGTAAAATTCTGAAAAGGCTGTTAGCACAACTGTTTGAGTTTATAGCACTGCGGTAAATTGGGATGCCGGCAAATTCCCCTAGTGATATTTCAGGATCTTGTCCCAAATATAGAGTGCAACCCTCCTGAAAAAATGTTCCTGTAATTTTCATGGGTCAGGTTTTGACTTGTCCACTACATTTTTACAACTAGGAAAAGTTTAAATCCATCTGTTCAAGGCTGAACCACTGCCCCTCAAAGGGCTTTTTCTACCAGCTTGACAAGACCCAGAAAGCTGCCAACCGAAAGTGGCTGAGGTTGGGGAAAGCAAGCTCTTTTCTACCTTTCAGGTTCAAAAGGGTGGCACAATTCAAAACGGGACATGTTTTAGGTCAAAGTAATTAATAATGTTTGAAGTTTTTTTAAAAAATCATGTGTTGGATAGTGAACTCAAAAGCATAGAAGTAATATAGAATAAACTGGGATGGGTAAGTATCTTAGTATTTATTCTCTCAGTGCAGCTGATATAAAGTTTATCAAGGTCACTTGCTACTTGATTTTAACATGGCAATATAGTTGTTTTATACATAAACCACTTATTTTAGCAGTCAAAAAGTTTCCAGGTTATCGTTTCCTGAAATCAGAAATGGGAACTTATTTTCTGTCCTCTATCACCTTTTTTGACTTAGCAAAATTCATAGACTCAGAGACTGTATGAACAGAGGGAACCATCAGAATCATCTGCTCTGACCTTCCCTCCACATTGCAGGCCACAGAACCTCACCCACCCACTGTTGTTTTAGGCTCATAATGTCTGGCTGAGTTCCTGAAGTTCTTAGATCTTGATTTAAAGATGTCAAGTTACAGCGAATCCATCATGGAAGAACTGGCAGTATTAATTTTGTGGTCTGATAGAGCTTCGCAAATCTTTTGGCACCATAACAAAATTGAAGTAATCTTTTCTGGGTTTGTCAGAAATAAGATCATTTCGTCTGTCTGGATATACACATTGTGTGTTATAGTCCCTGTTTTGATACCAGAAAGAGTAGGCGAAGCTAGATTAAATAAGACAGTGGACAGAGGATAAAAGTCAAACTTGTCTCATGAATGAAATTAAATGTTCAGATAGCTTCACCATTAACCAAAACTAATGAGTGAGGCGAGGCATATATATACAGGTGCCCCAGGTGTAAGTGGCAAAGAGGTGGTCTTTTGCTTCTATACATTTCCAGTTAACAGTCACCACTCGGTTGCAGAGTGTGAGCGATTGTCAATCTACAACATGAACTAGATCACTCATACCAAAATGTCAGCATTCATAGAATGAGAATCATGGAGCCAGCTAATTTCTGTCCTGCTTTTGAGCTTTGTCCAGTGTAACTCACTGAGGTTCTGGACACATTCTTTGGATTACCACAAGCAAGCTGGACTCATGTATTTCTTGTCTGATAAAATCTAGAGGACAGACATTGTTTTTGTTAATGGGGAAATTTGTCAATGCTTCCTTTTTGAGATGCTAAATTTCCAGAATCTTTTAAAAAGCTATTCTGAGGCTCATACTGAGAACCCCAGTTATTTATTAAGAACTCTACCAATTATTAACCCTCGGAATTGTCATTTTTTAGAAGGGAAGGTTATGAACTTTTTGCAGCTGACGACTCTGGTAATTCTTACTGTGCTCATATTCCCTTGATCCCTGTTAATTTGATTTTGATTAATTTGATTTCAGTTTTGTTTATGGCAGAGAGAATGCACCTCCTCCTGGTGATTGATGGGGTTAGATCTTAAAGAAGTAGCATAGACTATGAGCTGCTTTTGAGTCCACTGACCACAAAGTTTTGTTGATATGCCTGAAGTCGTAGCATGGATGGAGTTGCTTAAGTGCCTCTGCTCCTTTGTCTCTTAAAAGTTCCAGAAGATAGTATTGGGAGATTGCTTTTCTGCCCTCAGCAGGTTTCTCATGTAAGATAATACAGAGCTTTGTTTCATTATAGGTCCTGTATGTGAGTATACAAGTGACTATAAAGAGGTGGTGTGGGCTGTGTTACTGTTAGTATGCAGACAGCAGTCAGTTTTATGTCTCTATCTCATTGGTCCTGCATGTTATAAAGTGGGGAGGTAAAGATTATGCCAGTTGTACAGGGAGGGAAACCAAGGCACAGAAATTCTATTCTATCTACGCTCTCATTCCATGCTTATCAACATACTATTTGAGTGCCTGACAGCACATTGAGCATCTGCTACGTGTTTGTTCTCACATCCTTTTCCTGGGGGAGAAATGCATATGGTGGACTGTTTTACTTTGGAATTTTCTGTAAGGTATTTGGCCAAGGTCATAGAGTAAGATCTTTGCCACACTTTTCACACAATGAAACCTGAGAGACCAGAGATTTCTTTTCCTGTACTTAAAATTGGCAATAGCTTTGGTATCTCATATGCCACTGTCTGGTAACTAAATAAATGCTAATCATTATTATAAAATATGTAACAATTACATAAAGTTTAATGTATTAAAGACCCAGGACTGTCTTCTCAGATACAATGTTTATCTGTGTATAAGTGGAGTACATACGCAACTAACTGGTTAATGTGGTTTTGGTGTTACTAAATGTGTCATAAAGTAAAGATATTAAAAACAGTAACAGGGCGAAGAATCACCAAAATTACACCAGTCAAAGGGTAGTTATTTTTCATACTCTTGTGAAACAGAACCAAAACTATGCACATTTAACTAGACCCAAATGTGTGTAAAATGTTGTACACCAAGAAAACGTTACTGAAATCTGTAGTGCCCACTAAGCTAGCGAAAGGACTGATAACTCTACACTTCCATCCGCTGGCCACTCTAAGGCCTGCAATGCCTCAGCAATTAATATGGCTGAAGAGTGACGTTAGCCTTTTCCTCTCTTCTGAATGTCTTAGGGTTGAAATCTGTGTAATACACACAACTAATAAGATCCGTGTTTTGATACTGTCACACTCCTGCTCTTCAGGAGTTCACCAACCCTTCCTGTGTAGTGCTTACTTTGTCACAGTTAACGTGGATATTTGGGAAGCTGCTCTGTACGAGGAAATGCTCATCCAGGGAACCATTCCAACTGAAATAAGATTCTGTAATGCTTTGGTGCGTATAAAGCCCAGCAAGCTTCTGCCCAAGGAAGCTTGAAGCTGTCTCAACAAAAATAGCCAGATTTCAGTTTTTAAATGTAACTCTTCTGCCAAGTGACGTCAATTAGCATCCAGGGCCAGGCTCGATATCTAGGGGTTCCTCTTCACAGTACAAAATAGAACCCGCTTGAGCCCCCTCCCAGTAATCTGAGAAAATTTACCACAACCCATAGGTGCCTCTAAGAGGCAACTTGTCGGAATTGAGTCTGTGTATAACAAAAGATAACTTTTATTAAAAAGGAAAGAGAGCCAAGCATTCATTTGGGAAAATACCACAACAACGTTCAAAAGCATGCAACCGTAAGCAAACCCAGCACCACAGTGCATTGGACAGTGTCATCTGCTTCGGTTTCCCACCTTGCGGTGGGAAAGTCTGACGAATGAATGTCCCTTTAAAACATCTCTCCCTCCACTGCACACCATTCACTGTTGGCTGTCCTTTCCTAGCAAAGACCCAGAGTTCTGAGGTGTGTTCATTGGGGTTCGTCCCCACCCCAGAAAGGGGAGGGGGTGTTAAGCAGCATCTCTGTGATCACTGTGCACCTCTGCAACTGGCTGTTTGCTGCTGCCTCCGATGCTTTTCTTTCCTGCCACTGGTCACTTGCTGCCACTGATTTTCTCTGCTGCTGCTGTCCACAATACTGCCACTATTGAATGCTCACTGCCACTTCTTCAGTCCCAGGGTCTGAGGTGCCACCACTTAACCCAGGTCTTTAGTGATTTCAGCTCTTAATGACTTCACCGAGTAGCAGGAAACCTCACTGCCAGTACAGCTGCGGCACTCGCTTTCATTTCACCACTGTCTCTACACCAGGTCTAATGGACCTGCTTATCCGGGATTGAGCTCTAGTAATCACTGAAAAGAAACAATGACCCTCACTTGAGTCTAAGCAGCTCTGTGTTTAAAGACTGGAGAGGGGAAGGTTCAATGGTATCTAGGACTCTTCAGGCAGAGTTCACAGCCCCAAGTAGAAACATCTGTCCCTACCCACTGAGGATTTGGCATCCTTAAACCCTGATTAGCAAGTGAGACTCAGTTTAGGGTGACCCCCTCAATCACGACAGGCTAAGTACCATTCTGCTGCCCTTTCCGCATACAATAAGGATGACATTTCATTACCCCTGCCCTCAGTACTAAAGTGAGTTGCAACCCAACACCAGCCAAAAGCAATCATTTTGGCAAAGCAGCTCCATCAGGCTGCGCACCTACACAGAGTGGGTACGCAGAGTACAAACACCATCTGGTCCTGAAATCTTTACCCAAATGTCAGGTGAAGAGCTCATTCAGATCCTGCTTACATAAACTAAAAAAACTTACACAGGCCTGGACAATCGTAGCATTGCCCATTGTTTTGAAGTCATAGGTTCTTTCTACAGCAGTGTGCCCTTCAGCTATACTAATGTATAAGAACAGATGTAAATGAAGCATGTTTATGTGCACACACAGTCAGAAAAGACAGAATTGATTTATTTAGTGGCCATCGGCATTATTCATCTTTTGGGCAAAATGAAGTACTTTCGCCCCATGCTCCCTGGGCACAAGGCAACATCTCCATCACTTTGCAAGGTCTATCAACCTAGGCTGGAATGACGGTATCCCATATGGCAGTTCAGAGCACCCTCCTCTGGGTTGGTCCAGGAAGTTGGGAAGTAGGTTTACTCTCTAAAAAGTCTGGACACTGAGATCTGGGCATGTTTTAAGAATACTTTTTCTTTATTTCTCCTCCTGACACTGCTATTCCTTTCCTGGTGTTGTTTGTTTTAGCATACCTGGCATTGGGCATGGGCTCTTTTGCCAGCATATAGGAGTCAAATGAGCATTTAATTTAGCAGGAGAACCAAAAAGCATCAGAATTTAGGGCTATATGCTCCCATCAGATGAAAAGGTAGAGAGAAATACCACAGCAATCCAGTGAAAAGTGTGTCTTGGGGAAAAGGTAGCTACATGGCATCTTTAGCTACATGGCATCTTCAGCCTTTCCACCCACTTTGCATATGGCTCTTGTTCCTTCAGCCAAAGGCCAGGCAGTTGGAACAGTCATTTTGTTCAGGATGTTCTCCTCTCAAGAAATCAAAAGTTTGGACACAATAGGCAGCATAAATTATTACTGTTCCAAGCATAGTAACACTATGGCTAGGCCATATCATGGCAGAGTGGCTGGGACAAAGGCCATGCTGCTAGTGGGATGGAGGGCCTGGATGCAGTGCAAACAATCTGAGATTTGGGAAAATGCTCTTTGAGTCTGCTAATCTCAGCTTTCCATGAGACCTGCCATTATTGGCCTGTGAGTCTCCTCTCTGATTTGGCTTTTCCTCTGGCAGGAGCACACAAGACGGAATGCTGAAATGGAAATGAGAATAAATCTTTGTCAGTAACACCTTCCCTTCCATGTGATTTTCCATGGGAAAGGGATAATAGGAACCTTAAGCTCCTACAATGAGTTATTGTCCAGAATAAGACCTGACTATTTCTCAAGAGATTTCTAAGCATTAAAAATATTCCTCTTTAGAGCAGTGAGCTTATTTTGAAAGGGTTTTACACTGTGCTAGTCAATGTAAGAGAGTGTCTTGTTAAACCTAGCAATGGGGATATACCTAGATAGAAGTCTATAAACTACCAAGAAAAATTAAATTTTCAGGGTGAAGTAACATCTATTACAGGGCATTTGGATGCTTTTGGAAGATGGCCTTCCCTCGCTCCCCCCCCTTCTTTGTGTGCTGCTGTTTCTGTTCACGTTTAGCTTGGCTCCCACATAGCACTTATTTTGCCTTATGATGTTTGTAAGTCTTAAGTGCCCTTTTGCTCTCATTAAGCTCTCAGCAGAAAATCACTGTAAGTATAAAATGAGTTTGCGTGCCAAAAGGTCTGGCAAGGGAAGAAAGTATAGCGGGAATGCAAGGAAAACAGGAGGACGTGTGTCAGCCCTTCTTTCCTAGGGCAGAGAGAGTGTTAATAAATGGTCCAGGGGGGTCACTACAGAACACTAATGCAAAACTGCCTTGCCAACTGATAGGCTATTATCGAGGGAAGGGGTGGAGGAACACAGTCATTTCCCAGCTTCTACAGCTGCCAGACATGCTGATTGTAGGGGACAAAATGCTGTTGTCTCAATTTAAAAGGGTCACTTATGCTGGTGCTTGTGGCTTCATTTTTCACAAGCCAGCAGGGCCACAGTGGAGCAATGGACTGCTGCACACATGTGCACAAAATGGGGAAGGTTGACGAAGAGGAGGGTCGTCTGCAGAAAGGCTCCACAGTTATGTGGACATTTCTGAAAGACAGAGGAAAAACTGTGTATAGAATATATCAAGGAAAATGACACCACGTGGAAAACTTAGTGCGATGGCAGTCCGAGAAGCTTTGCATAGAACACAGGGTCTGCATAAAGTGACCATTAATGTGACTCCTAATGGCTTGTAGAATTTACTACAGATAAAAATCTTCAGTTTCTCATGGACCAAAGTCAGATTTCTTTTTCCTACCAGCATAACATTCTTTTGCCCTCATGAAAGTCTGGACATGCTGACAGATGGGCTTCACACACTGACACTTTCTCAATTAGGAAAATGAATATTGCTTTTCACTCACCCGCAGCCTCACAATAATGCTGTTGGAACGCAACTGCCCCAGCAGACTCCCCTTTGGCCCCAAAATGCTCCTCCTCTATTGCTTTTCTCTTTACAAATGTGTCCATTTTATTAATTAAAATGGAAAATAGAACATTAATATTGAATAAATGTTAGTAACACCTCGCCCTCTGCCTTAAACTCATATTCTCCCCTGGTTGCTTTCTTTCACAATACAAGCATGCTCTGCTCTTCATTGTCCTCTAAAAGCCCTCCCTGTAGTCCATCCAGCCCTCCAATACAACCCCATTTCTCTTCTGCCCTTTACCTCTGGACTCAGTGAATGTACTATGCACAATCACTGCCTCAACTTTCTCTCTAGGGCCCACACATAGGGGGGAAAAGGGTACACTTTACTGGGGCTGGAGTCCCTAGAGAGCCCAGCCCAGGCTGCAACCCCCATTACCATAAGGAAAAAAGTTTTCATGGTTCATGAGATTGTATGTATGGGATGAGGGATTGTGGTATGTGTGTGGGAGAGGGGCTCATGTTACAAGTTTGTACTGGGCCCGAAAAAATTATGCTTGGTCCCTGTTTCTCTCTAACCCAATATTGACTCCCTTCCAGTCCATCTTTTTGCCTCTCCACTCTCCTGAAACTTCTCTTGCTAAGGTCTTGCATGGCATCTTCCTGCTTGACTCTGAGACTCTGTTCCCTCCTCATTTTCTTTTATCTTGCGCTTTCATGACTCCTATCCTCTTTTAGCACTCCGACATGTCTGGTTGGTCCTTCTGGGTATCACTGATGGATTCTTTACCCCTCCTACTTTCCTTCGGGGGATTCCACAAGAATCCATCCTTCGACCCCTTCTTTTTTCTCTCTGACTACACCCTTTCTTTCAGCTACCCTCTCTCTCAGATACCACATGACATGTATTCATCCTTACATCTCAAACTGTCTCTCCGACACTTCCTCCCAGATGTCCCACCATCAGTTTAAAACTCAGCATGAATTTATCTCTGAGGCCTTCTCCACATTCTCCCTTCTCTTTTGCTGTTGACACTCGCTCCCTTTTTTCTACAACGTTAAATTAATCTTCTTGTCCTCAACCTGAAGACCCATCAAACTCCACCCTTCACTGCTTATCTGCTCGTCTCTCATTGCATCATTCCCTCCTTTTCTCGAGTGACAACCTCCCTGAAGAATGCCCATTTGTCCACTTCTCTTGCCAACTTCTGTTGTCTAGGTTGCTGGACAGTCAGAGATAGCTGATATTTAGTGACACATTTAAAACCTTTCACAGTTCAGTATAATCATGTTGTACTATTTCTAACTCATTTCATTGTATTAGTTAGCCTTGTCCTCCCTCCCATCTATTTCTTCTTGCAGTCATTTGCTGTGTCTTGTTTAAATTAAATTATACACTCCTCCAGAAAGGTGCAATGCCTCGCTATGTGTTTTTCTAGTGCCTTGCATGACTGGAGGACCAAGTAAGCGAGCTGATCCTGGCGGGGAATTCTATACTAAGAAGAATCAAAAGAATGTTTTGCAAGTGACAGGTGGACAACAGGATGGTTTGCTGTTTTCCCAAAGCCAGAAAAAGACTGGATACATTTCTGAAGTTGGTGGATAAGGATCCAGTGGTGATGATGCATTTCATCACTAATGACACTACATCATGGGATATCTCATAGATAAGGCCCTACTTGAGTCACAGGATGATTGTCAAATAATTGGGACTCATTTGCCAACAAGACATGGAAAATCATGGCAAAGTAATAATGGCTCTTTATCAGTTGAGGTAATTTGGAAAAGCCAGCAAAGACCTATTTGTTTAAGAAAAATTTGCTGGAACAATATAAACATTCAAGTATTCTGTTATGCCTGCTATTTTTTTGGATAACCAGACATTTTGCTGCAACTATATTAGAGTCACTAATGCACAGGAACTGACAGTGGGAGTCCTGGCTGCCAGCCACTAGGAGCTGACAGCAGCAGCCCCGGCCAGTAGCAGCTGACAGCTGGGGCTCCTGCTGTCAGCTGTTGGCAGCTGACAAAATTGGGGTGGAAGCCTAATATTGCAGGATCTGCCATTTCCACAATATCGCAAATTAAGTAAGGCCTTACTCAGAGATTATTAATTACTTCAGGGGGGTTGGAAGAGTGTTGAAGGAGAAGATTGTCTGTGATCTTCTCAGAGATCTTTCTTGTCCCATGAATGAAAGAAGACAGAAGATTCTGGAAGTGAACCACTGGCTAGGTAAGTAATGCAAGGTGAGGGCTTTAGTTTTGTGGCACATTGGTGGGGAAAGGGGACTGTACAGTTTGGAAGCCATCCACCTCAGGGGAAGGAGAAGTAATCTTTTCAGAGACACTCTGGCTGCACTACTCAGGAGGGTGTTAAACTAATAACAAAAGGGAAATGCGAAAAGAGAGAACAAACTATCATTCATTTAGCACAAAATCAAGATGTTGAGAACAAAATTAATCAAGAAATTAAAAGATGTTACAAGAAGTAATTAATTAATTACCTATACACCAATGCTAGGAGCCAGAGTTACAAACAAGAGGAAATGGAATTGCTCATTTATGACTATAAATTCAATCTGGTTGATGTTACTAAAACCTGATGGCATGAATCATCTGACTAGAATGTTAAAATCAATGGTTATAACTTATTTAGGAAGGACTGAGTTGGCAAAAGGGGTGGGAGAGCGGCATTTTATGTCAAAAATGACATTATCTGTTTCTGACTCACTGACAGTTTGGAAGCAAATGTTCTTGAATGCTCATGGATCAATGTCCTAATAGATAAAGCACAAGATGGGGTATTATTTGATGTCTGCTACATAACACCAAATCATATTAGGGACAGGATGACTGACTCCTTAAGCACCTCTCTATAATATGAAGGGAAAAAACCAACATGATCATGGGCCACTTTAGTCGGATTGACACATACTAGAGGTCTCATGCTGCCAGTACTAAAACATCCTTGGAATTCCTAAACATAACAGATGAAAATTTCTTAACTCAAAAGTGTTGCACACAACATGAGGGAATTCTATATTAGACCACATCTTGACAGAAAAAGAGGAATTGGTTACAAAAGTAAAAATAAGTGGTAGGTTAGGTACAAGGGATTGTGTTGACTTGATCACAGATGAAAGACCAAACCAATAATCTATATATTTGGTGCTTTAAAATGGCCAATTTTATAAAGTTGAAAACAATTATGAGCCAAATCTGTTGGGAGAAAGAATTTAATCAGAAAAATTAAAATGATACTTCAGAATTGTTTAAGAACATTCTACAGATGAGCAAAAAGCCACAGTCTTTGAAAAAAAAGACTGCATCCCCTAAAAAAAACAATCTGGCTTAGAGGGGAAGTAATGGCAGCTATAAACAGAAATGAAAAACCCAATGTATAACAAATGTAAGAAAGGGGAAGTTTATAGTAATAATATATGTCAGAAACTCGGAATTGTAGAAAATTGATAAGGAAAGCAAAATGAGATAAGGAAAAATCTGTGGTCAGCAGAGGACAATGAAGACAATAAGAAAGAGGGTTTTTAAAAAATATACTAAGATAAAAAAGATTGTAATAATGGCATTGGACCATTACTAGATGGAATAAGTAGAATTTTCAATAATAATGCAGAAGAGGAAGAACTGTTCAATAAAAATTTCTGTTCTGTATTTGAATTTAAAAAAAACCCTCTATGATGTAGTCATATCATGTGATAATGATAATGAAACAATTTCATTCCAATAGTAACTCAGGAGGCTATTAACATCAGCTACTAAAGTTAGAAATTTTTAAATCAACAGGTCCACATAACTTGTATCCAAGAATTTTAAAATATCTGGCTGAGGAGCTCCCTGGATCATTAATGTTCATTTTCAATAATTCTTGGAATACTGGGGATGTTTCAGGCGACTGAAAGGAAGCTAATTTTATGCCAATATTTTCAAACCATAAACAGGATGGCCTGGGTAATTACAAACTTGTTAACCTGACATCAATCCCAGAAAAAATAATGAAATAACTGATATGGGATTTGACTAACAAGAATTAAATGAGGGTAATCTAATTAATGCCAATCAATAAGGGTTCATAGAAACTAGATCATACCAAACTAAATTTATATCTTTTTTGGATGAGTTTACAAGTTCAGCTGATAAAGGTAATAGTGTTGATTTAATATACTTAGACTTCTGTAAAATATTTGACTTGATACTGCATTACATTTTGATTAAAAAACTATAGTGATAGAAAATGAACTTGGTGCACATTACACGTATTAAAAACCAGGTACCTAATCGGTCTCAAAATGTAATTGTAATGCAGAACCATTAACAAGTAGGTGTGTTTCTATTGGGGTCCCCGCCATTCTTGGTCCTATGCTATTTAACATTTTTATCAATGACCTGGAAAAAAACATAATATCATCATTGATGAAGTTTGCAGATTACATTAAAATTGGTGGAGTATAAATAATGAAGAGGACAAATCATTGATACAGAACAACCTGAATCATTTGGTAAACTAAGCACAAGCAAACAATATGTGTTTAAATACAGCCAAATGTAAAGCCATACATCTAGGAACAAAGACTGCAGTCCACACTTATAGGCTGGGGGATTCTATGCTGGGAAGCAGTGACTCTGAAAAAGACTTGGAGATCATGGTTGATAGGAAGATGAATATGAGTTCTCAGTGCAAGACTGTGGCCAAAAGAGCTAATCCACTATTTGGGTGTACAAATAGGGGAATCTCTAGTATGAGTAGGGAGGTTATTTTACATCCATATTTGGCACTGGTCCAACCATTACTGGAATTCTGTATCTAGTCCTGTTGTATGCAATTCAGGAAGGATGCTTATAAATTGGAGAGGGTTCAGAGAAGAGCTATGAGGATAATTAAAGTATTAAAAAACTCATATTTTAAGATATTCTGATGAGAAACACCAGGGGGTGTTGTTATTTTTGTTGGTATAGTGTTAGACTCAAGGAGCTCGATCTATTTAGCTTAGCAAAGAGAAGGTTAAGTGGTGACATCATTATCACTTTAGAAGTTGTAGTTTTAAATGACTGGAAAAGAGAGAGTGCATCTGATTTCCAAAGGTTTGGGGGTTTTGTTTGTTGTGGAGGGGACAAGCATTTCCTGAATTATTCAGTAATTGTGAACAATATACGTTGGGAAATCTTATGGGTTTAGAACCCAGACCAACTACACAGTTAGCATCTCTATGCTGTCAGCAGCAGCTGCCACTGTCTTCTGCTCCAATAAACACAATCTGCTTTAGATACAGCCCATGGAAAGTCCTGCCTCAAGGGATCGTACAGGTAGCAACCACATGACTCCTGATTTGCTCCCCACTCTATATAAGCAAACAATCATGTGGTTTTCCTGTAGCTGCTATGACCATTCCTGCTCCTGGCTTAGATGGCTGCTTGGTTTGGATTTTGCCTCCTGACCTGGACCCTCAAACCTGAATCAGACTCTGACCCTTGGCATTACCCTGGCCAGGAATCTAAGTATGAGCTCCTCTGCTTCACTAATACCACAATCCTCCAGGTCCTGAAAAGTCCTCTGTTGGATTGACCTCCTCTCCATACCCCTGTAATAGTTCAAGATTGTTCCCCAGATTCTCAAGGGCTCCATCTAGATTATGGATTACTTTCCTCAATGTGGAAGGCAGAATTATCAGTTGGAATCTCTTCTTTTCTTCTCCTTCCGTCTCCCTATGGTTAATATTACATTTAAAGTTGTATATACAACAATACTACCAAAATTAGATTTACAAAGTTACTGTATACTTGGATCTCCAAGCCTTACAGATATTCTTTTAGAGTTCCTTTTTGCCAGGCTGTCAATATACTGTCCTTATAAAAAGGGATAGAGGCTCTTTTGGTCTCCAAGGGCAAATCCTCTGACATGCCACTTCTATTTTCTTGTTCTTTTTTGAACTCTCATGCAATCCCCCTATGTGTATCAGGGTAGTGGTTGATCCCAAAAGACATACATCATTTCCACAATCCTAGTGTATAATAGAATCCCCTTAAGTACAAGCAGACTGATTGCCATGACAAGTTTATGGACAGTAGTTCCTGCAATCACTAATGTCAATTAAGCCAATTAGGCTCATTTAACATGAAGTGACATGGCTGATAGGCTAGAAATCTTCTGTCTCAAAGCCACCCTCATTTCTTTTGCCATTGCTGAGAGGGCTTTGCCAGCACCTATAGTTATTCTAGGTACATTTTACCACTTTAATTCTTTCTAGCAGTCATTAGTGCCTGGCAGCCTGGCAGTTCTCTGTCAATACTAAGCATTGCCTAATGCATCTGATATTGGAGGCATTTTTATAGAGAAGCCTGACGTAATTTTTCAATTTGCTGTCAAGTGAATCAATTGCAGCTTAGTAATCAAGACAATGGCTGTAGAATGCAGTGCACAGAGTGTATAAATAGGTGGTGGTTTTATGCTGTGAATCTGAATCCAAGAAAAGTAACAGTATTTTTCCTTGAAGCTATAGAAGCACAGGAGGGACTCTGGACTTGATCGGGTGGAAGCCAGTTTAAGTTCAAACTGCTGATGTGCTTGAGATGCTTACGCCTTTGATGAAACTGGCAGGGAACTAGAGTGGGGCAAGGTTGCAACAATACCACTGTGACATTGAAAAGCATGATTGAGATTATGCATTTATATAAGCACTGAAGGAAAGTATAGAACTGTAGTGTATGTAGCTATGGAACTGAAAGGAGAAGTCATACTGAGTTCTTGTGACTGTACTTTAGAGAGAGAGAAGGCTCCCACTACAGCTGCCATTTTAAGTTTGCATTCAAACAAAGAATGTTACAAAATAAGTCAGTGTAATAGAGACTGTATGTTTGGCCTTTTGTTTACCTTGTTTTATCTGAATTATGGCATCTAGGTGGAGAAACACACGCTCTTTTGTATGGGAAAACACGGCAGAGTCATAAAAAGAACAAATTGGGTAAGAGACATGCACTTTCAACTTACTGTTGATTACCCCATTATTCCTAAGACCTGCATTTCTCTAACTATGGTCTCCCGAGAGAAGAAGCCCAAACTTATTAAGGAAAAAGGGAAAAGTTACAGCTTCTCCTCTTTTGCATAATCATTTTCACTCACGACTCAACTAAACCAACTTTCCATTGACGAGGAAATGAAATTGCTAAAAATAAAATTCAACAGGCCGTGCTTTAGCCGTACGCTCAAAACAAGGCTTAATGGAGACTCAGCTCCCTGGCAGGTGGCAAATACACAGAAGAAAGAGAAGCGACAGTAACTGAATGGTTGTACGTTGCATAAATATTGTAAGGGACAGTCCTCGCCCCCAATAATTTATCAACTAAATAGATAAGACAGACAGGAAGTACTAGTAGCTTGGGGAATTGAGGGATAAAGACCCCAGTTCAACAAATGACACACATTTTTAAGCACCTTGCTGAACTGTGGCTATGGCCCATACCCTCAAAGGTACTTAGGTGCTAACTCCTATTGAAATCCTTGGACTTCCTTGAAATCAATGATACCTAACTTAGCCTAAGGTCACACAAGAAAACTGTGGCAGAGTTGGGAACTGAACCCAGAGTTTCTGAAGCCTAGGCCAGTGCCTTAACCACAAGATGAGCCTTCCTTCCTCTGACCCCCCTATGCTAGTGAAATATTGAGTGTTTCAGGAGACTGTGGAAAAGGGGGCAAAATAACTGTCAGCATTTTGTCATTTCTTCCAAACATGGGTTTTCAGGGGACTTCTTGTTCAAAGGCTATCATCTTGCTTGTATATAATTAAAATGCCTTGTCAGTAATTTTGCCTTTTACATTTTGAGGTGCTTTATTCATTTTAAGACCTAGGTACTTAATTGTTCCCCAGCAGGGAAGTTAAAATGTATTCATTTCTACGAATAGGACAGTATCTACCATTTATTTTAAATAGCTCTGCAGGGCTTATTTGCACCTTAAAACAGTAATTCAGTTTGTTTACTACTTTGCCTGACCAAAGTCAGCACCTCTAATGGTATACTAATGTACACAGATACTAAAGGGACAGTCACACAGCGTGGTAAGGGCCTTCATGTTGAAGTTCTACAGTCCTAGTGCCCTTGTCTGCTTAGATCTCTTTAGGAAAATAAAATAGGCATTAAAAGACACTGGTGCCTTGTGGAAATATCTCCACAGCAACCAACTGTGATGTCACAAAGAGATGATTGTCTTCACTTGAAGACAGAACAGCAAGAACATGTTTCACTCCATAGCCCCTCCACCAGCCCCACCCCCAAAAATCCTGTTTTAATGCCATCCACCCAACTGATAAAAATATTTTTTAAATATTAGGGAAATATAAGAAATGTCAGAAGATCTGTCTCTAAATAGAATGGTTTTCTATGCTCTGCACTCTGCACTAAGATACTTGCCACTCTTTTAGAATCTCTTGCAGTACCACTTCCTGCTCTTCAATTCCCACCTTACTGTTAAGAAGGAAAAAAGGCTAGTCAGGACCTCTTCTGCTTCCCTCCCCCCATAATTCTACAGGGTAAGAGCCGAGAGATTAGCATGAAGCATAACAATGAATTTAATTCCCAGGCAAAAATCCCTCCAAAGCTTCATTAAGCTTGTGTCAAAGCTATAAATATCAAATACTTAGGGAAAAACCAACACTGCTGCTTCACACACAAACTGCCCTAGGAGACTGGGGTGGGGGAGGGAGGGCAGGGGACAAGAGGGTCACGAAAGGAGGTAGAGTTTCTCTTTCAGCACCCCCTATTGCTCCTGAGTCTCTGGATAGAAGCACTAGCGCTCCTTTTTTGTCTAGCTTCTTTGATTTTCTGCAGGGTAGTTGATGTATACAGCAGCAGCAGCCACTTCTCAGGCAAAAACTCTTGTGCCAGATAGCCCCACTGAAATGAGCAGGGTTAGGCTTCTCCATGCAAAATCAGGTGGGATCTGTACCCATAACAAACATAAGGTATGTTCTTATGCAACAACTCGTCTCTTTGTTGGGCTGCCTTTATTAAGCTTCCACTAAGCCTTAACTCAAAGTACAGAGCCCTGAAACAGATTTATTTCAAAACAGATCAACGTAAACTTGGCCCAAGCTCCTGCTGAGCTAGCAATTCCAATCTTAGGCCATGGCTCCGCTAGCGCTTATGCTGGCAAAACTTTTGTTGCTCAGGCGTGTGAAAAAACACACCTCTGAGCGACATAAGTTTTGCTGACATAAGCACTTGTGTAGCCGTGTTATGTCAGTTGGAGAGAGCCCTCCTGCCAACATAATAAAACCACTTAAAAGAGTGGCCGTAGTTATGTTGGCAGGAGAGTGTCTCCTGCCAACATACCGCAGTACACACAAGCACTGCAAAAGTTTTGCCGGCATAAGTGCTAGTGTAAACAAGGCCTTACTCTTTAGCTTTCCCCTTCAGGAAATCTGTCTTTTGTCTCTGCTGAATGGAAGATAATGAGATCCACCTGGTCTGGATGGCCTAACTAAGACAGCACAGAGTCGTTCTCCATCGTCACACAGTTGTTGCTCTTTTGTCCAGCTGAAAAAGTTATCAACAAAAGGAAGGCAGTCTACAGGATTTCAATGAAGGAAAAAGTGAGGCAAAACACTGCTTTTTGTAAAACCAAATGGGGTGGTAGGATAGGCTTCAAAAACTGGAACACCCAAGAGTACTGAAAATAGCCCTGTCATAAGATTATACTTGTGATTATTCCGGAAGGACTGGTTGAATTTTGATTAAGTCAAAATGAAGGGACAGGCAAAATGGTGGAAGACAAGCTTCAGCCTTAACTAAGATGATACTAGAGTCTTTTCATAAAACAAAGGTTATGAAAACATGTTTTCTATTGCTACTCGGTCATTCCCTCACTCCTGCAGCATGTTCTATCTGCATATTGTCAGCTTGTTGGAGTCACGTACCTGTCAATCTGTCTGCCACATTTCTGGAAAGGTCAAGAACAATGAGGGACGACTCTAGTGCTCTTTCAGGATACTTCATTCCCAAGCCCAAAGGGGGATAGTTCTCCCTCAGGTGACAGACTAATTAATTCAGTCTTTTCAGCTGTGCTGAACTGTGACATTTATAATGTATTCTGAAAGGAAAAAATAAATATAATAAAATCCTGTCAAGCACACTACCACTTCCCCTACCAAAATCATGTATTGCACCATTCTAGTCAGCTGATACGTCAAACTTCAATGTCATGTTAGCATCTGGTACATGTTTGTATTCTATGTCTGCCTCACTTATAGATGGTCCCAGTGCTATTGAGAAAATATCCTATGTACATTTTTTTATTTTAAAAGTCATTACAACTTTCTACAGCAATGGCCACAAACATTCCAGCAACACTGTTGTAAGTGAGTACATTTTGGACAATTACTATAGCATTTCTTGTAAGTTAAGAATTTTTAAGTTCTTCCTGCCACCCCACCCCCACCAATCCCAAATGTTGTTTCTCCAACACCACTGCTAGGTCTCTCTCTGTTTGCACATGGATGCACATGGATGCACATGGAGACAGCTGGGGTGGGGTATGCTAGTGGACTGGAGAAGACTGCAGCAGCACCAGAGGAGAAAGGAAAACTGTTTGATATATGGAGAGAAGACTGGCTGCCGTCTACCTCAGGCAGTAGACAGTGCTCCACCCCCACCCAGGTTCCCTGTCCATCACAGTCAAGAATCAGGATGAAGTACTAGCAAGAAGAGGAGAAGAGCAGACCCCAACAACTGAGGAAAAGAAGTTACTGTCCCCTATGGCTGGGAGGCCCATGACCACCATTCTCAGTAGGTGGAGGCTTAGGGTGGTGGTGATCAGGAACTTCCTTCTGAGGAGAATGGAGGCATTCCCCTGCCAACCTGAAACAGTGTCCTGAGAGGTGTGCTGCCTGCTTTGACTCCACATCCAAGATGTTACAGAAAAGATGCTGAGTGTCATTCCCCAAACCCAGTGCTGACTGTACTCCATGCTTCTCATCTTCATGGTCACTAATGATATTGCCAGGTCTGACCCTAAGCAGATCAGCAGTGACTACAGGGCTCTGGGATCAAAGATGAAGAAGCTTAAGGTGCAGATTGTGTTCTCATCTATCCTCAGTTCAGGGTCCAGGTCCAGGCAGGGATATGCATGTCCTTGAGATGAATGCATGGCAGTGCATAGGAGACCTGTGGTATACCGTGAATCTCCAGTGCCTGGGGCCAATGCTTGCATTTGTGCCCTTCCACAGCACAAAGCCTGCTCACAGAAGCAAGTCTCGGCCCCACTTTCAGGTCTCTGCTGTGCCAGCCTAGACCCTCTCTCTCCCCACAGCATAGCCACGGTGCTGCCTGCAGAGGGTGCTGCCAAGCTCTCCCGAAGGGTGCATGGCACTCCCAGGCCACCCAGAGCCCAACCCACTCTGCCTTTGCCACCACCGGGAGACACCTATGCATGCATGTGCCTCTCAGCCCGGGCCAGCACTCTAGGGAGGGTGGAAGCCAGTGCGTGGGCACCCCAGGAAGGTGCATGCATTGCAGAGCCTGCTGCTTCTGCTCCGCCACTTCCCACAGCCCCACTCCCTCTGGGACAGTTCACATGAAGGGCCCCACCAGGGACACCCCCCAGACCAGCATGCAAGGGCTATGGCCTCCTTTTGCCTCCCCCGGCCCCCTTGGTCCACCACTATACAAGACCTTTGGCTTCTTCAACCATGAGATGTTGTTCCAGGAAGAAGGACTTCTGGGAACAGAGGTGGCTGAATCTCACTTTGAATAACAGGTGGGGTGAGGGGAATGCGTGTTAAAACCTGAAGGTGCCAAGCATGAAGAGGGGGAGCAGGAAGCAGTCAGTGTGGTTGCTGTCCATGGGGAACAGGGAATGTCATCGGTAGAGGGGGAAAACTGGTGTATCAGGGGAAGTTGGGGTGGGTGCTATGCATACAGTGGGGCAAGTCAGAAGCAGCAGGGCAAAGTGGGAAGATCAGGGAAGTGGAAAGAAGGGGAGTCATAGTGGGTGTCCTGTATGGAGAACAGAGAACAGCTGAGTGCCGGGGAGAGGATGTGGGTGCTCTGCCTGGAGAGCAAAGGGAGCCACTGAGACTAGATGGGCTGTGCGGATAGTCAGCTCTGGGCTGGAAAGAGATTTGCATATCTCTCACCAAGGGTAGGTGCTTCTGGCTCCAGTTCCTACCTGCTTCCTGGCCTGATTGCAGGTGCTGTGGTAGCTTCTTGAGCCCCAATGGGTCCCACACTCCCCTCCTCCCCCAGCAGCCATGAAGCCCTCTCCAGCCAGACCGGGTGACACAACTTGCTTAAGAATGATGCGTGGGGGCAGAACCATAGCTCAACTCTCATTATATTTCCCTTCAGGGGACACTAACCCCCAGCTCTGCTGCCACTAGCTGTGAAGAGATGGGAACCACCTGACCAAGAAAGGGAAGAGCATCAGCAGACACCAATATTCTAACCTGGTGTGGAGGGCTTCAAAACTGGGATTAAAAAGAGCAGGTGACAAAAGCCTACAGGTAGGTATAAAAAGACGTTACCTTAACAAACAGCTGGAAGTTGGGGTGGAGGGAATGGTAAATTACAGAAGGGTTATAGGAGCATCATGAGGGACAATAATGAGGAAATGTGTTCAACATCTTAGATGTATATACACAAATGGAAGACATAGTACACATGTTAAATTTTGACCTAACTGGCATCGCTGAAACTCAGTGGACTAAATCTCATGACTGGAATATGGGCATAGAAAGGTTTTGCCTGAAAGACAGGCAAGGAAAAAAAGGATTATTATACACCAAGAAAATACACCCTTGTTCTGACTTCTAGAACAAGTTGAGAAGCATATCAATTGAAAGTCTCTGGAGACAAGGGGGAAAAAATCATGGTATATTAAAAGAACAATAGCAAAATATCATGATATGAAGGAGAGATAGGAAGAATAGGAAGAGGCCAATATGGCTCCATCAGGAGTTCTTTAATGTCCTGAAAATCAAAAAAAGGAATCCCACAAATCATGGAAACCTGGATAAATTGCTAAAGAACACCATATAAAAGAACAGCATAAGCATGTACAGACAAAATCAGAAAGACTTAGGTACAAAATGAGTTAAACCTAGCAAGGGACATAAAAGGCAATGTGAAGAGATTCTCTAAATACGTTAGGAACAAGAAAGAGACAAAGAGAAGTATTAGTCCAGTGCTTTGTGGGGAAGGAGATTACATCAAGAAAGCTAAGGTTTTTAATGTTTATTTTGCTTCAGTCTTCATTAGTAAGGGTAATTGTCACCAGGCACTTAAACAAATTAATATCAACAACAAACAGAACAGACCCTAAGCCATAATTGGGAAAGAACAGGTTAAACAATATTTAGATAAGTCAAGTTGTTAGGACCTGACGAAATTCACATTAGGGTTCCTTAAGGAAGTAGCTGAAAGAGTCTCAGACCCATTAGCAATTATCTCCAAAACCTCATAGTGGATAGGTGAGGTCCCAAAAGACTGGCGAAGGGAAAACATAGTACTTATAATTAAAAAGGGAAGTAAAGAGGATCTGGGGAATTTTAAACAAATCAACCTGACTTTGATACCTGGAAAGATACTGGGACAAATTATTAAATTTCACTTTGTAAATACCTAGCGGTTAATAGAATAATAAGTAATAGCTACCATGGATTTGTCAAGAATAAATCAAGCCAAACCAAGCTAATTTCCTTCACTGACAATTTACTGTCCTTCTGGATGGGAAGGGGGAGCAGTAGACATGATACATATTGATTTTAATAAGGCTTTGGACACAGTCCCACATGACATTCTCATAAGCAAACAAGGGAAATTTGGTTTAGATGATGATATTAGGAGGTGAGTGCATAACTGGTTGACAACAACTGTCTGTATCAGTGGTTCTCTGTGAAACTGGGAGAACCTATCTAGTGGGATTCTGCAGGGATCTTTCCTGGATCTGGTACTACTCAATGTTTTCATTAATGACTTGGATAACAGACTGGAAAGTATGCTTATAAAACCTGCAGATGATGCCAAATAGGGAGGAGTTGCAAACACTTGTAGGACAGGATTAGAATTCAAAAGAACCTTGATTATTTGGTCTAAAATCAACAAGATGAAATTAAATAATGACAAGTGCAATGTATAACACTTAGGAAGGAAAAATCAAATGCACAAATACAAAACAGGGATTAACTGGCTGGGCTGTAGTATTGCTGAAAAAGATCTGGGGAGCTATAGCGGTTCACTTATTGAATATGAATCAACAATGTGATGCATTTATGAAAAAGGCTAATATCATTCTGGGGTGTATTAATAGGAGTGACATATGTAAGACATGGGAGGTAAAATCGTCTCGCTGTACTTGGCACTGGTGAGGCTTTAGCTGGAGTACTCTGTTCAGTTTTGGGTGCCTCACTTTAAGAAAAATGTGGATAAAGGGGAGACAGTCCAGAGGAGAACAATAAAAATAAGAAAAGTTTGAGAAAACCTGATGTATGAGGAAACGTTAAAAAAAAAGGTTGATTAATCTTGAGAAAAGAATACTGAAAGAGAATCTGAGATTAGCCTTCAAATATGTTAAGGGCTATTATGAAGAGGACTGTGATCAAGTGTTCTCCATGTTGCTTGAAGTAAGACAAAAAATAATTGGCTTGATCTGTAGCAAGGGACATTTAGGTTAGATATTAGGAAAAGTTCTCCAGCCATAAGGATAATTATGTAGTTGAATAGACTCACAAGGGAGGTTGTGGAGTGCCTGTCATCGGAGTTTTTAAGAACAGGTTGGACAAACACCTGTCAAGAATGGTCTAGGTATACTTGCTCTTAACTCAATACAGGCGGCTGGACTAGAGGCTTTTGTGAGGTCCTTTACGTCCTATGTTTCTGTGATTCTATGTGACTGTAGAAGTGGAGGCCAGCTGCCTGTTCCTTTTAAACCTAGTATTTATTTCAGTTGCTCCTTGTGTATGTTTTCAAGGCTATCTTCACAGGGAAAGGGAGCTAAAATTTGCATTTAACAATTTAACAACAACATGAAACCTGAAGGTCATCTCTATAATCAAGTTAATCAGTGTTGCAGAGCATATTATAAAGAAAGGAATGGTCAAACAGAGAGAAACTCTCAACATATAAAATACTCAGAATTAATAACAGATTTTTTGCTAAATAAAGCCACATTTAAACACAGACTAAATTTTTGGGTCCATTTAAGAAGGCAGCTTACCAAGATTTCAGGTTTTACAGATTTGATTTTCAGCTTTGTCTGAAAGAGTCAAGGCGTGTTGTGGTTTTACTTTCTCATTTAGATTCAGGAAAACACACCCCAGGCCTTAAGAACTCATTAGCAGGCTGGGACTCTTGTAAAGATCTGGACTGGACAGAGGTGACTGGACTGTCAAGTGATTTTTCTACTTCAGATTCCCTCTGCCCCTCAGATGAAGGGATCTCTCAGACAGACCTGTCTGCCTCTTGTCAAAAACAACAACCAGAGTAATTCTTCATCTGAAGATTGAGCCAGATGAATGGCAACAGATGCCTTTACCTTAGGCTGGAGCAGGATGTATTTTCATCCATTCACTATGTTACTCCTCAGATCAGGAGGCCATGACAGCTGTAGGGGCTGCGGAAAGATCATGGCTCCAAATCGTTCTGCTGATAAAACACATGTTTCTTTTTTCAATGGGTCAGAACATCAAACATCCTTGGGGGAATTCACAGTCTTTAATATTAATGACCTTACTTAATCTCCTTGGAGAGTCTGGGCACATCTGAGACTGGTGGTAATTTGAAGCAGCTTCTCAGTTAACTGCTCTGTAATTCACAATCCTGCTTTGAAAAACACTAAAGTCTAATTGTCCCCTACGATAAAAGGCACATTGGCCTTACCATCCAGCATGAGATTGGGCTGCAGGTCCTCGAGGGCAGTGCCACAGGATGCCCTGTTGCAACAGTTGGCCCATGACTCAGCACCTGTAAGAGGAGGCTCTCATTTGATAATCCTCATCCATGGTTCTTGGGTTGACTGCCTGGGGCACAGGGCACTTGTTGTTAGCATTCACTGAAGATGAGGGCCCCTTCCTGCTCTCCTATGACCTCCATCTATCTAGATGGTTATTGGTGGAATGTAATAGTGAATTTGCCGTTTATTTGGTTTGCAGGTTGTGTTTTGGTTCCACAGGACATTGGGTTTAGAGCTGGAGATTTCCATGGGGATCCCGAGGACTTTTGAGGACATTTGTAATTTGTTGGCACAGGTGCCTTAAGGATTTACTCAGTCTGTTTGCGTACAATTTGACCAATCAGAGCAGGTTTTATTTGTTTTATTGATATACTGTTTATTTCACGTGATTGCAACTTTGGGTAGTAGATCCTGGCAGCTGAGTTTGATTCCACCCCCCGCCTCTTTTGAGGAGTGTAGATATTGGTTTGGTGATTGGTTCTCCCCAAAACCATAAAAGTCAGATGGGTTGGGGTAAGCCTTTCTCTAGGCATTGGGCATCATCACACCTTTCTAGGAAAATAGGGTTGGATTTTGGAGCAAGCCTGAGCCATTCTCAGTATTGCCAACCCAAGAAGTTCAAAAATCATGAGAGGTTTTCAAAAAGATTATACTGTGGTATTGATCTGTCTTTGGATCTTTGAATCCCCCCTAGGCAGCTGCTCTTTGTGTGTGTGTTGCTAACTCTCCCACATTTATTGCGTAAAGTGATTTTGGCCCACTCCAAGCTTCAGTCCAAACCCCAAAATTCTAATTGTGTTTCCCGCACCCACCTGCCCATCCCTCAGCCCAGCATCTCCCCAGCCTCTGAATCAGTTCTGCCATCCCCAACACCTACAATCTGCCTATCCCCACTCTCTCCAACTCATCTCTGCTCGTCCTGCCACTTAGTGCATTCTTCGCTCTCTCTCCCAGGTCTGAGGGGCAGCAATACAGTCCCCCGTCCTCCCCATTACAGAGTGGCAGGCAACTCCAGATGTTCTTCATACCCTCTTCTCCTTCCCAGTCCTGGTGTTGCAGGGATGGAGGGGGAGGAAGGAGGAGAAGACAGCAGACAGACCCACTGTTCATAGGAGGGGAAGGCGGAGCCACCCTGAGCTGCTGGACTCTTTCTGTTCCCTCCTTTTCCCCTCACTTGCCCTCTGTGAATGGTTTCAGCTGCTCCCTCTCCCAATATAAAGTCCTTTGGGTTCCTGAGGGGAGTCATGAGAGCTGTGCATTCTTTCTGCAGTAGCTCTTATTGTCTGCTCTTCCCCAGGAGGTGGGCAAATAGGGAGGAGCAACAAATCAGAGGGAGATTTCCCCCAGGAGGGGCTGAAATTCTCCTAAGGGTTGGAGCCACTTGCTTCATCATGAGATTGGCTCCAGCCCCAGACAAACTTGCGTGACTCACTAAGGAATTGCCAAAGTTGATAACATTGCATCCTATGAGGCCAGAGGGTTGCTCAGCAATACACTGTTTTGGGTTACAGGTCACCATAGTCCTTAGGATTGATGCAGGTTCTGTTAGGGCCTAAGTATTGAGCAGCTGTTAACTCCTGAGACTGTGATGCTCAGGATTTAACTATAAAAATGAGGAAGGCGGGTGGCAGAGACAGTTGATGGCCTTTTCACTGTTGCCCTGAGTAGTTGTCCTGTTAAGGAATAAATAAAGTTGCTTCCACTTGGCCCAAAATTCCAGATATCAGTATCTGTCGGCCCCCTACCATTCACCGTGACCTTTGATGAGTGCCGCTTTGGATACATCTACCCTGCAATAAAAGACCTGTGGCATAGCCAGAGTTGGCTCAGGTACTTTGACTTGAACTTATGGGACTTGGGCTGCAGGGCTAAAATTTGCAGTGTAGACATTTGGGTCAGGCTGGAACCCGGACTCTGAGATCCCGTGAATGGGAAAAGTCTCATTGCCCAGGCTCTAGCCCAAGCCTGGACATCCACACTGCAATTTTTAGCCCTGCAGAGCCCTGTGACTCCGAGTCAATTGACACTGGCTCTGAGACTCAGTGTCATGAGTTTTTTATTGAAGTGGAGACATGAGCTTTGAGACCCAACAAGAGGCCCTCATGCTCTGTTTCCCAAACATCTCAGTTGGGATGTTTACATCTGCCTAATAGATGAAAGGATTTAAAATACACTATTCAGTTCAGTTGTAGTCTTTATGGATGGATATTGGGGGAAATACTTTGTACTGTATGCCTTAGATCAAATTTGACTAGACTATTTTTACAGTAAGTTACTAGTGTTGTTTTAGAAAAAGGACTATCTCTAGAGCAAAAATTCCTGTGTATTATAAGTGTACTTGTCATTAGTGATGAGATCACATAATAAACAATAATACTTTGCTTTTAAAGAACATCTTTCATCCAAGGATCTCAAAGCACTTCACAAACATTAATTGCTAAAACTTCACAAAACATTTGTTACATAAATATTATTATCTCCATATTGCAACTGGATAAAATAAGACACCAAAAAGAAGTTCAGTGACTTCCTTAAGATTACAAGGCAAATCAGTGGTATAGCTGGGAATAGAACCAGATCTCCTCACTGTAATCACTAGCCTATATTCTTTCCCCTTGATAGTAGATATCTAGGCAGCATGATTTGTTCCCCAGGGCACAAAAATGGGTTGAAAGTCATTCTTAAGGTGAGTTACAATCAGCCCTATCTTCTGGTTATCAGAAACCATCCCTGATTCCCTGAAAAACCGTAAAACACCCAGACAATTTCATAAAGCAGAATTGACCCTGGCTTACAATTTTTGATGTTGAACTCAACACTGAAAACTTTCTCATTATGTAAACTTTTAGATTGCTGTGTTAAGCATTCTTTGAGAAAGATGAGTTGGCAAAATAAAACCAGCCTTGTTTCAACATCTGAATAACTAACTTTTCATTTGTCACAAAAAATATGACATTGCTTTTGTAACATTGCAAAAACAATCTAGCAATTTACATAGTAATTAAACTAAAATAAATCGGTACACTTTATGCTGATCTTTATAATATTGTACTTTTATTATACTTTTGATACTTTAGATACTCCTAATTGGACAAAAGGGAGGAAACAGTAATAAAAACAAAACAAACTGTTATTGGAAGCATCATATATGTGATTGGTATATTTTTTAATGTGAGTGATGTGTTTATGAAACATATTTTTTTTAAAAAGGAGGTCAGGTACTCCATTTTTGTAAATCAGCTGAGGATCAGGCCCATAGTACTTATTCATTCAGTCAAGGTTTCCAGGGTAAAGATAAGGGCCACAGAAAAGACCATTCTGTTAGTATGTCTTTAAATCCCCAAATTATTAACTTATAAGTTGTGTTAGATGAGCTGATGCTCCCAGCCAACATTGAGAAACGGGTTTTAATGCCTCTTATAGAGTTCAAAAGTGGCATTTTAAGATTATGGAAACTATTGTTTCTCTTTCCTATGCAGACTGTCTTATAGAGCTCATTACCATGATACTCGTGGAGAAACTAACATTAATTAACAGGAACTATTTGAAAAAGTGCAACAACGTCTGGTCACATCTAAAAGACCTTCATGCCACAGCAATTAATTAAATATACTCACATCCTTTATGTTCTTCTCTGTTTTATCTTTTTTTCACTAAGAGGTTGTCTTATTGAACCTCAAAACATACTAAGGTATTTTAATGCTAGAATGAAGTCTCTATTTCCAAGTTTTTTTAATCCTGTGCACCATGAAGTCTGTCCTGCTCTATTGTTCTTTGCATATATCGATAGACAGAAAATAATAAAAAAAAGTTAAACTGTGATTTTTGTTGATCTGCTTTGAATGTCCTACAGTTTATCTGCCCCTTTCTGGTACTAAAGTGCCCAGAATGCCTAGACTACACTTACAATATGGTGTAGTCTCATTACAATTATCTATGCAAAAATTATTACTGTACCAATTTATGCCATCCTGGCACAAACAGATATCAATGTCTCCCAGTTGTATACTGGGATGCCTTTAAATTGTATACTTCAATGTGAAAACCCGTGGGAGGGGGTCCTAAGGTGAAGAAAACATCACAGACTTTCCTCCTAGTTCATCTGTTGAGGTTTCCCTAATTTAGAGCAAGCATGGTCTACCCGCTTCAGATCTGTGTGGACCTTGGGTAATTGCTGGAAATACAGGGCCATCCATACAAAGTCTTCTGCCCTTGTGCTGATGCCAGGACTCCTAACCACTCCTGCAGTGAACCCTCAGTGCCAGGAGATACTGCATATGAGGCTGGTTCTGACCCCCAAACACATTCAAGATGAAGAAGGTTCCACAGCACTGGAGGGCTTATGAACAAAAGATAATGCATTTAAAGTCTATACTAGCTTTCCAGTAGATTCTCTGAAGATCTTGGAGGGTGAGACAACATGCATTTCCCCAGACTTTCCCCATACTACTCCTCTCCCACCCCTTTCACATGCAGTTCCCTGTAGTCACAGGGAGTCCTTTATGGATGCAGAGGAGGAAAAGAAGGGCTATGCTATAAGGTGTCTGATTTCCCTTCCATGAAGGAGAAGGTGAACTGTACATAGAAAGTCTTCTCCATATGTGGCATCTGGGTTGGTGGTTTTTGTTGTGTGGACACCTATCCACTAGAAACTGGACTCAAAGCATCAACTAATTTCACATAAATGACTGAAAAGCCATCAATGGTGATAATTTTGGCTAATGCATATTTGGGTTAGATTTGAAGCAATATTTTGGGAATGGAAGACATTGTCTCTTGTCATGTGACCGATTTGGTCTCCTGATGCTATTAGAATGAGAACATGATATGCAATTTATAACAAGATGCCTTTTGATCATCTTGCTCAGCAGCTTATTTGGGATTTGAAAGTCTCTTTCAGACGCTAGGTTGTAGCCTTTTAATTGGTAATGTAAACCTGGGTTAACATGATGTTCTAACTGCAGGTGGCAGCAAACCCCTAAAGATCAATTTCTAGTTTGAACAAAGTACAAGCAAGGCTAGGCTTACCATATCAAGAGTAAACAGAAATATATCAAAAATCTGTAGATCATGAGATGATTACATAGAAACATGTAGAACAGATTTGTTAAAAACTAAATTGACATCTAATTCCAGATGGATGATAAACAATGACAACTCCCTTAGTGAAGGTGGCAATCATTTTTCAGGAATAGTCTCCAGCAAAGTGTCATTGAGCACTGTATGTAAATTATTCTCTTTCTGTCATGCCCTCTAGCAGACCACTGCACACAAGCAGCAAAAAGAAGTCTGGTAAAACAGGGCATTTATATGTCCTTGCCTTGTATATTAATTCAATATCTGACTGCTCCAGAAAAATTAGAGCACTCTTGTTTAAGATGTTATTAACACAGCTAGCAGAAATATTCTTACAAGCATATTCCAAGAAGCACAACAAACAAAAACACAAATTAGAAACCTGGAGATAGGCACAGCGCACATTACTGTAAGTATTATAGTTAAACCAGTAAGGGAAAAGTTCACAGAAATTAAATTGGCCAGGAACAGAAATATGGAAAACAGGAAATAATGCCAATGATGTGGCAACCAGCATGAATCTAAAAAATGACCAGAATTCAGGTAAATATGTAGACATTTTAATAAGCCCAATCATTATGCTAAACTGTGCAGAGAAAGCAGGAAAGTGCATATATTAAGTGCAGAAAGGGATTTCTCCAGTGAAGAGAAAAAGCTTTTCTTAAGCACAGTAATGGAGGAGGCTAAGAACAGAAAAGTTTGGCTAATTAAAATGTATATAAATGGCATTTATGTGACATACAGGTTTGTCACTTGGATCCAAGTAAATGTAATAACAGAAACTGAAATAGAGAGATGTAAGAAGCACATAAAAGTGGAAGAGTCCAAAAGTGTCTGTAAGAGCCTACACTGAAGGAACAATTCCACTGTTGGGAGCGTGCACACTGATGCTTAAATTCAAAGGGAAAATGATCAAAACAAGAGTTTGTGGGGTACACAGAGGCAAGCAATCAGTCTGGGGCCTACACACATATGAGGTGCTTGATATTAAGAGGATTATACCATAGAGCAGTGGTTCTCAACCTGCAATCCAGCTGTGTGTACTTTCCAAGTTTTTCCTCACTATCACAACTATTATAATAAAGGAGCAAGACCTCTTCCATAGTTAAAAAAACAATTTGGTGAGAATTTGCAAGATGGGCACAGGCCAGTCACAGCTACAGTGATCAAAGAAGAGTCACCTTGCTCATAAACTGGAATCACAGATGAAGACAAAATCTTACAAAGGAATCATGAGCATCTGCTCAAGATACCTGACTCCTTAGCTGAGACATGTGAAGCGAGAGCAGACATACAAGTTGAAAACAATTCACAAACTCACCCTACTATTGACCATGAGACTGAACAGTCTGTTACAGATAAAGAGTTGACTAAAGAGGATTTTCAATACAGCATACTGGGAAGATTGCTGAAATGCCCTGAGACAACATCAAGACATGTTAGAGTTCTGTTTAAGCAACTTGAAGAGTGAAGTCAGGAAGTTTTTAAAAAGGGATCAAAAAAAAAGGGAAGATGTGCTTTAGTGTATGTTCTCCAGTAGAGATGCCTCGCTTCCTGTATATTTTAGATATAGTCTTTGGTTTCCTGGGAGTTGGGAAACACTTCCTACTGGAGCAGAAATAAAGAAGCTTGGAACAGTGCAGTTGCAGGCTGTCGCTATGCAGAGTAGTAAAAAGTTTGTTACCTCACTTCTGTGCATCGTTTCCGCTGATGATAAAAAGTTTTATCTTGAAACCAGTCTGCTCGTCAGTAGGCTCAGCAGGAGATATAGCCTAGATGTTGTTCTTTGCACCTTAGGACAGAGGACTCATTTTGTCTCTCAGCCAGAGACAGCTAGGAACACCTGACACCATACTGGATAGGACAAGAGTCCCCGACTCCATATCCAGGAGGAGAGGGCTCACTTTCCTCACCTGTTTGGCTAAGGAAACTCAGGAAATGATACCCTAGGAGCTGTTCCACACAGGGATAGGGCTGCCTTGCCGTGGGGTCCCTTAACAGAGAGTACTGGGCCTGCGTCATTTACATAGTTAGGAAAGGGGAGCAAAGTCTTGGTCATTGGGTGCACAATCAGGCAAAGAGTCACCTAGAGTCAAAAAAGTGCATTGGCATTACATCGCACACAGCCACAGTTAGGCCTACAATGGATACTTGGTTGTATTAGTGGACAAACTTAATTCTATTCAGTCAGTGCAGCACCTGTAGGCATACTCAGGCAAGCCCATGGTGCCATGTCTTCACTGCTATTTTTAGCTATGCTAGTTAGAGTGAGTCTAGCAAGGGTATGCCAGTCAATGCTGCAATCACACCTCTCACTGCAGTGTGGATGATGAAGAATCTGGCACCTCTTCTTGTCTTTTAACTGAGAATTGTCTATGAAAATTGGCCAGTTGTCTGTGAACCAACAGCTGGCCAATTCTCATAGTGAACTGATTCTGCCAAGATAATGACACATAATATCTAAATCAGGCCTCAAATAAATGTACTGTTAAGGGAAAGATTAGAGTGTTAAGATTGTCAAGTAGCCAGGCCTGGAAAAGGAATGAGGCCATTGAGTGCAAATGTATTTATTTGCATGTTCAAGAAACTCAAATTAATTTGCAGTGCATCACTTTGACATCCTTAATGTGGAAATACATTAAATTAACAATATTGCCTTCCAAATAGTTTCACAATTCCTGTGAGATAGTTATAGCCACGGCATGAAGGAGCTAGAACTGTACATTCATTAATAATGACATCTATTTGCAGCCTTCCAGGATCTTCTTACTTTGGCGTATGAGTCTTCTTACAAAGGAAGATGGAAAGTTAAGTGTGGATGGCTTTATATTACAGCCACAGGTGAGGACCTAGAAACTGAAACATATACATGGGATATTTGATCTGCTATTATTCTTCCACATGTTCTCACAGTAAACCCATAGTTTTTCAAGGTCATTGTATAATACTGCAGGTTTAGTTAGTTATAGATGTTTAGTAGTGGGTTACTAAGGACCGGTCTACACTTACCATCCGGATTTGGCGGCAGTCGACGGGAGATACGCAAGTAACGTAAATCACTTGCGTATCTCCTGTCGACTTCACTGCATCTCTTCTGCGCACCGTCCACACTGCGCTGTGCTGATGGAAGCAGCATTCCTGTCGACACAGCACTACGCCACTTACCGGGGTGGTTTTCCTACGTCGATTTCTGGATCAACTGAGCAGATCTACACAGACCACTCAGTCGATCCAGAGACATCAAACTGACAGCGGCGAATTTGCCACCGACAGTGTAGACCCAGCCTGCAAAGGATGAGTGAAAAATAATGAAAATCAGTCAGTCTCCATAGGAAATGTTGCCTTCAGGAAATTAAGAGTTGTGCTCTGTAGTGCATATCTGCCTGCACCCATGATTGCAACGACAAAGCAAACTGTGAAGAAAACAGTTTATCTGTGTATCCCGAAAGGTGTTTAGTGTTTGTGCATCCCATGGTTGTTTAGTAACTGTGTGGAACAAAATTAAAAAGCTTAAATAGCTAGGGATTGGGGATCTGTGCCTGAAATGTCCTATAACAAAGTTCAATTGGAATAGGTTGAAGGAAGCTGCCACTAGTTGTAGTGCCACAGACTAGTAGAGCTTAGAGGAACAAGAGAAGCAAGTACCTGAGTGCTCCTATATTTGTGCTAAATCCCATGAAAGCGGGAAAACAAACTGTTTTCAGGTGGACTCATTTGGTAGACCAGTGGCATAGTCTTGGTCACTGTGAAGACTAATGAGTGCCAGTGTTTCCACTACATTTACAGCATGGTTGCTGGGAAGAGGAGGTTGTTCATCACAGTGGCTACATTTCTGCAACTATTAGGACAACAAAAGCTGAGGAAACTGCTGCAGATGCATGAAGTGATATTATTTAATACATATATTACAAGTGTGGCCAGAAGCTCAGAGCAAGACTGACTATAACAAGACAAATATACAAAGACAAGGGGTGAAATTTGGCTTGACCGAAGTCAGTGACAAAACTCCCATTGAATTCTTTGGGGCCAGAATTTCTCCAAAAGCCCTTAACCTATGACTTTTCCTCTCTTCTGTTGTCCCAACAGCAAGCAGAATGCTTCAGTGCTGCTCCTGAAACAGGAGGGAATGAAATGCTCGAACTGGAAGATGCCATGGCAGTTAGAAGTGACAGTTGGGGGCTAACAGTTGGCCATAACAGTTGGGGATTGGCAGCAATTTCTCCATAACTGATAGGAAGAACAGTTCCCAAAGGCACCATGTGAAAGAGGAAAAATAGCTGCTGATGTTAGATTATAAATTATCAAGAGTTCCAGTTTTCTGTTACCAGTCATGAAAAATGGGAGAGAATATACTTACTTATACACTGTAGTAGTGAGTGTGTTATAGCAGTGTTTCTCAATGATCGGTGCTTGGATGGCCACCAGTCCCGGAGATCTCCCTGACACAGTACAGGAAACTGGTCCCTGGTATCCTATCACTCTGTTATAGGAATGTTGTTATCTGGTGAATGAGTATCAGGAGGCAGGAGGTATTGGCAACATTTCCATTCTACTTACTTCTTATTGACATCTTTGTGTAAGAGTCCAGTCTTTTGTTAACCTGATATTCTACATCCAAAAAGCAACCTGCCCTGCACCCTGAATAATATAAAGATTAGAGCTGGGTGGAAAATACTTTTCCTGTCCCATGAAAATTTTCATTATACTGAAAAAATGTCTTGTCCCAAATCAGGATGAAAAGTAAAAATCTCAGGGAAAAAAAATCATTTCAAGTTTGTCAATGCTTTTGATTGTGACCATTTTATATTTTTAAATTTTTGTTACTTTTCTTAGCTTAAATTTTGAAATAAAAAATCATTTTGAACTGGAAAACTAGAATTTTTTGTTTTGAAAATGTCAATACAAAATGTTTCAACAGTTTCTAAACTTTTTTTTGAAATTTTTTCAAGCTGAAAAATGTATCCAAACCTAGCCTTTCCCACTAAAAGATTTGGTTTGGATGAATTGGCATTATCTGAAGAAAAAAAATTTCATCAAAAAATTCTTGACCAGCTGTAGTAACTACTAACAGGAAAAAAAGGACATGGGACACAGCATTTGAACTGGATTGGGGAGTGACCTTATGCTCTGTCTCCCAAACACCTATTTGTACTTGTCATAAACCCCTATCGCCACCCAGTTTCAGCACTAACATTGCAGAGATTCAAAAGTCCTCTTTAGCCATAACTAGAGTAACTCAAATACTTGTACATAGGCTGTATTGCTGTTCATTATTTCCTATTTTATTTTGTCTTCTGTGTTTCTTTGTTCAGCAAAGAGCAGTTTATTTTAATTATTTTATTTGGTTAAAATAATCAATTATTGAGTATATTATAAGCAGAGGTAACTTATAGGCACACCAGTCCTAGGAGGCAGTGAAATAAATATTTTTAAATTACTCTGCATTCACAAACCTTCTCCCTGCTCTCATCTGGATTTTAATCTATTTGGACAGCTATGTCTACAAGTCCTTGGAAGGAAAGTAAAGGGACAATAGTTCAGTGCACCCCTTTCTTTGTGTGGGAGGCCTCTGTATGTCTCTGATACTTTACACATCACAAATCTCAGAACTGCAGAAATTACTTTTATTTGTGTGTGTACAGGAAAACGTGTACATTTTGTTTGAGCTGTGGTGTAATGAGCTATGGCTAGTTTTGTTTTACTCATTGTGCAGCACATGAGGACTGCAACGTCTTTAAGAACATGTATTTAATAGTTTAGCTTTTGTTATTATCTCTGCTCTGGACTTACGATGTCCTATTGTAGTTTTCAAGATTCTGCTGGTTACAGATCTGAGATTATTCAAGAAGCACCTCAGGGGATCTTAGTTAGAAAAAGCTGAGCACATATTATACCTGTTGTGAAAACTTCATAGTGAATGCTGATGAAGCTTCAAACATCATTTTTTACAGCCTATCATGGTGAGAAATCTTTTATCTTTCCTCTTCTTCCCATGTTCTGTGCTATAGCAGCAATGACCTTTACCATGTGTATCTAAATATTGCCTTCAAACTGCTAGGGGCCAGAGCAATGTGGCTCCTTAGATGTAAAACTCCTCTAGAGGGTATTCACTGGGTTGACGTGCTTAGCATTTTTAAAAATATTTTAAGAATTTATTTGAGTTAGAAAGGCATTCTCTGAGCTGGGTTAGACCTACTGATAGTAACGTGAAGAATAATGGCTGCCAGCTGCATACACAAATATTCCCAGACAAAAATTATGTTAAAATGGAGTTAAGACCAGTAATTTAGGGTAAACTACATTAAAGGGGTATTGTTATTATCCTAAAACCAAGTATTAAAAACTCAGGAATTTCATACAACATTAAATTTAAAGAAATCCAGTCCGATTTAGTATGTGGCCCAGAACCCTAAATTAATGACTGATGAATAACGTCACCCCTAGAAATGATAAAGAACTAATGGTATGAGAAAAATGAAAGTGTAAAAAAGACAGAGAGGTGTTTTAGAACGTGCAAATAAACCTGCAAAAGAAAAATAGATGTTTGTAAATCTATATATTAACTAAAAAAACCAGCAGCATGTTTTATCACATGCATAGTTAAAGAGAAAGTTGTAAAATACTTTTGTATTTATAAGATACCTTACAGTAATCTGTAATATAAATTGTATATTTTATTATACGTTGTTAGAGAGCAAAATATTGGTGCTTTTTATTTAAATATAAACAGATTTGTTGACAACATTATATAAATATTAAAAGAGAGGGAGCAAACACAAAAGGTAAGGGAATAGAGAAGAAAAGAGAAATTATAGGATCTGAGTCCCAGTAGGCATTCATCCTGTTTTTTCTAAAAGTTCTGTCAATGATTTTGCAAATAGTGTGTGTAAATTCCATCATCTAGAGCTGTATGGCTTGCTATCACCTCTCCCAGGTGCTTTAGCAATCCACCAGAGTAAATCTCTTTGCTGCAAAACCTAGGAGTCCGACAGCTGGGGAATGTGCTTTGCATCCACTACAGGTGCGATTGTAGCACAGGTGGGCATACCCATACTAGTTTTAATCTAGCTAGCATGGGTAACAATAGCAGAATAGACATAGTGGCATGGGCTAGCATCCTGAATACAAGCATCCAGGGACCCTGGGTATGTACTCTGGTTGATAGTCTGGTCATATAGGTAGATTAAAAGCCTACCTGTGCTATAATCGATAGTATTCACTTGCAATGCAGACATACCTGTAGTGCATTAGACTAGACTATATCTGAGTACCTAAAAAGCCTACCTGAGCCCTTCTTCAGCCTCTTCTCATGTCATAAAATCCACAGAGGTTGAAGCAATAGTTCTGTGCTTTGTTTACCTATGGACATCCAAAGGTATTTAGGCACCAAAAGCTATAGATAGGCATGCCTAGGGAGATTTTTAAAAGTGTCTAAACATTTATGTGCATTTGAATGACCAGCAAGGTGCCTATCTGCATCTTTAGGTGCCTAACTACCTTTGAAAATCTGGCCCTTAATGCCCACTAAATTTACCTGTGCTTACATTCCCACCCAACCTCGTCCAACATTACACTTGGAGATCCCCTAAGCAGTGTAGAAGGAAGCCTGACTTCTGCATTTGTTAGCAGTTCTGCAGCCCTCCACCTGACAAAGCGTGCAGGAAATCACCCTCAATCTCTTCAGAACTGAAAAGGTCAACAGGAGCTCTTCCTGAGTACTTCAGCATCTGATATAATTGTAGCAGGAGCCCTTACCTCAGACTTTGTCTTTACTGCTTAAAAAAAGGTGGGTTTATTTACAGCAAGATAACAAATACACAATAGCTATCTTGCTGCAAAATCCTAAATGGAGACAAGACATTTGTAATGTTTTCTGTGAGGTAGGCAAGCAGGGACAGAAGTATACCCTACCCAGCACTGACCTTGCCTAGTTTACTTCACAGTTAGAGTGACCAGGTAGCAAATGTGAAAAATCAGGATGGTGGTGTGGGGTAATAGGTGCCTATATAAGACAAAGCTGCTAATGGGGACTGTCCCTATAAAATCGAGACATTTGGTCACCCTTCTCACAGTAAAACAATAAAATGTTTTCGCTCCACTGTGTTTTTGCAGTAGGATAGCTAATGCCCACTCATTCTCCTGCAGTAAAAACGCCTCTTCTTAAATGTGAAGAAACAGCCTTAGTCCCTACAGATTCCTCTGTACGGCAGAGTGCAGCAAGGCGCAGTGGCCTTCCTCAGAGCCTGGGCATGAGGAAGGTTTGCGACGCCCCTGCTGGACAAACAGGGCCCAGCAACAGAGGGGTGGAGCCAAAGCAGGAAGAGGAATTTAAAAAGGCCAGTCAAGGAGCTCACTAGGGGAGAAACTGCTGCCGGAGGTCAGACGTGTCTTCCAGGAGGCTGCAGCCTAGGCCTGATGCAGACCCAGCAGCTGTTTGAGCAACCGCGTCACTGAGCTGAGCATCCAAAACCTGCCTAGACTGCCTGGCCCTAGCGACTGGAGAGGGCTGCTGAGCCCTAGTGTTTGGGTGGGGCCACCAGGTCCTAGTAGCTGGGACAAGCCACCCGAGACTCCTGGGTGGGAGATACCCTGAGGCTGGCCATGACCTGGAGGAGCTGCCTGATGCTGGGGACCCCCGGGAGGTGATAGAACCCTGTGGACTGGAGGAACCCCTGGGACTCTGCGACCTGGAGGAGCTGCCCTCCGCTGATGACTCAGCGGAGTTCCCGGACCTGCTGCTGGTTGATGGGGAGGGACTTGTGGGCTGCCGCTTGTAGTGTACTCCAGCGACCCAGAGGGAGACTGATACCTGCAGGTCCCCGGGGACAGCGTGGGACAAAGTGGCCCAGGGGCAGGCAACTAGCAAGCAGCTGAGTCAGGGGCGTGCTGTGGCTGGAGCCCTGCTGACTCAGTGGCAAATGGCTTTGTCACTGCGAGGGCCCTGGGCTGGGACGCAGTGGAGACGGGTGGGCCTATGTCCCCGTAACCTAACCACGCTGGGAGGGAGTGCTACCCTCTGTGTTTAACAGAGGATCCTGAGTTCTACTGGCCCCACCTGCCTGCAAGGCTGGGGGCCCCAGACTATTTTTCTAACCCGCCTGTGGAAAGGCCGAGGGCTATTGACTGCCCCATCGGCCCTGCCCATTTTACGGGCCAGGGACTGTACTCTGCTTGCTTGCCCCGCCCTGCTTGAGGGCTGGGAGTGCCAGACTGTTTTACCAGCCCTGCCTGTGGGAGGGCTGGAGGCCATAGACTGCTTTGCCTGCCCTGCCCTGCCTGAGGGCCGGGGGCATCAGACCACTTGTCAGCCCGCCCTGCTGGGAGCCGGGGCTAAAGACTTGTAAATGGGCACTGCTTATTCCCCTAAAGGAAGGCACTGTGGCCTTCCTCGGAGCCTGGGCAGAGGAAGGGTCTCAATGTCCCAGCCGGATTGTGCCACTGGCTTACACAGAGTCTCAGACCCTGCATGCTTTACATCTGTGGTCCTTAGAAAGTCCTCAGAAGCCCTTCCTCAAACCCAGATGATTTGCAGCAGTATATTTGACTAGACTTTCATAAGCAATTAAACGAGTCCAAACACACGAGCAGCAAATCCTTCCTTAGCTGTGTGCTTTACAAGATTAAAGGAAAAAAATCTTTAGCACATGTGCAGTACATCATTTTCAAAGGCTCAAGATTTTATCAAATCCGAACTAATTTTCTCTGGAACAAGGAAAGGCACTGCTCTTTATGTAGGACTTTTCTATGCCAAATTTTACTTTTTAACATCTCAGCTCTTTTGGCTGTACATCTGTTTTGGTTTTTTAATTTTTTTTATAAAGTTGCAACTTTTATTTTTATTTTGGGGAAAGTGCATTTTTTCCATTTTTATGTTCACAAACAGTACTAAAAATTTTTAAAAGTCCAAACCATCTCTGAGCAATGACAAAGTTTAGAAAATTTGGCTCCAAAAAGAGAAAATTTGTTTAGGAAATTATGGGTGACTGAAACAACACAATATGGAAACAATATACAACCTAAACTATAGTTAGTCTCCATATGGCCCAGTTCTGCAAGGCATTATAGAAGCATTAGTAGCAACTCCATTTTGGAAACTGGGTTGAAAGAATCCGTTCAATCAGCAGTTTCAGGTGCCTTTTTTAAATCTTAATAATTGACTTATTAAGTTTTAAATGTGTACTGGGATGGCAATACAGTAACTTTCTAGTTTGTTCCCGTTCTAAAATGCCCTCACTATTATTTTTTAAAAACACTCATAAAAACTTCTGCTGCTGAGACTTTTTTGCTCTTTAACTTTGTAATGGTAACTTATTAAAACCATATTTTACAAAAATATTCCCTCTTCCACCTACTAATATATGATACAATGAATTTTCTTTCATATTGCCATAACTTTTAATTTCCCCCTCTATTTGTTATAAAATTACCTAAAGAAGAGCTCTGTGTAGCTCAAAAGTTTGTCTTTCACCAACCGAAGTTGGTCCAACAAAAGATATTACCTCATCCACCTTGGCACTCTCATTTCTTTTATGACATGGCAACCCAACAGACAACATGCTATGCTGCTTCTGGTCTCTGTTATGGTGGCTGACGGTGAAGATGATAATGTGCCAGTTGCTTCTGATCGCCACCTCTTGTGAGTCTGCTTTCCTCACTGTGCTTAGTATGCTGACTAATGAATCAAGGTGGCAGGCTGAGACCAGGCCATGGACAATGCTCTGAAGTCCATGAGGGGATTTCGGAGAGCAGAGGCTGAGGGTTTGAGGTGGTCAAACTAGACTCCAGCTAGGGAAGCTCCAGTAGTAAGAGCATAGCTCTCACATGCACATCCTCAGACTCAAACAGGATCAAATGTAAGTTCATGCAAGCTTTCCATTTTGAAAGTGAAAGAACATGCTATTTTATATTTTTCCATTTTAAATCTCTGTTTTCCCCGGTATTCAATATGATTACCACTGTAAAAGTGAATTCTTGGAGACAGGAAATTTTTCAAACCCAGGTAAATGTTATTTTAAGACAATATTTGCTTTTTTCCCTCCCTGAGGAGAGAGAAACGAAAGTTAACTTATTACAGCAATTAAAATAACTTAATTTGCTTTTGAATTTATTTGGAATAATATAAAAAATAACTTCCGTATGCAATCCTTTTAAAAGGATGCACTGCCTCCATAATTAAAACTACATATAGTGCATAAAAATATCAAGGAAATTATTTACATGAAACGAAGTTAAATTTTAGATGTTTGCTTATAACACTACAAAACCAATACCTAAAAATGAAGGCAATTAAGAGTTAGGGTTCTTCATATCTATATAATTTGCCATTTGAAAGACACTATGAACATTTTCAAAAAATAAAAATCCTTAGAATTTGTGCTATCACATTCATCCATTTTTAAAATGCACTTAATTCCTCAAGCAGGATGCTAAAATTGTTCTTTGTAGTTTTAACTACAACTACGTATAAGAGAGCAGAAGAATTTTCATTATCTGTAATGTTACCCAAAGAAAGAAGTTGTGTTGGTAGTATTAGAAATGAAAGCTCAAGTATTCAGTGTACTGGTTTATGTTCTTAAAACATTTTTTTTAGTATTTCATTTTTCTTAAACACTGATATTAATGTTGTGAAAATATTACCAATATTAAATACACGGATATGTTGCCTTCTACTAATAAGAAATAAAATGTTCTTTGTTGGGTAGCCTGTGGTATGTATGTTATATACCATATTTGCCTTTCAATAAATAAATGATCATATTTAAGGCTGAAGAGGATAGTTTTCATATCCTAGTTAAAGAATGAAGCACAGATATGACTAGATCACCTAATCACATACCTGATTACACATAATCACATATATGATTAGATCACATAACCTTATTTTTTTTAAATTGCATACTGTGTTTTAAATGACTAGTTATGTAAATATGAAGAAATTTAACTTTTAATTGCTATCATTTTAAATGACTGTATTTGAGGTGTTATAAGCAAGTTAGCTATAAATTAACATTTTTTTTTTAATTTTTTTTGTAAATTATATATGACTTGCTGAGTAGGCATGGACTTAAGCATCTGCTTAAATGGTTTGCTGCTTGGTATGTAGCATACAGTAAGACATGGCCTGATCGGCTACAGCTGAAGTTGCATAATTATGTCCATTCTCTTCGGTTTCAGTCACTCATCATTTTCAGAAAATTTGGCTTCTGACATATTATTAGGATGGAATGGCTACAGCTATGGTTTCCCCCCCTCTGGATCAGGCTATATATGCACATGCACATAATGTACAGCTATTGCCATTCTAATAATATGTCAGAAACCAGTCCAAAAACTCATACATTATTGGCCCATATATATAGTATGGCAACTGTCCTTCTCAAAAGGTAATGGTGAAAGGCACCAAAGCACTATATATGTCAGATGTAAAATTATCAGACTGAATCAATCATCTGTGTCAGTGAGAAAGGAAGTGATTGTGTAGGAGAGAATCGCTATGAGGGGGTGGAAGTATAGTTGGAGCTGTGACTGAACAAATTAAATAGTATCATAGTAATGCATTCAGCAATGAAAGAGCAAATTTTGGAAGCCTACAATTTTTGGTGCTAAAATTATATGGTCTGCCAAAATTAAGGGGGGAGAAATGGTTTTGGATTCAGATGAATGCTATTATTCCTCTTCATTTTTCTCTCCTTTTCATGCAATTATTTTTCTTCTACTCTATCACTTTCTCTTCCACTTTCCATTCACAGGGGGTCTTCCCTATGGACTACAGCGCTGCCCATAATCTCTGCATATGCTCTTAACACAGCCCTCCCTTTTCAATATCTCCATCCACCCTCATCCCCAGTATGTCCCCTAAACCAGGAGTTCTCCAGAGGCAGTCTTATAGCTCATTTCCATGGTGCCTGTGCTAGGGGAATCCTACTTTGCCAGATATGGGGCTTTTAGGGACTCTTTATGCCACACCAGCCTTTTTAAATGGCATAAAAGGATGAGACTGGGGTGAGGATCTTGCTCAAGGTATCTGAAATGCTTTACCAATAAATATTTTGCATTATTTATTCATTTAACAGAAACAAAAATAAGAACACCCTTTTCTGTATGCATCCAGTAACACATATGTACCTTCATGGAAAACATTATACATTCTTAGTCCTGACTGGTAGACAAATAAATTAAGCAAAAGAAAGCCATAAATATTTGAACATCACACTGATTGCAAACTGTTCCTTCAGAAAAAGCTGGCTAACTTTCTGACTTCAGAAAACACAGCCACAAAGATGCATTTAGTCTCTGCAACACTTTGGCTATGTCTTCACCACGAAAAAAGATGTATTCTTAACTTTAACTAATTCAAGATAAAATCCAAGTGAAGACAAAGCCCTTTGTAGTTTTCATCCAAGTTAGCAGATCAAGTTAAAGACTCAGCTGCTCTCAGTTCCTGTTCTGTATGTCAAAATGCCCATGAGCAGCAATTGCAGGGAAAGTCCTACTCAGCCTCTGGAGCTGTATGGTAGAGCATATTCAGTCATTTGGTGTGATGACACTTGTGCAGGGTGGTCAGCATGTAGGATCTGGGAGAGGCTGGAGTATGTTCCATGCAGACAAAGCTTTGGAGAATTTAATAGCCAAACTCTAACAAGTCTCTACTGAGCATGTCCAATTGAAATTTTTCAAGGGTTTGTAAATTGGCCAGATTTGGGCAAATTTTTATAGGGATGGCAAAAGTCACATCCCCAATATCAGAGCAGCGCTTTCCCCCATACCCACCAAATTTCAGCTCTCTAGTTTAAAGCATGGAGGTGCTAGACCTTCTAGAAAAAAATCATTCTTACAATGAATTTATTAACATGGAAAAAACAACATATTTTTCCCTAAGCTTGTCTTTGGAAACGGAGGACTATCAAAATTAAGTGGGCCAGTGTAGGACAAAAGGTTTGTTGGTTGCTTCTCCTTCCATGGAGAAGTACATGCAGTACTTGCCTCTCCTCCATTCTTTCCATCTGAGTTCACAAGTTCAGAGCAGACATTTTTACAATTATAAAACAAACTTATATTTTACCTTGTAGCATGGAATACAGACATCATAAGTAAAATTAATGCATGCAGAAATGTACAAGTGCTTTATAGCGACTAAATACATCCTTACAAGTCTAACACTTATCTTGAACAATAGTAACAGATAGGTGAGCTGGTCTGGTTTCCAGCTATGAATTTGTCAGTGCTCAGCTGGTGCCTGCAGACTTGGCAAGAGCTGGTACCTGGTTTACATTTTCTCAAACAGATGGTTTTATTGATCTATATCTTTTCTGCTATGTGATTTTTAATAAAGTAAGGAAACATATTGCACATTCTGTTCCCTTTTTAATATATCAGCTACATCTGTTTTTAAGAGTTGTGCATCCTTAAAGAAATCCTTCCACTTATGATATTTTCCATAAACATCTATAATGTTCCTTATTCAGCCTGGGTTTGAAAATGCTATTATTTTATATGTGTAGTTAGGATTATGTTTTTCAATGTGCATTACTTTTCATTTATCGACATTGAATTTCATCTGCCATTTTGTTACCCAGTCACCCAATTTTGTGAGATCCCTTTGTAACTCTTTGCAGGCTGCTTTGGACATAATTACCTGAGTAATTTTGTATCGTCTGCAAATTTTGCCACCTCACTGTTTACCCCTTTTTCTAGATCATTTATTAACATGTTGAATAGCACTGGTCCTAGTACAGATCCTTGGAGAAAACTGCCATTTACCTCTCTCTATTCTGAAAACTGACCATTTATTCCTACCCTTTGTTTTTTATCTTTTAACCAGTTACTAATCCATGAGAGGACCTTCCCCACCTTTGTACATGTTTGTTGACCCCCCTCTCAAAGAATGAGGCATGATTTCCCTTTACAAAAGCTATGTTGATTCTTTCCCCAACAAATCGGGTTCATCTATGAGTCTGACAATTCTGTTTGTTACTATAGTTTCAATCAATTTGCCTGGTACTGAAGTTAGGCTTATCAGCCTTTAATTGCCAGGATTATGTCTCGAGCCTTTTTAAAAATTGGTGTCACATTAGCTATCCTCCTACAATCTAGTACAGAAGCTGATTTAAATGATAGGTTATATACCACTTAGTTGTTCTGAAATTTCACATTTGAGTTCCTTCAGAACTCCTGGATGAATACCATCTAGTCCTGGTGACTTGTTATTATTTAATGTATCAATTTGTTCTAAAGCTTCCTCTATTGCTACCTCAATCTGGGACAGTTCCTTAGATTTGTCATCTCAAAAGAATGGCTCAAATCTGGGAATCTCCCTTACATTCTAAACGATGAATACTGATTCAAAGAATTCATTTAGTTTCTCTACAATGGCCTTCTCTTCCTTGAGTGCTCCTTTAGCCTCTTAATTGTCCAGTGGCCCCACTGGTTGTTTAGCCAGCTTCCTGCTTTTGGTATACTTAAAAAAAATTGTTGCTGTTAGTGTTTGAGTCTTTGGCTGGTTGATCTTCAAATTCTTTTTTGGCCTGCCTAATTATGCTTTTACACTTGACATCCTGGAGTTTATACTCCTATTTTCTTCAGTAGGATTTAACTTCCAATTTTTTGCCTCTGACCACTTCTTTTACTTTGTTGTATAGCCATGGTGGCACTTTTTTGGTCCTCTTATTATGTTTTTTAATTTGGGAGTATTCATTTAATTTGAGCTTCTGTTGTGGTGTTTTTAAAAAAGTTTCCATGCAGCTTGCTGGCATTTCAACTTTTGGGATTATACCTTTTTAATTTGTTTAACTAGCTTCCTCATTTTTCTGTAGGTCCCCTTTCTGAAGTTAAATTTAATTATATTATGATCACAATTACCAAGTGGTTCAGCTATATTCACCTCTTGAAGCAGATCTTGTGCTCCACTTAGGACTAAATCAAGAATTGCTTCTTCTCTTTTGGGTTCCAGGACCAGCTGTTCAAAGAAGCAGTCATTTATGGTGTCAAGAAATGTTATCTCTGCATCCAGTCCTGAGGTAACGTGTACCCAGTCAATATGAGGATAGCTGAAATCTCACATAATTATTAAATTTTTTGTTTTTATAGGCTCTCTAATCTCCTGGAGCATTTCACTGTCACTATCACCATCCTGGTCAGGTGGTTGGTAATATATTCCTACTGCTATATTCTTATTATTCAAACATGGAATTTCTATCCATAGAGTTTCTATGGTTCAGTTAATATTTTTGTTATATTTGTCTCTATGCTTTCTTTCACATATAGTGCCACTCCCTTACCAGCAAGACCTACTCTGCCATTCCTATATATTTTGTACCCTGGTATTACTACCCTGTTTCCCCGAAAATAAGACCTACCCCGAAAATAAGCCCTAGCATGATTTTTCAGGATTTTTGGAGTATGCTTGAAATATAAGCCCTACTCCAAAAATAAGCCCTAGTTACAGTTTACAAGCGGTTCACAAGTAAAGGTCCCCATACACTTTGTTGTTCATGGAAAAAAATAAGACATCCCCTAAAAATAAGCCCTAACCCATCTTTCAGAGCAAAAAATAATATAAGACCCTGTCTTATTTTCGGAGAAACACAGTATGTCTCATTGATTATCACCATTCCATCCTGTTTCTGTGATGCCTATTATATCAGTATCCTCATTTGATGCCAGGTACTCATGTTCACCCATCTTAGTAGTTAGACTTCTAGCATTTGTTTATAGCATTTATAATATTTGTCACTTTTTAGTTATCTACCATTATGTGATGTAATTGAATGGGACTCTTTCATTTGACTGTTTCTCATCAATTCCTGTACTTGATCATCTGCCATCCTCTCCTCCTTACTACAATCTCCATTAATAAATCTTCCCTTAAGGGATGTCTCTGTCTGAACCATGTGCTCCTCAGTACCTGTTGGCTTTTCCTCAGCCCTTAGTTTCAAAACTCCTTTAAAGTCTTTTTTAATTTTACATGCAAGCAATCTGATTCCATTTTGGTTTAGGTGGAGCCCATCCTTCCTTTATAGGCTCCTCCTTTCCCAAAAGATTCCCCAGTTCCTAAAGTGACATTTCAGAGGAAAAGGGTTGCACAAAAGAATGTGGCTTACAAGGAGGAGGATACTATCCACTGAAGAAAAATTCTTAAGTGAGGCTTAAGTGAGACTGATTTTGTTGGGTTGCCATAATAACTTGCCACAGTTGTAGCATCTCCAAGACCTAGTAAAAAAAAGTGAACAGGGCCTTGGTACTGCAGAAGGACACATCTCCAGGAGACCCAAGAAATCCCAAAAGAACTAGAGTTAACTAGAGCAAGGCTGAGGGAGCTGGTATATTTGCTGGGTAATGCTGACATAACCACACATTTAGAAAGTAAATGATGTAAAACCCTAAGTCCTGGTTTAACGAATACATTATACAAGTAGTTTCATATAACTCTAAGAGAATGTTGATTTCCTTTTTTTACACTTCAAATCTTAGGACATAAAATTGAAATATTTAATATTTTAAGAGAGAATTTCTATTGATAATTGAGTGTTGGTAAAAATATCTTTCTCTTGCTAATAGAAATTGTATTGCAAATAACTGAAGCTCTTGCCTAATGGTTTTTAGTCTTTAAAGAGAAAAATGTTTGGATCTAAGTGCTGTTTTTGGTTCCCATTTAAAAAAATTCCCCAGCCCCCCTACTCTCTAGGTTGGGGAAATAACCTGTAACTGTTTGGCAGCACTGGTTAGAAGAGAGGCAATATGTAAATGGAGGTTTACCTGGAAGAGTTTACATTGGATTTGGTTCTAAGATGGTGCTGAGTTCTGGTTTTCTTTCCTTTTCTTGGGAGGAATGAAATGTTGGCTAGCTTCCCCAGGGGTTTGGATTCTATCCGGAGAAGTTGTCTATAGCCATGGGGTTTGCTGGGGGTGTACAAAGGGCTGTCACTGCTGTAACTTGAGAGAGAGGCTAGTATTTTTGTTTCTAATCATATTAGGTCTTTTTCTTACCTTCTCATATTTGGTCCTCTCCCAACCCCTTCTCCCCCAAACATTCAAAATGAAACAAATAAAGCTGCAGAAGCATAATAATCCCATTTTCCTGAGTGAGAATATTGTATAATCAGTATTTGGAGTTCCTCGTTTTATTTTGTTAAAATAACTTGAGAGGTGAAAACATATTTTCAGTGGTCTATTACATAAAAATCACTCTTAGATAGAACAAAGGCAAACATAAAATAACTTTATAAATGGCATTTTAAAATGACTTGGTAGTAGCACATCCCTCACGGTATTTGGCATCAGAGTAGAATCTTACTTTTTCCATTCAACATATGATACAAGTCTATACTAAGGAAATATTAAGATTAATTGTAATTACTAAAGCCAGATTTTTCAATCTGTGACTCAGCACATCTCATAAATCTGTTACTATAAATTGTCTGACTGCTGCTTGCTCCTTCTGTTGTTAGATGGCAAATATACCATATGCCTGGTGGGATGCAGATCATAGTAATGCTAAAATATGTGTGCATTTACAAATAAGATCTGCATGTGCATATGTATTAAATGCTACAGAAGCCAAATAATCATACATAAACCTCATTATTAAAAGAGACGTCATCTTAACATGAATCACTTTAGAACTGTTTAATAAGATATTGGTAGCCAAAACATTTACTTTGAATTTACTATTCAGCAATTACTGAACTGTGTGACTATTGGAGATATATCAAATTGTTTGCCATTATTGGCTAATAAGAAAAAACTACTGATTTCATTACTTATTTGTAAAATCATTAAAGTAGTTAAATATTAGGATTGTAACAAAGCTGTGATACAGGTTTGCTTGATTACTCAGGGCTGGAGTGAAAAATGTCCTATAATGATTGTCTACAAAATAAGCATATCAAATTGAGAACTTGGTACTGGATAATCCTACAAAGTTGGATACATGATAATTTTGGAAGGAATCATTTTGTGGATCCTGCAATCCTGGATGCTACTACTGATTTATACAGTTCATCACATCTAAGTGATGTTACATAATTCATTTGCAGATTGCTATATCTGTTGTATTATATATGAAGAGCTAAATTTTATGTAAAAAATTAAAATGATAATTTTAGTTTTAAACTTCTATTTAAGTCTGTCTTTATAAATGCAGCAGTCGATATGTCTTCTGTGAAATGTCAAGTTTTGTATACTGATCTTTTTCCCAAGTTGAATCACATCTTTTGTTGGATGGAGACTCTGGCACAAAGAAGTCTTAATTTTTCAAATTTGCAGTAAAGATTCTGTGCTTACTGCAGGAGTTGGATCTACAAGTACAGGTATGTGGATGTATTGGATTATCAGTTTGTGCTCTTTTATTACAATATATTTGGAGTCTGCATCTAACTATGGAAGTATTATATGTATGAGCAGTGATATAAGTGACTTTTGGTTATATTAATATAGTCTCCGAAAAAAATTGTTATGAAGCCAGACAAGTGAGGGTTGGCATACTCCCAGATCTCTGGGAATACATCAGGCTCTGAAGCTTTTATAAAGTGGTGGGGACAAAATTGCTTGACCCCAATCTCAGAGTGGGATGGTGTGGTAGGATCTGTTAGGGGATTTTCCTACTGATTTGAATGTGTGTGCATCTCAACTTTGATATGTCTCCAGAATACACACTGTATGACTGTTACATGGAGTAGGATTATTCCCTTTTTCCACAACAGATACTCCTTCTCTTTTCTCTCCCACTACATATTTTAGGTGGATGGCAAGTTGAAAATCTGCTCCCTTTCATGAGGCACTGCTTTGTGGTGGGGTCTTCTAGAGCTCATAAAGTTGCCTAGAGCATGCCCCAGAAGACACCAAATGCCAGATGTTGTTAAGAACTGTTCCTGAGGGACAATATAGATCACCCTCCTCACTGCGAATTATTTTGTTTTAAACAAACTGCTATACTATTAATTTCACACCTGCTTATGCCAAAAGAACATTATTAAGGTTCCATAGTTGAGCACTGAAAAGTTAGGAAATGCCAAAATTAAGGTTGCCTGTCCAACCTTAACTCAGCCCCCTTGTGAATATGCATTACGAAAGTCTTCAATTACATGATCACATACTATTTCTTCCAATGACCCCTGCCTCATGTAGTGAACAGGTTGGACAATGCTTACTTAATGAACAGCTATTCAATATTTTGTTTGCTCATTGATGTTCAATGTGTGGCTCTATGCCTTATTTACTGCACTCTATTCAAACCCTGCTGTGAAGACAGAATTATTAATTTCCTCATGGGCTTTTCTATGGCACTTATCACTATAGTATCTGAGCACTTGACTAACATTAATTAATTAATTAATTTTCACATCATCCACGTGAGATGAGGGTATATTATTCTCATTTCACAAATGGGGAACTGAGACACAGAGAGATTAAGGTAAAAAATAACCATTTAAGTTTGGGTGCCTGATTTTAGATGCTTACTGCCTGATTTTCCAGAGTAATTAGCATTTTGTGTGTGTGTATTATATGTTCAAAGCACAGTTTCCATTGACTTTAGTTGCAACTGTGAACACTCAGCAGTTTTGTGTATCAGATCCCTGTATTTTAAGTTCAGCACCCAGAAAATGAGGAACACACCATTAGTCCTCACCTGCAGAAATATGGTTTTAGGGACTTGCATAGCATTATATAGGCACTCTTTAGTAGAGACAAGGATAGAATCCAATTCTTCAGGGAAGCATTCAACTGTCTTAGCCATCAGATCATCTTTCCTCTTCCTACAATCCTTTGCCTCATTCATTATACATTTTTCAACTTCTGCAACAAAAAGCCAGGATTCTATAGCCAAGTCTCTTCATTACACAGCCCTGATTAATCCCCAGAGCTCAGTCCATTTTATGCACTGAAAGATGCAAGGGAAAAAATAAGATGTGATCTTGTAACCAAAGATCATAATGAATATGCACAAGGGGGCCAGAGTAAGATTGCACAGGCAAGCTTAATTCTGGCTTTTCCAAACTTTTACATGCTTGATTTTGCAACCTTAATTTTTTTTAGTGTGTAATTTTGTAGGCTGAAAAAACATATTGACACCTACATGGGTCATTAGCATGGATGGAATCTCTAGACTGACCGCTGCCACTTGAGCTATATGAGAAAGGATGACAATTTATTACTGCTATGTGGACCAGCATGAGAGAGGAATGAGACATATGCTTTGCCAGTGGTTTTCATAGACATTTGGTGACAACAGAATAATGACACTCGGACTTTCGGTTCCATTCCAGGTTCTGGAGGTGAACGTGCTGTAGTGGGCATGGACCCTTCTGCCCTACCACCTGCAACCTGACTTGGTCTTGTCTTTTTCTCATCATTGCCTTCTTGTCCCATTACTCTCACTGGTCAGTCCAGCCTTCACTCCTCAAGCTTCTGATCCCAACCCCAGTCTTATTGCCCAGTCAGTCCTAGTCTTACTCTTCCATTCTCCTCATTCCTGTTTCACCCTTTCACTTGCCCATCCATTCCCACTATGTCTCTTACCAGCTCTTTATCCTTAATCTCCTTGCCCAGCCATTCCCAGTTCACACTTTCACCCCCAGGTTTGTGTCTCTGTCCCTCCCTGGCTTCCAGTTGCCCATCCACATTCCCCATCCTGCTGGTTTCTATTCCCAATCTCCCTCCCTGGGCTTTTCATCCAGTCTGTGTCCTTACATCCCCCAGCTCCTTGTCTCAGGATCTTTGTCCAGGCAGCCACCAGTTCTCTCCCTGTACCTGAGCTGCTTGTGAGATCTCTCCCCTAACCTGCTCCACTGGTTCCAAGGCTTCTTGTCTCAAGCTATTCTTCCAGTCCACCCCAAAACACTGTTGGTCCAATTCTTTTCCCCTCTGCATTGAATCAAACTGCTTCCTCCTCCATGCTGCTTTGTTGCCAGCAAAGGAGTGGTCAATAAGCACAGAAGAGACAAACCCCCTTTTCTCAATTTCCTATACTCAGCCAAGGACAGCCACTGCAGGGAAAGGTCTGCTTCACCCATGTAGCCTGGACTGGAGGGAGCATGCTCAGTTGCTCTGTAGGAACAACTGGAACGTGTACAGTCTAATCAGTACTAGGAGCTGTGAGCAGGAGCAGCCATTTTGCAAGCCAGAATGCACAGCAGTACAGTGCTTCCTAGAAGTTGGTACCCAGGGCAACTACCCTGGTCTCCCACTCCTAGAACTGGCCCTGTGTAATGAGATGTCTACTCCCTCTCCCCATCCTCAACACAGGACAGATTAAATTAGGATAATTAACCTGATGGGCTGCATCTGGGGAAGAACCAGGGGTTGAAAGATTTAATGAAGATGGAACCCAGCTGGGGAGCAACTGGAGGGGCTCATATAAAGCCAGGAAAATAGAAGCAGAGGGGTGCTGCAAGGGAAGTAGGTTGCAGTCATCCCCTGGGCATAGGGAGGTGTGTTTGAGGCTATGGCAGTCAGTAGATGGCAGTTACTCCCTGGGAAGAGGGAGTTTAAGCTGGTACACCCAGAGAGAGAGGTGCCAGAAGAAGGGAGACCAGGGTCTGAGGAAAAACAGGCCACAGCTGCAAGATATATCCGTGGAGTGGAACCTGGAGTAGTGTGTGGGTCTGGGTTCTCCTACCAGCTGCTGGGAAGGCAGTGCCTGGCCTGGCCTGGCCTGGCCTGGGGCTGGAAGACTGACTGGAACAGTATGTGGGACACTGATCCAATGACATTTTAATACCCTGCAAGGGGAAAACACACAGTGATCTGACTAGAGGGCCAAGCCATGAAAACAGAGCATCCTGAGTCATAGTAAGTGAAAGAGAGCAGTGGCAGGTGCACAGCGAGCAGCAGAAGGGGGTGCTGGATCTGGAAAAAGCTAATCCTGAGAGCAGTGAGAAGGAGGAGCTCTAATGGTGAGGGCACCTTGTGACATCCTGGCTGTGAGAGGCTTAAGCCAACTGCATGATGATGGAATCTTCTGAACTTTTAGCTGTTAAACTCTAGCAAGTCTTTTTCAAGCATGTGTGAACTGCAGGTTTTTTTCTCTCCAGGCTTATAACTTGGCCAAATTTGGTGGGATCTTCACAGGGAAGTCAAAATGCACTTCCATGACACAGAGCCACCCACATGTGAAATTTCATGTCCCTGTTCAAAGCCTGAGGGCACTAGATTTCCTCCTCCCCTCCAAAAAAAAAGTTTGCCAAAACTTTCCTAACATTAAAAAACTTATTTTCCCTAGCCTCATTTTCAAACAGCTGAACTGTTTAGCCTGAAATTTTTCTAAAACATTCAGCCTGAGGCAGACACAAGGAAGGAAAATTTTGGTCCAAACAGTTAGTTTGGTAAAGTTATAAGCTACTGAAAACAGGATTTTATAATGGGACATGTCAGACAGCCTTAGTAATAGACAATGCTACCTGTCCCACTTATAATATACTCAGGAATCAGTATGTTCTTTGGAAGCAAAGCACTCAGGATTTCAGCTAGTGCATTTAATAGAAATACATTGCACTTTCTTCCTTTTCTATTCTAGGGAAACAGCAAAGAGTGAAGTGAGAAGTTTGAATAGTTAACCTGTAAGTCTGTATATAAATACACACATATGCAAGTTTGAAATTGGAACATTAAAATTAGAGGGACTGGTACCCATTCTTAGTACTAATTAATAAGAGACTAATCTGAATTTATTTTTAAATTGCTACACAGTGTTAACATTTAAGGGAGAGGTTTTTAAAGGCACAAGTCGTAGTTAGGAACCCAACTTCTTGAATTTTTCAGTGAGTTGTGCACTTAACTACCTTTTGCCTTTGAAAATCTCTCCTATTTCCTATTTGAAAACACTGAAGAATTTTTTTAATTTAGTTTAGATGCACACCAAGGAAACACATAATTTGTTTCAAACTTATTCATTTTGTGCCCTTTTTCTGCCCTTACATGGAAGCTTGATCAAAACGGTATAATTAAAACTAAAGACAATCTTACAAAAGTTCAGAAGAGATAGAAATTCTTGCCAATTAGGGCACCTGCACCTTACTACATAATGAAAGAGGATGAGAAAACATACTCCATTTTTTCTTAAAGTTATACTGTCAAATGTCATGTAATTTATCTTTCTTTAAGGGATAAAATTTGCAGCCTAAACGTGTTCAGTGTCTAAGGTTACTGTAAATAGTCAATACTGAGCTACATTTTTACCACAAATTAATTACAAATGGCATTAAGTAGAAATTTTCATAATATTTTCCCACTTTTGCCTTGACTAGTACAATAGGGCAGATGAGAGGATTTGGGAGAACTGCTGTATATTGGTATAATAATAATAAAGTGTCTTAAAGCTGTACAACAACAGTCTGGTCCTTTTATCTTCAAGAATGCTGTCAGAGAATAGAATGCTTATTGTAAAATCTTCAGAGCAGGCACTGTTTTCCTGTATGTGTGAGTATTAGGAGCTTTCTGAGTCCTTAATTGAAGGTACGGGATCATTGACTATTTAACTTTGTATTTTATCCAGCAATTTCTCAAGATATTTGAGTTGAATACGCTGAGAGTTCTAATCTAAAAAGCATCCTAATCTAATTGCTTTCTTTGTCATTCAGGTGTCATTTCCTTGGAATCTATGACATCACAAATCTACTAGTTCTGCAGTCTTCCAGGAAAAACACAGTAGACAGGAAGTGAGTTTCTAATGTAATATGTATCTTTACAATGCATTGTTCATCTTTACAAAGCTAGGTCCTACACATAACACCTTAATTGTTCCTGTAAATCTCTCAGTTCATGCTCTGTGAAGGTCAGACAGGTATTGAATAACTTTAATAGTTTTTAACTATCCAAAAAATCACCACAGAAAGGAAATACATTATTTAATTGACTACTGATTAGGCATTTTAAATATTCCTAGCAGTGAGCATTAATCATTCAACAAATTAAAATTAAAAAAGATGCTCAAATATAGTTGAAATATTCTGTGTGACTCTCAGTAGTGTAGTCCACCATTACAAGGCTCTTAAAAATCCTTTACTATTAAGTCTACTCTAGCTTTTCTCCACAGTTCATTAAAGCTAATTATAATTTATTTCCATTGCTGTAACACCTTTTTAAAATAATAAAGAGGCACAGCTCCAAGAGAAGGTGATACACAGAAGGCACTGTGCACAGTCTTTTATGTGGAAATAACTAAAGCACTTCTGTTCTGCGATGAAGGTTAACAATAATTGGGTGCAGTCTGTTTTCATTAACAGGAAGAAGAAAAGTGGCATAGCAATATTAAGAAAATTAGTTGTAATTTTCTAATCTGGAAATCAATATGCAGCTGGGTGTAAGCAGTTAGTGTAATTTTGTGTCTTAGCAGTCATGACAAATTATCTTTAGTTGCTTTAAGGTAGATATTATCGTCACTCAATTTGATAACTGCACCAGTTTCAGGAAAGCTTTATATATATATATATGAAAACGTCAGCTGAAGTTCTACAGTATTAATTCAATCAGTCTTCTCTCCCCACCAACTTCAGCCAAGTGTCTTACTACCATTTTTATGAATGTTTGTAGAGAACAGTGCTTACTGGTAATTGACCTGAATATGTTGAATAAGATGCTACTGAGTTTTTAATACACCTTATTTAAATGTAAGCCCTTCAATTAACAGAGTTCTCAAGATAGTCACTTTCAAAACTAATCAAGTAAAAACAGTTACAAAAGCTTACTTAATTATATTTGAATAATAAAATACAAAGTTTTGGGTACCCTGACATACTTACAACTGAATTTGCCATCCCTACCCCCACCCTCCAGTAGCATTAAATAATTTGAAAAGGAGCTTTGCCAGCCTGCCACCTACAAAAAAATCTCCTTTCCACCCTTTCATCATTCTCAGAAAGATACCAAAGTTGGGCTATCTCAGACCAACTTGGGAGTAAACAGGTTCCAGAGTCCTAGAGCCCTCACAAAGAATGCCTCGCCAGCACCTTCTTCTCTTTTATAATGTGGAAGATCCAAATGCGCTCCTCTGACTGCAGCTGTGGCAGTATGGCACCAGCTTCAGTCTCCAAAGTGTTGGAAATTGCAGTTCCAGAAAACCTTTCTGCCTCCTGAAGCACGTCACTGACCTTTGGAAGATAAGTCAGGACAGAGAGCCATTTTAGCATTAATTACTGGGCAGATACATGAGGCCAGAGCTCTTGTACATCTGGAGAAAAATACCAGGGTGTTGAAAGTCTCTGGAAACTGAATAAAGGTAAGAAACCTCCTTAAACAAAGAACTCTAGTTTGTCAAATTAGACATTAGTCTTGGTAACATTTTTATTTTAGTTTGTTTATAACCATTACTATCCCACTTACTTCTGTTTATTATCATTTCCCTATCTGTTCTTTATTAATAAATTTAATTTTGTTTTATTACACAACCATCTCACTGCAGTGTTTCAAATTGAAGAGTAAAATCCTCAGCTAAATTAACAAGCTGGTGTTGTGTAGGGTCTCTTTAAAGGAGCAGTGAATTTAAGGTTTTGTGAGCGTTCAAGTGAGAGGGACTGGTCACTGGAGAAAGATGGCTTCTGTGGGGAGAAATCGGGGCTGGAAAGGTTGTTAAGATCCTCCTGCAAAGAGTAACTGGGTGGTGAAGGCCATGGTAAGACCTCCATGCTTACATGCTGACTGTTGGTGTCAGGTCTGTAAACCACAGCAGCATAGCATTGCATGCACTAAGAGTTGCAAAGCAGGTGTTGATTGAACCCTTATTGGCCTGGTGAACCCCAAAATGTCAATGTGCTGCTGTGGAAAGATAAATAGTAGGCTGGAAAAGCCTATTACAAGTGGAGGAAGAGAAATAGAACTAAATGAAGGAAGTTCCATGAAGCTAGCTGTTGTGAGATTTTCCCTGTTTTGGGCCACATCCCTACTGAAGCTGGAAAATTTAGTTCTTGGAATAGCACCTGAAATAATCTTTTCAGAGCTGCCTGGTCACACATGGTAGCTAGAACTTACACTTTCCCTTAGATGGTGTTCTTGTCAATTGTTTTAATATTGGTACATGGAACAGCTAGAGACAGCTTTCTGAAACCCAGGTATTCCTCTTAGTTTTTGGCACTGGAATCCCCATTGAATAGCTAGAGATGATGATTTCCCAGTTGGCAGCTGGAGGTCACAGAGGGTGCATTGGCTTCCTTACCCCAGATGGTGGTTCACTATTTTCTCCTTGTTTACTGTAGCATTTACCTTGTCCAATGGATGTAAAAATGCAGGAACCAATGGAAAGAGCCTGAAAGACCTCCTCTGACTGGTGCAGAGGGTTGTACCAGCAATGCACATGTCCCTTCTGCAACATTGTACCTTTCCTTTTTAACTGTTTACTATCACGCAGGGTTGTGTAACCCTTATGCTAGGAGGCTAACAGGGAAACGTTCATCATGATCATCTGCCTTTAGGAGGCCACAAAGGGTCTGTGAAGGCCTCCAATTATCAGGATGGCTTGATTTCTGCTCATGATAGGGAGTATTTACTCATAAACCCTTCTTCTAAGGGATTTTTTCCTACATCCTTCTCCCCTATAGCGTGCCTGTTCTCTCTCCTTGATCTTTCCAGCAGAGGAAGTCCACATGCTACTTGGGAAACCCACTTGAGGAAGCTACAGCCTTGTGACCAGCAAGTTTTAAACTAGGTGGTCCCCCTGAAGTTACATGAAGGCACTATAACAGTCATTGAGGACATACATCACTTCTAGCTGGAGTGGGTTTGCCGTCTGCTCCAGCAGTAGCAGGTGAGGGCTTGAAGGAACTTTCAGGGTGCCACTAGCAGCCCACTTCCTTCTGTAGCATAGAGGAATGCCCCATAAACTGGAGCAGCAGCATCTGGGGGAAACAATGAAGGCCAAGGTAGCATGTGGTCATGGAATCTTAACTTGGCCCAATCATCTCTGCTTTTTAATCCATTTTTGACCCATGTATCTAGCCTTCATCATACCACTAGCTCATCATAACCAAAAGAACTGTTAAGTGTAAATTAGCTGCAGAGGCCAGGTAGTGATTGGTTGAGTTACCTCTGAGAGTAACTTGAACTATTAACGTGATCCTGTCTGTAGCTTATCATAATATTGTCAATCCCAAAAGTTCACAAATCATGAGTCAGATCACAAAAAACATATTAAAAAAAATCTAGTGAATTTTGGGCCAAAGAGTTCATCATGTTTTTGGCCTGTCCCATCCCGAATGTGTGACAATTTAAACAGCGTTGCCAACTCTCACAAACTTATAAGGCAATTTTTATTCCTGCTTCAAGAGCTCTTACTAGAGAATCCAGACAAGGTCAGGGTCCAACTATTCTTAGCACTGTACATTGATATGTCTTAGTCTAGAAACATTTTTATATCGTTAAAACTATTTTGATTAGAGATGTGATTTTTTTTTAACCAAAATAATTATATTGATAAAATGCCTAGTGTGGATACAGTTATACTCGTATAAACATTCTTTATATCAGCATAGCTTATTCTTCCTCCTGCATGCAAAGAACTATATGGGAGTAATGCACATTTATATTAGCATAAATGCATCCACATGGCAAGGGTTGTACTGCTTTAGACTCTGCTAATATACTTAAAGTGGTACAACTTTTGTTGATAGACAAGCCCTAAGAGACAGTCCCTGTGACAAAGAATTTACAATCTGGTGCAAAGTTTGTTGATACGTTTATAATGTGGGAGATGGAAGTAGGATTCTCCATACTCATCTCATATAGGGATAGGAACAACTTTTTATGCCTGCTGAGTTGGGCAGAAATCAAAACTGGTAACCTAAAGTGCTTATGGGGGACTGGATGACTCTATACATTGCTAACATTACACCTTTGATAATGATGCTTGCTTTCTGGAAAGATACATTTATTAAATCAAGTTCTGACCTCCTTGGAGCTTACAAAGGCAGGGTCTTTGGTTACACAGGCAAAATCTCCCATAGATTGCTCAGTCTCAAACACACTTTGGCTACATCTACACTACATACCACTTTTGTGGGCCTATGGACGATGCTGTCTACATGCCACAGTGAAAAGCAGGCTGCATGCGTGCTGCAATGTGTAGCTACACGTGCCAGAGAAGGTTTGCCAAGGAAGACAGTGAGGAAAAGCATCAGCAGCTCCCCGCTGCTGGAGCCTTTCACTGCAGCAGGGAAAGGCTGCAGTAGGCGGAGGCAACTGGGAAAAGCTCAGCCTTTCCTTGTGGAGCGGAAAGCCTTTCCTCTGCGCCAGACTCTTTCCCTGTGGCAGGGGAAGGCTCCATCAGTAGGAAGATGGTGGAGCCTTTTCTCGCTGCCTCTCTGAGTGGGGAAGAGCCCCAGAAGTGAGTAGCTGCTGGAGTCCTTCCTCTCTCCTGGAACAGAGTAGCTAAGGAGGCATAACCGGGGTGAGTAGAGAGCGTTCAGGGTATGTACTCACCTAAACATCCACCCCTTTCAGGCATCTTTACCCAACTCACCTACTCAGTGTCTCCCTAACTACACTGCTATTTATACCTGTGCAATGGGGCCTACGTGTGTATGTATGCTACATGCTGCAAAAAGTGGCGTGTAGTAAAGGCTGCCTCTGAGATTGCCATACACTGTTCTTAAAGGGAAAGCTCCCATTAATAAAATAATAATAATAATGGTACAATATAAAACAAATGTTTGCCCACACCCAAATTCACTTCTAACTAAAGTGTCTTGCAGTATCACCTTTGAGCCTAGACAGGGATTTATAAAAGAGCAGGGAACCCAAAAAAAAAAAACCTGAGTTGTAACCTATTATTAGAGTCCAAGTTACTCTTTTTTCCCCACTTTTCATTATTTTTAGCCTCATTTCATTGCTTTCATCATGGGACCTCCAGATTTTTCCCTTCAATTGACTGACTGTGCAATGGGCTGCTCACTCCACACTTGCCCAGAAAGAGTTAATATAGGCTAATAAGGGGGCCAATTAGCCAGACAGGCCACAGCTAAGGGGAATCAGGTGGTTTAAACAATTTCCTGACTGAATTAGGGAGCTCAGCTAACAGGGAAGGAGCTGGGATGGGTTGCATTTATAAGGGCAGGAAACTGATAGCAGAAAGGGCTGTCGGCTGCTGTCACACCCTGGGAGACAGGTGCTTAGTTTGGGGCTATAAAGACAAGTAGCCTGCAATTATTTCCTGGGAGTTATGTGGCTGGCAAACCCAGAGACAGGGGAGAGGTACAGAACGGCTCAGGAATAAGATAATAAGGTCTAGGATGAAACAAACCTTGGCTGCTGATGACAGCAGTGGTTCCGAACCTGTGGTCTGTTGACCACTACTACAAGGGGTCCCTGGAAAAGAAAAATAATATCCTCACCAAGGAAATATACAATTTCAAAAAAAAAAAAAAAAAAACCCCCCCCCCCCCCCCAAAAACATATGGTTTCTAAAAACCTACTACTGTAATTTATTTTACAACTAGTAGCATGTGGCGGTCAGCAAAATGTTTTGAAGTTGAAAAGGGGTCCGCACACTCAAAAAGGTTGGGAACCACTGGACTAGAGGGTTCTGAGTTTGACCCCGGAGTGGAGAATGGACCCAGGTTTCCCTACTAGTCACTGGGGAAGTGGCACAGAGCAGGCAGAAAAGAGCAGACTGCCTCAGACAGTCTCTCAAAAGACTTTGGTACCCTGGAACAGGGAAACACCTAAGTGATCCGGCCAGAGGGCCAAGTCATGAAGAAGGAACAACTGGAATGGCAGAGAGAGAATGGCAGTAGCGAGCTGTAGAAGAGGGCCCTGGACCTGGAAGGAACTAATCCCCACAGTGGCCAGGAGGAGGCACCCTCTAGCAATGATTGGACCCTGTGATGCACTGTGACAGGAAAGCTGTTTTCCAATTATTTTCTGTATTTGATGTAAAGCAGCATGGACTTTTGTACTGAATGAGAACATGAGGACAAAGAGAGGAATAATGATTCAAAACCTACACAAAATTCTTCTGCTTCCCATAGCATTTCCCCTTTGGTTTTTTGCATTTTTGATATCATGGTGATGGGCATAGCTTAAAAACCTTAATACAAAACATCAATTTTTCTTTTGGAAAAGGCAAAATGCAGTCAGTATTTAAGTTATTGTATAGAAAAATAAGTTGTTGACAATTCTTTCCACAGACTATGCCTCCAGTGTGTCAGAGTTTGTGTACAAATGTTTGCACATCTAGCTGTAAATATAGATTACTCCTTTTTAAATGGAAGACCTGCAGTTCACAGAAAATATCTGTTAACTTGTATCTTTTCAAGACCCACACAGAAATCTGAGCATCAGGGATTAAGCTCAGCATCAGCAACTAGTTCTATACTTTAAAATAGGGCACTGTGGGTTTATTCAGTAATGATGGTCTATCAGGTTCATTAGGATCGGGGTATTAAAGTATGAAGGACAGAAATGTTTAAGCTTTATGGTGATTTTAAAAAATGTTACAGAGTGCTTATACATAGTGGAGTGTGATTTTATGAAAATAGCAACATTTGTATATAAAACAAACAGCCATGGTATATTAGGAAAAGCTACAGTTTAACAAATAGAAGGGAAGTAAATAGAAATTGTGTTCTCTTTAAGCTTCAACATATCTTACGGGTATTTTACAAATAAATAGTTGCATTACTGAAACATTTAACAAAAGTAAGAATTAAGGCACCCTTCTGTCAACATACACACCCAATTGACAATACATCATGCTCTCAGTAGGGGCTGATAGCTAACAAATTAAACAGAGGAGACCTGCAAATAGAAGCAGGTCAAATTTCTCACAAAAAATGTACCTTCAGACAAAGTTGGCTGACTTTCTGATGTTGCCAGGATTGTCAGAAAACATAATTACAAGATTCATGTGGTTGCGGTAACACTTTTTGCCTATAAAGAATGAGACTGAGCTTTAGACCTATGGCCTGCAACCAAGGGTATATCTTTACTGCTGGCAGCAAAGTTGCCACTGCCAGATCGATTTTTTTCTGGATCGATTGAGTGGTCAGTAGACCCGATCAATCGATCAGGAAGTTGACTGAGTAACACCACCCCCTCAAGTAGTGTCTGTGAAGACGGCGTGCAGAAGGGAAGCACAGCAGTCAATGGGAGTTACTCAAGCTACTCTGCGTAGTTTGCGTAACTCCCATCGACTGCTGCTGAATCTCCAGGTAAGTGTAGACCAGGGCCAAGTTATGCTGCAATTGCAGACACTCTTTTCTTTATTCAAACCTATAATAAGATAAGGATCTAGCAGTATTTGTGGAGATGTTAATACAGATCAATCCAAAATCCTTCCCCATCTTGCAACCTGCAACATGATGTTTCAGTATTTTAACAAACATGAACACTGCACAAAGACTACACAGCTAGAAATAGATGCAGTAGAACACTGTGACTCTGCTGGATGTCCCCATCCCCAGTCATGCTGGTTTTACTTCAGAGACAGCAAGACTAAAATTCATGACACCCTTTATACACACACCCACATATCCATGTGAACCATATACAGAAAAACAGATGTACAATATACACACCTTCAGACCACATTAATACTGGTGGTTTTCAATTATTTTATAGGAAACATCTACATGCACTCATGCTCAAAATACATACAGAGCAAACAGAGAAACCGAATATATAGCTACAAAATACCCTATCACAGTGATACGTATCTGTTCCACACAGGTGAACAAAGGGTTAAACATGAGTCTGAGGGTACATCTACACTGCAGTAAAAGACCCATGCATGGTGGCTGGCCCAGATCAGCTGATTTGGGCTAATGGGCCTTGGGATGTGGAGTTATAAAATTGCAGTGTAGATGGTTGGGCTGAGCCCAGGCTTGAAATGCCATGAGATTGGTGGGTCTCAAATGCCAGGCTTCAACCTGAGCCTGAAGGTGTACACTGCTATTTTTAGCTCCATGAACTTGAGTCAGCTGATCCAGGCTCTAAGATCAGGATTGCCATGGGTTTCTTATTGCAGTATAGGCATACCCTGAGAGCTGAGTTGGCTTTACCTGGCTGCACTTAGAGGGAGTGTCAGGCTTGATTTGTTATGAGACCCAGCTGGGGAGAAACAGGGACTTCATAAAAGGAGGTGAAAGTTATGGGAGACAGGTGTCAAGGACAGGAATCCAAGACAGAGAATCCTAGGAGACATAGACTTCCCCTTTCTCTAAGAAGGCAGACTGAAAAAGCTAAAGGGACGGGGGACTTATTGAGAAGCTGGATACTAGTTTCTCTAGAAACTAGAGAAGAGCAAGGTTAAGCACAGGCTCTAGGGAAGCAACTCAAGGGCCTCAGAAATAAGAACTGGCAGAGGGAAACAGCATCATATCTGAAGGAGTAGATCTAGCTGCTTAATGCAGGGTATCTGTTGGAATGGGTCTGCCCCATGGAAGGGGTGGGCAGGCCCACCGTCAGGATTATAAAACCCAGGGTGGAGTTGAAGATGCAGCCTCAAGGATGGGCTGAAGAATAGCTCAAGAGGGAACAGAAGGTGTTCTTGTGTTAGGATGATTTGGGACTTTTAGGGGTACTTTTGTGATCCCAACAGGGATGGATCTACATTAGTACCTGGCTGGTGGGCTGAAGCAGAAGAAGAGAGACCACTGAAGGCCAGAAATGACTTGGTTGGAGGTACAAGAAGGGGGAGAGGGCCTGCAACACTATGCCTAGTCATGAGGGAGCACTCCAGTGGTGAGTCCACTTTTTTGCATGCTCACATGAGCTTACGATAAAGAAAGTTCTCAGTTCTGCACTCCTAGGAGCTATTTCAGCAGGGGCACAGTTAAAGCACTTCTAACCGTTGCCAGAAGCATGCAATGCCAGCAGACCTGGAATTTGGAAGACACAAGCTGTTTCTCTGTCCTTGTGTAGCTTTAGTGCTAGCACAAGGATGACTCTAATCCATGGAGTCTAAACCTATCATATCTGACCACACATGAAATTCTTGTTAAAGCACAAATTTCAGGCCAACAATATCTATGCTGCATAATGCCCACTTTCTATAGAGAGCTTAAGCAAGCAGCATCTGGGCCACAATTTTATTGGCTGAAACACAAGTAGACTTGGCTGAAACACAACATTTCAATTCCAGCTGCAGTGATGTGCCAATAGAAGTTTTAAAATCATTGTAATTAATAAGAATATTGCCAACTTGCCAATAACCATGTCAAAAATAGGCAAAGAGTCTTTGAAGATCTCTTTTAATTTAAAAGGCCTACATAAAGTTTAGTATTTGGCAGTGCATGTACAAGTAGAGAACAAGAGGGGTATGTCTCATAAGAACTAGACACCTGCAGCAGTCCCATGCTAACCAATTCTGGGTTCTGGCTGGAGGCTGGGCTCTGGGACCCTATGATGTGGGATGGTTCCAGAGCTTGGGCTCCATCCTGAGCCCAGAAGTCTACACAGCAATGAAACAGCCCTGCAAGCATGAGTCAGCTGTGGGTGTCTAGTTGCTGCATAGATGTACCTGAAGTTTGACTTAAATGATGTAGTGCTACTAAGACAAATACATGTGAAGCAAAAATTAATGATTTTGCATACACGGTGAATTACAGCAATTAAAATATATATCCATTTTAGAGTAACCTAAACAATATTAATGCCAGGATGGTTAAAATTTCAAAGATCTTAATAAAATTGAAAATATTTATTTGAATAAATGTTTATTCAAATTATTTTTAAAAAGCTTGTATAAAACTAATAATTTGTGTGACTAATGCTCTCTGCCCAAATAGTTCTATGTGCTTAATAAACAATACTGAATTAGCCAACCACACCCCTATGTGGCAGGCATCATTAGATATATTTTACAGAAAAGGTGTACCGTGGTACAGAAGTTAAGCAATAGAGTCCAAGGTCACACAATCAGTCAAACATAGAACCATTAATATACTCCTACTCTGGTGCTTTAACAAGTAGTCTCATCTCTTTAAGTCTCTCTACAGATTGCAATCAACACCACCCCAAATCAATTTTAAATTTAACAAAAACATTGCAAAATTTAACTTTATATGCCTATTCATAAATGCTGTCTTTGGACATAGTTCTTAGGAAACAGCTTTATTCATTCTTGGTTGGGCTATTTTCCTGATTCCTTTATTTGACAGACATACTCCCAGTGTTATTGGGTTTTTTTTTCCCCTCTCAAATTTCATACAGATGCTTCCAATGTCTGGATAGACCTCATCTGTCCTTTGTTTTTCCTTGCTACACCTTCTCTAGGCCAAAGTGGATCCCTTCAGGATGGAGAAGGAAAAAAAAAGTTCAAGTGTTGGAACTGCTGAGCTTCAGCCAGCTCTAGCACTGAGATTGCAATCCAGTCATTTTTTAACCATCTCTCAAATTAGCTAAATAAATTGATCTTGAGTTTTCACTGTAAGACAAGTTCTTCTTCAAGGAGTGTTCCTGTGGGTGCTCCACTTTAGGTGATTGCATGCCCCTGCACTTGTAATCAGAGATTTGTAGTAGCAGTGCCTGGTTTGGTGACACATGCGCTGTCCCCATCTTATGTCTCAGGCTGGGTCTACACCGATGGCGGCAAATTCGATCGATTCGAGTGGTCTGTGTAGACCTGCTCAGTCGGTCCAGCAAGCGATGCAGGAAAACCACCCTGGTAAGTGGTGTAGAGCTGCGTCGAAGGGAACAGCGTTCCCTTCGATGCAGCGCAGCATGAACAGCACGCGGAGGAGACGCAGCAAAGTCAATGGGAGATAAGCAAGTGATTTACGTCACTTGCATATCTCCCGTCGATTGCCGCCGAATCCCAAAGGTAAGTGTAGACCAGTCCTCAGGCAATTACATAGTGCTGTGTGACTAACCTTCCACTCCTCATTTCCTTCTCTACTGCAGAGTATCTCTCATGAAAACTCTGAAGTAGAGGGGAGGATGAAGGGTACTGAAGCACCCACAGGGACAATGATCTCAAAGAACCTCGGTTACTGCACAGGGCGAGTAACCTTCTCTTCCTCTTTAGGTGACAACAGCAGTGCCCATCAGTGGAAGGAAGGGGCTTCGGAGTTGCAGTTGTGGCGGATGATAAAACTGTAAATCCAAATAGAGTATCTGATGATGAATGTAGCTCTTTGGTATAGTGTTGTTACGGGTTAATTCCCAGGTTGCTGCTTGCAGATGTTCATAAGGACATTGTTAAGGAAGGCTATCAAAGCAGATACAGCTCTGGTGGAATGTATGCGACCTCCAATTTTTTGTGGCGCTTTTTTCTGAACTCTCTCCAGTTTGTTAGCATCCTTTTAGAAATATGGACACTAGAACTGGACACGGTATTCCAGTAATGGTTGCACTAATGCTGCATGCAGAGTAATAATGTAACCCCTGTTTATTTTTCTTTTTCATGGTGTTCAGCCAGAAACATTTATTACTGCTGTTTCTACTTGCTCTCAGACAGGGTGGCATTAAAGAGCCTTTAATGACTGCAAAGAAGTAGTTACTATTTCAGCACAAGAGGGAGTGCAGGAAGTTGTTAACCATGTTCAGTAGCTGTTTTGAAGCTGGTGTGAAAGGCTTCATTAAGGGCAGACATTTGTGCATGTGCACATACACTAGCATATTCAGGCAAACTGGCAGCCATGTTGAGCATTGGTCAGGTCCACCCAAGCCCTGCAGGGAGGAGATAGAGCTGCCCAAGGGTAACTCAGACTGAGCTGTCAGTTTCAACACAGCTTCCTGTAATTTAACAGGTTAGTTGGACACTATTGGTCTGCAACAGTTATATGTTAAGGTATCTGTAAAGTCTTAGTCCCAAGAAGAAAAATAAACATTTCTTTAAATATAGCAGTGGGTTAGAGTTAACGGGATAGAAAATTTTGCTACTTGCCTAAAAGGCTGCTGCCTTACCTTTGTTGTTCTAAGAATAAGCTTAGAATTAAGCATGGCAGTTGTATTTGTGTGAATATATTGTGACATTCTGCACCCCATGTTCACCACTTTTATATGGTTATGTTTTGTACAAAGTATGCCTTGTGAGGTATCATTTGAAAACTCAGAACCTGTTGAATATTATTATCGTGTTGAGACGTGTGTAACAATACTGCATGTAAAATTATGGGATTTTACGATATGATTGTTACTAAAATATGCTGTAGTTCTGAGTAACATCCACAGACCAATATTTCAGAAACAAAAACACTAGCACACCAGCAAGGTGCAAAAGGGCCATTACCTGCTTAATTGGCCATCCCCCAGCTAGGGAGAAGATATAAACAAAAAATTTACATTTCATTCCAGAGACAGTTTGAATCTCATGTACACAGGGGACTGTTTGTCTACAACCTGATGTGGAGAGGGATGGTAATCCTCAAATAGAGGAGGAGGATATAAAAATAAGTGACAGTGACCTCCACATCACTCCTCTCCTCCTCATCTCTCTGGCATCAATGAATACCGGAAGAACATTGAACTAGGGGAAAGGTTTCTGGCTGAAAGAAAATCTAGCCTATTAATTGTTACAGCTTATGGTGAGAGAGGCATTTTGCTTTTAAGTTCATTTAGGAATTAGCTTATGGTTTTATCTTTTTATTTCTTTTCTAACCTTCTGATTTTTATATCTTATCACTTGTAATCACTTAAAATCTATCTTTCTCTAGTTACTAAACTTGTTTTATCTAAACCAGTGTGTTTAGATTAAAGTGTTCAGGAATCTCTATTTAAGATGACAAGGCTGGCGCATAATCATTACCCAGTGCTGAAATGATGAACTTACTTAGTTTACCCTGTCCAGGAAAATACCGAGAAATGCAAGATGCATGTTTCTAGGGAACAAGGCTGGGGTTAAGGATATTCTGGTGTCACCCTTTATGTGATTCATGGATGGCTGGGACAGCATTCATGTGTTCTGTCGGGAGTGAATTTACATGCTCAAGGCTGTGTGAGAGCAGAACCTGGAGGGGTGGTTGTTCACCAACAAAGCAGTATAAGAGGCATTCCAGGCTAAAGAACTAAGGAGACACCACTGTTCAACAGTCCAGATTGTACCCTGGGGAATGTGACATATATATGACACACAAGGCATGACACAGCATCCTGACTGGCAGTCCACCAGTCAGCTCCAGCCCAGCCATGCAGGGATAAGATAGAGCTGCCAGGGATAACCCAGACTGAATCTGTGGGATGGGGTAATTTTACAGAAATCAGTGAAATTGAGACTGGAAAAAATATTTCCATAAAGGATGAATCACAGACTGGCGGTCAAATGTTATCTTCAGGAGGTATATTACATCACTGACCAGAGACAGTGTATGAGCCTAACACCTACAGTAATCATCAAGTTTTCTTCTTTTTAATTTGAAGTTGTTTGTGCTTTATAGTGTGGCTGCTGAAACAATTGGTTATGTAGTACAACTAAATGTCTTATTTAATGGTCAATATAATACCCAGGGTGAACCTTCGTGAACGTAGAAGATCTCCGATCGTCAGAAGTCACAATACCTGTATTTATTTTATAAGATACTACATATTTGGGTTTAGGCCCTATGTTACATTCATTTTAAAGGAAACTAACAAATCTCTATTTAATTATATTAGCGTGGGTAGGGTACATTGTAACTGCTGTGCTGTAATGGTTTATTTTTGCAGTGTTAATTTCAAATTCCTTTTTATCAATGTTATCTGTGTGTGTTTGTTTGGTTTGTCTGTTTGATGTTTGTTTTATGGTAAAGACATAAAAGACATGGTAAAGACATAAAATGGTAAAGACCATTACTGAATTCCTAAGAAGAGAAAGAAAGTGAATCCTATTATTTTCACTTTTAGTATTTGGAAAGATTCTTATAGAAAATCCAATTGTATTCGTTCGCAAGGATAAGAATTCATGGTCTGTGCAAACACTTTCAGAGAGAGGAACTCTGTAGCATAGAATTGGTAAATAAATTGACTTACCTCCCTATAACATAGCTCACAATAACACTTCTCTGCTTCTACTTGACAATCCTCTGCTTATACATCCAAAAATCACATTAGCTCTCTCAGTGACAGGATCACACTGGGAGCTCAAATTCAGTTTTCATACCATGACCCCTAAATCTTTTTGAGTCACTGCTTTTCAGAATATGGTCTCCTATCTTGTAAATATGAGCAGTATCCTAGATTTATGACTTTGCATTTTGCTGTTGCATGTAGTTCAAACGAGCTCTGTTTAACAAGCATGTCAGACTGCTCTGTAGAACTTGGCTGTCTTTCACTACTCCACCAACCTTTGTCATTTGTGAACTTTATCAGCAATAACATTTTCTTCCAGACTACAGATGGAGAACAAGGAAAAAAATTGTATTTTGAATGAATATTATGTGTACCTCAGTTTGCCTGCTTGACATTGTGTGCTGATATACAGAGATAAATGAGGCTGTTGGAGAGAACAAGTAGAAATTAAACAATGACAGAGGTAAGATACTTCCAGAGAGAATACAAAAGGTCCTAAAAAGAACAGTGCCCACCACTTTCCTGGTTAATAACTTTATTTTCCCAAAGCCTCGCATGAAAGGGACACAAAACCGTTTTAAAAACTCCTACCTAGAGAGAAGGAGGGGTGAACAGGTAGCAGTTTCTTGGCAGGAGATGTTGTACAGGAGTTACTATGACAGAGAGACTACTGTCCTCCTGGAGTTCTGTCTCCCACTCCAGAGATGGAGGTAACTGGGCTATATTGAGCTTATCAAAATTTGCAACAAAAGGATAACGTTTAGGTGACACTAAGTGCATACAGACATTTGTCTTAACCTTTTTCTCTGTTTCTGCTGTATTTTGGGTGAATAACCCATATACCTGTTTTGATTAAAAACTGCTTTGAGTCCTTTTAATGAGCTCCTAGACACAGACTCCTGAAAAGTTTTCTTGCAGGTGCCAAACACTGGTGGGCATGTTTTGTTTCACATGGTTGGGAAACAGGGTAACCCATTCATCAAGTGCCGGAGTGGTTAAACCATGGGTTTCCACCTTTGAGAGAAGTGAAGGAAGCTAGACCTGCTAGCTGAAGGGTTACCCATTAGAGGGACGGCAGCGGGGTCTAAAGTGCAGCTTGTTCTGTAATCATGACGCTGGTAAAAAGTTTAAATCACAATGGCCTAAAAAAAGATCCTTCTGGAACCAGCTCTCTGAGGTGCTGATGATTCTCCACTTATTACTTTTTATGATTTATTAGTTAGCATTTAACAGGTGCTGCATTGATTTTGTTCAGTGCTAATATTTTAATCAGAATGTCATGCAGTACTTAAGCAAATGCTGTAGATGATCTAGGTATGATGGCAGTACCATTAATTTTTATGAGCTACCCCATTAACATTATCAAGTAATAGGACATTCTCTCCCCAAGCAACCAATCTGCAACTGTAACTGTTGCAAGGTTCTTGACAATGAAAAGGGCTCAAAAGTTACTATTTCTATCTGAAGGTTGAGATGGTGGGGCCCTGTTCCTGCCTATGGGTGCTGTTACCCTACAGACAGAGGTGCCATTTAGGGGGACTGGGAGGCTCCTGCCCCTCCCCCATTTTGTACAGGAGGTACGTCTTAGCCCCAGGAGGAGCTCTTAATTGTAGGGCAACCTGAGTGTGGAATATGAGTGCTGCAGAGCAGCAGGACTGCTTGTACCCCTGGGTCAGGGAGTCAGTATTTTGTTTACAAACAGATATAGGGTGATTAAGATAAGAAAGGGCTGGTGATTAGATTAAGGATCTGGAAGTCATTAGATGAGCCTGTAAAACAGCAAAAACAAGGAGAGTCCTGTAACACTTTAAAGACCAACAAATTTAATTTCTGCAGGCATAAGCTTTTGTGGGCTGCAGCCCACTTCGTCAGATACAAGGAATAGAAATTAGATAGGGGTTGTATATATTCATCCAAGGATAAGGAACAACATTGGGGAGGGTAAAACAGGAATCCCTCTGGGGGAGGGGGAGTGGAGAGGTATTGAAGAGAGAACCCAGAGGACACAGAAGAAATACAGCCAAGCCCTCTGAGCCAGGGTTACATTCAGACAAAAGGGAGATGTGAACGAGATAGGTTGAAAAAAGGGGCCAAAACCAAGGGAAGTGATAGCAAGGGTACACACTCCTACTCTACCTATGGTATTTATGTGGCTCCATCACCGTAGTATCTGAGTGCCTCACAGAGTCCAATCTATTTCTCCTCACAGCCTCTTTGTGAAGTAGAGCAGCGCTGTTATTCCCATTGTACGGATGGGGCACTGAGCCACAAAGATAGTAAGAGACAGATTTTCAAAGGTATATAGGCACCTAGCAGAATTTTCAAAAGTGCTTAGAAGGTTAGGTGCTTTGTAAACCCCACTCGATGCCTAGCTGCATCTTTGGATGCCTAAAATCCTTTGAAACTCTGTCCCTAAGGCACTGTCTTGAGGTCATACAAGAAGTCCATGGGGGACATAGAACTCAGATCTCTCAGGGCTCCATATCCACTGGACCAGCTGATCTCACTGCTGCATGGTGCAAAAAAGAACACTCTGATAAATGGGAGCAAAACCAAGAAGGCCAGTTCTCTGAGGCCCGGTCTACACTTACCTCTGGGATTCGGCGGCAGTCGCCTGGAGATACGCAAGTGACGTAAATCACTTGTGTATTTCCCCTCAACTTCGCTGCGTCTCTTTCGCATGCTGCCCACACTGCACTGCGTCAAAGGGAACAGCATTCTCTTTGATACAGCGCTACTCCACTTACTGGGTGCTTTTCCTGCATCGACTGCTGGATCAACTGAGCGGGTTTACACAGACCGCTCAGTCAATCCACAGCAATCAATCTGATGGCAGCGAATTTGCTGCTGTCAGTGTAGACCCAGCCTGAGACTCTAGCAAATGGTTCCAGGTGATTGGGATGTCATGCTTAACAATGTGAAAAGCATCACAGAGGTCAGAAAGAAAGAAAAAGGAAATAAGAGTCAGATTAGAGGAGATCACTTAACCACAGAGGTGGCAGATTCTGCCCCATCCTGGGCTGTAGAGCAATGGCTGCTGTGAAATTGTATAGTTTAGTTGAAAAACATTTTTTGTTGAGTTTGAGAAAAGGAAGGAATGAAAAAGTGTCACATGAGTATCGGATGAGTTTATGCCTCAAATACTTAGGATTCAGCGGTATGCGAGCCAAATCCAGAACAAAGAACAGAGATTGCATCTACAGAATCCTTAAAATCGATGATTATTGTCATGATTTATATTATTCACTAGGCACCATCAGTGTGCTAAGCATTGTTCAGAATATCAGAAAATGTACTCCCTGAGTCAATGCATGTAAAGTGTATAGTCCTGGATAAGATGGCTCAGATATTTAAGTATGAAGTAAATAGTTATTGAGCACATGTTAATATCTATGAGTGGAGGCGCCGATGAGAATAGAAGTTTTACCTGATTAAGTACTCAAACTTTTTTTCAACAGGAGGAGCTGCCCAGAGCTCCTGTGCCTGTTTATTTTCCTTTCCTGCCTGCACTGGCCCTGATATACCTCAGAAGACTGTTTTTTCCTCAGCTTTAAAATGTGGAATTTTCTTGATATTTGGTTTTAAACATTCTCTGGTCAGAACTGCAACTCGGTCACTGTAGTGTTGTGTTTGTAGTCTATTATTTGTAGAATGGTAACACACTTAGAGTCCTAGGCAGGGCTTTGCCCTAGTAGTATGCTTCTAAAAGTTTAATGATCTATTCTGAGCTTGGTGAACTGCAAAAAAGTAAGTAGCCTAAATGATAGAAAGTAATCTAGATTTTTCTACAATTGTTGTAATGAAGAATTTGTAACAAAGAAAGAATATGCATTAAAATTTTAAACCTAACTAGTGTCCCTTAAGTGACTTGACACAAGATGTGAGAACATATTAGTATTAGATGGAAATGGGTCTAATATTTATTTAATTTTCTTTCTTTATATAGTAATTAGAGACAGTGCTCCTATCAGCTAATTTCCAAATTATTATCTGCAAAAAAAACAAACAAACAAACAAACAAAAAACCACTAGTTTTCAGGATGCGTAAGTATCCCTCGGAGTCACAATTACAATTGCCCACTCTCATCTGAAATGGTGCCCCTGCCTTGAGAGGCTCACGTGAGCAGCCATGAGAAGAAAGAATTCTGTGCCCAGCAATGGCTGCAACTAGGCTAGGGCACTTGCAGAACCTTTCATAGAATCATCGATTAGGGTTGGAAGGGACCTCAGGAGGCCATCTAGTCCAACTCCCTGCTCAATGCAGGACCAATCTCAACTAAATCATCCCAGCCAGGTCTTTGTCAAGCTGCACCTTAAAAACCTCTAAGGATGGAGATGCCACCACCTCCCTAGCATTCCAGTGCTTCGCCACCCTTCTAGTGAAAAGGTTTTTCCTAATATCCAACCTAGGCCTCCTCCACTACAAAATGAGACCATTGCTCCTTGTCCTGTCATCTACTGCCCCTGAGAACAGCCTAGCTCCATCCTCCCTGGAACCCTTTCAGGTAGTTAAAGGCTGCTATCCACACCCCCTCCCCACTTCTCGTCTGCAGAGTAAGCAAGCCTAGCACCCTCAGCCTCTCATAAGTCATGTGCTCCAGCCTCCTAATCATTTTCATTTCCTTCCACTGGACTCTTTCCAATTTGTCCACATCCTTCCTGTGGTAGGGGGAGGGGAAGAACGGGACACAATACTTCACATGAGGTCTCACCTGTGCTGAATAGAGGGGAATAATCACTACCCGCAAGCTGCTAGCAGTGCATCTACTAATGCAGCCCACTATGCCATTTGCCTTCATGGCAACAAGGGCACATTGTTGCCTCCTATCCAGCTTCTTGTCCACTGTAACCCTCAAGTCCTTTTCTGCAAGCTGCTGCCTAGCTCGTCAGTCCCCCCCATCTGTGGGAGTGCATGGGATTCTTCCATCCGAAGTGCAGGACTCTGCATTTGTCCTTGTTCAACCTCATCAGATTTTTTTTTAGCCCAATTCTCTGATTTGTCTAGGTCACTCTGTATCCTATCCCCCTCGCCCCCCATTGTGTCTACCACTTCCTCCATCTCAGCCTCATCTGCAGCCTTGCAGAGGGTGCAATCAACCCTCTCCTCCAGCTCATTAATGATTTTGATTGTGCAGTGCCCACAGAGGGGCAGCACCATGCACCACCACCTGCAGGCGTGGGAAGAGAAAGCCAGCGTGGGCAGAGCTTCACTTGCTGCTGGACGGGAGACACTAGCAGGTGCTGCTGGGGAACAGCCCTCGAGGCGCGCACCAGCAGCTCCGAAGAGGGGCCACAAGCACCTGCTGCTGGGACGGAATACGAGGGAGCGTCCTCCGCTTGATGCGCATGCGCGCGGGCCCAGCGGCTTCGAACCTGTGCCAGCTCGGGCTGCCAGCGCCGAGAGCGCAGCCGGAAGTGACGTCTTTGCCCAGCGTAAACAGTTGAGCCGGAGCCTGGTAACCAAGTGGCGGCTGCAGCAACCGTCACCGGCTGCTCCGCTCGGGCTGGCCGGCGTTGGGGGAGGGGTGGCGTAGCCCCGCTGGCGCCGGGCGGGGGAAGCGGCTGCGTGGCCGCCGGCTGCCCCGGTGCCAGCCGCGAGCGGGAGGCGGCCCGGCTCGCTGGTGCGCAGATCCCCCCGCCCGCCCGCGGGGCGCGTCCCCGCCGTCACCCGCCCCTGGGGCGGCTGGTGAGAGCGGGGCCGGCGCCGGGGTCACCGCGGCGGGGGCGGAGGACGCTCCGCCAGGGAGCGGGGCCGGGGCGCGCCCCCGGCCCGTGTTCCTGGAGAGCGGGACGGGTGGTGGCGGCGGCGGGGTCTCGCGGTGAAGATGGCGACCCCCGGGACGAGCTGGCAGCAGCATTACTACGGCGGCGGCGGCGCCTCAGCCGGCGCTGGGAAATTCGCCGCCCCCGGTTCCCAGCCGGGGCCGAGCGGGGAGTACAGCCAAGACCTGCACCTCAAAATGAGCAAGAAAATAGCCCAGCTCACCAAGGTAAGCGGCCCCGCCCGGCTGCGGCAGCGCTCTCGCTCTGCCTGGCGCCACGTGAAGGAGGAGGGGAGCGCTCGGCGCTGTCCCACCGCCGCCCCCTTCCTCCCGGGAGCGAGGGCAAAGCCCCCGGCTTAAAATTCCCCTTGAGCTGGCGCGCGGCCGGCGGTTAAACACCTGGCGGGTCTGTCCCTTTGTCCGGGCTGCGCTGGCCCCCGCTGCCGTGACACCTCCGTTCCCGCGGGGTAGGAGCCGCCGGAGAGACGGGGGCATTCGAGCCGCTCGCGGCGGCTGTGGCAGGTGCAAAGGGTGGCAGCCAGCGAGACAGACTTTCGAGTCAAAACCGTGCCGTTAAAAAAGGCTTGGGACAGCTCTTTATTATAAAGTGAAGCCCTTTCACTGTGCCGGTGTACGTAGTTTTGCCTGTTTGACTGACTGGGTTCAGGGGAACAGACACTGATTGAGATTTTGTAGTTATACGGTAAAATTTATAATTTGGGGTGGGGTTTTTTAAAAATAAACATTTTATTTGCATAAGAGGTGAATAGGCATGTTAGTTGATTTAAAAAACAAACAAACAAACCAGGTAAACTTGGCACTCCCTCTGCTCTTTATTAAGAACCTATTTTTAATGTCTATTATTTTGAGTGTTTCTTGACAGTAGATTAACTGTCTTATGTAATTATTTTTGGGAGATGGGAGGGAGGGAAAATACCAGTTTTGTCTCACTGATTTAACAGCCTTCATGACAGATTCCTATGCACCGTAAGATAATACTGTACAAACATGTTAAAAGATGACTTTTTAAAGGAACATTGTTCAGGGTGGTAGTAGTAGACTAAAGGGTGGCAGGCTCTACTGTAGCTATGATTTGCTTATTCAGAATAACTTTTTACAAATGCATGATTCACATCTGTAATTTTCCTTGATTTGAAAAAGAATCACAATGCATAAAACACACATGAACATGAGGGGTGGGGGGGAAATACAGAATATGTGTTTGGAGGAGAAGTAATTGGTAATGAGGTTTTATTTCAAGCTTCGTATAGCTTAAATTTAAACGAAGTTAAAAAATAACCCATAAGTAATAAAAATGTTAGTTTTCTTCGAACATCGGCTAAACTGGAGGAGGAAGAAGACATTTCATCTCAGTTAAGCTCGTTTGCTGAACAGAATTAAAGAATGTTGGCAATTGGTGGTCATGCAGGCCATACAAAATAGTCTGTGTATCTAGTTTTTTACTGAAATAAAGGTGAATGCTTACCACTGTGTTAATGTAGATAGCATAGTATGCTACCTTTGTTGGAAAACCAATTACTTGGTCAAAGTTAGATGTGTTTTCTTTTCTAGTTATTGACCTGATTCTTGCTCACGTTGACCTAAGTTAGAGAAGGATCAGAGCCTGCCTAAGGAAGTTATTTTCACTCTGGTTGAAATACAGTTAAACTATAGTAGTTATTTGAGTTATTTTATATTCTACATATATTACTTACTTTAATTGTGATTTAAAATTAAGATAATACAATTGGTAGTTTTTAATCTTTGGTCACCATGTATGAAGAGTACTCAGGTGACACTGAAGTTGGTTTACAACACTCTTAGGAATTTAAGTTGTGGTATGTATGTGAAAGGATATTTGTACAAACTAATTCTCATTTGTGTGCAATTTTAGATTGATTTCCTTTTCTTATTCCAGAAGTTTGCATGGTGTTTAATTGTTGTCCTCAGAAGCATATTACATTTCTGTATTAAAATAGATGGATGATGCTTGTGAGCTTCCTGTCATTGGACATATGCTATGTATTCTGAGGTAACTGAAAGCATTGAAGTAGCTCTGCATGAAAGGATTTTATGCATGTAAATGTTCAGAAATGTGATAGTTGTAGTCTTACTTCTAATGTCTTTTAATAAGGATCATGTTGATATAAGATGAACCCATTAATATGTGTTATATATAATTTCCTAGGATCCCAGAACATTTTACGGAGCTAAGTTTGTGGGTTACCTACCCTTCAGCATGTGTATTCAAAATGCAGTGGATTTAAATACAAGCTAATGTCTTGTCTATATAGAGCATTTGTGTGTGGCAAGTTAGGGTTCAAATCTACAATGTAGTAGCTTGCCATGTGGACCCTGCTATTGTACACTAAAATTTCAGAGTGCCGAATTTTTAAAGCACCGTAGCAGGGTCCACACAGCTAGTGTGCGCCATAGGTTTACAACCCAGCTTGATAAATGCTCTCTATATACCCCTGGTCTTGTAAAGATTTAAGTGTGTGAGCCTCCACAGAGTCAGTGTTTGTATTTGTTTGCTGACAACAGTGCAGGTTCTACTGGCTTTGTTTTTTTGTTATGGAAAAACTCTTGTTCCAGACGCTAGTAATGCATGTTTTGCAAGGGAGTGAGTTCTAGAGTAGAGAAACTCTCAGAAAATGTCTTGTCACTGAACTAAACTAGGAAGACACCAGGCCTGAGTACCTCTTTCTCACTGCTGGTGTGATAATGTAACAGCTGCAATCAGTTTCCTAGGTAGCTAGGACCCATACCATTTCGGGCTGTAGGTCAAAAACACCTTAAACTCTATCCAGAAGCTAAACTCTATCCATAGCTACAACCAGTGCAAACTGTGGAACACTGATGTTATACATCCTTCACAAAACCCTGTTAAATAGGCATTAGCATTTTTCACCAACTTTAAATATTGAAGGCTCTCATGGTGTAGCCCTGCAACACAGCATATTATACTATTTCAGCACCTAGGCGCCACAGTCATTGTGCTATGTGCTGTAGAAACACAGAACAAATGGTCTTTGCCCCAAAAAGGTTGCAATCTAAGTAGTTTTTCCTTAAGGTGAAAAGTTGAAACTGGCTTCATCTGAGAATATGCAAACATGTTAGTATGTGATTGAAGGATTAAAGAAAGGTCCCAGTGATCTTAAAATTATAGCTTCAAGACAGAGCCAGAAAACCATCTTAAATTGTGCGCCAGGTTTTCTGGCAATTTTTAGGGTTAGGACTCCCATCAGTAGAGGACAACAATAATTTGTGTTTTTTATTCAGCCATGTCCCAAGCAAACTAATTTTTTTTTCTCCACAGCAAGTAGGGATTTAATACTGCTTTGATATTCAGGCATGCAGTTGGTCAAATGTTCATATGCAATCACATATAATCACAGATTATTTCTTGATGGAATGCTTTAATTTTGTTGTCAGATACTATTTTATCTTCTAAACTGGTTCACAGATCTTTTCAAGTGCCTAGAAATAAGGAGATTACGCCAAATAGGAAGGACTAAAATTGCTTCAGGCATGATTTACCACAAATCTCCGACATGATGTGGGATATGTATTTTTTCTTTTTTAAGAGTTGCATTTGTTACTACTGCCTGACTTATATTTCCCCAATTAAGTATATTAAAGCTACTGATTATGTACGGTCAATATTAAGCATTTCAGAATTTTCAAGATATTGGTACACTAATTTAGATACACTTAGGTACTTTTGAAGTGTAAGGTTCTGCAGGGACAGGTCTAGAATCTGAGTCTGCGGGATGGTTGATAGTTCCATATTGCTACCGTACAGCCATAGTAGGGCCGCATGCATTAAAACATAGATGCTGTGGAGATAAGCACCATAGGAAGTACCACTTCAGAAGGTCGAACTGACAATTTCTGTTGTGGAATTGAATAGAGATTTCTGTTATTGGATTAATGTTTCAGTTGCTTCTTCTCTATTAGGATTTTTATTTTACTGCATCATGATAGTCTTTTCCTAAAATGCTTTGAATACATGAAGCAGGGCTCAAAGTTATGGATTTTATATTTACCTTATGAATTACTTGCATCCCTGTTCATAAAGTATTTTCGTCCTCCCACTATTCATGGTTGGAGCTACAAATTGCATTGGGACAAAAAAAAAAAAAATAATTAGCATTAGCTGCGTCACAGGCAGTTTAGTTGGCTGAAACAACTGGACTAGGTAATTGGAAGATAACTGTCTGCTTGGGGAGACTTTAGCATTGCAGATTTCTTGAAGTGGGAAGTTCAGACATCTATCTGAATACAGACTAAAGCAAACCGACCCTGAGATCTATATTATGTAAACAGAAGCAATTAGCAGTGCTTCAGAGAAGCTTGTTCTTGAAAAATAAATAAATAAAGCATCTGAAGGCCAAATAGCAGTTCAAATAACATGAAAGTTGTTCAGCTCTCTAAAATTCAAATTTAAATTTTCCTATTTTAGGCTTCTGTGTGCTTGGCCCAGTGGCTGATGTGCAATTAAAATATTCAGCTGGCAACAGGATGTTTTTGTGAAAGAACAGTAACTCTCTTTTCTTTGTGCTTGTCACGAAGATACTTTATTACTGGTGGAAAAACGGTTAGGATTCAAGAGCCCAACATTTGATAGTGGCATTAAAATAGGCTCATGGATCCTGTTTAATATAGGAAGCTTTCCTTAGGTGGGATGTTTTGGGATTTTTTGATGGAGCGGAGTGGAGAGAATTTAGATATTGGTGTCCTGATCATTCTGTCCTCAGACCAGTATTTAAATTGTTTAGGTTTCTTTGACCTATTAAACTAATAATCAGTAACTTCAGCACTAACGTTCTTAAGATGTGTTGATATTTAAGGGTGCCTGGGAGAAAGCTGGAGAAAAAATAGCAAAGAGAACTTGGGGATTAATAAGGAGGTGGTGGCCTTAAGATTTGTCACAAATTAGTACGTTCTTGTAAAGGAACATACGGATAGAGATTCCTGTCAGTCACTTTTTTATTGTTGAATTTCCATTGAAGTTAGTGACCCTGGCAGCAGCCATCCCAGTGCATAGCCCGGGGGTCGGCTGGAGGAGGAGGGGATTTGCTCTGGACCCTGCATGCCCCTAGGGATGGTCCTGCTGGAGCTGTAAATTAAATTGTATGCTATATAAACAATTAGAGGACAGGACTTGATTAAAAGTGGGGTTAGTCTCTGCAGTGGCCTTTTATGAAACACATTTCATATACTAAGATTGAAGTTAAAAACTTAAGACTCTACCTCGAAGCAATCTCTAGTTGCCATGACCTTTCCTTTTGTACCTGTCTTTCTGAAAGGTCAAAAGACTGCCTGAATGAAATAATAAATTCTGAGTTGTCTGTGATTCCAAGTGTATCAAATGCTTCTTCCCTACCCCCTCAAGTTAATGCATTAAGAATTAAATAATTTAATCTCCGAGAGAGCTTTTCTTTTAGCTGTACAACAACCATAATTGTGAAAAACCGCTTTCTTATTACATACCCTGTGTTAATTCTGAAAATTGTGTTCTGTGACAACTCTAGGGGTGTGGTTTTTTGTTTTTGTTTTAAGTAAAGGTACTACTAGATGTCTGCATAGCATAACACTTACCTGTAAACAGTCCTGGAACTACTGTACACACTTGCTGTACTGTAAGGTAGACTATAAATGCCACAAAGTAATAGTCAGTCGGATGTACCCAGTTGCTGTAATATAGAGTACATCTGTGTGTGTGTGTGTGTACGCACACACAAATGGCAGCGAATCTGAGCCCTGGTCAACTGACACCTGTTTCTATGCAAGGCTAAAGAGAGCATTGCAGATGTTAGGGCTTGGGCTGGAGCCTGGGCTGTGAAACCCAGCAAGAAAAGAGGGTCTCAGGGCACAGTCTGCAGCGTAAGCCCGAATGTCTTCACTGCTTTTTTTAGCCCCTCAGCGTGAGCCCAAGACAGTTGACTCGAGGTCTGAAAGTTGCTGTCATGGTTGGGTTTTTTTGCTTTGTTTTTTTTTTTTTTTTTTTAACTGTGTAGCTGTACCCAAAGCCTCTCTATTCAGCTCCAGTGAGACTCCATGTGGGTTACTGGGCCCAGAGCAGGACGCTTAGATACTGGGTTTTGGTAAACTAGAGGGAGCTCAAAGATACAGAAAAATGCTGAGGCACATGAGTTGAGTGGGTAGCATTGCCCATCAGATAGGTCTTCTGAGTCCCAGAATCCAGTGTCCTGAGTTCTGTTCTCGCCTTTGCCACAGACTTGCTGGACATAGAACAGCTCACTTCACTTTTCTTTTTTTGTTTCTCTTCCTGCTCTTTTTCTGTCTTGTTTATTTAGATGGTAAATTTTGAGGGTTGGGACTCACTCACCACCGATCTAACTGTACAGTTCCTAGCATAATGGGGCCATGATCTTTCTTGGGGCTGTAGGCATTCACAGTATTTGAATTTATCTGTAATCCATGTCATATCCTTCCTAATGAAATGGACAGTCCCCACAGAAGGCTTAAACTGGGAAAGAGAACAGCTTCTCATTTACTACTACAGAATGCTCTTTTGTGAGCGTAGATGCCTTATGGTCAAAGTTACCATCCTCCATCTTGCCATATCACACTTGAGACTTGCAACGTTACTTAATTGTTTGTCAAACTATTGTATATTACCAGTACCAATTCTATCCTACTTTGACTCTTTTTGCAGCAGTAGCAAGTATTGTCGTCCCATTCCTTCCTTCAGTCAAGGAACGAAGACCTGTTAAGTCTGCTCATATAGGACAAACAGAGAAACCTCCAATCCTTGAAATGGGGGAGGAATGGGAAACTGCCAGACTGGTGTAGTCTTACTTAGAAATATCTAACAAAATTCTCAAATTGCTGTATTGCTCAAAATCCTATTTTATGTTAACAAAAGCCAAACTATAGTGTAATTAACAGAGATAACATTTTTATAAGAAAATGTTTTAATCATTGAACTATTTAAGCTTGTATTTACACCCCAGTGTGCATTAAAAATAGTAGTAGTAGTTCAGCATTCCAATATAATACTTCAATTTCAAGTGAGGGACAAAAATTTGGAAAATAAGAATTTGTAAGAGAACAGTTTTGAACATCAATACTACATGGACAAGTCTTGAATAATAAAATAGGAGACTTTAAATGATTTGATATTATCTCAAGAAGGACCATGTTAGAGTGTTCCTGTTCTAGAACACTAAATCCTGAACATCTTAAAGATTTCCCTGCAGTGTGTGGTGTATTACATTTCAGTGTTTCCCAAAGTATGGGGCATGCATTTGTGAAGCATATGAAGGACTCAGGAGGTGCGTCCAGTCCTGCCTGTCTGCCCACTCTCTCAAATGTTCTCCAGTGTCTTGGCTTTCCTTTTTTCAAGTTGATATGTAGCTATTACGGTTGTGAAGAAAACATTTTAAAATTTGACCTATGATAACCATTTCAGTAATGTTTACCTGAGTTTGCAGAAATCCTGAAATAATAGCTGAGATGTGAACTACCCCATTCGTTTCAATGTCAATAATACTTTAAATGTCAGCTTCAACTCTTTTGTTCATCAAAGAACATCTGAAAGATCTTATGAAGATCTATAAAATCTGCACTGAGTGGTTACTCATTTTGGTTCTACACCTGACATCTAGGAAGAGGAGGTGGCCACAGGTCCTGTCACCATTTTCTCAACACATGCAGTATCCCAACCCAAAACTTTATAGCTGGGCCACTTAGCATGTTTACTTCTTATTACTTGCATGGCAATATTTACTATGATGATGATTTTTAAAGCTATCTTGAAAAGTAATGTTATGTTTCACTTTTGGATAATGAAATAACTTGTTCAAACACTTAAGATACACAATATTGAATTCCATTTTTCTAAAATAAAAATGAGTTTAAAATACAGCTACATTTCACTTAATTGAATTTTAATATATGATATTGAAAAGGTGCATGATTGATTTCATTTCAGGGGGATCAACTTTCAAAAGTTTGGGCTATTCAGTTCTCGTGTGTGAGAGAGAGAGAGTGAGAGATGACTTTTGCTGCAGTGTACTGAATAAATCATTCTATATTTTACTTTCAAAATAGAACTGTTTTTACATATTAATTTTTTTTTCTTTCTATTGTGTATTAAAGCAGTTTTAAAAAAAATGAGATCTTGTGTTAAGAGATGTCCTTGGGCTTTCTAGGATATAGATATAACACTTCCATTTTTAGTATCATATCTTCTTGAGGGGAGGAGGGGTGAATGGGTGGATGGATGTGACCAATGAAGACAATATATCTTACCTTGAACTTTTTAGAGTAAGACATGTAATGGGCTGCTTGGTTGCAGCCTTAATTACAAATAATTACAGAATTGCTGGTCAAGGTTCTAATAAAGTCCATGGTATTGCCTCTGTCCTGCTTGAAACAAGTCAGTAAAGGAGCATCAAAAAACCTATTGGATAGAAAAATTATCAACTTGGTAGCTAAAACAACATGATGTTTTTAATGAGAGTCAATAACTTTTCTGTTAATGACTGATAATTCACTTTGGAGAGAGACCAAACAGGAGTTTGTTTTTTAAATGCCTTGCAAAATAAAATACTGTCACTCCTGAAGTCAAATTGGGCATGAAACCTGAGCTACCTTCTCACTTCTCCATGCTCACTGAAAGGAGTGGAGAAACATGCTTTGTTGCTGTTCATGATGTACTGTATTTGTGGGTAGAGAGAGCTTCAGCCGATGGCACTTTCATAAGATATGCAATCAGAAGAATGGCAAATCAAGAAATTAATTATTGAAAAATAACTGCCTGAATTATAGCCAACCTCTTATTGCACTGCTGGCTCAATCTAACACTAACTGATGTGGATTTGCCTCTTTTAATTAACTAGTATTCAGAGAGAGGGAACCCATGTTTTAATATGAAACTTCAGAGGAATCTGTCAGTGTGGATTTACTGTGCCTTTTTGAACTGTAGCCACTGTCTTTTATTTAGTTCATGTGGGAGAACATACAAAGCAGAGGTGATGCATATTGCAAGGTGTTCAGTTTTGTCCATCAAACTAGCTTCTTAGTTTGGCAACTTTAAAATCCCTACAGCCTCATGAAAGAAAAAGGGGATCTGTTATGACAGCTGCATGTAATAGCCAGAAGGTGGTCATAAGTCTTGAACATCATGTTGCGGGCATAATTTCCCAGTACCGATTTATAGAACAGCTTGATTTTATTCTGGCTGCAGAAGTGGTGGTTCTGTTAGTCAGTTACACAAAGTACAACGTGATGCCACAGTCAACAGCAGCAGGGATTGAACCAGGACTTTGAGGTCTATAAGTAGGGCCCTACCAAATTAATGGGTTAGAAAAATGTATCACTGACCATGGAATCTAATCTCCTCCCTGAAACTGGTCTTTCCTATGAAATCTGGCTATTGTATGGGAGGGGCAGGGCTGGGAATGACCTGGCTGGTAGCTCCCACATGTGCCAGGCTCCAGATGCTAGTCTCAGAAGGGCTGGGGAGGGATGGTGCAGGACTTTCTCTTCCTCCTGCAGGGGCCACCTCTGGGGCCAGGTCAGAACCACTTCTGGGAATCTTCCCCGGTTGCAGGAAGCATCATCCCCTCTGCCCCAGCTCACTTCCTGCCTCATCACTCCCCATCTGTTGGGGGAGGAGTCACTGTTCAGGGAGCAGCTGCGGAGCTTCTTGCAGTGGAGGAGGGTGAAGCTGGGTCTGACCTGGCCCTGGGAGCGGCCGCTGCAGGAGAAGAGGAAGTCCCATCCCTCCCCAGCCCAGCCAGGACTAACAGCTGAAGCCTGCACATGGAACGACCCCCAGCAGGGGGTGTCTCCAGCCCTACCCCTCCCCAGCTCTGGGCCCAGTGCATGGCGGTTGAAAGGACTTTGGGCTGGCTGGGGTATGGGGGGGAGCACCATAGCGTTTCCCTGACCACAGGGTCCTGGACAGTCACCTACCTATAAGGCTGGCCCTGCTAGCCCCATACGCCAATGCTATGCAACCTTTAAGTCTGGGGGTTGTCTTTAGAGCTGGGAAACCAGCCAGCAGCCCCTGCTATCTGGGAGCCCAGCTCTGAAGGCAGCGTCTCTGGTGGCAGCAGCACAGAAGTAAAGATGGCAAAAATGTGACCCCTATCACAATAGCCTTGCAACCCCCACCATTCCCTTCTTTTGCTTTTGGACCTCCACAGTTATAACAGTGAAATTTCAGATGTAAATATCTGAAAACTCTGAAATTGACAATTTAAAAAAATCCAATGACCATGAAATTGATCAAAATTGATTGTTAATTTGTAGGGCCCTATCTATAAGCATTAGCTTTTTCTGCCTGAACTAAAAAATCCAAGTTCTGTAACTCAGAGGCTACAGGAGATTAATAAATATCAATACATGGACTGTCCACTAGAGAGGGACAAGGTGTCTGCATCATTATGTGTTACATGATGTAAATGCAATTCTTGTTTCCCAGACTTGATTCAATCTAGCTTAATTCCCTTTCCATGACTTCTATAAAGCATGTTCTTCTAGTCCCTATTGCTGCTTTTAATAGATAGATAATTCTTGATCAAATCTGCACGTCTGTGGTCTCTCAGTACTATAATAACCAACTGTTCACAAAGTAAATCCAAGAAGCAGTGAGACTCTTGTCTTGCTTGCCAGATTTTACATCTCCACCCTGAAACCCTGCTCTCCTTTACACAGTGTTACCACCTTTAGCCTGGTCTACACTACACTACAAAGTTAGGTCCATTTGTTTTGACATAGCTTTACATGTGTTTGTACCTAAACTTCTTTCCTAGCAATGTAAGCATCCTATTTCATTGGTGCAGTAGCACCAACTGTCTGGATGACACAGCCATTTTTATCTACTTTCTTTGACATAGTGGAAACATAGACATGCATTTCCTGTGTTGACCCTAACAGTCCTCCAGCAGCCCCTGTCCCCCTCTGCGGTATTTCCTCAAGTCACAGTTTTGAATTTGTCTGTGCCAGGGATTAGACACTGTAAGCCTGCCCCTCTGAAACCTGCAGCACGTTTTTGAAATGCTTTTTCTGATTGCCCATCTTTGCAAGCATCTGACCATGCCGGCTCCTTGCACAGAGAGCTAGTACAGTAAATGTGCTCCTGCTTGCACGATGGAGGAAGTCATCATCAATCTCTGCTGGCTGTGGGAGAAAATGCTGTGCAAACTCATAAGGAGCAGCTGATGTAATATAGACATCTGTGCAGATTGCCCAGGGGGTGCTAAAACTGGGGCACAGCAGGGATGAGCAGCAATGGCATGAGAAAGTGAAGGAACTTTGGCAGGCATATCAGAAGGAGAGGGAGGGCAATAACAAATGTGGGGCCACCCCCATAGCCCTGCTACTTCTATAACAAACTGTATGCCATAGTTGGTGGGACCCCAAGTATGATTGTGGACTCTTTGTGAGAGCCTGGAATTGGGGGGGAAGAAAGTGGGGCTATGGGGAGCAGGGATGGGGACCAGAGAGAGACTCAAATAGCGTAGTGAGCCAGAGCTCTTTGAAACTCCACACATGAGCCCTGGTGGCAAAGGTGAAGGGAATTCAGGTAATTGTATGCAAGCATTATTCCTTATAAACCTTTCTTATCTTTTTGTTCCCCAAAATCTCTTCTCCATCCTTCTCTTCCCCCAGCACCTTGCTTTGCTATTTCAAAATATAAAAATAAAAATTCTCTTAAATATTTAGATAATAAAGCCATCAGCTTTTGATTCCTCGTTTTACAGGTGAAATACTAGAAAATTAAAAAAAAATAGTATGGCAGGCTGAGTTATAGAATCTAGGTCAAATCACTGGTATGCTTGGATAGAAGTAGAAGAAAGAGATGCGGCATCTGTTTTTCCTTTCTTTGACTTGTTGGGCTAGGTGGTGGCATAATTCTCTGCAAGAAAAGTACTTTGCTTCTCTGAACACAAATGTGTCCCTTCTATACTGATGAACCATCTTGATGAAACTTTAATTGAAATACAATGCAGTCCTTTCCCAAACCTTTCTAGAGATGGGGCTTTATTTCTTCCCTCACGTTAGACATTCCTATGTCACTCTGTGATGAGATCCATTGTCACCATTACAGTAAACAGGCTAGCAGCTTCCCTCAGCCTGTGTGGTGGTCCCTGGGCCAAGTCACATTCAGGTGTGGGATCAACCAAAAACACCACTTCCTGTGAAAATATTGGCAATAGTCACTGCATTTTCCCTTTAATCATACCCAGAGACACCTAGTATCTAAACTTTCCTGCTACAATTCCACCCCATTCTGCTGCCACTGTTGTCTGTACATACCATGACTTGAGCTGCAAAGCAATGCTGTAACGAGATACTCCAAAGCTGAACTGACAACAAGCATTCCTTATTAAGGGCTTTTGTGGGAATAACGTAAAGGAGTTTTGAGGGTTTTCCCTTCTGTTGTGACTGTAATATTAGTGCTATATTTTTCTATTTTAATCACCAGCTTCTGTCATGGTGTCCTTGAGATGTGCCCTCTCTGTGCCTGACCTTGATGATCAGGTGAAGAAGGAAGCATATCATGGAAGATACGTTCTGCAAGGTTGTCCAGTCCTGCACAGCAGCTGCCTGTAAACATGAGGATTAGAGTGCCCGAATGTCCAAGACTAGGGAGAAGCACCAAGAGTGGAGAGAGTGGTTGCTTCAGGGACAAAGGCAAAGGGGCAGAGGTGCACTGGGAAGAGCATCACGCTGTTATGGTTTTGTTCAGTCACCACACAGATTGGCTCAGTGTTCTGCAATGTGCCCAAAGACCCCAGGCACAGCAACCTTTTCAATCCCTTTAAAACTCCATGGTCCTGCTCTATGTACTCTCCAACATAACACGTGGCAGATGCCATAAACTTTACTTTGCCACTCTACACTAGGGAAAAACAAGGAGAATCATGACTAGTCTTACTCTGACCTGTGATAATCATGGAATCAGCCACCACAGTGTTTTGTAAGATGAATGAAACATTGTAACTTTTTCCCTGTTTGCAAGCAGAGCTCTATTTTTTGAAACCCCGGAGTTACTAATTACCACCAAGCATAAATGTCTTAAAATTCTTAATGGGAGTCAGTAACCCACACTACTTCTTGGAAAGGTGTCCCTATGGGAGCTCCACTCTGTGTCTGGTGCGTCCCTGCATCTCTGATCGGAGACTTCCGTCAGCGGTACCTGTCTAGGTCATGCATGCTCAGCTTGTCTCGTGGCACCATTGGCGCCTTGAGCTGCGCACACGCAACCTGATCCCCTTTGTTCCTTCTCAACCATCCACGGTCCAAGATGGAGCCTGCAGCAGTTCTTCTCACAGCTTGTTTTTCGTATAGAGATAATATAGATTTAATGTTAGTCTGTACTGGTTTAGTCAGTTATTACTTATTTACCTTCTCCCTAGCTTAAAAAAAATCCCAAAACTTTTTTTTTGAGATTTTAATCTCCTAACCCAATAGGTTGTAATAGCTCTTCTCCTCAGGGGACTACTGCTATGCCTGGCTCCTCATGCGTCAAAAAATGCATGTCCTGTAGGGATATCATGCTGGTGTCTGATAGATATGCTCAATGCATCCAATGCCTTGATGTGGGATATAATGTTAAAAAATGTCCCCACTGTAAAAATCTAAGGGCAGGGGCCAGGAGAGACGGGGAACTCAGACTCAAATTGATTTTAATGGAGAAATCTCTGAAACCCGCTTCTGACTCTGGCTGCAAATCCTCAGCTTTACCTGGTGAAAAAGAGTCAAGGAAAACGGATTCAGCTTCACTCAAAAGCCTGCCAAAAAAGAGGAGTGCACTGACTAGACCAACGATCGAGCCTAACCATTCAGGTATGGCTCTGTTAACTGCCCTGAAGGAGACTCAAAACCCAGTGTGGAGTCAAGTGTAGAAAATGACCACCTCCAATATAGCACCGATGAGACAAACCTCAGCACCGATGACCACGGCACTGATCACAAGTGTGGCACCAACACTCAGGATGGCACTGGCCATGAGTGTGGCACCGACAGTGAGCGTGGCACCAACTTTCACCTCTGTGCCAACTATTTTGGAGCCGACCCCTCCATTGGAGCCAACCAAGCTGACGGCACCGAGTGATTCCATGGCACCGAGACCAGTGATGGAGAAAAAGCATAAGTCAAAGACACATCATTGCCAACAGGAGGATATAGGGCTGATTTCCACACCTCAGTCACCGCTATTTGGGATGGAGACAACTGCATGCCTATATGAAACCATATCTCCGCTACGATTCTCTAGCAGAGACAAGGACGATGAAAAGGGAAGTGTTTTTTCTCTCCCCACCTCACAGGCCTGTTTTCACTGCTTCAAGATGTAGGGAACACAGCAGATGCCATGGTATGCACCACCATGGTTTGGACCACTCATGCCATACCCAATATGTTTGGATAATTGGGACACATGGTCACCCTATGCAAGGGGCTAGAGCAGAGCCCCTAGCTATCACAGGGAAAGAACTGTCTCCGTCTTCTTCAATCCAACTGGTTCTGGGACCTGCCCCCGAAGCCACAGAAGAGCTAGAAGATGCAACAGAACAGGAGGCCTCACCAACACCACACAATTCCTCTTCATTGTTGGACGAAACCATAATACCGCCGCAGCCAACAACTGTGGATGACTTCAGGCAGTTTCAAGACCTGTTTGAGAGTGGCACAAGACCTCGAGATCCAACTTGAGGAGGTTTCTGAGACCCATCACAATCTTTGCACGCTGCTGCTTCATCCAAAATTGCCCTACCAATGGATGAAGCTCTGATGGAACCTGCCAATACCATCTGGCAAACCCCGGCCACCATTCCACCAACGTGTAAAAGGGCGGACAAGGAATACTATTTTCCCTCCAGGGGAACAGAGTTTCTTTTTACCCACCCTCCTCTGAATTCCCTTGTCATAGAGGCAGTTCACTAAAGGGACGAACAGTCCCATCACAAATCTACATCCTAAGACAAAGACTGGAAAAGGATGGATTTGTTTGTTCGGCCACATTACAACTATGTGTTCCCAATTATGCTACATATCTATCCATTTATGACCACAGCAATTTTACCAGACTTATGGACTTTATTGAGGTAATCCTGGAGAAAAGATGAGAACATTTCCAATGGCTCTTGAATGAGGGTCACTTCATATCGAGAATCTGCCTGTAGGCTGCCCTTGACATAGCAGGTAGAGCTGCCAGAACAATGGCTACAGAAGTTGTAATGAGAAGGGCATCCTGGCTCCCCTCAACTGTATTACTAAGGGAACTTCAGTCTACAGCTGAAGAGCTTCCATTTGACAAGCCAGCTTATGAACAGTTGGTATATATACCCCTACAACAAGGAGGAGACAATTCAGGTATCAACCATACTAATGAAGATATCCACAATACTCACAACAGCACAGGCAATATGACTCAAAGTGAAACAAACAGAGACCACAGAGAAGATGAATACCAGTAACATCAGTCAACGTCACAACTGTTGTCCCCTAAACAGGAATTTTGAAAATTTGGTTGAGGATCTGAATGACCTCCTTCATCACCCACAGCTAATAACACCTACCAACCAATTTGGCCATCATCTATGCCCTTTCCACAACATCTGGGAGTCTGTTATATCAGACAGATATGCATTAGACATCATACAATTAGGGTACTCCATCCCCTTATTACTATCCCTACCACCCAGCCCCCTTTCCCATACCCCTTCAGGGACCCATCTTATGAGCACCTCCTACAGTAAGAAGCAGATCATATAGTACTTTTGAACACAGTAGAACATATGCCTCAACAACACATAGGGAAAGGTTTCTACTCCTGATACTTTTTAACTTAGAAGAAAAACAGAAGATGGAAGCCCATTCTGGACCTCAGAAGACTGAGCAAGTTTGTAATAGTATAAAGATTCAGGAGGGTCTCACAAATAGCAATTACACCAGCACTACAAGGGGACTGGTTTTCAGTCCTCGACCTGCAAGATGTCTACTTTCATATCGTCATACATCCAGCACACAGATGGTTTCTCAGATACATCCTGGGAGACAATCATTATCAGTACAGAGGACTCCCCTTTGGTCTCTCCACGGCACCAAGGGTCTTCTCAAAGATACTGGCTATGCGAATGGCATATATTCGCAGACAGGGGATAGTAATATTCCCCTATCTGGACAACTGCTTGATAAAAGCAAACAGTCAAATACCAGCTGTCCAGCAAATGCTATCACTAAGTCAGGCATCAGGACTCTTGATAAATCACAAAAAAAATCCACTTTGAATCCAGTACAACAACTGGAATTTATAGGCGTGCACCTGAACTTAATATTGGCAAGGGCATCACTACCAGAAAAAAGGTTACCCACTATCATAAATCTAATTTAGTCAATAAGAAACAGACCTACTCTGATGGCTCACACGTGCCTCTAACTGTTAGGACACATGACCACTACTTCTGTGATGCAACACGCATGTTTACATATGTGCTGCCTACAGGTGTGGCTGACAACAGTCCACAAACTATGCAGACATGGCCTGTTCAAAATACTTCAAATGCCCAACAATGTCAAAGCCTCCCTACTATGGTGGACACCACCCACCAACATGAGAGCCGGTATCCCATTCTCGCAGGATCGGCCTTCACTTATGATCACTACAGATGGATTCTGAATAGGATGGGGAGCACATCTAAAGGACCACACTATACAAGGCAGATGGTCACCAACCGAAACATGTCTACATATAAGCTTGCTGGAACTCTGTGCATTACGCAATGCATGCTCATGCTTCTTCCTGCTCATAAAGAACAAAATGATAAAAATCATGACAGACAATATTGCATGCATGTTCTATATAAACCAACAAGCAGGAGTGCAATCTGAAGCTCTGTGCAAAGAAGCAATGAGATTTTGGAAATGGTGTATTCGTCACAAAATCAGTGTTTTAGCCGTGTATTTACCGGACTGTCAGAACATAACTGCAGATGCTCTCAGTAGACACTTCAGACAAAAACAAATGGGAATTGAATGATACGGTGCTGCAAGACATTTTCTGATGATGGGGTTATCCGACCACTGAAAAACCACACACACACAAAACTGGAAGTGTCCCCCATTCTGCTCCAGAGCAGGTTTGGGGACTCAATCGAGATGGGACGCATTCTTCCTCAACTGAAACAGATTTCCTCTATGCAGACAGGGCAAGAGTAATAATGATAGTGCCCGCATGGCTGAGACAAATTTGTAGTTTTTATCTGCTCTAGATGTCTGCGTGCGCACCAATAACTCTCCCACTACGCAAGGATCTCTAATACCAGGTGTGACGTTGGCATCCAGGGGAGCCCTGCTGAGAGAGCTTGAACAGGGCAAACTGCAAAGAATGGGGCAGGCAAAGCCCTAAATACTGGTGGTATTTCTTCCATAAAATATACTAAGCCAGCAACAAACAGCTTCTGATGACCTTATTGGTCATTGAGTAGACAAAATACAGTTCCTTTAAAACCATGCAGCCCTTTTGCTAGCACCCAGAGAGCCAAGTCAAATATGATGGGGGTTACTGAAAATCTTTATCCATCATATGTAAAAAAGTTCTACTAATCCCAAAGGAATGGACACATTACAAAATACTATATGAATAGTTCAGATCTTACCCAAATGCACGCTTATAGCCAATGTTATTAATTAAACTAACATTTATTAAAAAAAGTAAGCAAATAATGGTTAAAAGGTCAGAATACATACATAGGTGAAAATAAATCTCTTAGGTCAGTTTCAAAGTAGAGATAAGTGAATTGCAAAGTCTCTGAAATTAACCAAAGTGCTTGTTTAACCAAATTAACCAAACCACTAGTCCTTGTTTAGAGCTTTCGTTAGAAATCCAGTCTAGAGAAGTGAAGTGTCATTTTTAGTGGCCATAAAATCCACCCCATACATAGGAAAATTTGTGGCACATGGGGCCTGTCCACCCTACACAGCTTTCTATAAAGATAAAGTCACACTATGACCCCACCTGAAACTCTTATAAAAAATTAATTTGTCATTCCATATTAATCAACCAATCTACTTACCTACTTTTTACCTGAAGCCACGCAGTAATGCACAAAATGCATTACTGCACCCATTAGACCTTATACACGCAATAGCGTTTTACCTGGACAGCACAAACCCCTTCAGAAAGATAATGAAACTCTGTGTCCATAGCTGAACGATCCAAAGGAGCAGCCATATCTATTCGGAGGCTTTCTAAGTGGATAACAAGTTTCATTCACTCATGCTACAATTTAAAGAATGTACAGCCTCCTCAAGGAGTCAAAATGCATTCCACATTCACAGCTTTCCTTAATGTTCCCATAGCAGACATATTCAGAGCAGCTACCTGGGCCTCGGCACATACCTTCACCAAACACTATGCTATCGACCAGGCTTCTGGATCAGACACTGCCATGGGTCTGACAGTACCATTATCCATCACAACTTTGAAGTCCCTTCCACCTAATGAGGGATACTGTTCCAGAGTCACCTAGAGTGGAGTATCCACAGGGACACCATTCAAAGAAGAAGAGAAGGTTGCTCACTTTGTGCAGTAACTGAGGTTCTTTGAGGTGTGTATCCCTTTGGGTGCTCCACTACTGCCTTTTCTTCCCTCTACTTTGGTGTCTATCATTATTGCTCCATGTTAGAGAGGAACAGAGGGGGTTGGATCACATGCACGTGGCTTGAGGTGCCAACAGCACTGCAAGACAAGCTGAACATAAGCGACCCGGACAGGCATTGCTGACGGAAATCTCTGATCCAAGAAGTGGGGACCCAACAGACTCCTCGAGTGGAGCACCCGCAGGGGGACACATCTTGAAGAACTTCAGTTACTGCCCAAGTTGAGCAAAAGCATCACCTCAGTTACTGCCCAAGATGAGCAACCTTCTCATTTATGTTCTGTGCACAAGAAAGCACACTACTTCACAAAAGCATCACACAACACTACTATGGTTGACAGTTAAAGGTACCCTTAAAGTTTCCCTCAGTCACATAGCCCTTTCCATTTCCTTACAATTCGTTCAGCTTGACAAAATGATGGCCTCATGGGTGTCACTGGGAAGGGTGCATATTCATGTCATGTTTGAAGCTGGGCAATGCAATACTTCCTAAGGACATTGGAAAAAAAAACCCTTATAGAAGCAAGCATGCAAGTCATGAAAGCACCCCTTTTCCCTCCCTTTATTTTAGCTTCTGCCTTTTATTTCCTATTACTACCGGAACAGGAGTTCCAAGCAAGAGCACTAAAGGAGAAAGTGAGAGCCAAGAGCAAACTCTGTTTGCTTAATCTGAAAACTCCATTTTCCTTTCCTAAAAAGTCTGCAACCTATTAAGATAAGCTCTGTACAAGTACTCTTTAAAAGGTTTTATCATTTACATCAAAGATTGTGTTTAGTGTTCTTTTGAAGGTATAAGATTAAAACAAAATAACTTTTATTTTTTAATTGAAGAAAATGGACTCAAATGCAACTGGAATTCCTCTTTCCCTGTAGGTTAATAATTGGATTCAACAGTAATTGAAGTTCTTCTGATGCTACTGACCAGTGAATGCTTTAAGATTTGTACAGTTAGATGTGCAATCTTGCAGAAGAGCTCTTTTGTTGGCATGAAAAATTGTGCAGATCCATTAAACAACTACATTTTAAAATGTTCCTCATGAGTTTGGGCATTCATCAGCTTCCAGGAAAGCTGTCCCATTTTAAAACGTGCAGAGGGGAATAATGAGAATGAGGTAGCAACAGACAAAAAATAGAAAACAAGAAAGCTTGAAATGTGGGAATAGTTTAACTTGGTTAACTATATGTTCATTCATTTATTTAACATTTCTAATGTCAAACAGGAATATATAATGGAAGTACAAAGTGTTTGAAAAAATAATCTGAGATCTTATCAACAATAATTTTACCATAGGTGTAAAGTGTGTTGAGTCTGAAAAATATAAGTAGCTTAAAATAAATAAGGCTTTTAATAATTTAGAAATAGACTACAAGACTGAATGCCATGTTGACTGAGTAAGAGCCAAAAAATCTTAATGGGAAAATTTAGATCAAACTGAAGACAAAAGTCAATATGCTGGCAATAGATGGACCCCATATTTCATAAATTTTATAGCTGTTATGATTTCCTTTGTTCTTTATTGAATGTTTGTGAAAATCTAACTGCTACTGAATATACTGTTTGATTTCCTGTGAACAACAATGGAAGCGTTTCACAGGAGTTACTCTGATCTCTAAGACTCTCCCATATTGCATAATGAAAGAAGCTTTCATGGTTTAATATACTGTTAGATAGGGAACAGAAGCAAGATGAGTCTGGTCAGTCAATTTATTTGTGATAGGAAGAATATAGAACTAGCCAAGCCACTATTTTTTAAATATTTAGGACCAATTTTGAAAGTGTGCTTACTAAAATGTGCACTTCAGAGCATTCTGTCAAACCAGAGCATATGTGCAAATCCTGATGGTATATACTTATACATATATAAATTAGTGTCTGGTTTTTCAATATGTTGTTGCAAAAGTGGCATTATGTGGTGGTAGGCTGAATGTGTGCCTAGAGGAAAGAGCTGAAGATAATTCCAGGGTAATGAGGCTGATTGTTGAGGAGCTTGCGAGTGTGATTAAAGAAGTGGGTGGGGAGAGGACATAGGAGAAAAAATACGGAGCTAAAATTTGGCTGTTTTAAATTTGAGCTGATGGCAGCTGCCCAGGGGGATATGTGAAAGACAGTCAAGTATGCAAGACTGGACAGAGAAAAGAGGACAAGTGTGAAGAGGCTGATTTGTGAGTTATTGGAATGGTGTTGATGGTTATATTCACGTGAGCAGAACAAATTAGGACAAGAGGAGAACATCCAGCATGGAAGGATTCCCGTAATAAGGAAGAGGAGGAACCATCAAAAGAAATACTAAAAGTGTAGTTGGAAAACCAAGAAGATAGAGCTGCCAACACCAGGGAGTAGGTCAAGGTATGATTTCTGTTAAAGACTGCAGAAAGGGTAAAGGAAAATGAAGATGAAAGTCCACAAGAATTAGGCTGTTCTTTTGATATTACAGCTAAGAAGAAATATTTAATTTAACACTATTACTTTTTAAAGTCCGTCTCATTATAATACTATGTTGTGTGCAAGCGTTATGTCTGTATAAGGCAATTGTCACAGTCACTTCTGCTTTGCATACAATACCATATAATTCTGACAGCAAGTGACAGTGCCTTCATGTATAAATTATAATGAAGAGTACAGATGCTATTAAATATAGGTTTAGCAAATATTTACTGGGAAAATTTTCAGAAGTACCAAAGTCCCTTTTTTTAACAGTGGCTTAGGAGCCTTTTGAAAATGGGATTTAGGCACTTTTGAAACATAGCTTTAACTGTGAACTAGATTCCGTCTGCACAGGTTTTAAAATGGGATAGCCTTACTTGAAGTTGATGAATGCCCAAACACACAAGGAACATCTTTAAAAATAATTGTTTAAATGGATCTTTTCAATTTTTCATGCCAACAAAAGAGCTCTTCTGCAAGATCATACCTCTAACTGTACAAAACTTAAAGTATTAATTGGTCAGTGGCATCAAAAGAACTTCTAGCAGATTTGCCAAGTTGCAACAGCCACTTTTAATATGTTAACATTCCTGCATAGTCAAATGCTGCAGCCACTGTGTTCCCTATATTGTCATCATTCTTTGTAAGACAGTGTAGTATTTGCTTTTTTCATATCCAGTTCATAAAAAAAAAAAAAAAAAAAAAATCTGTCAAAACTATGGATAGTCCTTTAGCGAGAACTTCAGTTAATGCTACCTAAGGTTGCTCTGTGTTTATATTTAAAACACTTCCTTTAGATACTTGGGAAATAATCTATTAAGGTCAACAACCACACTTTTGTTTCTCTACCTACAGCAATATAAAATATACACTCTTATGTCTTATATAATCCTTCCACAATAACATTTTTCATACTGAAGCTGAATAAACTAATCGTGCTGCCTTATCTATTATGTATATAAGAACATAGGGGAAAAAATCTTTTTACATATAAGAAACCCCAAAAGAGAATTGTTTTAAAAAGACATACACAGGAGAACACTATTAAAAGTATGTTGGATGCCCCGTGTATGTAACCCATTGTATAGGGAATTCAAGCTTTTTCTGTTTTCAGGTCTTAAATAACCTTAGCTACCCAAACATTGTATAATTTGAATGTGTTCTTTAGACCATCTACTCCATCTGATATTTTTTTCATTGCTTTAGTCTCAATTAAAATAGCATCTTACCTCATTCTTTTTCTTTGCTCTCCCATAAGCTTGAATCAGAGTTCTTTGCTCTCTTATTTAGTATATATAGTAGTCCAGTCATTAGAACCCTAACTCTCTAACAATTTTCTGATGATGATGATATTTGCTGAGTCATTACTTAGTTCTAACAAATATCTACTTCTTAATGGCATGAAACCAAAAGCAGACATGAATGTCTCCTAGTTAGTGCAAGCTTTGCAGTAGGATAACAAGATTTATATGTATCTTCCTAATAACTGATGTCATCACAACATACCAATAACCAAAGATATGACATTAAAAAAAACTTAGGAAAAATTAAAGTAACTGAACCTAAAAGCTGTTCACTATCGTGGCCTACTTACCATGCAATACACGGTTCCTCTTTGGTCAGTCAAAAAAATTTTTTTTTAAGTGGAAAGGCTAAGAAGGAGAAAATACTTTTTGTTGAGGGTAAAGTAGGTAATATGTGGTGTTGGACCAACTTCTGTTGGTGAAAGACACTTTTTGAATTACCACAGAGCTTTTCTTTAGATCTGGGAAAGGTACTCAGAGTGTGACAATTGAAGACAAGGTGGAGCAGTCAATTGGTAGGCTTGTCAATTTGCTTGGCTTATTTAAAAATAATAGCCTTTCAAAATAGAGATGTCTAAAAAGTTTATGAAGTCTGGTGTCTTGTTTGTACCAGATGCCCTTTTTAGCTAACTTTATTTTGTCTTTCTCTTAAAACATGAATTGTGATATTGGCTGGATTTCTACAGATATTAGAAAGAGCTGAGTTATTAATATTTACCATTACATGAAGAGAATAAATTGTCTTAGGAAATCTAATAGAAAAATACCTCTTTCCTGCTGGCAAGACAACAACTTTTTAGAAAGTAATCAGAGGCATGGTGTAGTCTTCATGCAGTGGTGGTCTTTGCTAGAAGTTCTAGCTTTTGGTCATGTGAAAGCAAAATCTGACTGCCTTCCCTATTGCTGATGTGTTTTTGAGTATCTTTTATTTGTGAACTTCAGTCATCTACCGTGAATCAACTTTAAATCAGAAATTTCAAGGTTGACCTATGAAATGGTGATGGTTGACTGTGGACTATTTTTGGAGTGAGGGCTAATGAAAAGGGAAATGATCTTCCTTAAAGATTTAGAGGAGTAGTATATTTTCTTTTTTGTGTACATCATTCTGTTATTTTGTATAATAGTAGATTCTAGACTTTATATTCTAAAATGCCATTAATTTGTACCAGGCATTATTAGCAGAGACACATCAATAGCTAGAAATCCTTCAAACGTATCCTCAAAAACTATTTCTTTCCACGGTCTCTTTAACAATGACCTTTATTACTAATCTATTACAATACAACTACAGTATCTTAAAATGAATTCTATCTTAAAAAGGAACAAGTTAGGTACATACTTAGTGTGCTGCTCAATTCTAAAAGCATGTTTGCATAAACCTCCCACCCTTTTCTTTTTTTATAATTGTCTCTTTATCCACTTCTACATAATTTTAAGATCCTGAGAGCAGGAACTATGTAAATTTGGTGTGATGCATGCATTTTGTGATATTACAAGCTACTATTAATAGATGGCTATCCAGTCAAACTCTAATGTAGATATTCAAAAAATATTGCTTATCACTGTGTAACTTAAAGTATATTTTATTATTTCAGCTGCATGTTCATGTGCAGAAGAGGAATATCTGAAATAGCAGAAATATCTGACATAAAAGTAGTTGGAATATGACCTAATGAGTGTTTACTGCTGCATTCTCTACACCAGCCTGGGAACATCTTATTAGCTACCCACACTCCTAATCTTCTAGCCTTACTTCTGCAATTCTTTTCATACTCTGCTTCATATTTTCTCTTATGCTGCTACCTACGGTAGGATCAGTCTACAATTCCCTGTGTTTTGAGTGTCTGTGCATATATATTCTCCTCCTGGAGTGCATGTGCCCCCTGTGCTTGAGATGAAAATCATGTGACCAGAAATATCCATTGGGACCATCTGTGCTCCTTTAAAGTGTCTTCATGTCCCATACCAAGGACATGAAAGGTGGGGCAGGCTCAGCTGCCCCTCACTTCCTTGTTACTGCCTGTGGCTATGAGAGGAAACGCTTGCAGTATATATAGCATAATGCACTCATTAAATCTGTATGTATGTATTTGTACATGCAGCTAGCATTAGGATTAGTGTTGTTAAAGTTGGAGTAGCTTTTTTCTTCTTGTTGGCATTTTGGAATAGTTGAATAGTGTTTGTTCTTATTTTTTTGTGTGGAAGATTTTCTCCAGTACCAGGACTAGGTCATGACAGAATTTAAAAACTCACACTTTTAAGAACCATGTCTCATGTGAAGTGTCTATGTCACTCATTGATGGACACACAGGATGTCTTTTGTCTCATAGAAAGGAAGATCACCCATAGACGTTCTATCTGCAAGTCCTTTTTAAAAAGGATCCAAATAGCTAGAGAGGTTGGCCTCAAGTTGTTCCTTGAATCAGACTAAGTAACCTATATCAGATCCAGCAACCAAGACACCTCTAAACCAGTGTCTAAATCTACAGTACTGACACACTTGGTACCCGGTACTCTGGCACCATGAATCTCTGCCCCCTGTTTTTTGGCACCAGCATTCTGAGTGTTGAGATCATAGCCTAATATTCTATGTCTACCCTGCAGCCGATTTATATAAATCGCAGCAGAGTGTACACACTACACTGATTGAGCTGGTCTCTTGCGTTCACACTGGCCAGCCTTAATTAGAATTAGAAAGCAGTGCAATGTGGTTGGTATAGCAAGGGCAGAGGGCAGTAGGAAAGTTCTGGAAGGGCTCTCTATAAGTGCTAGAATGATCCGGGCTTTATTCCCTATAGACTAGCCAGAGGCATTAGAAGGTAATTCGTGTCAGATGACACCAATTAAGGCCCCACCCAGTGCCTATAAAAACCCTCTGCTCCTGAGAGACAGTGTGACCTTGAAGGAGTAAGTGTGTGGTGAGCAGAGGAGTGTGTGAAGTGGAGGAGAACAGAACGGAGTACAGTGTTGTGTGGGGAAGAGGTGGAGTCCTGAAGAAGGTGTTCGGCACAAGAAGCCAGAAAGACAGAGGGGGGAGAGTAGCCCAGGGGAAAAGCCTGCAGCTGCAAGTAAGGTGCCAGCAGCACATAGCTGATACTCAGAGGGCCCCTGGGCTGGGTCCCGGGTCCCTACCCCCTTCCCTGGGAAGACAGGGTTACTGGTGACGCCCTGGCCCACTGCGAGAGGCAAAAGTGCGAGACCCACTAGGGAGAAGCCAGCCGTTTGCCACAGTGGGTAGCTATCCCACAGTACAACTAGCCATAGAGACTGTTGGGATGAGTGTCATTGTCCCATAATGCAATGCTGCTTCACCCTTTCTTCCCCCGCTTCCCCCAACAAACAGGAAAAGTATTTTCAAGCAGTTTTTTATTTTTTACAGCGATGCCACTGAGGCTGCCCTGCTACAAGCCATAGAGCAGAACAATTCCTGATTGATGCAGGCTGTAACAAATCTGCAGTCCATGATTCAAGTATGCAGAGCTATCGGTAGACTTCTGCTACAAAGGACAGTGACTTTTGGAAATGTGCAGGACATAGTGAAGGGGTTTGCCATGATGGGGTTCCCAAACTGTGGAGCGGGGGTGGACTGGGGGGTGGGTTCATTGCTGGGATGCACATCCCTAACTTAGTTCCTGGCCACTTAGCAACCGAGTACATAAACCGCAAGGGCTACTTTTCCAACTGCAGGGGCTTGTTGATCATGGGGGTCATTTCACTGACATCTATGGGGGGTGGTCTGGGAAGATGCATGACTGGTGTGTATTTCATATGCAGGCAGGCACTTTTTTCCCCAGACCAAAAAATTCAACTTGGGGGTGTGGAAATGCCCATGGTGATCCTGGGAGATCCTGCCTACCCCTTGCTTCTTTGGCTAATGGAGCTGTACACTGAGCACCTTGACAGTGACAAGGAGTGTTTTAATAACAGTTTAAGCAGTTGCAGAAAGGTTGTAGAATGTGCCTTTGGGCATTTAAAGGGTAGATGGGGGAGTCTCTTCACTAGGCTGGACATGACTGAGAAGAACCTCCCTTCTGCATTATCTGGGTGCTTGCTGTGTTCTTCATAATGTGTGTGAAGCGAAGGATGAGAGGTTCCCCCAAGGTTGGGCTGTGGAGGCAGAAAGACTGGTAGCCAATTATGAGCAGCCAGATACCAGGAATATGTCATGAGCTAACTGTGGAGAGCTTAGCGTTAGGGAACCTTTGAAAACCAGGTTTTGCTATGAAAAGCAGGACTCATTTCTGTTCCTGTTTGTTGTTTGCCTTTGATTTCCCTCCCTCAGCTCACCACCCTTCCATATATGTGCCCAACCAATCCTTCCTGGACAACATATGATTAAGTAAAGAAATGTTTTGGAATGATGCAAAGCTTTATTAACATTAAAGTCATGGGGTAAGGAGGGGGGGAGGAGTCTGTGCATCTGCCGCTGCTTTCTGCTCGCCTCCACCGGGGTACTGCAATCATGCTCTATTCTTTCTCGGCTACTCTCCCTGTCCATGGCCATGTTCTGTGTCGAGGTTAGCTGCCATGCTCTTTTCTCAGTCTCCGCGGCTGCTGAGGCATTCATGAGCTCTGCAAAAATGTCCTCTGCTGCTGCTTTCCCCCCCCCCCTTCCTAATCAGGGACAGTCTGTCTGCAGCATTTCTTAAGGGCGGGTCCACTGCCGGTGCGACTACAGAAAAAAAAAAGTTTGCCAGTTACCATACTGAAGATAATGATACAAATGTATCTCTTTAGAGAGTGATCTAATGAAACAATGTAGCTGGAAACTTGCTGAACCAAAGAAAACAAATGTAACTATATAGGGAATGATCTCAAGATACAATGTTGCAAAAGACTTCCTGTCTGCTTATAAATGTTAAACCTTATAGCAATCCTCTATGGACTGCATGTTGGGGGTAAAGGCTCCGCTTTTACATAGAGATCAGAACAGAGAGCTATTTCGGGTAACTTGGGCGGGGGAATCCGCTTTTGGTTTTAAAACAGAGCAGATAGCCAGCACCAACAGCATAGTACTGTGGGGTTTGAAATCTCTGCTTTTACGTTGAGATCAGTGCAGGGAGCCAGTTTGGGCAGCATGGTGGCATTGGGAAGGGGGAAATCTATGCTATGCTTAAAACAAAGATTTTCTTCTTCAAGGCAGCCCTCCCCAGAACGATTTTTTCTAAGGATACCCAATTACATATATAATATTTCCCTTAAGATATCAAATGATGAGAAACGGGGGATTTCTCATCATATATAGCAACTGTTCCTTGATTAAACACACAGCAGTCACCCAAACGCCTGAAATCTAGTTACAGCCTCCCACACCCAATGTAAAAGGACATAAATGATTATAAGGAAAAATACTCACTGGATGTGCCTTCCCCAGGATCATTTGTGCTGTCTTGTGTGCTGCTGGACTGCTCAGGGGTCAGGGATAAGTCCTGACTTTCTGGGATATCTTCCCATAAATGTCCAGATTGCTTTTGCTGGCTCTGAGCTGAGCCAGAACTGACTCTTCACCCCACAGTCCCATGAAGTCTAATACCTCTGGTCTACTCCATGCTGGAGCATGTTTGGGCTTTGCAGTAGCCATGCTGAGAGCAATGGGAAAGCTCTCTCCACTCTGGCAGCAAACACAGGAAATGAATGAAGATTCAAATCTTCCCGGGACTGCTTTGAGGGAGGGTACATGAAAATGGGGCATCATGGGATACATTCTGGAGGCCAGTTACATCAAATTAAGTATTATTGCATCCACACTAACACCACTTGAAGAGGTGGTTTTATTCATTTCATTTAACAAGCAGCTTAATTCGAATTAATACTGCACCAGTGTAGACGCAGGAGTAATTAATTCAAATGAAGTCACTTTAATTCAAATTATATCACCAGTGTGAACCAGGCCTTAGAGTTGGAAGGGACCTCATGCGGTCATCTAGTCCAACCCCTGCTCAAAGCAGGACTAACTTCAGCTAAATTATCCCAGCGAGGGTTTTGTCAATCCGCAGCTTAAAAACCTCTAAAGATGGAGATTCCACCACCTCCCTAGGTAACCCATTCCAGTGCTTCACCACCCTCCTAGTGAAAAACTTTTTCCTAATGTCCAACCTAGACCTCCCCCACTGCAACTTGAGACCCTTGTTCTGTCATCTGCCACCACTGAGAACAGCCTAACTCCATCCTCCCTGGGAACCTCCTTTCAGGTAGTTAAAGGCTGTTATCAAATCCCCCCTCATTCTTCTCTTCTGCAGACTAAACAAGCCTAGTTCCCTCAGCCTCTCCTCATAAGTCTTGTGCTCCAGCCCCCTAATAATTTTTGTTGCCCTCCGCTGGATTCTCCAACTTGTCCACATTCTTTTTGTAGTGGGAGGCCCAAAACTGGACACAATACTCCAAATGTGGCCTCAATAATGCCGAATAAGGGGGAATAATCACTTCCCACGATCTGCTGGCAATGCTCCTACTAATGCAGCCCAATATGATATTAGCCTTCTTGGCAACCAGGGCACACTGCTGACTGATATCCAGCTTCTTATCCACTGTAACGCCCAGATACTCTTCTGCAGCACTGCTGCCTATCTTGTCAGTCCCCAGTCTGTAGCTGTGCATGGGATTCTTCTGTCCTAAGTGCAGACCTTGCTGCACTTGTCCTTGCTGAACTTCATCAGATTTCTTTTTGGCCCAATCCTCCAATTTGTTTAGGTCCTTCTATATCCTATCCCTACCTTCCAGGGATAAGATATAGTCTGCTTTTCTGAAGTCCATGGTCTGTATCCTGCTGTTCTCCTTTCTTCCTTTTGTCAGGATCCTGAACTCGACCATCTCATGGTCACTCCTGCCTAGGTTGTCACCCACTTCTACTTCCCCTACCAAATCTTCCCTGTTTGTGAGCAGCAGGTCAAGAGAAGCACAGCCCCTAGTTAGTTGCTCCAGCTCTTGCACCAGGAAGTTGTCCGCAACACTGTCCAAAAATTTCCTGGATTGTTTGTGCTCTGCTGTATTGCTCTTCCAGCAGATGTCAGGGTGATTGAAGTCCCCCATAAGAATTCGGTCCTGTGAACTGGAAACTTTCCCTAGTTGATGGAAGAAAGCCTCATCTACCTCATCCTGGTGGTCTATAACAAACACCCACCACGACCTCACCTTTATTGTTCTTGCTTCTAAGCTTAACCCAGAGACTTTCAACTGGCTTATCTCCAGTTTCATACTGGAGCTCAGAGCAACCATAGTGCTGTCTTACATACAGTGCAACTCCTCCACCCTTTCCCCCCACCTGTCCTTCCTGAGCAGTTTATACCCATCCATGACAGTGCTCCAGTCATGTGAGTTACCCCACCAAGTCTCGTTTATTCCAATCACATCATAGTTTCTTGACTGTGCCAGGACTTCCAGTTCCTCCTGCTTGTTTCCCAGGCATCTTGTGTTTGTGCATAGGCACTTGAGATAACTAGCCGATTGCCCTACTTTCTCAGTAAGAATGAGGAGGCCACCCCTGTTGCACCCCCCTCCTTCTGCTTCCTCGTGGTGTCCCACTTCCCTTCGGGCTTAGGTCTCTGTCCCCCATCGATCCTAGTTTAAAGCCCTCCTCATGAGTTTAGCAAGCCTGTCTGTGAAGATACTCTTCACTCTCTTCGTTAGGTGAAGCCCATCTTTTCCTAGTAATCCTTCTTCCGTCAGGAGGCCTGGTTGTTGCAATGAAGCCAGAATCTCCAATATCATAGAAGATTAGGGTTGGAAGTGACCAAAGGGGGACATCTAGTCCAACCCCATGCTCAAAACAGGGCCAACCCCAACTAAATCATTCCAGCCAAGGCTTTGTCAAGCCAGGCCTTAAAAGAGGATGGAGATTCCACCACCTCCTTAGGTAACCCATTCCAGTGCTTCACCGACCTCCTAGTGAAAAAGTTTTTCTGAGACCTAGTCCAACCTAGACCTCCCCCACTGCAACTTGAGACCTTTGCTCCTTGTTGTGTCATCTGTCACTAGGGAGAACAGCCTAGCTCCATCCTCCCTGGAGCCCCTCTTCAGGTACTTGAAGTCGCTATCAAATCTCCCCTCACTGTTCTCTTCTGCAGACTAAACAAATCTAGTTCCCTCAGCCTCTCCTTTTGTGCTCTAGCCCCATAATCATCTTTGTTGATCTCTGCTGGACTCTCTCCAATTTGCCCACAGCCTTCCTGTAGTTGGAGGGGGGAGAAACTGGACAAAATCTTCCAAATATGGCCTCATCAATGCCGAATAGAGGGGAATAATCACTTCCTGCGATCTGCTGGCAATGCTCCTACTAATGCAGCCCTATATGCCGTTAGCCTTCTTGGCAAGAAGGGCATACTCTTGACTCATATCCACTTATTGTCCAATGTAACCCCCAGGTCCTTTTCTGTAGAGCTGCTGCCTAATCAGTCGATCCCTGGTCTGTAGCATAAACATCAAGAGTGCCTAGTTCTTATATAGCACTTATGTTATTGTTCCCCATTTTACAGATGGGGAAACTGAGACACTGTGAGGGAAGTGACTTGCCCAGTGTCATCCAGTTGGTCAGTGGCAGAGCTGGGAATTGACCCCAGGTCTCCTCATTCCCAATCCAGTGCCCTATTCAATAGACTATATTGCCTCAGCATCTTAAAAAAAACAGTGTTAGTTTAAGGTAGGTAACAGTTTCTTCCTCTCTTCAGATGCATAAAACCTACGTTTAGGTATCTTTTCTTCTGCTAATCATTTTGCTTTCCCTTTCCTAAACTGCTGTCTTGTATTTGTCTTTTCTCATTTGGATCCTGGCTATTACTATGAAAAGCAATCCATTGTTGATAATGGATGTTAGTAAACTAATTCAGTTGCATCGGTTGTGAATACTAGTTAGTTGCAAGTGTAAACAAAGGCAAGCCACATTCATCACTGTTTCAGAAATTACTGTATGGGGTTTCAGACTAACTTGCATGTTCTACGTTTCTGCTAATTGAATAATCTCTAAATTACACTTGGTATTGAACCCATAGATCAGGAAGTGGTGGATCTATTCTTCCTTTAGGATGGAGACACCAGAAATAGAACTATTTGCACTAACCTGAATAAGAAACTACTGGTCTTCTGTGGCATCAAAATTCAAGAGAGACAGTTTCAGTCCTGCTGCAGAAGATAGTGGCTGATTCCATGAAACTTTGCCTGGGTCTATATTGATGGCGGCAAATTCGGCCTGATACAGCAAACCTTTACTGTTTAGATAGTGATAAGTCCTTTTGATGGGCCACTTCAGGGAAATCAAAAGGAGCTGGGGATAACTATAGCTTGAGAGGCCTGCTGTTAGTACAAGATGTCACATGAACTACTACTATCAGAGCTAGAACACCTTAAACTCAGATACATAAGTCTTGTACTGAAATATAAGGCAGCCACATGACTCTCCCAGCACACATTCATAAAGCCTTAATGCTTAATTTCTCTTTGCTACAGAGCGTGAACAGGTCAAGTACCCGAACTACAGTACCGTGCATGAAGACTTTAGTATTGACTATACGTTTTGGTAACTTCATATTTAACTAGAGCTTAGTGAGCAGGGTGGTTTGATTTAAATCCAGAAGCAGCAAACCTTGATTTAACTCACTGGTTTTAATCTTGTTTTGCATTTTTACTTTAGTTATTTTCCAATGAAAGGTTTTATCCTTATTGGTTGATAGCTATTAAAATATTTTTCTTTGCAATTCAGAATACCTTTACACTACATTTGGTGCTGCTTCTTACTAACAAGGAGAATATGCTGCATCTTCTTTCCTCTATGACTGGAGAGGTTATAGTTGGTTACTTCACCTGGAATGGTCACTTGAATATGTGTTAACTATTTAGCCTAAAGAGTCTGTTCAATCTTCTATTTAGCTGTGACATTCTGAATACATTTTCCAGAACAGAAGGAGAGCTTTGTGTAGACCTGAAAGCTTTTCTCTTTCACCAACAGAAGTTGGTTCAATAAAAAATATTACCTCACCCACCTTGTATTTCTTATATTTATACACATTTAAAATAATTCTATAGCTTAACATACATTTATTCATATTCTTTTTACCATTTTTATTTTATAAAATGAAGAATGATACATTTTGTATTTACTAAATTATTACTTTTTTTACTAGTGATTTGTGTCAAGCTGTATTTAGATGGCTATTCAAATTGCAGAAAAGTAAAATTAAACAATTAAATATAAAATTAAAAATGCAGAAAAACAGCATTTATTTTTCATTAGTTAAATAAAATACCTTACATGTGTGGGATATGTAAGAAAAAAAGTTTGTCAACATTTGTTTTAGATTTAAAATGAAGTGATTTATTATACAAAGGATAGTTAGTGTTAAACTGATTATTTCTGCTTATCAGGTCCTTCAAGATTTTAAAACACGTAGATCTCATCTCTCTTATACCTAGTTTTTATTTGGAGATTAGAATAGGGAAACAGGTTTTCTTGCTTTTTCAATACCAAGTTGGTTTTCTAACTGTGAATAAACTAATCATTGGATTGAACTAGTTGAATAAACCAAAATAAAGAAGATACACTCTTTGCAGCTGCAGAAGAGGCTCCTACTGCAAAACCTGGTTTAGGACTGCAACAATCTCTGGTTCCAGGTACTTAGTCAGTGAGTTCCACCAGTTCAAGTGATTTGACTTTTTAAAAAACTTGGCAGAATCCATGTATTGCTTCATATTTTTTAATTTAATTTAAACAACTTGAATAGATTGCAGTAAATTTACATGTTTATCACAGTTCGGGGCAATTGCACTGGTATTCCCTGTTTCTCCTTTGAGTGATTGCTCATATGCATTCCACTTAGGTGTGTGCGCGCCCTCATGCACGGATCCCGGACAATTTTTTCCCCTAGCAGTCCCTGTAGGGGCCGGCTCTGGTGCCCCCTGGAGTACCATGCTCATGCCGCAGTACTTAGGGCGCCGCCGGCCCCACAGACCCTCAGTTCCATCTTTCCGCCTGTGACGGTGACTGGAATTAGCCTTGCTCTTTGCAAGTGCCAATTCCCTTTGTTTGTGTTCGTATTAGTCAACGCTCTGTAGTTAGCTGTTAAGTAGTTGTTTGTTTGTTAGTTAGTTAGTTAGATAGGAGTCCCTGAGGGACTTAAGGTGGACGGGCACGTCCCGGCTACCTGGATTTAAGACCCTCCCCACCCCCCATCAGTGCCTTAAGCCTGGGGGCGGAGGGAAAGCGGCACCGTCGAGCCATTCCCCGCTGGCGCCAGGCTTGACTCGACACCGAGCAGCACCCCTGGTGCCGAAGAGAAAGAGCAGTGCATGGAGCGTGGACGCTCTCCTGCACCATGGGTACGGGCAGGGTGGAGTGCGGGGATGCACCAGCCACGGCCCGTTGAGCCCTCTCCGGAGCCTGCATCCCCATGCAGGGAGATACCCCCAACTCCTGGGAGTGGGAGAGTGCCCCTGCCAACGCCGTCGGCACTGGAGGCTTTTTGACAGCAAGAGCCTTGTCGGCCTGCTTACGCCCCCTCCACCAAGGGAGAAGGGGCCAGTGCCCTGGGGCAAGCCCGCGTTGGGTCCCCCCGAAGAGCGGTGGAGACTCCCGGTATGGGGAAGCAATCTCCCGCTGGACAGCAACGGGGGTAAGCAAGACGCTCCCCCAGGACAGACCCAGCACCGAGTAGTCGCCCAGCAGGACCTTAGTTGCTGTGGAACACTCGGCGCAGAGGGAAAGTACTCGGCACCGAGGAGAGGACTCGGCCACCAGGGGACCCCTGGTTGCCGTTGAAATGTCTCGGCACCGGAGGGCCCGCCCTGGCACCAAGGCAGGCACAGGACCCGGTGCCATCCCCCTCACTCCCCCCGGCACCGAGGTGCAGCATGGGACCTGGTGCCTGCAGGACTCAGCGCCGAAGGGTCCGCCCCTGCTCCGAGGCACGGCACGAGAACCGGTGCCGCTGCTGGACTCGGCACCGAAGGACTCGGAGCTGCAGGATCCCCCCCTCCCACGGCACTGAGACCTGGTGTGGGATTCGGTGCTGCTGCACTAGAGGCGGTGCTGCGGGGTTCCCTCCTGCCAGCACCGCGGGGCGGGACCCAGTGCCACCACAGCTCGGGACCTGGTGCTGCTCCACTGGGGGCGGCGCTGCAAGGTTCCCTCTCCCAGCACCAAGAGGTAGCATCGCGGCAGGGGCCGCTGCAGCACCCAGAGCTAGGGGGTCCGCCCCCTCTCTGGAGCGCGGCGCGAGACCCAGTGCCGCCACAGGACCCAGCGCTGCAGGGTCCTCCCGCGCCGAGGTGCAGCGCAGAACCCCGTGTCGCCACAGTGTCCGGTGCCAGGGGGCCCGCCCCTGCTCTGGGGCGCGACGCAGGATCCGGCGCTGCAGGACTCCTCTCCCTCCTCCCCCCGTGCTGAAGCGCGGCACGGGACCTGGTTCTGCTCCACTGAAGGTGGGGCTGCGGGTCCCCTGCTCCCGCTGCCAAGATGTGGCATGGGTGCACAGGCCGCCGCAGCTCCTTGGGCTGGGGGGGGGGGTCCACCCCACGTGGAGGTGTGGTGTGGACCCAGTGCCGAGTGACGGCTCGGCACTGTTGCAACAGACTTCTATAGAGCCTGTAATGTATATGTGCCCCAAGGTCATTTTTGAGTAAACTGCATACCAACATAGAGAATGCTCAGGCAACAAAGACAGTTATTACCCAAACCAAGCTGTTCCCGAAAGTTTAGCGGTTGAACAGTAGCCAAAACGTCACAATTGGTTTAAGCAAGCAATACGCTGTGGTGGAGATATATAAGGTTGTCAGAAGAAAGGCAAATTGAACAAGCCACGCATCACAAGAGGTGCACCAAAATTGCACCACAAAAAAGATCATGGTTATTATCTTTGTTTATGTCAATTGTAATAGTATTAATCGCTATAATTATATGCATAACATTGTTTAAATTGTTGCTACGCAAAATGTTCAATGTCAATCTGGTTGCTGAACTTCCGCGCACGGGAGAGGAAGCGGTCGCACTTATACCTCCAAATTCCAAGTCCAGTAACTTCATCTAAAGTGGTGCTGGCATCCGCCAGGGGGCATGTGGAGGTGGGATCAGATAATGGCGTCTGCAGCACCACATACAAACCCCCATGCGGAATAAGGAAGTGGCCTGGGGAGGGTTGACTCAGCAACATGAACTACACGTATATGTCGCCTTATAAGGGAATGGCATAGGTTTAAACCATATCCTATGGGGATACGACAAGGGTGATGTAAGGCACCAGTGCATGGTCAGCAAGTGCTCGGCAATGTGTAAGCCTCTGGTTGGCCAGATGCCAAGGGTCACCTTAAAAGGCTATGCAGCAAATGCTAGCCAATGGTCACCAAGACATAGCAAACTGTTGCATGTGGAAAACTATAAAACCAAGCTGCCAAGTAGCAGCAGCCAGAGAGGAAAAGGAATTGCCTAACACCCAGAGTCTCGAGCGTGTTAGATTCAGTGGTCTGACGCATCCTTACTAGCCTGCTTCGCAACGGCCTGATCACCCGAAGCGACTCTCTCCCGTCTGCAGAATCTAAGCAAGCGGTTGTTTAAGTTTGGCCAAGATGATTTGTTATTACCTAAGCTTAGTGAGTATGAATTAACTGTTTGTTGTTGTCTGTCTTGTAAACTTTCTAGAGGAACTCCATAACTGGGCACCCTAGTGTCACAAAAGTGGCAGTCGTGCATTGATCCCTTGAGATCATTAACGCAAAAGTCTTGGGCGGAGCATTTTGTCCTTCGCACACGGAGTTCCTCCTCCTTTACTATCAGTTGTTAAAAATAAAGAATTTATTGATTGAGAAATAAAGCCTCGCTGTTGTCTCTTTGACCCCTCTGTATCGTATAATTAGAACCTTATTCGGTACCTATTGGTTCCGTCTTAACAGGCACAAGGGGAAGAAAAAAAAAAAGCAACACCACGGTGCCAAGGCAGCACGTCAGTGCCAGAAGCTCCCCGGAGCGCGCCTCCTCCCATCTACACCGCTTGTGGCGGGGGAGGCAGTCCTTGTCATTCTCCACACCGGAAGAGGTGGGGGGACGGTCCCCGGCAGGGTGCGGCGCCCGCAATGTGGGATGGCCAGGGCCCACGGATGTGGTGGCTCGGGGGTCCCACAGCTGGGGGCATGGTCAGCCTGCGTTGGCTCCAGAGGCAGTGGCGCAATGGTGACCTTGTTAGCCCCGATGGCCATCCGGATGGGACCAGGGCTGCCCATCTCGTACAGTGGGGGTGCGGTCCGCACTCCTGCACAGGTCGGGGCAGGGACGCTGCTCCTCGGACGAGGAGTCGGATCCCATGGAGTGACTCCCTGTGGGTGCACTCCTTTGGTGTGCGGGGAGCACCCGTGGGACGTACCATGGCAGTCCCCTTTTTCCTGACCGGAAGGGGCAGTCTTCCAGGATTGCATGGTGCCACCGGAAGGTTTTGGGGCGCACTGGGAGTTGCTCAGGAGGGTGACCTCTCACTGGAGGCCAAGGTTGCCTGCTTCAGTGGGCTGGCGGCGGCCCCAGTGTGGGTGGCCCTACTGGTCCACGATGGGACTCTTGAGGCAATGAGGCCTTGTGGAACCCCCACCCCCCCTTCGTCACCTCTGTCAAAGGTGGCAGGGGGGAGGTGTTATGTCCCGGCCGAAAGGTCCAGGCTTTTGATTACTCAAGACCTGGCCCTTGGATTCACAGTGCTGTGTCCCAGCTCATGGTCTGCGGCAGTCCTGCAGGTCAGGTTTGCCAACCATCATTCCTCTGGGATGGATAGGGTTTTCACTGTAAAACGCCCTCAGGCGGTCTGCTTAGACCCTGCCACGGGGCCAGGGCACAGACTTCACCACTGTCCTGGATGAGCGATTCGCAGTGCTGGGGCAGCACCCCAGATGTTCAGGAATGCTGCTGATTCAGCGGCTAAGGTCATAGCCTCCATCATTGCCACGACAAGGCGTTCTCAGCTGCAATCCTTGGGCCTGTCTCTGGAAAGGCAGTGATTGATTTGGACTTCCCCTGCGATGGGTTGGTCTTCCTCTCTGATCGGACCACTGTGAAGCTCCGTGGTCTGAGGGACTCCGGGGCCACACTTTGCTCTCTGAGGCTCTACATGCCAAGGTCTTCTAACCCTTTACACATAGGGACAGGAATGGGGGCTTATGGCAGCTCCTAGTTCATATCTGCCTGTAACCAGCAGACGCAGGGTCGTAGTGGCTGCCCACCTGAGATGTAGCGTACACACTGGATGGCGTGGGACAGATCTGGGTCCCGAGTGTGGGAGACTGTGGCCCTCTCTTACTCTTGCTCCACGTGCAGCAGGCTGGGGTTATTCATTGGCGAGCGCTTCCCAGGCTAGAGCCTTCCCGCCTCAGCCAAATTTCAAGGCTATGGTCCATACCGTCTCCCAGCTTCACCAATGTCCACAACAGCATCTAGGCACTGCCTGCAGATGTTAGGTCCCATGGCGGCCTGCACATATGTAGTCACACTAGGTCGCCGGAGACTCAGATTGCTTCAGGTGTAGGTGGCCTCGATATAGGCACCAAGCAGCCACCCAATAGATTCCCCACCCATGCTTGCCTGCCTGCACTGGTGAAGGCCTTGCGGGGCATTGTTGTGAGGCGTCCCATTCAGGGACTGGTTCCGTCAGTCAAGGTACAGGCACCAGTACATCAGCGCAAAGAAGGGGAGGAGCACACTCCCCGACCCTCTGCAAGAAAGCCCTCCGACCATCGGGTTTCACAGTGAGGCACGATCTCCGCTTAACTGCCTCTCACCTCCCGGATGTCAGGAGTGACGAGGTGGATCGTCTCAGTAGGTTGTCCCTTCCCCGCTACGACGGGTCCTGGCATCTGCAGGTCATGCCTACGTTTTTCCCCAAGTGGGGTATTTTCTAACTGGACCGTGTCGCGTTGGTCTGGGACACAGTGTCCAAGGTTCTGCTTGCTCCAGGGTAGCGAGACTGGGTCATTTCCAAAGCATTCCTCACCGACTAAATGGGTACTCTCAGGTACGCGTCTCCTCCCACTCTGACCTGACCCGGTGTCGGTGAGTCGGGGCAGACGTCTTACCATTTGCTCCAGCCTGACCAACATGGGACTGGTTCAGCATGCTGCTGGACCGTCCGGTCGCCCCGACAGGTAACTCCCCCAGGACCTGGGGTACCTGCTGCACCTGGACCTGCTGACGGAGGGAGGGAGGGCCCGCTTGGTGCAGGCTCAGCAAGCCCTGCTTGGCAGCAGGAACTCTCCACACAGGTTGCGTATCGGGTTAAGTAAATACGGTCCACCTCTTGGACAGAGTCCTGGGGCATCCCGCCAAGACTCTTGCTGGCACAGGCAATCCTGGAGTATCTGCTCCAGCTAAAGCCCAAGGCCTAGTTCTGGCCTCATTGAAGATTCACTGGTCACTCATCTTGGCCTCCCATCAGCTGCATGAAGGGATGTCCCTGTTCTGGCTCCCCCAGATCAGCTACCTGCCTCAAGGGGACAGTGAGACGTATCTGCAGGCATGCGACCCGGTGCTTCCTTGGGATTTCGACTTGGCCCTCTCAAGACGCTCGGGGCCTCCTTTTTGAACTCATGTCTCTATGCCCTGGCTCATGCTTTCACAGAAGGTAGCCCTCCTGGTGGCTATCACCTCAGCAAGAAGGTTCTCCGGCACTAAGGCCGGGACCTCGGAGCCTCCTTGTACAATATTCTAAGGACAAGGTCCAACTTAGGCAATATCTGGCCTCCCTACCCAGGATGGGTTCCTACTTTTTGTTGTAATCAAGATAAATTTTCTCCCCATGTTTTTTCCCAAACCACATGGCAGGGAGGAAGAGAGGAGATCATATTCGCTGAAATGTAATGAGCCCTTTGCATCGGGCATACATAGCTGTTCCAGGAAGCGAGCCCCTTGTTCCAGTGGTGATCCAGATGAAAAGGTCACCTATCTCCATCCAGCACGTCTCCGCGCGGACCATCCCCTGCATCAAGTACTGCTATGTGCCGGTGAAATGCACCACTTTCAGAGGTCATCACAGCGCCCTCAACCGGTACCCGGGCCACACCTGTGACCTTCCTAGAGTGGACACCTTTGCACAACATCTGCAAAGCCACCGCCGGGTTGCCAGTGCACCTTCATGTCGCACTATGCTGGCAGACGAGGGAGGGTGCGAGTTTTGGCAGAGCTGTGCTGCGGGGCAGCTCACCGGTAACTCCTACCCATCTTCAGAATATGGCTTGGTAATCACCTAAGTGGAATGCATATGAGCAATCACTCGAAGGAGAAAACATGGTTACTTACCAGTAACTGTTGTTCTTCGAGATGTGTTGCTCATACCCATTCCATACCCACCCTCCGTCCCCACTGTCGGAGTCGGCAGAAAGAAGGGACTGAGGGTCTGTGGGGCCGGCGGCGCCCTAAGTACTGCGGCATGAGCGCGGTACTCTGGGGGCGCCACAGCCCGCCCCTACAGGGACTACTAGGGGAAAAAATTGTCCGGGATCCATGCACGAGGGCGCACGCACACCTAAGTGGAATGGATGTAAGCAACACATCTTGAAGAACAATAGTTACTGGTAAGTAACCATGTTTTTTGATCCAGCAAGGGAACCTATTCACAGGCTTTTGGCTACTCTGTCTGTTACCTTTGCTGGCTGGAGACATGCATCCTCTCTCGCTTCTGACTGCAGTATGTTAAGTTGAACAGTTTCTTGCCTTTACTATGTAGTCCACAACAAAACACAGACTGCCTGCTTTACTTTTCTCTCATCAAAGATAGAACATAGAGTAATTGTCTCACTTGTAAGTTACCACACAGTTTTTTTTTCTGAGCAAACATATTCTTAAGGAAAAGCACTAAAAAGAATATTTTAAAAACTGCAGAAGAACCTACATGCAGGCTAATAAGCTTATGAAATAGCACCCCCTTCAACATAAGCTCTGGCAAGAGCAGTCCTTCAAAACCCCACTCTGGGGTTTCTCTCTGGTTTCAAATTCATCACACTCTGCTCAGAATGACAGCATTCATGAAAAGTGTATTCCATTGTTTATATAGTTGGGGGGGTTTGATCTGGCATTTCCGGGAGCAGGTAATCCATAGACAATGAGTTTCTCTCCCGGATTGTAGCTTCAGAAAGATAGTCTTAGTGGTGGGTCGTTTCCATTCCCCTCATTTAAAGTATTTCCTAGAAAATATACTTCACACATTTTTTCCAAAAAGTATTTTGAAGTTCCTAATGCTCCCGAGATTGCATTAGTTAGTCTCCTGGAGAAGTTACATACAATTCCACAATAGTACATAACCAGTTGCATTTTTAGTTCAGTGGACCCAGAGATATTAAACTTAATTCAGTAAGGTTTTGTCTAGGATATGGCAAGAAATTGCTATAGTTGTCATAATGTTCACATAGGTTGTCCTAATTTGAAATTTAATTTTAAAAAGGTATATTTTTAATAATAAACTTGTTTGACTTAAATAAGTAAATATAGATAATAAAATAAATCTGATTTTTTTTTTAAATCCATCTGTATCCACAATAGTACATTAAGAGAAACTCTTTTAACATTTTCTGGAAGACAAATTGCTGTAGCAGAATCTACATTGTGACATGAATTACAAAATTTTGATACTATTCTTGGATTTTTTTTAAACTAACATTCTTTTTGTGTGTGAGTGAGAGTGAGATATTTCGTTTTGGTGATTTTAAAAATTATCTATATTATAGGATGCTACAACATACAGGACTATATATGGAAAATTTTTAAAACAATCAAAACAAATGGAGGTAGCAAGAACATTTTATAAGTGTCTTGTTGCTTGTGAAAGTGAAGAATTTAATAGAACTAGCGTTTCAAGGAATAAAATGAAATTTGTCAGTTCAATTTGGAATACTACATGAGTAAACATAAAATGTCAAGTTACACGAATATAACCACACAGCACAGACCTCTGTAAATGCCTCAAGACAAAAAGCCTTAATCAAGCTAAGAATATGTTCTCTAATGTCACATCACTCATAATTGTGCAGTAATAATTCTACTCTATTATAATTGCATATATGCATAATTGTTTCTTTTTAATAGTTAGTTTTGATTTTGAATATATGATTCCTGCCTTTTCATTTTCACTATTGCATGATCAGAGATATCCTGGCCTTTAACGGGACTTTAAAAACTGATCTGCTTTCCTTCCCCCTCATGTTGACTACTAAAGATATTCCTTCTTTCTGCTCTTTTTGTAGTTTGTATTATTGCTAGGAACCCCAGTTATAGACCAGGTACTCAATGAGGTAGGTGCTGTACAAATACAGAACAAAAAGACAGACCTTTTCCTGAAGATCTTACAATGTAAGTGTAACCCTTCTGCCAGAGTTGGCAGCAGCAAGGGCTGGGTTCTATATCTAGGGGTCCCTGTCAATGATACAACACCAAACTGGCTCGAGCCCTCACCCAGTCACCTGGGAAATCACACACTATCCCCTGGGTGCCCCAAAGGGCAGTACTTCCCCTTTTGCAAGCACAGAGTCTGAGTGTAGAAAGTAACCCTTTTAATAACAGAAGAGAGAGAACACAGCACTGGTTTGGGAAACACTGCAAACAGAATTCATGAACTCAATGAGCCATAAACCACCCCAGAGTACGGGGCGTGTCCTTCGCCTCCCCCTTCGTACCTTCCCCTGTACTGACCATTGTAGTTGCAACGTCCAATTGGGGCTCAGCCTACCTCCCCTCTGCAAACTCCTGCTGGCCACAGGCTTGACCAGGCCTCCTCCGTTGCTGTCTATCGCCTCCGGTCCGGCCGAGTCCCCAGCCACCGACCGCACCTGGCTCCCGCCCACTGCTGGCCTCACCAAGCTGGCACTGACCGTGTCCAGCTCCCGCTGACTGCTGGTGCCAAATGCACCAGACTCCCACTAATTGCACCTGGCTGGCACTGGACGCGCCGGGCTCCTGCTGATTGCTGGTGCTGAGCACGCCTGGTTCCCACCTATCACTGGTGCCAGCCACACTGGGGTCCCATTGACCGCTGGTGCCGATGGCACTGGACTCCCGCTTGTCGGTTACCTTAACTGTAACCCAGGTTACCTGATGCAAGGAGGAGACTGCCAATGACGATGGACAGAGAGTGCAAGATTCGAATATGTGCAATCAGTAAACACTTTATTATGGAAATGATACAATTCTTAGGAGGGGTAAGAGAAATAAGCAATCACCTTGCCTGTTACAGTGCTTTCAGGCTTACATTAACTGGTGAGGTTGGAGAATAGCTTTTCCTACATATGAGGTTTCCAACATATAATCAGAATAAGTAGCAGCAATACAAGTACAACGAACAACAACTGTCCCTGGATCTTTTCTAAATCCCAGTAGCTATCTGGAATCTCCCAGGGACTGACAAAGTTATTAGCAGTAAGATTTTCCATGTAACAATAAGCTATGTACAGATAACTATTCACAACGCTTGGGATTTTTTATTAAACTAGTCCAAACACAGAACATACAAAGACTGAGACAAAAGGAAAGGGGTCCGTCTGGTGAGACAATTAGGTGAATATATAACACCATACGCTGCCTCTCTCGATGACCTGAACGCGGTCTCCCGGTCAGGAACTGCACCTTTGAGAGGACTCACTCAAACCCAGGAGGGGCAGTTTCAGTCACCTAGCAGAGACACTGCTCCAAACTCTCAGTCACATTCACACATCCCTATTGATACTCACTAAACAAGGTTAACCACAAGTTCTTCTAATATTCGGTATTCGCAGCAGACTCCAATTCAACTCGGGAGCTGGGGAGGCTTCAAGCGGGCCAGGCTTGGTTACGTGATTCAGCATTCAGTATACGGTCATCTCCGCTTAGCAAATGGCTAAGCAAGCCTTTTATAGGGTCAGATAAACAACTCAAAAGAGCGGGAAATCCCAAAGTAGAGTGCCGTGAGCAAAACATAGAGAGGAGTGCAAAAATCCCTAGAGGGTCGTGTGCAAAACCTCTAACCTGCCCAGAGACAGTAGTCTAGGGCTAGAATACTAAGGGGCACTCGCAACAATGTCTCTCTTACACAGAGGCCTACGTGCCAAACTGTGTTCACAAAATGGCAGGGTGAAGTCAGAGCAATCATAGGAGCCATTTTACCTTAACACCGCTAACTGCACCTGGCTGGCGCTGACTGTGCCAGGCTCCCGCTAATGCCGACCATCCCAGGCTCCATTGCTGACTCAGCTTTGTCAGTTGTCAGGCAAGGTTTCCTGGGTCTTCTGGTGATTCAGCTCTTACTGACTTTCAGCTCATGGGTAAACCTGCTGACACTGAAGCGATGTCCCTGCTTTCAAGAAACAAAAGACTCCAAGAGGAGTCATTAATTCTACCTTTTAACAATGGGAGGAGATCATCACTTCATGCCTAGAAGCAGCCCTTTCCCAGGGCTGGTACAATCCCAATAGGAGATTCCTCATATCTCCCCCCCTTTACAATGCTGAAACATCTGTCTGCCACCCTCGTGGCACTCTAGTTTAGTTTAGGGTAAAGTATTTTATCATAATAGGCTAAGCACAGTTTTGCTGACATCTTTTCATACAATTGAAGGACAACATTTCATTACCCCAGCAGTTAACACACAAGTGGTTTGTAGCCCAAAAACAGTCAGGCTACCCATTTCCCGTTATGCTCGGCACCTAGGTGTGCTTATCCATATACAGTGAATTATGCTAAATACTTAATTGTACTCATGCAAATACAAAGCCCATGCAAACAAAGTGCCCCACTCCTTTCAGCTGACTGAGTGGAAGGGAGCGCCACTCAGACTGTCTGAGGAGGGGGGAGTTCCACTAAAACCTTCCTTACATAAGTATCAGACAGAAAACGAGAGGTGTATAGTATAGATTAGGACTTGGGAGAGCTGGATTGAAGTCCGTACCACCACAGGTTTTCTGTGTGCACTTGGGCAAGTCACTTAGTCTCTCTGTGCCTCAGTTCCCCATCTGTAAAATGGGGAAAATTAGTACTTCCTTAACTCACAAGGGAGTTGAGGGTAAATACATTAAAGATGGTGAGATGCTTAGGTACTCTAATATAAGTACCTTAAGATCTTTCTCTATATTTAGTACTGTTATGTCTCCTGCACTGTAAACGCCCGCTTTTCACCCCATCCAGGACACCTCGGGCTATGATCTCGTTCTGCTCCCCGACCCCTGATGACTCTGTACCCACCGATAGCCTGTACCCCCGCCTGGATGCCTCTTGCTCTTGTGTTCTAAACCCTGTATTGTTCTTTTGAAACATTAGCTTCCAATAAAACCTTTAAATCTAGATCAATTGGATAATATGGATCTTGTATACACAGAACTGCCAGTGGCTTCTCACTGTGGTTTTGAGCATCCAAGGTATATAGGATTAGGCCCTTCAGATAGGAAAGGCGGTGTTAATATGTGTCAGTGTAGTACTTCTGAGAGTATGTTACAGATTTATATTAACAGTAGCAAAAGAATGTTGATCCTTGCCAGTTATTTCACTGGAATGAAGGTTAAGTCGTGGGGGCTGGATAACTGCTGATATATGAATTTATACATACAGCTTGTAATTTGAAATATGTGTGTTTACCTTACATGATTAGGTTATTGGAAAAACAAGAGTTCTATAGCACTTTAAAGACTAACAAATTTATTTTTTGCAGGCATAAGCTTTTGTGGGCTTTAACCCGCTTCGTTAGATGCAGGCAATGGAAATCAGATTGGGGGGGGGGGGGTGTGCGTGCGTGCGTGCGTGCGTGCACACAGCCAAGGGGAAGGTACAGCAATGGGTGGGGTAGGTAATAGCAAAGTCCATACAGTTACAGTAGCTGAGGCCTATTCACAACCATTAATTAGAAGGTAAGAATGCGTGAACAGAGACAATTACTTCTTGTATTGTGATAACCACTCCAAGTCCCTATTCAGACCCAGTCTGATTGTGTCAAGTTTGCAGATCAGTTCTAGCTCTGCAGTTTCTCTTTGAAGTCTGTTTTTTGAAGATTTTTTGTTGAAGTATGAAAACTTTCAAGTCAGCTAGAGTGTCCTGGGAGATTGAAGTGCTCTCCAATTGGTTTATGGGTGTTTCCATTTTTTATGTCTGATTTGTGTCCATTTATTCTTTTGCATAGTGACAGTATGGTTTGGTTAGGTTAGGTTTTTGGAAGTTTTCCCAGTGGACCACCACATTCTGTGCTACTTTGTGTGTGTGTGTGTGTGTGTCTGTCTGTGTGTGTTCAAACATAAAGCTCAGCCTGAGGTGCAACTCTGATTGGAGAGCAGTGTGATATGAGCAGAAGTGACTGTGCCACCTGAAGGCCCTCTTTTTGTCTTTTGAGATCATGGGAGCAAAGCCATATAAAAAGAACAGAAGCTCACTGATCACTCCTTAGTTTGAACTTAAATTGTGTTCTTGATACAATGTGTGTAAACATCTATGAGAAAGGAAGGATAAGGATACTTGCAGGGTAGTATGGTGCCACATAACATGTTTTAGTGCTATTAAATAAAGTCTTATCTCTATTGAAAGGACCACAAGCTGACCTTTTTTCCTGTTTCCTTTATAGTAAGATTGACTGACTTTTTTTTTCCATGTTCATCATTCAGTGGCAGATCCCAAAATGTCAGTATAACAATACACCCTCAGAAATTAACAGCAGCATATTAATGCTTCTACAGTTTTTTTTTGTTTTCAGGATTTTTCACAAAATTTTAATGAACAATCAGGCCAAGTGAAGGAAAAATCTCACTGTGTAATTCAAATATGGGAGAAGTGTGGAAAACTTTAAAAATATGGTTTAAAGGGACATTTCTCTTGTTTATTTTGAACCCAACTCATTTTTGTAAATTCCATTTTCTGATAGAATATCCTTTAAATAGTGTGTTCTGAATTTAAAATATTAAATATCCTTGATACTGTAAAGATTTTATTCTATGATAGTTATCACTCACGAGGAGAGGACTTACAGGAGTGTGGTGTGTATATAATATATTATATTTTATATTATAATATATATTATATATAATATAATATTTTATATTATATATATATATATATATAATATAAAAGTAATATAACCTCAAATCCACAAAGGAGAAATTTGGCATCTGCTTTGTTTCTCTCTATTTCCTTACAAACATAAACTTGTAAATGGAAAATGATATAAATCAGTTACTAGGATAGGAAGAAATCTACCACTGATCTCCACTTCTGCCATTAGGTACTAGGAGGTATTTAAGGACCCTTCTTCCCCAAATATCTTTCTGTACGAGACAGTTTAATTTTGGGATGCAACTAAAAAATAATCTTGCTTACTCTCTTCAAAATCCTTAGGCCAGCCTGTGCATAGTGGTGTGATGACAGTGGATAGACTTTAGTTATGTTCAAGGTGGTGCAGGGGGTATTTTTCTGTAGTTCTGATTTAAAAAATTGCTAAGAATTGCTATGCTTACTTAAAATTTTCAGATCTGCCTGAGGCAGGAACTGAGCCAGCTATACTTGTTAGGCAGCTGCTACTCCATGAGCACACCTGCTATTTTTGAGGTAGCTACTTCAATGGCAACTTCTTGTCTGTGTACCTCATGAGCCCTTCCAAGAGCACATAGGGGTTCACACCATGTAAAGCCCGCTATTCCAACCTCCAGGCCAAGTGTGCATAAGGAGAAAAGGAGATGATGGCCGGTTGTTGCTGCGGTGAGTAGGAATCCTGCACTATGCCTATTTCTCTTAGTAGTTCCTACCTGCTCAGCTTCATGCATGAGTTTGAAAGTCAGGTACTGGAAGGGCCCATACCATTCTCTCCACTACTCCACTGTCCCACAAAACTAGCTTGAGAAGATTGTTGGAAGTTAGGAGAAGACCCATCCAATCACCTCAAGTATCAAAGTATCATTTTGCAATCCAGCTACCCAGCTCATCACTAGAGAGGAAGCATTCACCATCCCACAATCATAGGCTGCAAGATGATCCATCTTCCACCGCTGCTGCTGGCAGAAGCTGCAGGACACCTGCTTGCTGCCACCACTTCTACTAGGAAGAAAAGCTGCTAAGTATTTTAATGGTGTGGAACTCCGTGAAATTTTGGAAAGGGGAATCATGGCAGATCAAGAGGGGTAGAAGTAAATGACTTATGCTAATGGCAGGGGAAAGGAATACTAAAATTGATGATTTTGTTGGGGAAGCTTGGGAGATATTTAATCTAGGGAGCATCACCTATATCATTGATTGTAGTGGAAAGTTTTGATGGAGCCTTGCTGAAAATGGAGCCATATGTCATTGATTTATAAGGCTCAACGTCAGGGGAGAAATTTACAGACTGAATAACTGATTAAAAGTTAAACTGACTGTACACAAATGCTGTCAAACCAACAAAATAAATTAAAATGTGGGGGGAAGACAATTTCTGCGACACCCTTCCCCTACCCCCCCTCCCACTTTATTTTAGTTATAGTCATCTTGGATGTACATCTTCTGACAGAAATGTGATTTTCAAGTTGATAGTATCACTTATAAGATTTTTACTTTGATTTTACTGTAGACTAAGTTAGCAGTTAGGGAATGAAATGTTAAAAGGACAGAAAACTAAATAAAGCATTTATCTTTTAGGATTTTTAGGAAAACATTAATCTATTTCAATGTGTGACAGGCTGATGTGTGGCTTTGGTTTCCAGTATGTTCTCAAACTTTTTTTTTTGTGGAAATGACTACAATAATTTGACTTAATTTTTATAAAACATGCACTCTCATGTATGGTAAGAGAAATTTTAAAATAATGGTCATCCAGTACAATAAGATAATCTTTTGTTACCTTTCACTAGCTGTTTGAAATCTTTAAAAAGTTGTTGTGGAGTTAAACCTGGAGGTGGAAGTACAAGGATAGAAGAGTAAAACGTGACTGAAATTTTTTCAAACTTGAGTGGTAAGGTATATAGTGAAGGTACAAGTGGTGACAGATAAAGCAAGTATGTGAAAGACTTTTGAAGGACAAATTAAAAAATCATATTGAGATTTACAGTCTCAAACGGTTTCAATTAAGTCGTTCTGAGGTTTAAGAAGATTTATTTTATAATCTAGTACAAATTACTACAAGAAGTTCATCATTAAGAAATATTTCTCTGATTCTTAAGAACATCAGATCTTTTATAGTACAGATGTGATTATGCCAGTAGTGACTTAGCTTAGAAAGTAATTTTCATAGTGCTGTTAAGTGTCTGGCTGATTTTCTTTTGTATTAAGAAAATGTAGGCAGAAAGACTTGTTAAACTTTGCCAAATTAAAGGAAAATTACACCTTAAAACAATCAGAATTATCTTGAGTTATAGCAGACAAGTGGCTTTTTAAAATAAAAAGTGGCTTTGTTCAGAATTTTAAAAAGTAGATTTTAATTCCTGGAAGCAGCCATACTTGTTACATGGAGCACACCTGCTTACCTCTTTTCCCCTTTACGCTTCTGGCTATAACTTCAGAAGTTAAGAATCCACAGCTCCAGCTCTCCACACAGATGGAAAACATCATGGGAACCTATTACTTTTCTAGCAATAAAAGATCTTTTGTGAAATTGTGTGATTACATATAAATAAAAATATATTATTTTAAACTGAGATTTGCTAGTCATGATTTGTAGCTTTGTCTGGTTGCATTTTGCAGTGTATTAAGCTGAAATGCACAAAGGCACTTTTAGTGTGCAGTAGGTGTCCACACGGGGAATTAGTGCAGACTAGATAGTATGCTGTAAATTCACACCCTAGCTTGCTAACACTAACTTCCTGAGTAGACCAATCCTAAGCAGCAATTTGAAAAATGTGGTAATATGTTTTCTGATCTATGTTTACAATTACTACAGAGATATCAGATTAATCAATGGTGATTATTGTCTCTAATGTAACTATTATTCTGGATCATGTATTTAAGAAGCTGAGGTTGGGAGAAAAAATAGTAAAATATAGGCTGCAGGTACCTTAAGCAGTTTGGTATGGGACTGACCTTTAATTGAGATGTCCATAATGATGTTCTTAATCAGAACTCTGATAATCAAGGATGAATTTAAAAAAAAAATCATCCATTCTAATCTCCAGTAAACAAAACCACTTGGGCAACTTTTAAGAAACATGTTATATCAGGACAGTAATATTAATTTAGTAGAGTTGATCAATATTAAAGAAAATGTATAGTTTAAGAATACTTTGCTAGACATGTAGGTGCTGTGAATTACTTTAGAACTTAATGTTCATGCTCAGGCAGACTTTAAGATCATTTGAATATATGTAGCATAGGTAAATATGAATTTTGAAGTTTGTCCACAACATTCACATGTGGGAGTTACAGCGCAGCACTTTCATGTGTGCTGCAGTTCACATCCATATTGTCCAAACTGCGAGGCAAAGCAGACATGCCCCTGCTTGTGTTAGAATTTATTTAAAATGTTATACGTCTGTTATTCAGAGATCTGAAGATAACTGTTCAAATGGTCTACTTCTTTTCACCTTTTTGCTGCCTCAGAACCATCCCTAAAAATGTCTGTAGGTTTTATTGACTAAATAATCATTAATTTAGGTTTCATTTTTCCTTTGTCCAGCATTCCCATCAGGTGTTAGTTTTTCGATTGTCGTTCCCATTTTAGAAGCTTGCCGATTCTATGGGTTATATTTTGTTAGGAGATAGTTTTGTCATACAGGATGGATAACGATGGATTTGAAAAAAAAAATCAAAACAGACTTTTAAATTTAAATTTTGGATTTGTTTGTTTTTAAGAATAAATATATTTAAAATTAAATTTGAAATTGACAACTGTATTTAAAAGTAACAACTTCTTATAATCTACTAAAATAATTTATATTAAACAAAAGAAAAAATCTGTATATGTTTGTTGCTGAAGTTTAAAGAGAGTCAAACCACTGAGCTGGTCACTAAGCACCTAGAATTAGAGTTTGTTGAAATGCTAAATCAACTTGGGCAGCAGTAGACTCTTCTGCTCATGCAGCGAGAACATTTTCTTCAGTTTAGTTTATTCAGCTAGTTAAACAACTGGTTTATTCAAAGTTGAGAAACCAATTGGGAGAAGCAGCAAAGCTGGTTTTCCTCTTCCAGTCTAAGAATTAAAAACTAGGTGTGAGAGGATGAGATCTACTTGTTCTAAAATCTTGAAGGACATGGTGACCAGAAGTGATCACTTTGATCAGTAACTACAAATAATATTTCCTTTAAGTTAATTTTAAATGCAAAACATGCTTTGATAAATATTTTTTGTATGTATCCAGCACAATAGAGAGAGTCTTCTTTAACTAATGAAAAAATAAATGCTGTTCTTTCGCATTTTTAATTGAATTCCAGTTTCTATCCTAACAGATCTTGACACAATAAAAAAAATTAATATCTAGTAAATAAGAAATGCATAATTCACTATTTTCTAACATAAAAAGATAAAAATTGAGAATCGGAATAAATGTATGTTATGCTATATAAATGTGTATATAATGTATCCTTCCAATTAACGAAAAGAATTATCAAATTTTGTATAAAAGCTATATTTAGTTAAAACATGTTTGCTCTTAGTGGTTGCCAGTCACTGAGAATGGACTTCACTGTTAGTTATTTTCCGAAAGAACAAACGCAAAAAAATATTTAAAATTGATGATTTAAATCAAGATTTCTTGCTTGCTGATTTTAAATCCTGATTAAAATTGGTGATTTTAATCACTTTGAAGTAAATCAATCCAGACTGCTAATTGTTAGTCAATTCCATTTTTTGTCATTTGCTGTTGTGAAGGTGCAGATAACCAATTGAAAGATAAATTCGATTTCTGTTGGTTGCTCCCTGATTTCACTTACTCAGGTTTATTTCTATTACAGAAGTACAGAGTGTACTGATGTTATCTGGCATTCCTCTGGGAATTGTATGCTTCCTTAAATTGTTTGATCAAGAGAGAGCTTAGTTACTGAAAAGCTTTTTGCTTATTGTATTTGAACCCAAACAATTTACAGAACTCTCAATTGTTATGGAAAAGATGGCAGTTTCAGAATTCAGTGATATAGCTCATGTTTCTTCTTTTTTAAGTTTTCTTATTTTGCTTGCTTGACTTTGCGTTATAGTTTCCATTCCAACACTTGTGAGTCATGGTGTAATCCTCTCTTGCAGGAAGATGGCACATGGTTTGATTTGGGGCAAACTATTTCTGCACTCTCTTAAATTGATTGGTAGATAAAGTTGTTTGCTTGTTTTCATTTGTCTTTCATAGCAGCTATCTCTGGCAGGTGTTTTCCATGGTCCTTGCTTCAGAGAGATTACACTCTAAGTCCCAGATCCTGTAAGCATGCATGTGCCTAGTTGTAAGCGAGAGAAGTCCTACTGAAGTCAGTAAGACTAAGTCATAAATTAGGGATCTATTACAGGAGTGGGTGGGTGTTCTGTGGCCTGCATTGTGCAGGAGGTCAGGGTAGATGATCGTAATGGTCTCTTCTGATCTTAAAGTGTATGTGAGTCTGAGACATTTTTAACTTTTAGGCATTTATCCTATAAATAGACAAAGAGAAGGAGAGGGGGTTGTAAGTAAAGCAGTCAAGATGATAGTTGTCCATATTAGACTATAAAGTATTTTTAATAAAGAAAATAGATTAGCTTAGAGTACCCACTGCCTTATCATAATCAGCCAGTTAGTTTCTTCCAGAAACTATAATTCACCCTTTTAAGGTGCAATTTTGATTGGCTTTGAAGAAAATTTTGCATTGTTTGCAGCAGCTAAAGATATGAATAGTAGGGAGGAAAAAGGGGGGGAGCCTGAGACTTCTGTTGGAATAATATTTCCATTTTGTGCCCATCACCCATGATATTTAAATGCACAATATTAACAATAATAAAAGCACAAAACCAAGGTGTTTTTCTGATCTAGTACAGTAATTTCTAAGTTACTAAATCATGAAATGGGGTTTTTCTCAGGGATACCACAAAGCTTAAATACTTGTCATATTGGGTATATAGATGTTCAACAGGAAGTATCGACAAAGGACTGACTGGAGAAAACAGCAATAAATGAAAGTTCTGGTTTTAACTTTTTCTGAAAGTGTGTTGAATGTTAGGTAGAAACAGAAGTTTTAATGCCCCTGGCTTGAATGAATCCTAATGAATTCCTTTGATAACATTGCCTTGTAAATATTCATGCAAAGTTGAAAAAGTGATTCCGTTGCTACAGGTATTTTTGTTTTAGGTTTGTTTTTTATGATGTAATCAAAAACAATTCAGTGTTTCCTTTCTCACCAGAGCTTAAACTAAAAACTAAAATAAAAAAGAAACAGAGAAAGCAATCCCTTAGGCAGAGGAAATAGAGTGCTGCATAAAGACTGAATTGAAATGTGTAGGAAATTCTGTATTTATTTTTTCAAAATTAGGTTTCACATTAAGTTTACATTCTCATCCAGACTTGATATTTAAAGTAATGGAGACTAAACCTCTAGGGTATTATCTTTTCATATTGCTAACGAGAGTTTTAAGGACCTTGACACTATAAAGGGCCAAATTTTACAGAACAGCATCTGTTTGCATACGGTGGAATGTATGCACAGTACAATAGTTATTTTCAGAGGACTAAGAGCATGCTTAGGCAAACTAAAAATTTCTTCAGATAAGGAAGAGGCTGCATTGTGGGCATATACAAATTTTGAGTGTATACACAGAACGTGAATTTTTAAAGGGGGCTTTCAGATTCAGCTATGTAGTTTTCTCTTCTCTTGAAAATCCTATGTTCGTCATCATTTGTCTTGTTTAGTTTTTACCAATATTGCATAAATAATAAAATGTAATGTGGTGAAACATACTCAGTGTTACAGCATAATTGACACTATCCTCTCCACACACAAAGATTAGATTTATAAGAACTAAACCAATAATCACAGACAATTTTGCTACAAGATTCTTATTGGCAAATAACTAGTGAAGTTTTTATTTTCCAATATTGCTATTTTTGGGTGGCCGGGATAGGCAGGGAATTTTACAGATATCTACTGAACAGTTTTGTATTATAATTTTAGAATGTTTTGGTTTGCTGTTACTAAATATTTACTGTATGTTTTAACTGTTTCTGGCAGACCAAGAATTAAGGTGAAAAAATGTACAGTATCGGAGAGTGATGGGAGTGATTGGTCAGCTGATAAGTGGTGTTACATTATTAGGAACCCAGAACAACACCTAAGAAACTCCTTGACTACAGCAGGAGATAAACTGAGTCTTTCAGTACTATATAAAAAACTAATTCAGAGCATATCAGTTTTACTTAGCGTGGAGTCTTTTTCTTGCTACTGTCAAAATATTCTAGATTTAGTTAACTCTACGCTGAAGGCAGTTCTGGCAGTAACATTTGTTTTGCTTTGGGTTACAGAGTTGGAGATTATAGATTTGAGATTATATTCTTCCAACGGTATCAGATTGATCCACATTTAGGAATTTTCTGTATTAGGCACTTTTGTACCACTGTAGCTATAGCCAATGTCTTTTGCACAGGTTCAACATATCTAGACTGAGGCTTTACACCAATGTAGCTGCATTGGTATACCTACACCAGTGCAAAAATCCTTAATGGAGATATCTCATTAATGATAAAGAGCCCACTTTCTGAAGGAAGGTAAAACTTAATTTGCATTTATAACAGTATTCCTAGACATGAAATTCCTAGACATACCTACAAATACCTTCTTAGATGCTAAATTAGCTAAAATATTATTGTGTGGAGGTTTAAGGATGGGATTTTTAAAAAAGTAACCGGCCTTCATTCTAACCAGAAAACTTGCTTCAATAAGGGGCTGAAGTGTTGCTGTTTTCACTTCAGATACATCAGTTGGCCACAGAGTAACACTAGTTTGCTCCAGAACTGCTAGTTGAAAAAAACTTTAACCGGTAGGTTTGCACTGTAAAGTTAATTTAAAATGTTGAGTTTTTAAAATTCATTAGATTTTTTTTAAAGAAAAAAGCCTTTAGATCAGTTTGCTTTACAACTGTAGGCCTGCCTTGACATAAGTAATTAGACATAGATAAGGCCTCATTTCTTGGGAGACAGGACTAGATTGGGAGGTAAATGGATCAGCAGGTTGGAAACAGTGTCAGTGCTAACTAAAATAGGTAAACGGATCAATCAGCTAAGAGACAGAAGCTAAGTTAAGGGGGAACACCTAGGAAATCATTTACACTAGACAAGTTAAAAGTGGGCAAAATAAGCCTGAAACATAAAATGAGGTAAAGAGTAAGTCATGTGGGCAGACCATCCAGTACAGGAATATATTCCTACAAAGTAACCAAGACAGTGCCAGAATGTGTAATGCAATGTAATGTGTACATGTATATAAAGGAAGAGGTTTTCTGTGTAACTTTGGATGTGTGGTACGCCCTATACCCATGCCCTACACTTTACTCTGATTGACTCAGGATAGTGTTGCTGTCTGCCAAATAAAGATACCTGAGTGATGAAATGTGGAGTTGAACTAAGTGCTTGAAAAGCCATGTGGAAAGAGGTCTGAGGTAATTTTAACAGCTATTAGTGAAAACATGGGGATGGGGAAGGGTTTTCTCTGTGGAGTACTTATAGAAAAGGTTTTCTTTGAGTAGTGTCCCTTTTCTTCAGGTGCATGTGTGCCCCTTGCACCTTTGGCTGGAGATTTTCATTAGTGGTCTGTTGAGCCCACACATTCACTGATGATAGCCTCATGCCATTCACTGAGGCTATGTTAGTCTGCATGGGTGAACTGCCCTCAAGTCTTTCTCAGCCACCTCATACTGACACTAAACTTAGTATGTCTGCATTGTGCCTTGGCTGCTTGCTGATTTCATTCTACTTAGTTTATTTAGTTACTGGCTATTGAAAGATTGTTTCATTTCCTCTGGGCAAATCCTTCCTATAAATGGCATGCCAGGTTCAGTAGGGTTTAAAGGTTATCTCATTTGTAGAGAGGCTCTTTTGGTCAGTGACAGACTTTTTAAGTGCATTTGCTAACTGGGAGAGTTCCATGTCCTGCAGAAGTGTAACTTTTGTTTAGCCCTCAAATCCAGGGCACAAAAGAAGTGGCAAATCAAGCTGTGACAGTTAGTGATAGAGCGCTCCCTTCGCCTGCTCTGGAGCCAGGTCAGGAGAGCCTCTCCTGTACATCAGTCCCTGGATATCTCTAGTGCCCCTTCAACCTCAGTACATACTCTCCTAGAAAGGGGAAAGCCTTAGAAACCTCATTTGAAGATCCTAAATGGAGGAGCTCTAATTTCCCTCTCAAGGCACACACTTCAAAAAGACCTCACTCTCTGACCCTGTCAACAGCCTCAGGAACATTGTTTTTGAGGCTCCGTACCATAGAGCAAAGGGCTCCTTAGGTACCAATGAAGCAGGAATGTCCCTTAGCTCTAGAATAAATATGACTCTGAGATGGCTCCTGTACCATCTAGCAAAGATAGTCAGCGCAAACACAGAAGATCAGTACCATTGGTCTTAACCCCTGTTCCGGTCCCCTTATCAAGCTCTTCAGTATCATGTAAGACTATGTCTCCATTTACAGCCTCACCTCCTGTGAAGCTCTCAGAACTCAGTACTGTCCTGCAGGAACAAGCATACTCAGTCCGTCCATCCGTCAGTACCAGTACCTCACACAGTGCTGCAAGTCCCTCGGTGCCACAAGACTAGATATCCTAAGCACTCATCAGTGACTGGTGAACCAGACTCTCCATTGCTGACAGGTACCGAGCATCTCTCAGTACCCAGAAACTCTGTCTGTTGTTCATTCCTGGATCATCACCTCCCTTTTTGTTTGTAGCTCCCCTGTTAGAGCAAGGAAAGAATGATGATGGAGACCTTCATTCAGTATCACTGATCTCCATTCAGGGCCCTCCTATGAACCCATATATTGTGACAGGGCCAGGCCAGATGGCTATGCAAGGGTGCTAGAAGGCATGTATATTAGCCCCAGGCTCAGCAAAGCCTTATTCCCTGGGTGATCCAGCTGGGGCTGCTTTAAGCTAATTAGGCCATCTGGGGCTGTTTAGGCAATTAGGATGCCTGGGGCCAATCAAGGAGCCCCGCCCCAAACACTTAAAAGCCTTCAGTTCAGGCAGGCAGTTGTGGAGTTTGGAGTTGAGAGTTTACAGTTTTGGAGTTGAGAGTTTGGAGCTTGCAGTTTAAAAGCCTGCAGCTTGGTGCTGGCAGCCTGGAGCTAGGAGACTGCAGCCTGGCAGCCTGCAGTCTGCAGAAGCTTGGGAGCTGCCACAGTTCCTGCCACAGCACTGGAGGCAGGCCACCAGCTGGGGAAGCAGGAAGTGGTCCACAGACTACCCCAAGGAAAGGTAGCAGTACTCAGGGGCAGAGTGGGCCCCATCCCCTCTCTAAACCTTCCCCCAGCTGCCCCACTGGCCGGGCCGGAAGAGCGCAAGACCCACGAGGGCGGAGTACATCTGTTCCTTCCCCCCCACTCTGTTACAATATGAACTCCCTTTCTTGAAGAGACAGGAAAAATGACGAGGCACCTCATTACACCTTGTAGGGACAACTCTGGATGCCAATCCTTTCCCTTTATGTTCTTCAGTATTGCAGCTTATTGCTGGCAGTTCTCCATGGCCCTGACCCCCTCTCATTGTAATAAGGAGACTCTGGCTTCTCCTCATCAGCAATAGGAGGAAATGTTTGAGAATCGAAAGACTAGGCCATATGAACAACTACCCCTCAGACTACCAGTTCGTCTTCACCAGATGAGGCAGTAATACCTCCTTCTTCACTGGTGGCTGATTGATTTTTGGCAGTTTCAAGACCTCATTAAACAGGTAGCAGACTCTCTCTTTAGATATCTCTTGAGGAGGTCATTTTTCACGCTACAACACCATCCAGGGTTGCACTTTCTATCACCAAGGCTCTGCTGGAACCTGTGAAAACCATTTGGCAAACCCCAGCTATAGTAACATCCATGTGTAAGAGAGATGATAAAAAATATTATGATCCCACCAAGGACTCTGAGTTCCTGTTTTTTCACTCTCCATCCTGCTCTCTGGTAGTTGACACAGTGAACAAACAGGGGAAACAACACCATTAAAAGTCCACTCTGTATGTCAGAGTCCAGAAGTGCCTGGACCTTGTAGGGAGAAAATCTTATTCATTGATAAGCCTATAGTTCTGCATTGTGAATTACCAGGCACTGATTGCCAAATACAACTTTACAAATTATGCAAAATTTGGCTCCTTTGGTCTGGAGGAAGATGTTGAATAAAGGGAACAATTTCAGGTTACCATTGCTGAGGGATAGTTACTGGCCAGGATATCTCTTCAAGCGGCTCTTGATGCTGCAGGTACCACAGCCCACAGCAGTGGTGATGCACAGGGCATCCTGGCTACAGTTGTCTTGTTTCCTAAGGGAAGTCTATAATACAGTAGAGGATCTCCTGTTTGATGAGCTGAAGCTGTTTGCAGAGAATACTGATGCGTTGTTTCAAACTTTTAAAGACTCCAGTGCCACATTACATTCTTTAAGCATCTGTACTCCTGCTAACAGAAGAAAAGTCAGTAGATTGCAAACAGCTCAAAGATCCTGCCTGAAGGAATTCTCTGGTTTTCAGAGACAGATGCAACCTCCTAAAGAGAGAGGTACTGGAAAAAAAGATCCTTTGACACACCTGACACAGGTTTATGGCAGGCTTCATCTTTGAAACATCAGTTTTGATGGGATGGTTGAGGATTCAGACCCTCCCCCCTCTTTATCCTTTCAGCTACAATGATTTGACCACCTCCCCCTATTTGGGGACCAACTCTAATTCCATATCACCTCTGACAATTGGGTGCTGGAAATATCATTGGGCTACACCATCAATTCTATCTGTCTCCCTCCTCTTCGTTTCCCTTCTCTAGACCTCTTCAGTGACCCTTCCCATGAGTTCCTACTAAAACAACGGATAAACCCCCTTGTTTGTTTAGGAGCGTTAGAGCTGGTCCCTGCTCAGCATAGTGGACGGGCCTTCTACTTGAGGCACTTCCTTGTGCCAAAATGGAGACCAATTTTAGATCTAAGATTCATAAACAAATTTGAGGTCTCAAAAGTTCAGCATGGTTACTTTGGCAGCTATTCCTTCTGCAGATACAGAGGACTGGTTTTTGGCCCTCAACCTTCAAGATGTATACTTCATATAGTGATACATCCATCCCACTAAAGGGTCCTGTGTTTTGTCAGAAGCCAGTATGACCCACCTGTGCCTAGGGCAGCCACCTGAAAATGCCAGGGTCAGGGCAGGCTGTAAAAGGAGAGCGGATTCTCCCAGCACTGGTGGGTGACACTGAAATCAAACTTCCTAACCAGTCACAAACAGTGCTTCTGATTCCCCACACTGGTTATCAGGAAGCCACTATACAGATATACACAGGCCCCTTTACTGCATTTCAGTCTGGGGCTCCCAGTCAGCCACTAGGTCCAGTAAAGAGACCAGTTATTTAAATTCTGTGCTCTTTACTAAAATGGTTCTTCTGACCCCAAAGGGTCAGCTACAGTACCAGATCAATATAAGTTTAGATATTACCCAAAATACTTCTCTGCCAGCCAATCCTTTAGTAACTAAAACTAAAGGTTTATTATGAAAAGAAAGAAAGAAACAATCAGAGAAATGTTTTAAAAGATTAAAGCAATCAGATACATACACATGATTTGAAAGTCCGCATACATCAGGTTTCTAGAAGAACTGTGGAGTTTGCAGGCTTGTATAATCCCTCTGGTAAACATCCAGTACCTGGATGGGTCTCAGTCCTTTGTTTCATCTACAGTTGTAGATGAATTGATCTAGAGGTAGGTAGGTGGCTTAAAGCTGAACAGAGCTGAAGACAAAATGGATCTCTGTGCCTCAGCCTTTTATGTCCTCTGGCCCTTGCTATGCTGCTTGTGGAATTTCACAGGAACCAAAATGGAGTCTAGAGTCACATGAGCAAGTTCTGGTGACTCATCAGGTATTTCTGGCTTCTCTGCCTGGGCCCCTTGCATCTGTGAATGTCGTAATGGGCCATTAAGCAGGCTATTGTTCTGCAGCCATCCTGTCTGAGGTGTTACCCAGACAGCACAATTTGAAATACTGATATATCAAACATATCCATAACTTCCCTCACACACATAACACATGAACACAAACATTATCTTATTTAGCAGATTATAGCCTTTCTAACAGTACCTGACATGGCATATCTCACATGAATTACTATGATTATGAAATACTGATGTCAAGTAATACAATAAATGACCCCTCCCCCCCAATCCAGCCAGAGTGATAGCCAGGATCATTTTCAATAGCTGGTACTCCCTTTCGGTCTATCTTCAGCTCCAAGAGTGTTTTCAAAGTGTTTTCTGTCAGAGGTGGTTGTCCACTTGCGTTGTCAGTTGATCATATTATTCCTATTCTTCAGTGATTGGTTGCTCAAGGTTTGATTGTACCGAGAAGTATTATCTGCCACATGGAAGTTACTTTCTTTGTTCTTGGACTTGGGTCTTCATTGAACATGGAAAAATCCATACTGAGTCCAGTTCAGAACATATAATTTATAGGGGCATCCTTGGATTCCTTGTTATGCAGGGCCTTCCTTCTCATGAACAGATTTATGACACTATCAGACTTTGTCAGAACTATTCCAGGGAGCCCCCAGACTTCAGTCAGAAACTATCAACTTCTAGGTCACATGGTGCATTACACTTTTAAGACAGAACACACGAGATTGTCTTTTCTATTTCCTGAGGTGGCTCAGACCAGTTTGCTCACCAGACATAGCCTAGACAAATAAGTGTCAGTTCCTGAACAGGCCAAATGCCCCCTAAACTGGTGGAAGGTTCATTACAATGTAAAAGCAGGGATCCCCTTCCTCCAACCGATGTCAATGGTAACTGTAACTATGGATGCATCTTTGTTAGGATGGGGGGGGGGAGGTGCACCTCAGTGCTCTAACAGTACAGGACAAATGGTCACCTCAAAAATCTACCTACCATATCAAAGTGTTGGAGCTCAGAGCAGTCAGAAATGCTTGCTTTAATTTTCTGCTTCCCTTCAGACACAGTTCTGTCAACATCATAACAGACAACATGATCTGCATATTCTATATCAGTTATCAGGAAGGAGTGAGATCCATTTCCCTCTGCTCTCAAGCCATAGGTTATGGAACTGATGCATAAAATGTCGCATAAGAATTTCAGCAACGTGTCACCCAGGCAGGCAAAACATCACTGCTGATATTCTCAGCAGGTGTTTTGCCCAAGACTATGAATGAGAGTTGGATTCCCACATTCTAATCAGCATATTTCAGACTTGAAGATTTCCAGAAGTGGACCACTTCACCACAGCTACAAACAAAATTTGCCATTTATTCTGTTGGGAGGGTGGGATATGTCACAATTCCTTGGGGGCACCTTCGTTCTCACTTGGCCAAAGAAGCTGTTTTATGTGTTTCCACCAATGTCTCATTCTCAAACTGGTGAATGAAATCAGATCAGACAAGACCAGAGTTATCCTAATCACCCTGATATGGGTGAGGCAGGCGTTGTTTCCTTACCTGTTTGACCTAGTTCTTTGTCCAGTGATAAATCTTCCAATCACTCCTCGGCACCTGTCCCAGTCTACTGATATCAGTCTACTGCTGCTTCCCAGTCTTGATGGTTTGTGGAGTTAATCAGTCTGTTCTGCAACAGATATTATTACATAATAGGAAATATTTACCAAAGATATTTACCTTCAAATGTGGAGATGATTTAGTCACTGGTGTGAATTTCAGAATGCTGTCGCTGAATCTTCCTTGCTTCTGCCTGTTCTGCAATACCAGAAAATGTGATTATCACTGAGTTCACTCAAGGTTCATTTGGCTGACTTTGACTGCTTTTCATACCACTGTTGAGGAGTTCTCATTGTTTGCTCACCCTACAACTGTAAGCTTCATGAAAGATCTGGGTAATCTCTTCCCACTGGTGAAAGACCTCACCCTAATTTGGGACCTTAATTTGGTTCTCAAGTCTCATGAAATCTCCTACTGAACCCTCCTACTGAACTGCTCCTTACAGAATGTGTCCATGAAAACAGCCTACTTAGTGGTTATTACATCAGTCCAAGAATTGGAGAGATTGGGGCCTTACTGGCAGACCTTCTTTTCACAGTATTCTACAAGGACAGAGTTGCACCCCAGGTTTCTTCCTAAAGTGTCTTCTGAGTTCCATTTGAATCAGATAATTTACCTATCAGTTTTCTTTCAAAAACTACATAATTTCAACCTGGAGACTACCTTCCATGCTTTAGATGTCAGGAATGCATTAGCCTTTTATCTAGATAGGACTAAACCATTTTGTAAATCTCGTGATCTGGCCTGTTTACTTGACAGATCTTAAGGTTCTGCTATATCTACCTAAAGACTATCAAAATGGATTTTGTGGTGTATTATAATTTGTTGCAGTGCTGCCAGCATTCCACTCTGTGTTGGTCTGTCATCTCACTCAACAAGGTCACAATTTACATCTATGGCTCTACTTTACAATGTCCCAGTATCTGAGATCTGTACAGCTGCTACATGGTCTTTGGTACATACCTTCTGTAGGCACTACACCTTAGTCAAAGCCTCTAGATCTGATGCGGCAGTTGACTATGTAGTTCTTTCTTCTGTGCTGAAGTTCCCTCCTGCTTATGGGGATACTGCTTGGGATTGCCTGAAGTGGAGTACGCATAGTGAAACTACTCGAAGAAGAAAAAGAGGTTACTCACTCTGTACAGTAATGACAGTTCTTTGAAATGTGTCCCCGTATGGGTGCTGCACTATCTGCCCTCCTTCCCCTCTGCTTCAGAGTTTCCTTCTGAGTCTCAGGGCAAGATTATACAACAAAATTAAGTCCATCTAAGTTAAGTCACCATACAGTCACCATAGTACTTAAATCACTTTTGCATGTCCACGCTAATCTTCTTGTATCGGCTATGTGCATCCTCACCAGGAGGCTTGCATCGATTTATTTGTCAGTGTGGGGCATAGTGGGTTGGCTTCTGAAAGTCAGCAACCCAATGTCTACACTGACCCTAACTACATCAACCTAAGCTCTGTCTTTTGCAGAGGTTATTAAGTCGATGTAGTGGATGAATTACATTGGTGGGAGCTATATTTTAGTGGAGATGCTTACAGAGTTAGGTCAGTGTAAGTAGCCTTACATCGACCAAATACTGTGGCATAGACCAGGGCTTAGTGGTGAAGAAGGAACTGAGGGCAGTTGCTGGCACAGCCTGATACAGTTTTGGTGCAGGGCACAAGGATATTAGCCACGCATGCATGGGCTGAATGGCCACTGCTAATGAAAATCTCCGCTCAAAAAATGAGGCACAGCACATCTTAAGTGAAGCACCCATGGGGGACACATCTCGAAGAGCTACAGTTACTGCATAGGGTGGGGGTTCCCAAACTTTCTGCTGGCATGACCCTATTTTAATTAAGTCGTTCTTGCCGGAACCCCAGACAGCATGGAGAATGCCATTTTGAAGAGCAATATGTGGTCCTCCACACACTGACTTTGCATGTACCGAAGTGTGAGGTCACAGCACATGGAGAATGCCATTTTGCTCTATAAAATGGTGTCCTCTGCACAGTGTGATTTCATCCATATGGTGTGTGCAAGTTCATGCTGTGCAGAGAATGCCAGTTAGTAGGGCAAAATGGTGTCCTTTATGCATCGTGACCTCACATGCATAGCACATTCAAGGTCATGCTCTGCATGCAAAACTATGTCCTCTGCAAAGAAGGGATTGCCATGACCCCATCTACCGATAGTGTGACCCCATTTGGAGTTACAACCACATTGTGGGAACCGCTGGCATAGAGTGAGTAACCTCTCTTTATTTTAATTCGTTTATTAAAATGTATACAGTGTGTTGGAAGAAAATGGCAACAGTTTCTGCAAGCATATGATAAAAGAGAAGCCTTGAATATAAATTATAGTGCATATAGTAATCTTAGAAAAATAAATTTAGGATAGTCTTTTTAAACACAGAAATAGAATGTTGCATGTCATAAATAGCATATGTTAGGTCAAGTATATGAGATGCAAACAAAATAGCAAAATCTAGTGGGAAAAGAATAACTATTACAAAGAAGCTCACAACATTATTTCAAAATATCCTATTTGGTATAAAAATAATTATATTCAGTAAGTCTTTAAGAAGTAAAAGGTTCAAGATGATCTGGAAATGCTGCCCTTGACTTCTAACTTTAGTTGAAAAAAATCAGAGTTGACAATTTTCAGAAATACATAGGTGCAAAATCAGTGTTGCCAACTCTTATGATTGTATGATCCTGTGATATTTGGTGTACGTCTTATAGACACACTTCCTGGAGTCATGTGAATATATGAGAATCTTAGCCTTCATTTAAAAAAAAAAAAGAAAGAAACAAATTTCTAGCCCTCATAGTTGCAGAGAAGCTTGAAAGTGTGACCCAAATGTAATTCTATCCATCAGACTAATTGATCTGTCTCATGTACGTGTATGCCTCTGTTACCGTGGTATCGGAGTGTAGTAGGCAATGGGGTTATGAGGCTATATTAAATCTTATCTTTTTCCTGCACCTCAGTTTCTCTCTCTGCTTCAGCATTGGCCAAAGTTCTGTCTTTTCAAAGCATTCAAATAAATAAATAAATAAAGATTGGAGTTACGTCTCAGAGCTATGGTATATGCAAAACCCTGAATGTGGTATAGCTGTTAGTCATCCTTAGAGAGAGAGTACCATACAATCTCTTAGTAAACAAACATTTAATACATACATAAGTATTTGCAAACAGTATTTGGAATACTTGGAATAAGTTCTTAAAACCACTAGGCAATAAACCTATTGGAAGTCTGTATAAAGATCGCTCTGTTTTGTTGCTTGTTACATGTCATTTCAGTGCAAGGTTTCAACAGAGTTACATACACTTTTATACTTTAGTACCTGTATACAGATATGTACCCCCTCTGATCTTCTCACAGGGCTAATTTCTCAGTCTCTGTGATGTGGCCTTAAAAATGTACATGTGTGTCACCTGTAGTCTACATAACCTCAGGAGAATGGCAGCCTCTCAATTCCACTCTAAAATTCCCTTCTAAACACTTCAGAATCTTCTCACAAAACAGTTCAAAGAGCCTTGCAGCCAGCAGCAAATTCTAGTCCCTGAGAGAATAATTGATTGTCTTCTTGATTTCAGGCAAGATACAGAATCTGTAGCCTGTACCCAAAACTGTTGTCATGCAACCTTCAGCTGATATGTCTCTTGGTCCTACATTGATCAGTTTCTGAGTTCACATGGTTCTTTTCAACTCCCATATTTATAATTATTTTCCTCTGACATGTGATTGGTTCAGCTCTCAGATGGTGAATGTGTGGAACCTGCAAGACTACTTGCCCTTCATGGAAACTTTCTGTACAGCTTAAAAAATTAGTTACTGATCATGTCCAGCCTCAGTATGTACCCACGGAGTTCTGGCAGGTTTGTACTTGGGGCAGCTACCCCATGCTACTGCTGCCTATTTTATCATGGCTACACTACTATTTTTAGCATGTACACTCAGATGAAAGTGCATGTGTACATGGGCTGGGAATTCTATCCCTAGTTTAGAGTGTAGAAATAGACATACATACTTTAGACAGTTAATGCAACAGTAAGAGCTGTTGATAGTTGTCAACTTATTTTTACCTAGGTAAAAGACTAGTGAAAACCATGTATTTCTGAAGCTGTCCTTTGTTCTGCAAAGTACATTTGGCACCTCATCTTGTATTAGGCTGAATAACACTAAATTTTAATCTGAATGAAAAGCACACCATCATGACTAGATTGCCAGGAGCACAAAATGACCCATCTACAGATGACCATGTAAGAACGTGCCATCTGGTCTGTAGTCAAAAATGTTTCTCAGCCAGAAAAGTGATACTAAAGGCTTTCATTTAGAAATAGCGTTAAAACAGAAATAACAATCAGTATTTCTATGTTACAAGATACCAAAACAGATGCAACAATGGATTTCAGTTTCTTTAGGAATTTGTATGGTAATGATCATGCTAGTGATAAATTATTTGCAAAAGAAATTTTGTGATTATATTGCTAATAGTTCATGCTGTTGAGTAGTCCTCTGTAATCCAAGGGAGCAGCTATTAATTTCCTTAAGGAAAATTTTAATTTCTAGGGTTTGTCATATTATTTGTAGGAGGTGCTAAGAAAATAGCATGATAACTTCACAATATGCTTGGGAGACTATCTTTCTAGCTCCAGCACAGGGCAAGAATGCAAATAGTAAAGATGAGATGTTAAACCATGAATGACTATTCTGTCAACTTCTGACAGCAAATACAGTGTTCGTCATGGGTTCACAGTGAAGTTGGGAAAACATGAAAATCCTCACATTAATGATTATGTAGTTCTGCATGACTGGTACTTGTACCAGAAAAGCTACCCATTTATTTAAAAGAGCATAACTAAAATACTGGTACATGTTAGGAGAATTTAACCCATTTTTAAAAATGCCAAAACATGAATCATAGAATATTAGAGTTGGAAGGGACCTCAGGAGATCATCTAGTCCAACCCCCTGCTCAAAGCAGTACTATCCTCAGCTAAATCATCCTGGTGAGGGTTTTGTCAAGCCGCAGCTTAAAAACCTCTAAAGATGGAGATGCCACCACCTCTCTAGATAACCCATTCCAATGCTTTGATACCCTCCTAGTGAAAAACGTTTTCCTAATGTCCAACCTAGACCTCCCCCACTGCAACTTGAGATCGTTGCTCCTTGTTCTGTCATCAGCCATCACTGAAAACAGCCTAGCTCCATCCTCCCTGGAACCTCCTTTCAGGTAGTTAAAGGCTGCTATTAAATCCACCCCTCATTCTTCTCTTTTGCAGACGAAACATGCCTAGTTCCCTCAGCCTCTCCTCATAAGTCTTGTGCTCCAGCCCCCTTACCATTTTTATTGCCCTCCACTGAACTCTCTCCAACTTGTCCACATCCTTTTTGTAGTGGGGGGGGCACAAAACTGGACATAATGCTCCAAATGCGGCCTCACCAATGCCGAATAGAGGGGAATAATCACTTCCCGCAATCTGCTGGCAATGCTCTTACTAATGCAGCCCAATATGCCATTAGCCTTCGTGGCAGCCAGGGCACACTGCTGACTCATATCCAGCTTCTTATCCACTGTAACACCCAGATCCTTTTCTGCAGAACTGCTGCCTAGCTTGTAGGTCCTCAGTCTGTAGCTGTGCATGGGATTCTTCTGTCCTAAGTGCAGGACTCTGCACTTGTCCTTGTTGAACCTCATCAGATTTCTTTTGGCCCAATCCTCCAATTTGTTTAGGTCCTTCTGTATCCTATCCCTCCTTTCCAGAGTATCTACCACTCCCCATACCTTAGTGTCATCTGCAAACTTGCTGAGGGTGCAATCTACCCCATCCTCCAGATCATTAATGAAGATGTTGAACAAAACTGGCCCCAGGACAGACTCCTGGGGCACTCCACTTGTGACCAGCTGCCAGCTAGACATGGAGCCATTGATCACTACTTGTTGAGCCCTTTGCTCTAGCCAGTTCTCTATCCATTTTATAGTCCATTCATCCAACCTATACTTTTTTAACTTGCTGATAGGAATACTGTGGGAGACCGTATCCAAAGCTTTGCTAAAGTCAAGGTGTATAATGTCCACCACTTTCCCCACATCCACAGAACCAGTCACCTCTTCATACAAAACAATCAGGTTGGTCAGGCATGACTTGCCCTTGGTGAATCCATGTTGACTGTTTCTGATCACCTGCCTCTCTTTTAAGTGCCTTAAAATGGATTCCTTGAGGACCTTCTCCATGATTTTTCCAGGGATTGAGGTGAGGCTGACCGGCCTGTAGTTCCCTGGATGCTCTTTCTTCCCTTTCTTGAAGATGAGCACTATATTTGCTTTTTTCCAGTCATCAGGGACCTCCCCCAGTTGCCACGAGCTTTCAAAAATAATAGCCAATGGCTCTGAAATCACATCAGCTAACTCCCTCAGCACCCTCGGGTACATTGCATCTGGCCTCATGGACTTGTGTTTGTCCAATCTTTCTAAATAGTCTTGGACCTGTTCCTTCAGCACTGCGGGATGTTCACCTTCTCCCCATTCTGTGCTGACCAGTGCGCTAGTCTGGGAGCTGACCTTGTCTGTGAAGACAGAGGCAAAAAAGGCATTGAGTACCTCAGCTTTCTCCACATCCTCTGTCACTAGGTTGCCTCCCCCATTCTGTAAGGGGCCCCACTTTCCCTAATCTTCCTCTTGTTGCTAACATACCTATAGAAACCCTTCTTGTTCCCCTTCATGTCCCTTGCTAGCTGCAACTCCAATTGTGCTTTGGCCTTCCTGATTTCATTCCTGCATGTTCGAACAGTATTTTTATAATCCTCCCTAGTCATCTGACCAAGCTTCTACTTCTTGTAAGCTTTTTTTTGTGTTTTGTGTTCACCAATGACTTCTTTGTTAAGCCAAGCTGGTCACCTACCACACTTGATATTCTTTCTGCACATCAGGATGGTTTGTTCCTGTGCCTTCAATAAGGTTTCTTTAAAATACAGCTAGCCCTCTTGGATTCCTTTCCCCCTCATACTAGCCTCCCAGGGGATCCTGCCCATCAGCTCCCTGAGGGAGTCAGTCTGCTTTTCTGAAGTCTATGGTCTGTATCCTGCTGTTCTCCTTTCTTCCTTTTGTCAGGATCCTGAACTCGACCATCTCATGGTCACTCCTGCCTAGGTTGTCACCCACTTCTACTTCCCCTACCAAATCTTCCCTGTTTGTGAGCAGCAGGTCAAGAGCAGCACGGCCCCTAGTTGGTTGCTTCAGCACTTGCACCAGGAAGTTATCCGTAACACAGTCCAAAAACTTCCTGGATTGTGTTCTGCTGTATTGGTCTTCCAGCAGATGTCAGGGTGATTGAAGTCCCCCATGAGAATCAGGTCCTGTGAACTGGAAACTTTTCCTAGTTGATGGAAGAAAACCTCATCCTCCTGGTCTGGTGGTCTATAACTGACACCCACCACAACATCACCCTTATTGTTCTTGCTTCTAAGCTTAATCCAGAAACTCCCAACTGGTGTATCTCCAGTTTCACACTGGAGCTCAGAGCAATCATAGTGCTCTCTTACATACAGCGCAACTCCTCCACTCTTTCGCCCCTGCCTGTCCTTCCTGAACAGCTTATACCCATCCATGACAGTGATCCAGGCGTGTGAGTTATTCCACCAAGTCTCAGATATTCCAATCATGTCATAGTTTCTTGACTGTGCCAGGACTTTCAATTCCTCCTGCTTGTTTCCCAGGCTTCTTGCATTTGTGTACAGGCACTTGAGATAACTAGCCAATTGCCCTACTTTCTTAGTACGAATCAGGAGGTCTCCCCTGTTGTACCCTCCTCTTTCTGCTTCTTCGTAGTGTCCCACTTCCACACTTACCTTCGGGCTTAGGTCTCCGTCTCCCATCGAACCTAGTTTAAAGCCCTCCTCACTAGGTTAGCCAGCCTGTCTGCGAAGGTACTCTTACCTCTCTTCGTTAGATGAATCCCGTCTCTTCCTAGTAATCCTTCTTCCTGGAATAACAGCCCATGATTGAAGAATCCAAAGCCCTCTCTCCGACACCACGTATTTAATTCCAGAATGCGATGGTCCCTGTCTGGGCCTTTTCCTTCAACCAGGAGGATGGACGAGAACACCACTTGCACCTCAAACTCCTTTATCCTTCTTCCCAGAGCCGCATAGTCCGCAGTGATCCGCTCAAGGTCGTTCTTTGCAGTGTCATTGGTGCTCACGTGGAGAAGTAGGAAGGGGTAGTGGTCTGAGGGCATGATGAGTCTCGGCAGTGTCTCTGTCACATCCTGAATCCTAGCTCCAGGCAAGCAGCACCCTTCTTTAGTTTCCCGGTCCGGACGTCAGATGGATGATTATGGCCCCCTTAGGAGGGAGTCCCCGACCACCATCACACTTCTCTTCCTCTTGGGAGTGGTGGTTGTGGAACCCCCATCCCTAGGACAAGGCATCCTTTGTCCTTTGATCAACAAGGTCTCCTTCTGATCCATCTGATCTGAGTCAAGTGCAAAAACGATAGCGAACTTAATTTTTTTTGAAAGCTCTCTTTTTGTAATATTCAGTAATTACCTCAGTAAGTCTAGACCGATACTTTGATAATGAAAATAAGGCATAGTAATCAGTTTGGCTCTCGGTAAAAGAACTAAGTGCTGGAAATGTGGGGAAAAAAACTGTAGTTATCTAAACTCAAGTGACTTGTTTATTTTGTCATATGTAGTATGGAGACTGGAGCCTCAGGGATAATCTCAGATGCAGTTGTCCTATCATTTGTGTGTGTGTGTGTGTGTGTGTGTGTGTGTGGACACATACACATACAAACCTTAAAAGAGTGTTTAAGTTGCTAAGTCAAGCATTCTAAAATTAGGAACCGTGCAACCTTAATTTTGCCCCATTGTGCATACATATTATGATACAGTTTCTTTAAGTACGTGAATAAATGAGCCCAAATCCACAAAGGGACTTAGGCACCTAACCACCCAATGGAATTAATAACTCTGAGTTAGGCACCCAGGCTTCCTATGCAATACATGAAAAGAGGTATGCCTAAAAACTAGATGCACAAAAGCCAGCATGCTAGGTGTGGAACCATCTAAGCCAGCCAATAACAGAGGCCAAAAGAGCTGGATGTAATTTCCATCTTCGATATGGTTACTGGTCTAGTGGATAGAGGTGAAGCAGCAAACGTGATATGTCTTGATTTTAGTAAGCCTTTGGACACAGTCTCACATGACATTCTCACAAGCAAACTAGAGGAACATGGGCTAGATGAAATTACTATAAGGTGGGTGCACAACTGAAAGGTTGAAAGATCATACTCAGAGGAGTTATCAATGGTTTGCTATCAAAGTGGGAGGGCATATTTAGTGGGGCCGTAGGGGTCAGTCCTGGGTTTGGTACTGTTCCTTATTTTCATTAATGATTTGGATAGTGACGTGGAGAATGTGCTTATAAAATTTGCAGATGAGACCAAGATGGGAGGGGTTGTAAGTGCTTTGGAAGACAGGATTAAAATTCAAAAGGACCTTGATAAATTGCAGAATTGGTCTGACATCAAGAAGATGAAATCTGATAAAGACAAGTGATAAAGACTTCACTTAGGAATGAAAAATCAAATGCACAACTACATAATGGGGAGCAAATAAGTTGTTGCTTGGTAGTACTGCTGAAGAGGATCTGGGGGGATATAGTGGCTCAGAAATTTAATGAGAGTCAACAATGTCATTCAGTTGTGAAAAAAGCTAATATGTTTTATTAACATAAATGTCGTATGTAGCATTGTTTTAGCTATGTTGGTTCCAAGATATGAAAGAGACAAGGTATGTGAGGTAATATCTTTTGTTGGACCATCTTCTGTTGGTAGAATGTGTACGAGCTTCTGAGCTTTACAGTGCTCTTTTTCAGGTCTGGGGAAGGAAAACAGACTTTCTGTGCTAAATACAGGTTGGGACAGATTAAGTGCAAAGGGTTGATACATGCTCTAGGATACCACTTAAAATGAAGTGGGCAATTAAGGATTAGCAGGCAGTGGGATGTGTTACAAATTATTTTAAAGAGCTATAAAACCTGAATCCATAGTTTTTAGTGTCTAACAGTTATGAATTTAAGTTCTGAGGCTTACTTTTTGAAGATGATGTGCAGGTTAAAGAGGACAAGTACTGAGAGGTCAGATATGGAGGGATTACTTTGTGAAAAGTGTTCATCCACAGGTGATACCATAGTCTTGTCTTTTCTGTATGAGTTCATCGAGTGTGCTGTTTTTTGCCTGATTTTAGCCACATATATGGTTGGGTATTTAGAATCATAGAAGTATAGGACTCATAGGAAGGAACCTCAGTAGGTCATCTAGTCCAGTTGTCTGAACTCACTGCAGGACTAACTAATAAGTAGACCATTCCTAACAGATGTTTGTCTAACCTGTTCTGTTCTTAAAAACCTTGAGTGCTGAAGATTCCACAGCCTCCCTAGGCAATTTGTTCCAGTGCTTACTCTGACAGTTAAGAAGTTTTTCATAATGTCCAATCTAAACCTCTCGGTGCAATTTAAGCCCATGCTTCTTGTGCTATCTTCAGAGGTTAAGGGAAACTGGTTTTCACCCTCCTCCTTGTGATAACCTTTTATGTACTTGAAAACTGTTATCATGGCCTACCTCCACCCCCCACCCCCTCGGCACCAGTCTTCTCTGGATTAAGCAAACCCAATTTTTTCAATTTTTCCTCATGGGTCATGTTTTCTAGACCTTTAATAATTTTTTTGCTCTTCTCTGGACATTCTCCAATTTGTCCACATCTTTCCTGATATGTGGCACCAAGCATTGGACACAATACCCCTGTTCTTCCTTCCTTCCTTCCTTCCTTCCTTCCTTCCTTCCTTCCTTCACAGCAACTATAATTTCACCTGAAGTTGAACTGCTAGTTTCTGAATTATGTAGCTCTCATTTTTATATTTGCAGCTACCTTCTCAAGATAGTCATGGAAAGTAAGGGTGCAGTTGACATGCCTCCAACTAAGTCACAAAAATTTGGATATGCAGATGATCTTGCTATGACAATCCAAGGACCAAACTTCCTCCATGACATTGAGGAAGCATTAACTAAGGACCCCTGAATTATGGAACAATACTTCCTGAAATAGAAGCTCAAACCAAATCCTGGAAAAACAATAGTAAGCGCATTCTACCTTGACAATAGAAGTGCCAAAAACACACTGAAAGTAGCTTTCTCTGGTAAAAATGGACAACATGATTATACTCCATCATATCTCGGAATACTCCAGTTCAGGCCTCACCAACACAGAGTAAAATGGAAGAATTATTTCTTGTCTCTCTTACAACGCTCCTGCAAACACATACCAGAATAATGTTGGGTTTTTTTGCAACAATGTTACACTGTTGACTCATAGTTAGCTGTTGAGCCACTATAAGATTTCTTTACATAGTGCTCCTTCCTAAACAATCATTTCCCATTCCGTATGTGTGCAATTGATTGTTCCTTCCTAAGTGAAGTACTTTGCATTTGTCCTTATTGAATTTCATCTTATTTACTTCAGATCATGTCTCCAGTTTGTCCAGATCATTTTGAATTTTAATCCTATCCTTGAAAGCACTTGCAATTCCTCCTAGCTTGGTATTGTCTGCAAATTTTATAAGTGTACTCTCTCTGTCATTATCTAAATCATTTATGAAGATATTTAAAGAAGTGGACCCAGGACCAATTCCTGTGGGACCCCATCCAGCTTGACTGTGAACCACTGATAATTACTTTCTTTAATGACCCAAAAGGGGAGTGATGGGTGAAATAGACTATCCTCTCATTATTTCATCAGCCAATTAGGCTTAATATCCAACCCACCAATTTCGTTTTAATTAATTTCTGGTGCCACATCATCTATTTTTGCCAAGCATGATTTTAACATAGTCCTTGAGGCATATCCGAAGGCCCTTTTGTTTAGACTAATTTAGACTGCCTCCTTTTCCCCTCAATGTTTGCTAGAGGTTATTTTGATATCTTATGAACTTTTACATACGTCTTACAGTTGAGCTCACAATTAGAATACATTTCTGGGCTCAGTTATCACAACAGAAACCCCTATTCAGACCTTTTTCATCAGAGGGGAGTTTAACCAGGGTGTCTCACATCCTGAGTGAGTGCTCTAAATACTGGGCTAAAAGTTATATGGTAATCTCATTAACCATATAATCCTGATTCATTTCCAGAGTAGATTCATCGTATGTGCTAAGTGAGGCAGGGGTCCTATGGAAAAAAGCAGTATGTGATCATTTAATTAAGGACTATGTCATAATACATACACACAAGGGGGCAGAATTAGTGTTGCATGGGCAACATTAGTTAAGGCATTCTTAACCTTTCAGTAGTTCATAAGCAAACATAACATTTTTAACATAGCTTTTTGGATGTAATTTCAGAAGTATTTTTAAAACCTTAAAATTGGGAGAAGTGCGGGACAATCCATCATATTGAACCATACTATCCTGCTTTCCATACCCCCTCCACCAAGTGGGTCATCAGCATTTGGCTCCCTCCTCTTCCCACTCTACATCCTGTCTCTGGATGATCTTATTTGCAAGTACAGAAAAACTTCAGCTTTATGCTGATGACACAAGTTTGTCTGTATGCACTTACACTAGATGTCAGAAAGACAAGTTGAAATTTTAGTTTATGTCCAGCTGTCAGTGTAAGCTCAACATGGCTAAAAAAGAACTTTAACACTCCCCCCCCATCTCCCTAAACCCTTTCACCTCTCTTTATCAGTCACTTTGGACAGACACCATCATCTTCCCTGTCACACAGATCCATAACTTGCCCATGTCTTGTTCAACTTGGTCCTCTCTCTAGATCTTCTCATCCTGGCTATGCATAAATCTTGCTGCTGCTTTCTGAATGATGTCTCTAAGATCTGGCATTTCCTTTCTGTCTGTACAGCTAAATCTTTATTCCAGGCCCTCATCTCATAATGACTTTTGCAACATCCTCCTTTCTGAGCTTCACAAATCCCATCTTGCCTCACTTATTATAGTATTAGTGGCAGCTCTGCTGTAATTAATGTTGAGTATCATTTTCTGTTTAAAGGTTGACTGTGTAAGTGCTCTGGAATCCACATGCTGACTTGAAATTTAGTGTTTGTCATAAGATGCAGGATAGAGTTAGTAGTCTAAAATTGGAGCTATTTTAGCCAGGGGCTCCAGGGATGTAGGCCCTCTAAAAACAATACTTTACAAAATCACTTGGTTCTTTTTACTTGGCTCTTCAAACTAGGGTCAGAGCAGTGCATTGGGGGAAGGGAGAGGTTTGAGCTCTGTCTACCCAAACCTTCCCACATCTCTACTCTGTATTTCTTTCTCCCATCCAGAACATGCTACCCAATGCTGAGACTGGGATGGGAAGCGGGGATGAACGTGTTCAGCAAATGGCACAGTCACACACTACTGTGAAGGGGTGGAGAACTGAGAATAGTCATACAATGTAGTGACCAGACTGAGGAGCCGAGAATGGGTGAGCTTAGTGCATAGCGTAGGCCCACAAGCCTGAAATGGGAATAGGAGAATGTGAAATCCACTGAAATGAATAGAACAGTTCACATGTCAGAGCTATTGTTTCCACCTGTATTAATTTTTGGGGAGTATACTCTTTTATGTGAAAACCTCTCAGAAAAATGGGCAATTTCACATCTCTCTGAGCCTCCTGTGTGGCAGATGGATGTATAATGTTCTTCCCCATACACTAGGCCCAGATTTGGGATAGGGACTTCACATTTCCACTCTCCTGTTCTGCCTCCAGATGGATGCACTCCTCGCAGCCCCATCATTTCCCCACCTATCCATGGCCCCTCCAAGCTTTCTAGGGGCATGAAGGACAGTGGAATTGGTGGGCTTGATTGAAGGCAGGATTTGGAACAGTGAGTGTGTGTTGACAGGTTTTGGAGCATTGGACACGATGGAAGGAGGAGTTTGTGGAGTTGCAATAGTGTTGGGGGAATTTGAGTTGTGAAGGGAGTACGGGAGTTTGGAGAAGTGCAATGGGAATGTGTGGTGTGGGGGGGGGATGTATTGGAACAGTGCATGGAGGATACAGTGGAAAGGAAGGGGTCAGAGCTCTGTCATGAGGGATGTTAGCGGGCTTCATCTTTGTTCCCCAAAAGTCCCCACTTTCGTGTTTCCCCTGGTCAAAAATGCCATCACTGGCTCTGTGTTAGTGCCTGCACCTCTGCGTAGTTCCTCAAACTGTGGATCCTGTGCCTACACCTGCCTCTCCTTGAGGTGCTGAGAAATTATTTTGAAAAATAATAAAACTCAAGGAAATTAATGTCCTAAACGTTGTTTAACATAGAGTTAAAGTTGCCCAGAGATGCCTCCTGGCCTTCCAGAATATGGAGCACTGCTAAACCTAAACCAGGAAATACAAAATGAAGGTAAATGCCACAGAAACCTACTCTGCCCTCTTTGAGCAATGCCCCAACACACCAATAACATACATACTAGAACTGAATCTTAAACAGAGCACAGGAGCGAAGTCTAACATCTCTTTGCTGTGGTGGAACTCAGTTTTAGGTCAGGCATAACGAACAGGAACCTAACTGACAGTGAGCCCATTCTACACAAACCACACCAGATTTGCAGAAAGTTAGCACCTTTTCATTCTTGTCCTGAGGATTCCTTCTGAGACACTGCCTTCACTAAAACCTGGGAAGCCTATCATGCATGCCAGGAGATTGCTGACATCTATTGACACAACCTGCAAAATTCAGTATCTCTCAAGGTACACATGCACCTATCTTCATATCACAGTCCCAGCTCTGCCAAGCTGCTTCAAACAAATCCCTCCAACATGCAGTATAGCTACACATAGTACAGCAAATACAGCTGGGGTGCATGCGGATAAATCCTGGCATTCAAATCTGTGAAACACAAGACAAACAATGGCACAATCTTAGTCTTTACTCATAATTACTTATGAGAGAATTTAAAACCAAAAGGGACCATTCAATCATCCAGTCTGACCTACTTTATGCTGTAAGACAGGTCATAGAATTTCATCCCTTCACTCCTGTATTGAGTCTAATAACTTGTGTTTGACTAAAGCATATATTCCAGAAAGGTATCCTGTGTTGATTTGAAGACTTCAAGAGATGGAAAATAGACCAGTTTCCTTTGTTGTTTGTAAACTTTTGTACCACCCTTACCGAAGCATTCCCAATGCCAGTGACTATTGACAGTTCTAGGGTAAAATCTGGATGGGCCTAATTTTTAAGCCTGACCTAGACCCAAGCCTGCCTGATTAGACCTGACCCAACCCAAGAGGGCTGAGAGATTTTTCTGACCTGACCCAACCATGACCCTCCCTCCACTTCTCTGAAGCTGAGTTAACACTGCCAATGCCTTCCACCCATGCAGTTGGTGTGGCAGCTGCATGCACACTATTCCGCAAGCTGCTGTCCCCTGTTGCACTGCAACTTGTCAGCACACTTACTTTGCATCACACACAGCACAGCAAGGTAGTAGGAGCTGCCAGGAGCAAAGCATGCAGCTGCCACCTCCCTGGCCACATAGGCAGGGGAAAGATCATTAGAGGTGACCTGAACCTGAGAGAATCTGATTGTTTTCTGACCTAACCCGGACCTGACCCTTGTACTCTGGTCCTGTCAAATTGCAGGGCTTTATTTAGAGAGGTAGAGAGAAGGCTGTGTTGGGTTTTGGAAGGTGGAGTAGGGAGCTGTGGCAGTTATCTTAATTTTGTATTTCCTATTTTTCAGAGGTTTAAGCTTAGCCACTCTCCACATTCTGGAAGGGCATGAGACATTCCTTAACTCTGGATTAATGACGTTTTGGGCCAATTAAAATCCATGCAGAATGCTGCTACAAAAATCAGTTTCCTGGCTTTTCACTTAAACCACATCACTCTCCCCTTTGCATCTCTCTGCTGGCTCCATATTCTCCATTGCATCAAATGCATACTACTTTTCTTGACTTTTAAGGCCTGTCAAGGCCTATCTCCATCCTACCTATCACTTCTTAAATGGTATTGAAATGTCAAGCCCTGCTTTGGTTCTGCAAATTGTCTTTGCTGACAATTTTTAAAATGTTTAAAGCTATTGCACAGACTAATAGGTGTCTAAGAATGAATGAAGCTCTCTTGTGGAATTTTGAATAAAACTTGTATTCTTGCTCTGTTTTAGATATGAATTTGAGTCATTCAGCTGTTCCTGCAGTTTAAAAATTTAATTTAAGTGGATACATAATTCCAAACAACACTTCAATAAGCACTGGACAATAGGAACAAAAACAACTATAAATATATAGGAGGAGAGTGTTCGTGAACTTGTGAGTTTGCATGTCGTTCACAAAAATGGTAGTTTTGAGTTGCTAGCTTTAGAGTGTATGTGCCTGTAGAAGCCTGACTCTCACCTTGTCACTGTTCTGCCTTCTTTCCTCTTCCCTGTTCTGTCCTCTCTGTCAGACAGGCCTCCACTCTCACTGATGGCTCAGACATCCCCTAAGGGCCAGAATGTCATTGGGGAATATATGTCAATAGAAATGGCACTGCCTGCCCTTTGATTCACACTTGCTGGTAGTTCCAGCACTATATCCACTATCTACAACACATTTACATTTTGATTAATTTTTAAAAAATCTTTCAACACACACACATTACTTGAAAATTAAATTTTGTTAACATTATATCCAAATTGAACATTTTTAAGGTATAGAACAATCAATATATTAGCTAATATACAGGGAAAGTAGTGGTTTTTCAAAAATAAAGAATGTATCTATTCTATTTGGAAAGAAGAAGAACAAAATTAATCTATTGCATATAGCATGCAACATTTAAAAAAATTAAGATGTTTAGGTTTTTAGATTTAAAAAAAAAATACCCAAAATGTTATTCACTGTGTGTAGTAGAAAATGGGACAGGATGTAGGAAGAAATGAATTCAGAGATGCAGGTGTGAATGGAGTCAGAGGATTGTAAAGATGGAATGAAAAACTTGAACTGAATGGTTAAAAACAAATAGATTTAAGAAAGAAGGAAGACACAATAGAGGGGGGGAGAATGTCATTTTTTCAGACAGCCTGAATGTGAGAGTCAAAGGATAGGGAGAAGCTGGTGGCAATTAAGTTATTGTAGCAGAAGTGGGAAATTACAAGAAGCATTTTTAGTGAGCGAGAGGAAACAACTAGTTTAATAGATTCTAAAGGTGCTGTGTAGAGGAACAACAGTATTTAGCAAGGACTGATTTTCCCACAAGGGATGGAGTTACCTTTCTCAGTGCCATCCAGAGCAGTGATTTGCAAATGTATTTGATTGTGGATTTGCACCCTCCTCCCTTCTTTGTATCTGTAGTAGTTTATCCCTCCTTCCCCCCCCCCCCCGGCCACTCAAGCACATATACCAGTGTTTGTGGTGGTGCGTCACTTGAATCAGTTTCGTTTTTTGTTTTTCACTTGAGCTAGTTTTTTTTTTCTGTTGCACGAATGAGCCAATGATCCATTGTAATAAGGGCAAAAGCAAAACTGTGATTGTAGTCCATGCTTACAACTAAATGTGCACACTGTGTCATAGCAAATGGATTAATGTACGGATTGCAACGACTTTGTATAACGTTAGGCAAGCTTAACAGAAATCTGTCAAAATGCATAGCACCATCTAGAGTCAAATGCATAGTGCCATCTGAGGACCTGATATGTCTGAAAGAATCAGCTTTGCTAATTATTCATTGCAGTGGGTAAAATGTGTGCAGTACGTTTTTTTTCTCCTAAAGCTTCTCATGCCCCCCCAGAATACATTCCATACCCCTCCCTCTAGGGGGCCTGCCCCTGCAGTTTGAGAACGTCTGAGGTCTGAGCTAGAGGAACTGGGCCCATTTGCAAGGAAAGTGCATGCTACACCTTCTTCAAGGATGGCAAAATGGCTGTATTCTCTGGAGGTCTCAGAGCCCACTGAAGCATTACCAACTTCAAGAATTTGAGAATTATGAACCAGAATCCAAAAAATAGGCTTAAAAATCATGAGATGACAGTTTAGGATCAAATTCTGACCTTATTGAAGTCAGTGGGTGTTTTGACATTGACTTCAATGGGGGCAGGATTTCTCTCACATTTTCAAGCTTTTCACCACAGCCATGAGAGCTAAAAGCTTACTATTTTTAAAATGAAAGCTAAAAGTCTTGTATAATCATATGAATCCAGGAGCTGGGGCTTTAAGAAAAACACCAAATAGTTTGAGACTCTTCATAAAATCATGAGAGCTGGTAACACTGTTGATGGTGAGATCTATCATAATAGTACTCCCTGTACTTTTTTCTGGCTCTATTGGATTTGTAACATGTTAATGTAATATTTTTAGTTTAATTTTTTACTGTTTATTTTTAAACACAGCTAAATGAATCAGTTCTTAAGAACTCTAAATAGCATCTTGAGCTGAAGGGTTAATATAAATAAGAATGTCTGAATAATACAACAAACATGAACTGTAGTGATAAATTTAGTAATTGGAGGAAATAACTTAAATGACCTGCTTTTTCTCAAAGCATCTTTAAAAAAATCTTCTAGATTACTTCCTTATATAATTTATAAAATGGGAAAAATAGTGACCCCCTGATGTATGTGGTACTGTGATTTATAGACAACATTTTAGAAAGTAACTGGCATCAGCAAGAGCTTTAAAAAAAATCTCTTATGAAACCATGCAAACATTTACCTTGGGCAGTTTGAAACGTCACTAGATTAATTAGTACCTCATCACAACCTTCCTCAACCTACCCAATGGAAATAATGTTTTTTGTCTAGCTGAAATTTTTTTCCTGTTAATTTTTTTAATCTGTGTGTAAGGTTTGGATACAAGCAGAGAAATTTAGCTCTCTAGTGCAGAATAAAGGGAAATTATCAACAGAGTGAAAAAGGAGCTGCGGTTTCTCATTATACAGTTTGATTAGACAAAGCAGTTCCAGATTAATTTCCAGGCGAATTTCCAGTTCATCTATTCTGTTTGATTTACTCTCGGAGACAATCTATTCCAATAAACTCAATATAATTTCAACATTAAGAAAGCGTTCCATAGATATCATACAGTTCAATTTCCAATATGAGTGTTATAATTAGGAACAAGATCCCAAAGTTCTCATTCAGTTTTCACTCAGCTCTTACCAAAATTTGCATTGACTTTATAGTGACTTTTGCTTGCGTGGAGACTTCAGGATTTGGCCATTTGTGGATATTAATAAAGCTTATATTTTATTAGGGAAAATGTAAAATTAATTTGAAATGATAGACACCGTTAATAACAGACTCTAAGGACCATATCATACCCTCAACGTCTGCTAGTAGGGGGTACAGAAAACTCAGTCTAGGCATGTAGGCTTGCAGAGCTAGCTTAAGATGTTATAGCAGTTTAGAGATTAATTTTAGACCTTCTACAATCAAAATACTCAAATATTGTTAACTCGTTGAAGTCGTAATTTATTTAAATAATACATTACCTCTCTTTTTTTAGCTGGGAAGGGTAAATGGGACTTTGCAACTCTCCTAAGTAATAAAAACAAGAGATGTCTGCAATGACTTTTGTTTAACCATCTAAATCTAAGCAAAATAATATCCACGTCACTGTTACTGTCCAACAAAATAATTATGAATTCTTGTGAATTATTTTGTTGCATATGTAAAATGCAAATGTACAGTGATACAGAATTACTTTCAAATCTGTTTTGTTAGCTAAACTTTAACCTGTAGAAACACTTTCCATTTTTTATTTTGATATGTGCTTAAACTAAAGTTTAAGCATGTTGCAAATGTGTTGATTAAATAATAAATTTAGCTCAGTGTCCATTAAAATCACACTGAGAGTCTCTCCTTTCCCCCAAAATAGAGAATTTCAAACATCTCAAAGCCCCTCCTATGAAAAAGCCTACAGTATCCACATTCTGTTCTCTGTTGCACAAGGTCATCTATTGAAGTCCATGGGAGTTGAGTGTAAATAAATGAGTGCAGAATTTTGCCCTATTTAAAATGACCATATAGCATTTCCTGATGATCATTAAGCTCTGGTTCTTTGGACCAGCGTGGGAAGTGAATTCCAAAGCTGAGGCCTTTTACTGAAAATATCTTGCTGCCAGCTCCGAAATATTTTTTAAATATGGGGATTGTTAGTGCAAGTGTTACCATCTGTTCTCAATGGTAAAGTAAGAGTGTTAGTAGAAAAGTAGTCTCTACCTTGCAAATCGATAGACTAATTTTGTCATTTACTTTAGAAGCATTCAAACAACAACCTAGGATCTTCTGAATTATTATAAATTTGACTTCTGGATCCTTTCCATTTGTATGGCCTGGTTTTTTAAACTTGAGCATGTTATCCGGTGTTGTTAGTTGGAACAATACATGTTCATTTAATTCTTTTTTATATACAGATTGAAAGGAACAAACGTTTTTCCCCTGTGGAAAAGTTAGAGCACAGAGCCTGAGGGGAACGTAAAACAAATTCCCTATGAGAAAGTAAATTGTTTTTAATACCTCACTTGGCAAAGTATGCAGTGTAAGAGACACACATACAGCTTAGCCAAGAAAAGGCCTCCTTTTTTATGATAGGGTGTTAACTTGAAATTGCCAGAAACATTCATGACAACAAATAGGAGATTAATGATATTTGTATTTAAAAACATAGAATTAATTTTTAAAAATCGGAAATATCAAGATTCTGTTGTACACAGTTGTTATATTGACTTTGAAAGTTTTTTGTATATATTCATTTTAATTGTGCTAGTAGCTTTTCATTGTTGTAGTTACATCAATACTTTAATTTTTTTATAATAAATATTTTAATTTCTTTAGTTCCTTAGAAGAATAATAAATGTTATGTGAAAGCAGCAAATTTTAATTCTAAAAATAATTTTCTTAACACCATCTTTCATAACCACCTCCAAAATGAGATCCTGACACTCTTTTTGCCTATAAAATCCCAAACTCACACTATGGGTGGCTTTTTTTAGGGAGGAGGGAGGATATTGTTTAATTACGATAATGGAACTATTGTGGAGATGTTCTGAATGTCGTGTGTAACACTTCTCCATTTTTGAGTGTTTTAAAAGTTTTCTCTGGGGAGAAAATGGGTCAGGATAGGCAAAACCTGGGGACATGAGAAATGTGAAGTTCATCAAGGACAAGGAAATCACCTTTGCTCCCCACCAATCCACCTTCAATAATTTCTCCTTTCAATTCAAACACTAGTCAGATTTATTTCATTTTATATATTTAAAAATGATCCATAAAATAATGCACATGGGGATTTTGTGCTTAATTCCTAATGGTTAAAATGATCAAAATGTGTGTTATTGCCCTCATGAACATAGGCAATGTACAGTATATTGAAATTAGTGACATCTAACATGTAGCTGAAAAAGGTCACAATTCTCACAGCCCTTGCAAGATGAAACTGGTTCTGGTTCCTCTGTCCCTGAGTTTCTCTCTGGGCAAAGAACAGGCAAGACCCTTCTATCTCCCACAGGTGAGAAGAGCTAGATGACTGACTTTTGATTGTACCTATGAGAAGGTAGCAAGGACTCAATAGTTTGCCTGCTCTTTCTCAAAGGCTGCCGTTTTGTGAGATAGTATACTACAGCAATGGATATACATTTATGATCGTACCAAATCTCAAAGAAAATATGGTTTGAAGGCATCAATTTTACCTGTATATGCTAATGAGAGTGAACCAAGCTGTTATATTTACTATGGTAGTCAATTGAACTCATGAGTTTTAGGACTTAATAGTGCCCTTTGTTAAAGCTGATACTAGGTTGATCCGATAGTGCTCAGTGTAACAATATGACTTAAGGCTACAGTGTTTCATGTGCAGAAGCTACTGGGAGACCATAGGCTGTTTTGAAAAGAACTCTTATGTCTATCCTGTAGCTCATGGGGTTAATAGATTTATGAGGTTTACTCATAGGTTATTTTTCCTTCCCCCAGCCTTCTTTCTTCATCTTGCTCATCATTGTGGGATTTAAATTTATGCCTGAAGGTAGTTAGATTAGTTGTCATTATTAACTATTTTGCAATGGAGTTGCACAGCCAGTGGCCCTCTGTAGACAACATTCTGTTCCTGACTCTTGTAATTACCATCCTTTTCACTGGTAATGCCATACTAACCAGTAAGTGGAGCTGTCACTTAGGGAGACATGGTTCCTGAAATAGCTGGGGCCCCATACCATTTAGGGCTTTGAAAATCATGACCAGGACCTGGAATTTGAATTGGTGTTCAGTGTAATCTGAGCACTAGTGCAATGTGTTTCCATCATTCTATGTTATTTAGTAAGTGGGCTGCTGTTTGTTGTGCCTGCTGGATTTTCATTAAAAATTCCTGCTGTCATTCTCAAGTATATAGTGCATTAAGTAGTTAAGCCTGGAGGGGCATGAAAATATGGATCATTGTTGCCAAGTCTGTATTCATCAGGGTTGGTTGAAGCCTCTTGACTAGCCAGTTTTCCTAGGCTCTGTGTTTTTGGGATATTCAATAACAGAAAGGTTAAAAATATGGAGGGGTGGGGAGTAAGGGGAGCTGGGGTCTTGAAGGGCACCTCAGATAAGACTTCTGAAGTCTGAGCTGTGGTTATCTTTTACTGTCTTCTGATATTGGCTTGAGAGAGAGAATCTGAGAAAGTTCAAACAGTTTCCCTCCATCCCTAGCAAGTCTTTAAGACATGATAGTCTTAAAACTCATAATTAACCATATTGAGTGCTATTGAGAGATCCAGCAATATGAATATGGATAACTCCATCAGTGCTAGAACAACATCCACTAGTGTGACTAATGACATTTCTGTGGCACACGAGAATAAAAAATCCCAGTAGTGATGAGACCAGGATACTGGCAGAAGTCACGTGTAGTTGGAGATTTTTTTCTCTAGTTTTGTAATTACTTTGCTCAGGCTTCTATTCTTGAGCACAGGGAAGTAGTTAACAAAGTCAGTTACATGAAGCAATTGTACTGGTTGGACTACGACATGTTTTGGAGAGAATGATAAATTGCCTTTGTCAAAGGAGTCATTGATGATGTCTATCAGTAGCTGACCCAGATGCTCATTCACAAGGCAGAAAAGGCAGGCATGAAATTCATACAGTAGAACCTCAGAGTTACAAACACTAGTTTGAAATGACAAGTCAACCAAATACCTCACTTGGAACTAGAAGTACATTATCTGGCAGCAGCAGACACACACACACACACACACACACACACACACACACACACAAACAAACAAATACAGTACAGTACAGTACAGTACAGTACTGTGTGAAACGTAAACTACTAAAACAAAGAGAGAGCAGCATTTTTCTTTTGCATAGTAGTGTTTCAAAGCTGTATTAAGTCAATGTTCATCTCTAAGCTTTTGAAAGAACAACCATTAACATTCGTTCAGAGTTATGAACATTTCAGAGTTACGAACAACCTCCATTCCTGTGGTGTTTGTAACTGGAGTTTTACTTTTATGTGGTGGCTTGGACTTGCTTTAGTGCCCCAAGGATTTCCTAATGATTAAAATGGTCAAGCTGAGAATGGTGATTGTTTGGTGGTGATGTGAGTTGGTTCTGGCGGTTGTGCTGAATCTCTGATTCTGGGGATCTTTTCTGCAAAGTACATTGAAATTAATTGCAGCAGGAAATACTGGAGATAAGAATGGACAGGAGGCATGCCAAGTTAAAACATTTACTATTTCATTTGTCAACTCTGAGACTTTGTATGAAGAAGATATTTCTATATAATGTGTTTGAAAAGAAGTGTCTTACTATTTTAGGCATTGTGTCTGAGGGTAGATCCAGTAGGTTTTCACAATAGTGGGGTAGTGTTCTGCAGTTCAGATAGTGTTATGGTAATAAAATGCATGTTACTGAAATAGATATATGAAATCCTCTATGAATAGATTACATTATTATTTATTTGCATTCCAGTAGTACCTAGAGGCCCCAACCAAGACTGGGATCATCATTGTGAAAAAAAGACAGGGTGAAATAATCTTCCTTTTTAAACAACTTCTTTGTTATGTCAAATTTAAATCTTGAAAACATTTTCCCTGACTTCCCTCCCTGTCCCCCATTCCATCTGACAATGTTTTTTTCCCCTTTTGTTTTGAATGGAACTGAAACTGACATGGATGTTTACATCTTGATAGTGAAGTGGTACATTTTTGTGTTTCTTAAAAATTAAGTAAATAAAGCCACTATATTTTAGTATTCAAAGGACTTCTCCTTATATTACAAAGGTCCAAACCATATTTCTGTTTCTGCACATATGTGGACTTGGCTAGAGCTTTGTGGTTTGGCTGTGCTCCACAACTCCAGATGGTTGCTTCAATCCATGAGGGCGGGGCAGGCCTCCCTGTTCTTTGACTGGAACTGCTCTGAACCTCCCTAGCTTTTCCCCAATCCTGAAGCAGAATACGGACTATGTTTCACTATTACCATGAAGCATGTTACTTGGCTGCTGTAGGTTCCTTCTGCACAGGGAGAGAGAAGAGCAGGCTTTATTAGCATGTGACTCCTGCTCTTTCTAGGCCTCTGGACTCCATTTTCACTTAGTTCATTTTTTGAGGACTTCCAATATAACTGCTACTTGAAAAGAAAAAGGTTTTTTCGATGTTTGTGGGTCTGTGTCCTTTGTTACCTCTTCTCTTCATGTGTCTTGACTCGTCCAACCATGTGTCTTAGATGTCCCTTATAAAGCTACATTATATGGGTTTATTATTTAATGTTTAATTCAAATTGTTTGTTTCAAAACTGTGTACTTGCTGTGTAACTATTACTAGAGCTGATTTTAAAAAAAATTTCCATTAGAAACACTTTTTTGTCAGACAGTACTGATTCAGCAGAATTGAAGTGTTCCATAGGAATGTGAGAATTCTGTCAAAACTTACAATGGAAACCAGGAAGACTGGCCTGCCTGGTTTTCTGTCAGCCTGCCTGGCTTCCCAAGTGACATGTTGCCTATTTGGTTTGTCACATGGGCAATTAGCAAGCTGTCAAACCTGAGCAGCCAGGGAGCTGGCAAGCCTGGAGAGCCCAGCAACCCACCTATCAGGCAGGGAGCTAGCAAGGAGCTGGCAGCTCATCTATCTATCAAGCAGCAGTATTTGGTGTGTCCTAAATGAAATATTTTGGAATTTCAGTCCTGTGACAAATTTTGACTTTTCAACCTGATACAGCACAGTTTGGTTTTTAAAACCTTGACATTTTACAAGGGACAGAAATTCCATTTCCCAGTCAGTTCTACCGTTTACATGACGTACACTACTTTATAGCAGAACAATTATATCCAAATAGCAAATCTTTATTTTAACATTTGGGTGTTCTTGGCTGTGTCAGCTATTCCCTGTCTATGGCAGTACTTGCATATGACAACACCAAATGATTATTCACCAGCAGAATCACAGTACAAGAAACACAGCAATGCTGTTTAACTCAAAAATATAAAACTACTATAATTTCTGGTACAAAAGGCTTGTGAAGGTTGATTCCTAAAAATGTATTGTGCTCTATCATGAATGTGTATGACCAACTATTTGTGACGGCTTGTTAGAATGCATAGATTATTTTTTGATTTAGCTATAAATCTGAATATACCTTTAATTAATAACATTCTGTTTTAAACTTGCAGGTAATATATGCTTTAAACACTAAGAATGATGAACATGAAGCTGCCATTCAAGCCCTCAAGGATGCTCATGAAGAAGAAATCCAACAAATTCTTGCAGAAACAAGAGAGAAGATCTTACAGTATAAGAGTAAAGTTAGTGAAGAAATGGATCTTAAGAGAAAGATCCAGGTTTTGGAAGAGTCATTGGAAGATCATAAAAAGATGAAACATCAAGCTTTGACAGAATTTGAAACTTACAAGGGCAGAGTTGAAGATATGCAGCTTTGTGCAGAAGCCCAGCATGTCCAGCGTGTAGTAACCATGTCAAGAGAAGTAGAAGAGATTAGAAAGAAGTTTGAGGAGAGGCTACGAAGCTTTGTACAATTGCAAGTACAGTTTGAGAAGGACAAACGCTCAGCTCTGGAAGACTTGAGAGCTGCACACAGAGTAGAGATCCAAGAACTTCTGAAAACTCAGCAGAATCAGAATGCTACTTTAAGTAAGGGGCAAGAGAAGCTAGAGGAGTTGCATAGGCTGGAACTGGAAGATTTAAACAGCAAAGTTGAAGAGCTAAGACTGGAGAGGAAAAAGCTCATTGAGGAGTATGAAGGCAAACTCAGCAAAGCTCAATCCTTTTATGAACATGAGCTTGATGCTTTGAAAAGATCTCAGCTCTTTACAGCTGAAAGCCTGCATGCCTGCAAAGAGAAAGAAGTGGAGCTAAGAAGAGAGTTTCAAAGCCAAGAAGCTATTTTACGGAAGAACCTTGGGAAGCTTAAGACTGAATTGCAGATAGTACAGGATGAAGTGGGTAGTCTGCGAGAAAAATGCCAAAAGCTTCAGGTAGCACTCAGTACAGCAGAAAACATGGTTCAGGTGAGACTGACAGCACATCATTTTTTTAAGTTACAATGTATTTAGTAGAAAACTAACCTAAAATATATAGAGCAGTGACTAATCATTAGCACATGTTAGCTTGGAAAAATAAGCTTTTGTCACCAGTACTTGCCTGGCTCTCCACACCTTTCAACTAATATCAATGAATTTTGGGTTCCCTTGGGTCCTGAAATCCCAGTGTGCCACCTTACAGTCAAGTATATACACTCCAACCCAGAATGGAATTTGAGCTGTTCCAGTCCCCAGTATTATGGTATAGGATTTGAAGTGCTGAAAGCTCCATTGCAGATTAGAGAGGACACAGTCAAATGAACAATGAGCAGTGGCTCTCCATCAGACCTCACCATATTAGACCCCGACTTCACCTTTTTTGTTTTTTAAAGGGTGGTTGACTCGCTTCAGGGCAAGGGAGGGATGAAGTGGTCAGTAGCTGGTACAACTGAGACCTTATTCTGGTATATTGGTACCATTGCTAGAAAAATTTGGGAAACACTGATTTAGAGCGTACAATGAGTTGCAACACTTACGCATATGAGTAACTTCACACAAGTTACTGGCCCTGTGTATGTGTTTGAAAGACACAGAGCAGGCCATAATAAATATTCTTTATTGGTTTATAGTTGGACTATGAAGAAGATATTCCCATTTTGCTACATTGTATTTGTCACTGCAGTTGTTATTTGTGCCAGCTGTTATCTAGTATTTAGTTTAAAATATGTTCAACAAATACATCATTTTGTACAAAGAAAATGGGAAAGGACACTCTCTGGTGTGAGAAGGTGACTTATTAACCAACTTTTCTTATATATACTTTTTGGACACATACAAGAGGCATTCACAAGTAATGTCTCAAATATTGCACACATTTTCAGAGAGTTGTCCCTAATGTTGTTTTCCAAAACTGCTCTGAAAGTAGGATATGAAGCCCCAGAAACACAAAGCAGGGTTTTTTGAACCCAGAAGGTTGAAAGGTTTCCTTCGATGATGGAAGGTGGTATAGAGTTTCGGAGATTGGGACCAGAAGAAATGGTCATATGGAACTCAATTTCCCTTTAGTAGCTTTATCGAGGATTCCTCCTCCAAGGGTGATCACCTCGTAGAAGAGATCAGCCAGCTTATATTTGCATTCACCACAGCACTCAGCCCCCAAAGCCAGATGTATCCATTCTGCATCGCAGCCCACATGGAAAATATGAAGGATTTTAGGGTAATTGTGGCAATATCAAAGGCATGAGCTGGCCTAGGTGGAATCCGAAAGGAGATATAAAATTCTATAGTTGGATTCAAGAAGAGGTTTCTCCAAGTCCACTTGCAGGATGCAAGACATAGACAGTGTGAGTAGAGATTCTGAAGGTAACCACTGTGAGCTCATAAACCATATGAAAAACCAGTTCTTTGAATGATGTCCCCATGGATGCTCCACTGTAGATGTGGCAGCGCCTTTGTGTCTGGACTCAGAGGTCTCCAGTAGCAGTGCCTGTCAGATCACATATGCATACCTCCCCTGCCTCATGCAGTGTGCAGAAAGTATATATAGTGCTATGCAGTCCAGCTGCTCTCCATTCCTCCTCTACTGCCTGTGGTCTCGAACGGAACTCTTAGCAGAACCTGTTTTTCAACTTCTCCTTAGATAAGTTCTGCAGTTAGATAGCTAGTTCCTAATTTTTTCCTTTTTCCTTCAAAAAAATATATCATTAGTATTAATTTTTTCCTATTACTATATTTTAATTTCGACGACTGTACGGTCTTTATAATAGTGTAGGTTTCCATTTTCCCACTTAGTTTCCTGTCTGGGGAAGGAGGGATTACCTCACTGGTATGCCGTATTCTCCCGGGTTTAAGAGGTACATCTCCTGTGGGGTCGCTTTCCCGATAAAGGATGGCCACGCAGCGTGCTTTCTTTTTCTGGGGAGGAACACATTCCTCAGAAGTGCTCCCACTGCCTTGATTTAAAACCAAGAGCAAGAAAGGACAGGGACATCAGACTTAAATTGCTCCTGATGGAAAAGTTCCTTCATCCAGCATCTGATCGTGGCTTATACTTCTCCTCAGAGAAGCCCTCACGATCATCGAGATCTACTACTGATCCTCAGTCTCCACACCCAAGTAAGAGAAAAACGTTCTCTGACCAGGCTGAGGGTAAGAAGAGAGTGGCTTCCTCTTCAACCCCTGAAGCAAAACCCCCAAGAATACCAGCCCCAGTTAAATCTGTGGCATCAATGGTTTCTGACAAGGGGCAGGGCACTGCAAAGAAGTTGAATTTCTCAGCCTCTAATACAAGGTCAAGAAACCATTCTAGGGCACATTACCAGCTATCGGCACCACCTATTTGCAGTGACCAGAGTGAACCCTTGACCTCATCCACAACTCTGAGACCCTTTGTGGCTCCAAAACAGCCGTTGGCACTGATAACAGCACCGAGGAAGCTGCCGGCACTGACCAAGACCTTGGCACCAACTTCAGGCACTACTATGCCATCGGCTCAGAAGAAAATCTCTTGCACCACCAGTTGGCTGTGCTGAAAAACACACCATAACACCGTTGATGCTGTGTGCACCACAGGAGTTCAGATACATATCAGATCTAACAGTATTTGATACTCTGGAGTTTCCACTACTTAAACAAGCCTTACCTCAAGTCTCACAGTCACCTGAGTCAACTCTGACAGGATTGGCTCCCCCCTTCCTGAGTGATGCAGAGGAAGAGGAGGAGTGCATTGAATCTGTTGCCCCATCAACATTGGGGAAAATGGCTCCGGCCTCACAAATGTATCCTTCAACACCTCAGGGTACCCAATCCTGGCCAGGTCCTCCCTGGATGCAACCACACATTCCTTTTCCACCTAACTGGCTATACTGGGATCCATGGGCCATGTATGGGGCTTAATTTGGTAAATCACCAGCATGGCAAATACAACGTTCTCCATCTGTTTCATCCTCAACAATTTCATGACCTCCAGATGTACAGCCTCCACAAGTACAAGAGGAAGAACCAGGAAGGAGCATGAAGAAGAACATGAGGATGATTAAGAGGAAGAGGCACCACTGACTCTGCACTTCTCAGCATCCTCACCTGATGAGGCCATCATGCCACCGCCTCCTAGTGCAGACAATGATTTCAGACATTTTCAGGACTTGTTCCGCATAGTGGCAGACGCAGTACACATCCAACTGGAGGAAATTAAGGAACAGCAGGATGAGCTGATTGACATTCTCCACATTCCACATTCTCCTCGGCAGCAAAAATCGACTACCTGTAAGTAATGCAGTACTCAAACCTGCTAATCTTTTATGGCAGACCCCATCCTCTATCCTGCCTATGTTCAAATACAGTAGTACCTTGACTTACGAGTTTAATTCGTTCTGTGACTGAGCTCGTAACTTAATTTGCTCGTATGTCAAAGTAATTTTCCCCATTGAAATTAACTGAAATGCTATTAATCCGTTCCCGCCCCCCAAAAACCACCTCAATTTTTTTACATGTTTTTAAATAAGAAAAATGTACTTTATAAACAACAAATAATGTATAAAAAATACATAATAAAAGAGAATGTAAAGAAATAAACTGGTTTTATTAAGTGTACAGTATTTACCTTGAAGGTCAGACGAAGATGCTGGCGGAGGTGGAGGAGATTGGCGGAGGAGGTTGGGGGAGTTTTTCATTTCATGCTCTATCACTTAACTTAACTTACTCGCTACACACTTAATGCTACAATTTATTGCTAAATTTAACTTACACACTATGCTACACTTTATCGCTAAACTTAAATGCTACTTTTTTTTTTTTTTCCCACTTCACTTAATCTTCTTCTTCTTCACTGACTTTTGCCTTTTTCGGCACACGTTCCTCGCTTTCCCTTGCAGGGCGTTTCAATAAAAACCTGTCCAAGGAGGTTTGTTTCTTCCTCCCTTTCAAAATGTTACGAAAATGAGTGAGGCAAGTGTCGTTACACAGCGCCAACGCACGACCTGTTGCAACTTTTTCAGGGTGTTTCTTTTCAATGAGCTCGGTAATTTTCTCCCACATTCCCAAGATTCTCTTAATCTCACTTGTACGGATAACCTCCTCCTCCTCTGGCTCCCCCACGTTAATTTCCTGCAAAACCTCCGTATGCTGCTGCTGCTGTAGCTCCTTTAATTCCTCCGTCGTCAATTCCTCGTTGTGCTTCTCGACGAGGTCGTCAATGTCTCCTTCATTCACTTCCAGGCCCATGGACTTTCCGAGGGATACAATCTCCTCCACCACTAACATTTCCGGCTCGAACCCTTCGAAGTCCCTTTTGGACACAGCCTCAGGCCACAGCTTCTTCCACGCAGAGTTTAAGGTCCTCCTGCCAGGCCATGTCAATAATTCTGAGGCAGGTCACGATGTTATAGTGTTCCTTCCAAAACTCTCTAAGGGTGAGGTTTGTGCTCTCCGTAACCTCAAAGCAGCGCCAGAACAGGTGCTTGGTGAATAGTTTTTTGAAATTGGAAATGACCTGCTGGTCCATGGGCTGCAGGATAGGGGTGGTGTGGGTGGAAGGTAGCGGACCTTGATAAATTTGAATTCCTCCAGGATGTCGTCTACGAGGTTTGGTGGGTGCGCGGGAGCATTGTCAAGGACGAGAAGGGCTTGCAGGGGAAGGTTATTTTCCACGAGGTACTTCTTGACGGCAGGACCAAAGACCAGGTTTACCCACTGCACAAAGAACTCCCTGGTGACCCACGCCTTTGGGTTTGCCCTCCACATAACCTGCAGTTTTTCTTTAAGAATCTTATGAGACTTAAAGGCTCTGGGGTTTTCCGAGTGATATACGAGTAGCGGCTTGATTTTGCAGTCGCCACTCGCATTTGCGCACAGTGCAAGGGTCAACCTATCCTTCATAGGTTTGTGGCCTGGCACGCTCTTCTCCTCTTCCGTTATATACGTCCTCCTCGGCATCTTCTTCCAGAAGAGCCCTGTCTCGTCACAGTTGAAGATTTGCTGGGGGATGTATCCTTCGGTTTCTACCAGGTTGGCAAACATCGCAATGAAATCCTCAGCTGCCTTCGTATCCGAACTTGCTGCCTCACCATGCCTGACGACGGAGTGAATGCCAGACCTCTTTTTAAAATTATCAAACCATCCCCGACTGGCTTTGAATGACTCTTCCAATGCTTTGTCTGTTGATGTTCCCGCCGTCTGCTTCACCAAATCCCCGTAAATGTCTCGTGCCTTCTCACAGATGATGCTCTCGGTCACGCTATCTCCTGCGAGCTGCTTCTCCGTCAACCACACCAACAACAACTTCTCCATCTCTTCATGGACAGAGGTCCGGAGCTTTGAAATGATCGTAACGCCCTTGGCTGGCGTTATAGCCTTTATTGACTCCTTCTGCTTCAAAATCGTACAGATCGTAGAAGTACCACGATCGTACTCCCTCGCCAAGTCAACAACACGCACACCTCGCTCATGTTTTTCGATGATTTCGTGCTTTATATCCATGGACATCATCCTTTTCTTCTTCTCAGCACCGATGTTGGCACTCACTTTCTTAGGACCCATGGTTAAAACAAGGAAATTATCCAAAATAAATGCGGAAAATAATCAAACAAGCAACGTCGATCCGACAAAGATGCAAGCACGGCGAGATAAACACGTGAACTGAATGTGCGCACGCTTCCTCCTAGTGGCAGCGGGTGGCGTAAGCTCACTCGTAACTCAAATATTGGCTCACATCTCAAAGCAAAAAATCGACCGCGCGATGACCCACATCTCAAAAAACTTGTAAGTTGAGTCGCTCGTATGTTAAGGTTTTACTGTATATGGATAGAAAATACTATGTTCCAACAAAGAACGTGGAGTTCTTATTTTCTCACCCTTCTGTGAACTCCCTTGTGAATGCGGCGCAAGAAAAGAACTGCCAATACCAATCCCGATCTGCCCATCCCAACTGGGATTGGAAAGTGTTAGATTAATTTGGAAGGAAATCTTACTCCTCTGGCCCCCTCCACCACCCCAGGTAAGAATTTCAAACTCGAGGCCCTCATAGTGAAATACAATTATATTAACTACTCCAAATTGGAGGAGTTATGTCAAGACCTCCCAGAGTCTAAAAATGAACGATTTTTGCTTCTAATAGCGGACATAGCCTACGCAGCATTTCAAGCCTCCTTGGACTCCATCAACACTGATTCATGGCTACCACAGTAGTAATGCGGTGAGACTTCTCCCCAAGGAGATACAAACAACGGTTGAAGACCTAGCATTTGAAGGACAAAATTGTTCTCGGAGCATACCGATAATGCACTACAATTACTAAAGGATTCCTGAGCTACACTCAGATCTCTGGGTATATGCACTCTGCAGCCAAAGAGATCAGGGAAATACCACCTTCCCCCAAGATCCCAGCCTGAACCTTATTATCTGTAGCGGCAGTTTGACAACCAGCATCACTATCAACACCCTCCCAATAATTACAATAATCGCAGAAAGCCTGCTGCACAAGGGGAAATGTCCTGTGCACCTTCCAACAAAGAACAATTTTGAAGGTGTGGTTGAGGGCCGAAGAACTCCCCACCATGTATGATATCACAAACAGACCATCAGTTTGGCAACCGATTAGCTTTGTTCCTACCATCTTGGATACTTATCACTTTGGACGAATGGGTCCCGCAAATAATCAATGAAGGATATTCTGTCCCCTTCCTAACTATGCCATCCCACCACACCTCTTCCCTATTCCTCTTCAGGGACCCCTCTCACAAGCCCATCCTCTAGGAGGAAGTAAACCATCTTCTGCAACTGGGAGCCATAAAGACAGTCCCTGTAAAGTTCAGAGGATGAGGATTCTACTTTCACTACTTCCCTGGTTCAGAAGAAATCCAGCGGTTGGCGTTCCATTCTGGATCTTCACAACCTAAACAAATTTGTCAAACTGCAACAATTCAGGATGGTCACCCAGTCCACCATCATACCTGAACTGGAACAGGCCCTCAACTTACAGAATGAGTAATTTCACATCACCATACATCTCACTCAAAGATGCTTCTTATGATTCACAGTGGGCAGCAACCACTTCCAGCACAAAGTACTGCCTTTCAGCCTACCAACAGTGCTGAGAGTTTTTTCCAAAGTACTTGCAGTGATTTTGGCCCACTTAAAAAAGAGAGGAATCACTATCTTCCTGTACTTGGACAATTGCCTCCTCAAAGCTCCATCTGAGGTCAAAGCACTCTGAGTGGTTAACACAATAATGAATGTTTTCAAAACCTTAGGTCTCCTTATCAACCTTGAAAAATCCACCTTGAGACCGGTGCAAACATTGGAATTCATTGGTGCTCAACTCAATGCCATACAAACGAGCATTTCTGCCACCTCACAGGTTCACAGCCATAACAGACCTGATTTCAAACGCATGTGTGTGCCTCCAGATTACAGCATACACATGCATCCAGCTTCTGGGACATATGGCAGCGGCCACATTTGTTATCGTATATGTAACCTTGCATGTCTGATATCTCCAGGGCTGGCTCTGCACTGTGTACCTTCCTTACAAACACGGCATGCAGAAACTATTGTCCGTGCCGGGACACGTCAAAGACTGTGCTCTGGTGGACACATCCCAGCAATGTTTGTGCTGGGATTCCTTTTTTCCAACTATGATTTTAACAACTGATGCCTTCTTCGTCAACCTGGGAGCACGTTTGCTCCATCACAAGATACGGACAGGGCAGATGGACACCCACCGAATCCACTCTTCACATCAACCTTTTAGAACTAAGAGTTGTTCACGGCGCCTATCGACATTTCTTACCACTCCCCAAACATCAGATGATACGAGTGATGCCAGACAATCTCGCCTGCATGTACTATATAAGCAGGCAGGGAGGAGTAAGATCCCATTCTCTATGTTCGGAAGCAATCAAGTTATGGAACTTTTGAATTCAAAACATCTCCATTTCAGCTGCAACTCGGCCTCCCCAGGCATCAGAATATCGTGGTGGACACATTGAACAGGACCTTTTCTCACTAACATGAATGGAGACTAAACATGAAAGCACTCTGACCTATACTCTGTCAATGGGGCCATCCTACCATATACCTGTTTTGCCATCCAACAGAACACCTGCTGCCCCGTTGAGCTCCAGAGAAGATCTGGGATGAGGATCAATGTGGGATGCTTTTCTCATGACTTGGAATGGACCTCTGCTGTATGCATTCCCCACTTTCCCTTCTTTTTCAAAGTCTTGCACAAAATACAGGAAGAGCAATCTTGCATCATACTAATAGCCCCAACATGGGCTCGACAAGTATGGTACACTTACCTGCTTCGTATGATGCTATGCCAGCCTATCAATCTTCCTCCAGCATGATGACTCCTTTCACAGGACACTGGATTTGTTGATTACCCCAACCCACAAACACTCCATCTCATTGCTATCACTTCAGCCTGACAGGTGGGAGAAATCTCAGCCCTCATGGCACACCCGCCATATACTGTGTTTCATAAGGACAAAGTGCAACTTTGTGCACACCCCAAATTTCTATCCAAAGTCATAACATCTTTTCATTTGAACCAACCTATACACCTCCTTACCTTTTTTCCCAAACCACATAGTAACCAACAAGATGCAGCTCTCCATACACTGGTTGTAAGTCATGCCTTATCATTCTACTAGACCATTCAGAAAATGACCAGTCCAGCAGTCTGTGGCAGGTTTTCTGCAAAGCTAGCAGCAGGAGAACCTGGAGAAGGCTGGTGTGGCGCTTTCTCCATACAAGGCTTTTGAGAGGCTGCGGGCACTGGCTGGACAGGTTAGTGAATTTCCTTCCAGACATTAAAGCTCACTTGCTAAGCTTCTCCCATATATTATAAGTACTGGCTTCTTAGGACCGTGCCCTATTTTTTCCACAAGTGAGACTCCCTGATCTCTGCATAGTTTTCCTCTTTTAGTTTTCCTCTGCCTAGGATTCTTGGCTGATGGGGAGTTTAGAGTCTCATCTTTTTCCATCTTCTCGTTTCTTCTTTTTTTTATTTCAAAGGCCTAAGAGAAAAAGAAGCATGGGGATTTAGAAGGTAGTGAAGAAGAAGAGGAGGCAGAGCAAAAGGACTAAGGCAAAGACTCCAGGCTTTCAAGGCAAAGAAGGCAAAGGAATTAGAGAGAGTGGGTTATATTTCAGTTTATAAAAGGCAGTTCTAACTCTCAGTCCTTGGCCTTATAACATAAACATTCCTTGATTGCTCCTCTGGAGAGATGGCAGGTGTGGTGAGAGAAAGAGAGCATATAGCCATCTTATTTATTATAGATAGAGCTGGCAGTACCGTCTATCATTAACACTGCCTGATACTTCCCACTGTAAGTCCCTGTCATCAGTTGTTTATACCTGTGCCAAACTTACCTGTGCCAAATTTTTGGACTGAGATTTTCCATGAGAAGAGTTTGTCAGTCTGACACTTTTTGGGAGTTTTAGCTAAAGCTGTTCAGCTGTTTCCAGAAATGAGGTAGGGAAAATGTGTAGTTTTGCCATGTTACCAAAAAATCTTACAACCATTTTGTTGAGACAGTCTAATGACTTGAAATTTGGCAGAGAAGACCTATTTGTCATATGTCTTTTGCTGTCCCCATGAAAATCTGCCCAAACCTGGCCAAATTATAAACCTTTGAAAAATTTCAGTTTCTATGTACTAAATAGAGGCTTGTTAGAACTCTGAAGATTCACTCTGCACTGAGCATGATCCAGCTCTTCACAGCTTCTATGATGAGGTGCATGAGAAGGGAGACTGGGACTGATTAGGCAAGGAGATTTGGGGACAAATGGCAGGAAGTGGAACTGGGATTGACAGGGCAAGGTGACTGGAGTGATGTGGGAAACTAGGATTAGGATGGGAACCCCTGAGGGAGAGTCTTGGACTTTCTGGACAAGGATACTGAGACTGGGCTGAGAAACCTGAATGGAGACTGGGGCTGCTTAGATGACGAGGACCCAGGGGTGATGAAGAGACAGGTTGCCAGGGAAGAAGCAATCAAATTTGAGGGGGATTGGGCAAAAGGATCTGTGATCACTAGTACACACTCCCCTCTAATGCCTGTAATGGAACAAAAGAATTCTGAATCTCACCAGTCCTCTGATGTCAGCAAATACCTTTGGATCCCACTGGGAAAGTGTGTGTTTCATTTCCCTCTATGAACTTGTTTGCTGTCCTGGAATCCACCAGTGTCCGCTGTGGTGGAATTTGGTAGGGCTCTCCTGGAACACGGAGGTGGACCTGGCATTAAGGTGCGAGTAGAGTTCACCATGTCTGGGGCATGCCGCAGTGAGGAGTCCTACTTTCACTTGGCCAGTGGGGTAGGACTGGAGGCAGAGCAGAAATAGCAGGGAATATTGCATAACAAGTCCCTTGAAGTTTTGGCAGGCTCCATTAAAACATTCTGGGAGGAGGATTGGAGGGACTGGGTCTGGGTACGTGGTTGCAGTGCATGCCCTTTGTGCAGCATTCTTGTTCTGCAGCTAAGTAACCTGCTTTCATAGCATCTGGTTGTCTGTGGCATGCTGTGCCAGTTGGGCCTTCAGTGCCATGTTTTCCTCATGGAGCTGGGAGGATTGCCTGCATAGAGCTTGGTTCTCTATCGTGAGCTGTGATAATTGGGCTTGAAGTGTTGGGAGCTCCTCCTAGGAGTGATTAGCCCATGCAGGACCCTCCAGTACTCTCTGGGACAAGCTGGGCAGGGAGTGGCTCATTCCCTCCATGTTCTTCGAGGGTAGGCCTTCACCATGGGCTAGGTTGGTCCAGGAAAACTGTCTGGATCCTCACAAGGGCCGTGAGGGCCCAGGTCAGAGCAGGGGCAAACCTGAGGCTGGGAGTAGCAGTGGAGTTCCTAGTCAGATCCAGGCCAGGGTTGATACCAAGAGTCTGAGTCCAAGTCAGGAGGCAAAGTCCAAATCCAGATGAGGTCAAGCCAGGAATTAAAGAGCAAGCACAATCGTAGCAGCTACAGAAGATCCATGCTGTTGCCTGGACATTTCCTGAAATGTTCCTTGGGTTTATATGGGGCAGGAAGCAAATCAGGAGCCATGAGGCTGCTGTGTGTCAAATCTTTGAGGTGAAACTTCCCATGGTCTGTATCCACAGTGGCTCATAGGAAGAGCCCAAATCACTGATTCTGAGAGATACTCTCCACCAGTACTGACTCACCTCCCAGAGCCTACATATTCTCCTTCCACATATTTGACTGTGACACACCATTCGGTACTGACACTGTCTCCACATAGATTCTTTCAGGTACCGAACAGTGTTTTCAGCCTGTACCAGTACAACATTCTTTGGTGCTGCCTCATTAGCCTCCCTATACCACTACAAGTACAGGTCTCTTCCCGGGGCCTCATATTGACCCTACCACTGGTACAAGCATTACTTATCCCCCCATCTCCCAAGGATACAGATGATACCTCTTCAGACTTGGCAATGTCTTACTTCCAAGCTCCCCCTTTTTGAGGTTCACACTGAAGGGGAAGCTTCTAGCAGGAAGCACACCCAGCTACCTTGGCAAAGACAGCCTTGAAGTCCTGTTCCTTTCCTATATGTCCCACCACAATGGGCTTACTAGAACCCATGGGCTCCTTATGGTGATCTTTACAACAGGGTACCATCTGAAAAGAGGACTCGTTAGGAGCATCAGTCAACACTCTCAGGCCCTGCTCCAGAGGTACATCTCTCAGAACAGAAGCCAGTGGAAAACGAAGAAATGCCACCCTCTGACAAGTCCTGCTCCTCACGAGATGAGGGTGTCATGGCTCCCCCACCACCTTACCTTGATAAGCCTTTCAAAACCGTATCAAAAGGTTAGAAGACACATTACAAATTCCATTAGAGGAGATACAGGAGGCATAACATTTTTTGTGGGCTATCCTTCATACACCTACTCAGGGCAAGACTGTTTTAACAACAATGCTTTAGTTACTCCAGCATGCACTGTGTGACAAACTTCAGCTACTATCTGGCCTATGTGTAAATGAACAAACAAAAAGTACTACATGCTACTCAGGGTATTTTTTCTTCCATTCTACTCCAAACTTTCAGATTGTTGAAGCTGTTAACAAACAGAACAGGAAACAATGATCCTGTTCAGCACTTTCTGATAAGGAGCTAAAATAATTGGTCCTTCTAGGCCACAAGAGTTATTCCTGGGCCTCCTTCAGAGTTCAGTTCAGAGTAGCCAGTTATCAAGCCTTGATGGCAAAATATGATGCCAGGCTTTAAAATTTTTCATCTTTTATTGAACACCTGCCTTATAAACAGAACAATTTCAGGCTCTCATTACAGAAGGCCAGACAGTTGCTAAGGTGTCTTTCCAGGCCTTGATTGATGCTGCACATTCCATAACTAGGGCAATAGTCATATGCCGAACTTCCTGGCTGCAGTCTTCCAGACTCCTCCTGTACTAAAAGGACAGTACAAAATGCTAATAGAGGACAGTCCCTTTGAGGTGCTTAAATTATTTAGTGATGCCATGGATGGGTCCCTTCATTCTTTCAAAGATGCCTGGGCAATACTACAATCTTTTGAGTATCTATACACATGTGAGTGAAAGAAAATATAGCCAATCACAGACAGTTCAATGGTCACTTCCACTCCAGTCTCAGCCCACCAAATTGGCTGACACCCCCCCCCCCAAGAAAAAGCCCAGATTATTAAGAAATTACTCTATTCTATAGCAACCTTTCAGTCAGCAACATCCTTGAAATGCCCATTTTTTTACTGATTGGTTGAGAGTCATGAACTATCTATCCCAGATCCTACATTGCACCTATTCTCCATTCATTCCTATGGGGATCATCTCTCCCATTTCTTACCTTCCTGGGAATTTATTACTTCAGACAAATGGATCCTAGAGGTGATTTCTATGGACTAGTCCATCAAGTTCAGCTCCTTACCATCTCTCCACCCCATCCTTCTTCAGTGACCCTACTCATGAAGATCTCTTAAGGCAGAAGACACGAAGACTCCCTCCTAGCTCTGGGAGTGATCAAATCTATTCCACCAGACTTCATCGGAAGAGTGTTCTATTCTCTGTACTTCCTCATCAAAAAGAAGAATGAGGATCGAGATCTGTTCTGGACTTCAGATATTTAAACACTTTGACTGCTCCCAACAGTTGAGAATGGTGACCCTAGCAATGGTAATTCCCTCCCTGGATTCGGGAGATTGCTTTGTTTCCATATACCTTCAGGATGCTTATTTTCATGTTGTCATTCATCCCTTGGATTAGCAATTCCTATGTTTCGTAGAGTATGAATGAGCTCTCCCCTGACATGTAGTGATGAGCCAGAGAAGAGGACTTCAGGAGCCAAACTTGTTTGGTGGGCATACCTAACCTGTCTAGGTGCTTTGCCCAAATGATCACTTTTGGCTGGTGTTGGATCACAAGTCACTTTGTTATTGGGACCAGGGGTAATAAAGGGTTGTTATCCTTGTTGTGTGAATCAAGGGCAGCAGACCTGTGCTTGGCATATCCTGACTGAGTGAGTTGCCTTCTACTAAATTTCACTAGCTAGGCAACAGACAGGGGTGCCAAAGCCCAGTGGAGTTGAGAGTGGGTGGCAACAGGTGTTTGTACCTGGTGGCCTGAGCCCTGCCACTATTTGATCCTCCCCCTCTCCACTGTGTAATAATAGAACTGATTAAGATTTGATTGACAGTCTTTTGTTGCCGACACACAGAGCTGAAATCACTGATAATCAAGTCTCAGCATTAGATTTGCTATGGGACAGTGTTTCAGATGAAAGAGACTGCCCGGACTGCACTAGTAGTGAAGCTCTTCCACTAACAGCTGAAATCAATGAGACCTGAAATCCCTGAAAGCTGTGTCGAGTGGTGGGATCTCAAGACATACTAAATGGTGCAGAGCAGCCGGTGAAGCAGTGAGTGAGCAGGCAGGGGGAGTTGGCAGGCGAGTAGCTGGTGGAGTAGCTCACACCAGAGCGAGCACCCAGTCAGCAGAGCAAGCAAGGTGCCTTTCCTTCATCCCCAATCCAGGGTGGGAGGTGAACTCATGTGACTACACCTCTTAACTCTGGGTCTTCACTGAACAAGGACAACAACTGTGAGTTGGGTGCAGTGGAGGGAGAAGGAAGGAGAATGTTAGAGGAACTTTTAGTTGTTAGACTTAAGTAATGGAGGCAAAAGACACTGCCCAGTGTACTCTTGGGTGTGGGTTTTGCTCATGGTTTGATGCCTATGAATCCTGCTTGTGGCATTTTCCCAAGTTAATGGAGGATTACTTTTCCACTTTTTATTAAAAGTTTCTTTTCTATGCTCAGACTCTGTGCTTGCGAGAGGGGAAGCCTCTTATAGGTTCCCAGGGGATGGTGTATAGCTGTCCTAATTTACTGGGGGGGGAGGGGGAAGTGAGCTCGAGCTGGTTCTGTGTTGTATTGTTGAAAAGGAGCCCCTAGGTATTGAACTTGGCCCTTGTCACTGCTGACTCCACCTGGCAGAAGGGTGACACAGGGACCACTACCAATATTGTGTCATACCCTTTGGCCTTTCCATCATCCCAAGGATCTTTACCAAAGTTCTGTCAGCCACAGCGGCCTATCTTCTCCAGATGGGCATAATTGCCTTCCCTTAGCTAGACAATTGGCTTCTGAACAGTTGCTCACTCTTTGAAGCACAGATAGCAACCAGCAAGGCCCTATCTCTGTTTCACTCAGACTGGGTCTACACTGACAACAGCAAATTCGCTGCCGTCAGATCGATTGCTCTGGATTGACTGAGCAGTCTGTGTAGACCCGCTCAGTCAATCCAGCAATCGACGCAGGAAAACCACACCGGTGAGTGGCGTAGCGCTGTGTCGAAGGGAGCGCTGTTCCCTTCAACACAGCGCAGTGTGGACGACGTGCGGAGCAGGCGCAGTGAAGTTGACAAGAGATATGCAAGTGATTTACGTCACTTGCGTATCTCCCGTTGACTGCTGCCGAATCTGGAAGGTAAGTGTAGACTGGGCCTCACTGGGCCTCTGCTTCAATGTGAAAAAGGCTACCCTCACACCTATACAATGTACAGACTTCTTCGGGGCTACTCTGGTGTCTGCTACCGCTAGAACATATTTACCCAAGTATTTATATGTATTTAAGTATTTTGTTAAATTTAACTGCATTATTTAGTGTTAATTATTATTATGTTGTATATTTCCTTAGGTGCTTCAAAAACAGCTAGATGATGTGAAGGAGGAGGAGCTATCATTGTTAAGCAAACACAAGGAGGTGGAAAGTGAGCTAGCAGCTGCTAGGGAACGCTTACAGCAGCAGGCCACAGATCTTGTACTCAAAGCCAGTATGTATGTCTATAATGTTGTATGTAAATGAGCCTCAAATATTAATTCAGGATGATACTATTATTTCTTTTTTCTATTTTTAAATTATGCAGATCTAGCGTGTCAGAAGAATTTTATATTGTCCCTAAAAAGTTCTCAAAGGCTTTTTTTTCTTGTTTTTAAAAAAAATTGATGTTACAGTCTTATTTAGGGTTATATTTGCTTTACAAGCCTTCAAACTATTTTAAAATATGTTTGGAAAGTAATTGATTTTTATATGTGGGCTAATTCTTAACAAAGGTAGTATTGAAATAAAATGTCAGATCATTCTACCTTTTAGGAAAGTGTATTATGGATTTATCTTACAATAAAGACAAAAAGTCCCAAGAAGAGGTTCTTCAAGGCTAGGTACAAGTAAGGGCGGTATGTTTATACTTGTCACAGTTTCAGGGTAACTGCACCTATTCCTTCCTGGAATCCATTCCAGGCATGTCCAGTCATATCTCAGGTTTCCAATTGTCACTTGTCTCTGGTAAAAGGTTCCAGAGGGGTAGTCTCTGGTAGGGACCGTTGTCCCACTCCTTTCTGACCAGGGGCTTTAAGGCTGTACAGCACCATGCCTTATTCTGCAATATCCCCCACAAGCCAGTCTGCCTAACAGCCAGCACTTGTGCCTTTCTTTCTCTGAAAGTTAGGAATAGAGTATTGCCAGCAGTTACAGTTTACCACGTAGCTCTTCCTAAGCAAGCTCATTTATTCTTAAGCATCACAGGGAAAACATAATAAAAATAATCAACAGATTGAAATACACACTAAACATATGAGGAGGCACTCTTCAGTCTTATGGGGCTGTAGTAACTCAGAGTCATTCCAACCTTTCCACAAGATTTGGGGCCACCCTTGGACAGACTACCCTTACTGTTTGCTGGATTAGAAAGAAGGCCTTGAGTCAGTTCAAACCCAGCATTTTTATATCAAAAGCTCTTTCTCTGGTTGTTGGTCTCTGAAAACCCCAGTTTAAGCCAGTATATACAAGCCTCCACTGTGGATGGTACCTCTCTGGAAGTGTTTACAACCTAAATGATTCACCTTACTTATCCCCCCCAGTTTTTTGTCTCTGGAGGAGCTGTAATGACCCACCCCTGGAATGAACTCTGGGGCTCTTCACAACTTTTTTGGTTTTGCTGAAAGGTGATTGGTGAAGAAAACTTTGTCCAGTAGTGGTCATTGTCACCTTTGAGGACATATATAGCAGAACTGAAAGTTGAGTATTTGACTTAAAATCTTGAGGAGAGCTCATCTCCTGTGATGCCAACATGAACCTGGCCTCCCTCTCCTGGTATCTCCTGACCCACGATCTGATCAGTAGATTGGCTTTGAACCTGAGAGCCAGAGTTTAAATCCAAGAAGTGTCTCATTGACACTCCCATTAAAGTGGCTCTCAACCTTTCCAGACTATTGTACCCCCTTCAGGTATCTGGTTTGTCTTGCATACCCCAAGTTTCACCTCACTTAAAAATTACTTGCTTACAGATTCAGACATAAAAATACAAAAGTGTCACAGCATGTTACTACTGAAAAATAGCTTACTTTCTCATTTTTACCGTATAATTATACAATAAATCAATTGGAATATAAATATTGTACTTCTACTTCAATGTATAGTATATACAGCAGTATAAAGAAGTCACTGTCTGTATGAAATTTTAGTTTGTACTGACTTTGCTAGTGCTTTTTATGTAGCCTGTTGTAAAACTAGGGCAAACAGCTAGATGAGTTAATGTACCCCCTGGAAGACCTCTGTGTACCCATAGGAGTATGTGTACCCCTGGTTGAGAATCACTGTTTTAGATAACACTCTCAAACAGGCACTGTAAGATCTCAAGAACCAAAATAATACTATATCAGTGCCTAAGAAGCCTAGTTCATCTTATTCTTTCTCCTACTGTCACAAGGATTACTGAAATTTCAAAGCTCCTCTAAAAATATCTCCTTTCCTCTCAAAAATATAGAGATATTATGGCTCTAGAGCAGGGGTTCTCAAATTGGGGGGTCACGACCCCTCAGGGGTCACAGGGTTATTATGTTGGGGTCGTGAGCTGTCCAGCTTTGAAGGCAGTGCCGCCGCCAGCAGCAGCATAGAAATAACGGTGGCATTGGGGTGCTGAGTCTGCTGTGAAAAATGATATTGACAGTTTCTTCGCATCCCCAGTATTAAACAGTAACTATTTAATAAAATAAGTTTTATACTTTTAACAATAATTTGATGAAAATGTGTTTTAGTCTTAATTTAAAAGCAGTGAGGAAAGGTACATTAATTTTAAACAATAGGATTATAAATTTTGTATTAAAATAGTGGTAAATATAAAAATGTATTTTTAATTTACAAAAGCGGTCTCACTCAGGCTTGCTTGGTGAAGGGGGTTTCCAGTACAAAACAATTTGAGAACCACTGCCCTAGAGTATCCTGCAAGAAGCAAAAGCGGGTAATTTACCACATATATCAAAGGCTGTGCCTTCTGGGCTTTCCTATGTGCTGGCAGAATCCCTTACACTGCTGTATTGATACAAAGGGTTTTCAGCCGGTGAAACGCTGCTGTGAACAAAGCTGGGTACCACAATTCTAAACCACCAAGTGATCTGAGCCAAAGGGCAATGTAGGAACAGTCCATTAATTCCACCTTTGGAAAACACTTTGCAGAACTTTAATTTTCTTTTATGAAACAAAATTTCCTTAATGAGTTTTAAAGACATATATCAGTGTGATTGCCCTGATTATTTAGTGTCTTCATATAGCATCTGCAGGGTTAATTTCTGTGGATTTAATGAACTCAGTAACATATCTCAATACATATTTAGATAGTCATACTCAAAGGGAGTACTAGATGTTCTTCTTTGAATGGCTGCTGCATTCTTACTTATGGGACGTGCCAACAGTGTAGCTCTGACAGTGAATCTTTCTCAGAGCAGAGCTTGCACAAGGTTGCCAACCGTCTGTAAATGTATACAGTCAGTTAAAAAATGTGCAATTTTACTGCTGTCCATAAATCCATAAATAAATAAAAATGTGTGTAATAATAGAACCTGTCCATGTCACGATCCAGGAGGTCTGCCAGAGGAAAGCGCCCCTCAAAGTATCTCACTTCCTGTGGGTCCCAGGCAGCCCACAGGCATGAGGAGTGGCAGCTCCACTCTCCCAGCCCCACTGGTTCCCACCACTTTCACTGCTTGGCCGACACATTACCAGGCTGGGAACAAGGGTGCACTGCGATCAGTTGGCAGTGAGGAAGGGTGGGGCCTCAGCAGGGGAAGGGTGTGTTAGGTTGAGTGGTCAGCGCTGGCCTGTGTCTGGGGTGGGTGGCAGCACAGTTAAAGGGTCAGCTTCCTGTTTTCCCCGAGAGGCCCAGGGACAAGTGGAGGGGGGCACCCGGGTTTCCCCAGGACCCTGTGTCCGGACACCCCGAGCCACCGGCGCTGCTGGCTCCCTGCACCACTGCTGTGCTGCCTCCTCCAGCTGCGGCAGAGCTGCCTGCCACCTGACTGCAGCCCGCTCCCAATCTTGCCCTGCCACTGGCCTGGATGGACTCCTGCCGCAGTCACCGCAACTACAAGTGGCCTGCAGGGAGTGGGACTTGGTGGCTCTGGCAACACTGGGCAGGCTCATCTTCCCCAGCTCCAAGCCCAGGACCAGCCCTGCCGGTGCTGCTAACCCTTATCCCACCCAGGAGGGGCCCAGACAGCCTGTGTCTCCCGTCCCAACTCCCACCGACTCCCCCTGCTCCAGCCTGGTGCTGCCTGGGCCCGCCTGAGCTCTCCCAGCCTGCTCACCTGCTGACCAACCCCAGCTGCCGGCTGCCTGTTCGGCTTTCTGTGCTACGGCTGCTGGCTGTTGCTGCTGCCGTCGCCAGGCACCAGCTAGCAAGAGCTGGCTCAAGTATGCCCTGTCTGGCTGGGCAGCTAAGAGCAGACTTGGGTCAGGTTTAATGTCAGAGTCTCCCGGGGTGGCCACTGCTGCTGCATGAGGTGAGCCTGGCTGAGCACCAGCAGGGCTCAGTGACAGTCCCATGACACCAGGTAAGATGCATGACAGGCCTCTGTGCTCCCTCGGGGGATGCACCATTGCACCTGGAGAGCCCGCAATCCTGCCTGTGGTGGGATCCCTGCTGCTTCTCCTCAGAGCCTTCCCCATTGCTCCCCACCGTCCCCTGGCCTCGCATTCCTGCCTTTCCTCCTCCTACTCCTTGCCCCCATTTCTCTCTCTCCCCTTCCCATTCCTACAGGAGACTGCGATGTGAAGTGACATTATCATATGATTATAATATTGTTTATGTTATTTTTAGTGATGTCAGTAAAAAGTTTACCGTGTCATTAAAAAAAACCAACTTCAGATCTTCATGTCCAAAAAAATTAAATTGGAAGGTTGGCAACCCTGATTTCATGCACCTCCTGCCCTTCCCCCACTGTTCCTGAACATTAAGGGTGAGGTTGTAAAAGGAGATGTGGTATCGGGCCATCTCAGTTTCTTCCAGCATCACTTGCTTATGGACCGGAAACTTTGTCAGGTCAGCCTGACATGGAATCATCGACTTTTAAGTCTGTGTCTTAGCTAGGTCTCAGTGTAAGATTTAGCTTTAAATTTAATTTCTTTTTAGTCCGTTCCAGTGCTCCAGCACAGGTGTGCACAACTGATGGCAGATCCTAAAAGAAAAGTCCAAGATTTAAGAGGTGTGGGTCCTGTCTTGTTTACAGCTTCAGACACCTGTGTTTGGTGTCTGCCCTGTTTGGGGGAAGGTCATGCTTCATCTTGCTGTGCCATTTGCACCACCTTCACCCCAAGAGCTTACAAGGAGTGTCAAAACCAGTTCCAAGTCTGCGGTATTGGTGAATACTGATAGGCCTACTTCATCCCCAGCTCCTTTGGGGACTTAAAAGCAGCATAGGATCCTGTCCAAGGCATTTTGCTACCATGGTACAATCTAATATCATGGTACCAAATGATCTACATCAGATTCAATAGTGTAACAAGATGGGCCCTTGCAGGTATCAGCCTCTGTTATCAGAACCACACCTCAGGACTGCAGTCCTTTGTATCTGTCATCTCTATTTCCTAGCAAAGTGGTGACAGGTCACCACAGATGTCCATGTGTGTCTGTTAGCAGAATATTAGAACCACTTGGATTTCATGGCCTCCATTCCAAGACCACCTTTGGAACTCAGACCAAAACCAAAGGCCCATGGTGATAGCAAATCCCAAACAAAGCGTCATACCCAATTCAACAAGCGTGGCAGTTCCAAAAAAATTAACAGAAAAGGCACTGGAGACACATCAGACTTGGCACCATTCGCTTCCACTATTACAACAGTAGTCCAAGTACGTAAACCAGACATTCAGTCAGAACTATACTCTAATCCAAACACCTCCCTTGTTCCGGGATCACTGGGGGGGGAAAGCTAAGAGAGCTAAAAGAAAAATGGAAGGTTCTGGTATCCTTACTCCCTTTTCTTCACTTGGAAAGAAAAGAAACATTCCTCTGAGTTACAGATTTGGCTCCTTCCCCCCAGGCACCTACAGGTTCCCCAGGGAACTGTCCCTCACCATTTTCTACATTGTACTTACCAAGGCCAGTACTGTCTTGAGTTTGAGCTACCTCAGACATGCATATAGATCCACAATCAGTTAATGACTAAAGCTAAGATAGACATGTTAACTTGCTACCTCCTTCCCTTCCTGGGGCTGGATCACATACATTAGAAAACACTATACTGACATAATATACAGATAATTCAGACAAAGGTCTTTATACTACATGGTATTATGATAGAGTCTGACACTAAATACTGAAAAGAATGTGGTTAGATGACCATACTGCTCTTCACCTTCCTTACTGGCCATCAGCTCTTATTCATCCAGCTCTGTATCTCCACTTTAAAGACACCCTTCTCTCAAATTAGTCCCTGACGTTATTAGAATATGAAACAGTAGGTTCCACTGAATTCTTGGATACCGACATGGAACCGGCAATCAATATGTCTCCTGATGTTATTATCTGTGTACATGTGGGGAGAGGGAATCTCTTCAGCTTCTTCTGGTAGAAAAAATAGGTACAACACTGAAGATAATCTTTTACCATCTCTGGCAAATGGCCGGCTTCACTTTAGTGGGTCTCGCGCTTTTGCCTCTCGTAGGGGGCCAGTGCATCGCCAGTTACCCCGTCTCCCCAGGGAGGGGGTAGGGACCCAGCCCAGGGACCCTATAAGCAGCAGCTTTGTGCTACTGGCACTGTGTTTGCAGCTGCAGTCTTTCTCCCTGGGCTACCTTCTGCCCCTCTGTCCTTCTGACTCCTCAGGCCCTGCTTCTTTGCTGCCTGGGGCTGGGCTTCCTTACCCAAGCCCCTGTGCCTGGGGGCACTTATCACAGTCCTGCTTGGGCAAGCTTCCCCCTCCTGGGCACAGTACCTTTCTCTGCACTCTTCTCTTAATTGGCCTTAATAGGCCTCAGCTGGTCCTAATTGCCCTCTAATGACTCTGACTAATCTGCTGGGAACAGAGCCCTGAGCATTCTGGGGTTTACATAACTTCCTTTTGCCACTCTCCTAGTGCCCTCTGCCCTTGCTATATCACAAGTGGAAGAGACTTCTCATCCTGCAGTCAATATTTTGGGATCTCCTTCTAACAATAAAATCACTACCCTATGTTGGAAGGTTTATTGCAGCTGGTCAAGAGTATGTAATCAGATCCTAAAATGGGTCAAGCTATGTTTAAAAAAGTTGGATGAGCTTTATCAACTATCGTATATGAAGGATTTTCACTTTTCCACACACATCCATCTTGTAATTCACTGATTGTTCCTGAGCTGTCCAAAGAACAAAAGGGGAGATAGGTTCACCCCACCCTGTCAGACAGAGAAGGGAAATAGCTTGACAACTCTAGTCAGCAAGGCCTTCTCTTCTGTTTCACTATGCTTTAGGGTTTCTTATTATCAAGCCATAATGTCCATCTTCTCTCCCAGATTATAGTAGTACCTGGCCACTTTTGCCAGATCCCTTCCTAAAGCTCAGAAGAAGCTGGCAAAAGCCATGAAAATCTCTCTCCTGTTTTTGAAGGTTTATTGCAGGAGCCCTATATGACTCCTGTGATGCAGCAGCCAGGGCAGTGGCTTCAACAATCCCATTAAGGTGATATTCATGGCTGAGATCATCTGGCCTTGCATGAGATATGAGAACATGTGTAGAAGACCTTACATTGAGGAAAATGGTCTATTAAGTTCAAATATGGATGAAGTCGTAGAAAAGTTGAAGGGGACTAAGATCCACAACTAGTATCTAGGGATCTACCAGCCATCCAGAAGAAGGTTTGATGTTCCTGTCTTTAGATATCATAAATCACAATATTCTTCTTCCTCCTTATCAGAACAACCTTCATCCATCCACCTCCCTCCCCTCTTTTTGGAATAAGACTTTTCCACTCCTTCAACATCTAGAGTGCCTACTCAACAGACAATTGGATCCTGAAATCATTAGAAAATGTATTCCATTCAGTTCAACACAATATCTTCCCCCAGTCCTTTTGCCCCTTCTTTCTTCAGGGACCCTTTTCATGAGAGACTAAGAGCAGAAGTCCACTCTTAATGCAAGCAAGGAGCCATACAGAAGAATTAAAGGGAATTCCCTGGGAAGGGTTTCTAGTTCAGTTATTTTCTGGTCCCAAAGAAGGATGGAGGCCTTCTGTCTACTTTAGGCTTGTGAAAACTCAATTCATTCAGCAGGGCGTTCACATTCTGTATGTTAACTCTGGCATCAGCTATCTCCTCTCTTTCCACCCAAGATTGGGTTAGATCTCTCCATTTTTAAGAAGTGTTTTTTAGAATTGTTATCAGACCTTCACAGGACAAATATCTTCGTTTCATCATAGGAGAGGACCACTTCCACTAGAGTCTTTCTTTTTCTCTGCTCAGGTGCACGTGAATATTCACAAAGTGTTTATCTGTAGCAGCAGCACATCTAAGGTGACGGGGCATCCACATTTACTTATGTGGATGATTGGTTCATCAGAGCATCCTCTGAAGGAGGACCTTTGAACAGCTATGTTCCAGACATATCATCTCTTCAAAAACTGAGACTCAGAATAAGCTGGAAAAAATCATAACTTCTGTATAGTCAATCCAGTTTATTGGAGAATTCTGGATTCTCAGATAACCAGAGTTTTCCTTCCAGAAGAAAGATTTCTGAAAGTCTTGGTTACAACAAAGACTCCACAAGAAGTCAGTTAATTAACAGTTTCCTTAAAGTGATAGGCTTCAGCTACCTATGTAACCTCTTACACATGCCTCAAAATGAGAATTAGCTAGCAAACAATTATCTTCTAAATTTGGACAGCATGTTCTCCAAACTGACAGTTTGGAAAGAGATACTGTCATCCTTCTATTGGTCAACTCAGCATCATAGTGTTTTGAAAGGAGTAGCATTCAGCCCACCAGCTTTGTTGGCTATGATTACTTCAGACGTTTCATACTTGGGATGAGGAGCTCAATTGTACAACCTAATTGTCCATGGTCATTGGAACCACTGGGAAAGGACTCTGCAAATGCTAAAACGAAGAGACATCCATTTGGTTTTCAAATCCTTTCTCCTCATCTGCAAGGCAAGGTCATCCACGTAGCAACAGACAACACAGCAGCAGTGTTTTGAATGAGCAAACAAGGAACCCTCTCCAACCAACTGTGCAGAGAAAGAGTGGCACTGGGGAACTGGTGCATACAACACCATATCTATCATATATATATATAATATCTACATCTTCTGGGCAAAGTCAACAGTCTTGTCAACCAGTTGAGCAGAGACAGGCGTGAACAGCACAAATGGTTCCAAGATCTTAGTAGGAGATGAGATTTTCTAACTTTGGAGCTATCCAGACATAGACTTATTTGCAACCAGATACAGTTCATAATGCCAAAGGTTTTGATAAAAACTGGAATAGAAATCCAATCCATATTAGATGCATTTATGCTTGGCTGGGAAATAGATCTTTCCCCCATTTACTCTTACTCAAAGAGACATAAGAAAAATAAGACAGGACAAAGCAAAAATAATCTTGATTGCCCCAGCACAGGTGAGACAACATCCCACAGATGTTCAGAGGGAACTATCAGTCTTTCCCAATAGCCACAGATCTATTGACCCAACAGAACAAATGGATTTACCATCTGGACCCCACTCTCTGCACTTGACAGCATGGGCCATAGTATTGTGACAGACCTAGAAAAGTCCCACTCCCTTGAACTTTCTTAAGTCCTGATAAACTAGACAACAGTCAACTCACAGATGCTATGATTTCAAATGGAAAAGATTTTTAATTGAGGCCAATATCAACAACATAGATGCAGAAAAATCTTCTGAGTTGTCCGTACTTGAATAGCTACTTCATTTAAAGCTGTTAGAACTCTATATATCATCCCTGAGAGTCCACTTAGTAGCGGTTTCTGCACACTATGTATTCATTGATAATAAGACTATATTCACACATGACACAGTCAAGAAGTTCATGAAAGGTATAGTAAACATTTTCCTCCAGTCGAAGAGCTAACTCTTACTTGGGATCTTAACCTAGTACTTACTCAGCTCCTTTGATCTTATTGGGTTCTTTATTTCTCCTTTCAATCCAAACAGCATTTATTATAGCAAGCATATCTGCTAGAATAGTAAATTACAGATCCGCATGACTCACCCACCATTCATTATCTTTCACAGGGACAAAGTCCTCCCATCTGCATCCTGAATTCCCTCCCAAAGTGGTAATAGACTTTCACCTGACTCAGATAATTAATTTAGTAGTTAAACTAGTCTTTCCTAGACCTCATTCTCAATCAGATGAGGCAAAGCTTCATGCTTTAGATGCCAAGAAGTCACCAAAAGTTTTTATTTAATTTGAGGATACTACTAATAAAGGAAATATAATTATATCTCAAAATTTGCCTAAATAGGTTAGGTTTTGTACAGAGGAAAGCTGTTCTGCATAGTGGAAAACTACAAACAAAGCTCTGCCTCTGTTCCAATGTGGCTTCCATGGCATACCTGATGCTCTAGTCACATTTTCATGAAGCACAACTCACTAGATCTAGCATCCCAGTCAGATGTTCAGATTGATAATTCAGAACTACAATCATTATTCAATTAGGACTATATCTCAATGTCCAGAAATTGTGGTACTGCTTTTCTAACTATTTCATGAGTGGGAATGTACAGTGGCCACTTAAAAAAGAAATGAATGTTATTCAACAGTAACCAGGGTTATCTGAGATGGATTCTGCACATAAACACTCCAGCCCTCTTTACCCTCTTCTTCAAAGTGCTAATTTCAACTTTGAACCTTGGGGAGTCAGTGAAAGGAGCTAAGGCGACAAGAACACCATGCCACACACCGTGCCCCCTTTTTATATCTTTGCCTTCAAAACATTCAAGATCAGTGAGGGAGAGGCAAGAGGAGAGGCAATAAGGATTGTGACAAGAAGGTTCTACTGTCACAGCTGCATCACTGAACATCACATGGGTGGGAATGTACAGAGTACATTTAGAAGAACTCTGGTTACAGGTGAATAACCTTCATATCTGACATTTTAAATGGCAGTTTTTCTTTTTGTAGGTCACATTGGAATTCTTCAAGCTACACAGATGACACAGGAAGTTACAATAAGGGATTTGGAATCAGAAAAATCTAGATTGAAAGAGAAACTATCTCAGCTAGAAGAGGAACGAAATCTATTGCAGAGCAAAACACAAAGTCTGGATGAAAGACAAAGGCAGCAGATTCTGGCACTGGAAAAGGTAAAAACAAATAAAAAACCCCCACCAGTTTTCTGTTTTAGATCAACAAAATAGAAGCCTGGCAATTCTAACTGGAAATATTAATTAATTCTGAAATACGTGAACTCTTTTAAAAGACTGAGTGACTGACTATATGGAGCAGTTACACTGCCCTCTGAGGCACATATGGTAATGCCAACTTTTTGAGTTACTAATGTAGATCATGTGCATTACAGAGTTGAATGTCATAATTTCAGCAGAGATGGAGGACAGCAGGCTGGTGCAATGTTAACGAAACGAATTTCTGGCATTTATTATGTTCCTTGATTCTTGAAGCAGATTGCCATTGATTTTCCTGTGTATCTCATCTCCCAGAGTGCTTCAGTGGCTGTGGCAATGGGGTTGAGGTCAAGGAAAAACTGAAAATCAGTAAGCCCTGAGAATAGGCCCATGACAGCAAATATAGAAAACTAAAACTTGCGGTATTGTATAATGATCCTTTATTTCTTTCTAATCCCACCAGTTAAGATCATAATGATAATATAGGTTGCATATAAAGTAATGGAGTCCAAAAACATGTACTGGTTTAAACTATGTGGTGGTGGTTGAATAACCTTCCTTCTGACTTCTGTCCTGAGAGGGCATCATAATAAGGAATTTCCTCCTTGCCTCACTACCCACCAACACTAATTGAAAACTAAAATAAAGAAAAAGAACTGTTCTCCAACACCATGTTTGTAGCTCAGAGGATAATGAATTAGAAATTGCCTGTACATCTGAAATCTGTCTGCTTTTTCCTTATCAGATAAAATAGAGCAAAAAAAGAGATAATAGATTTTAACTTCTTATTCTTACCTTTAATTGAAACACCTTTTTGAGTATAGTTTAAAAATCTGGTTTAAGGATGTTTATTCTATGCTACATATATATGTAGTGTAATTGTTTTAGAAGTGTTTCTGTAAAACATCACTAGATTTTCCTTTTTCTCCTTACTGAAATAGACAAGCACTTAAGAATAAGTGATTTGAAATTTTTTGTTGTCTGGTTTTTACAGAAAGTAAATGAAGCAAGGGAAACACAACGAGAGTATTATGAGAAAGAGCTGATAAAGCTGCAAACCAGATTGGAAGGGGAGGCTGCACAGTTAAATGAGGCTCATTCTAAGACCTTGGAAGAATTGGCATGGAAACACCACACTGCAATTGAGGCTTCACACAGCAATGCTACCAAGGAAAAGAAAAAGCTGCAAATGGTAATTTAGGAAAAAAACAAATCATGTTCCGAACAGGGAAGGCTGTTGAGCCAAACCATAAGGAAATGGTATATATGCATATGGATATCATGTATTAATTTCCTTATATCATTCATTTAATTATTTTATCCATTATTTTGCTAAGGTTTGACTCTGGTACATTTGCATTTGTAAAGACCAACGAAGGATATCACAATGCTGTGGCATCCCTTTATACACAACTATGCACATTGCAATTCCTAAATAAAATGTGGACATGTTGAGGGTAATATAGCAGTCTTAGCTGCTTTAGTTAACTTGCTTATTGGTTTAAATTCATGTATACAGCAAAGCCATAGTTGCACCTTTATGGTTAGGAAAAATAGTATATTAAAGAAAACTTTTGTGAAAAAGTGGGCATACTTTTGATAAGATGCTTGACACACAGTGGAAGGGAAATACCTTTGATACAGCTCCAAATCTAGAGTTGTAAGACTGGACTGAACTTCAAGCTAAGGTTTTTGCTGCTGCCTTATTGCTTATGAACATTAACACGGAGACTTTCTGACTGAAACTGTTTTCCTTTTGTATTGAGTAATTCCAGTATTTTTCAGTGCCTACTTGTTTTGTACTGTCTGTGAATTTGGCCAATTAAAATATTTTGCAGGCTTTATAGGTGGATTATTATTGTAGATTTCCTCACCTCTGCTTTGTTCCCAAATACTTTAAGTATTCTTTTATTGTGCTTCTTTTGTTTATTTCTTTGCTGGTCTTATAAATTATTTTAGTTTTGATTTTGAAATGTGTGCAGAACACATTGGGACTCTTAAAATATTTTCACGACGTGATTATGTTGGCATAGAAAAGGTCTCTGTTTGTTGGCATGCATTTGTTGACAAGAGGAAGGTGGTTTTGACTCCCAGGGAACTGAGGAATAAGAGAACTGTTAACAAGCTATGGAACCTTTAAGTTTTAGGTAACCAATCAGAATCCAACAAAAATAGGTTATTGTTGAAAGTTATAGTCATCTAATGGTTGTTTAGTGGCCTTTGCAAAATGAGAGAGGTAAAATAGTGTGGCAATATCTTTTATTGGACCAACTTCTGTTGATGGAACATACAAGCTTTTGAGTTTCCTGGAGCTCTTTTTCAGGTCTGAGGAAGGGTAAACACAGTGTCTAAGCAAAATACAAGTTGGGACAGATTGTTAAACATAAGGGGTTGACACATGCTGTAGGAGACCATTTAAAAAGAAGTGGGCAACTGGAGATTAGGGGAGTTGGGGGTCTATTAAAAATAGTTGTAATGAGTCATAAAACTAGTTTTCCTGTTGAGTCCATGGTTTTTAGTGTCTAGCAGAGTTATGAAGTTAAGTTCACAGGTTTGCCTTTGAAGGTATTGAGTAGGTTTCCTTTGAGGATCAGACAGAGAGATCGGTTAAGGGGTGATTGCTTTGTGAAAAGGGTATGCCAAATGGTGAGTAAGTGTTTTTGTCTTTTATCGTTTTCTGTGAGAGTTCATTCGAGAGCATTTTGATTGTCTGGTATTACCACATAGTTACTATTGGGGCATTGATTCAGTAGAGACACTGTTTCTATGGCTCTTTACAACAATTTGTAACAGACCCCATTGCCTGCTAACACTTAATTGTCCACTTCATTTTAAATGGTTACCTACAGCATGTGTAAACTTCTTATGCTTAACAATTTAACTCTCGATTGCCCATTTCTACAGCATGTGTATAGCCTTATGGTTACCAGTCAGTCCCAACTTATATTTAGTTTAGACACTCTGGTTACCTACTCCAGAGCTGAAGCGGAACTCAGTGAAGCTCAAAAGCTTGTACCTTCCAACAACAGAAGATGGCCCAATCCTCACCTACCTTGTCTGTCTCATATCATGGGACCAACATGGCTACAACAACACTACAAACAACTTTGGGAAATGAGTTATTGATCCTCAGTTCATATCATAAATGTCTACCCTCATTTTGGGGTGCTTACTAGGAACCTTGGCTGAGGATAGGGACTGAATCAGCATAGGGACTGAACTACTCCCTAGTAGATATTACCTGAATCAAGTCTAATGTGAGACAGGAAGTTCCGGCTGAAGGCTCTGCAAAGATATGCTCCATTCTGGGAAGGATAGAGGAAGGACAACCCTAAGTGTACTTTTTGACGAAAGTAGGAAAATAGTGAACGGAAGTGAAAGACAGGAGAAGGGAAAAGGAGTGGTAGTAGGAGTGAGGGGTGAAGTATGTATTGAAAGGTTTATTTTTTATTGTAAATTTTATCTTTTAGTATACCATAGACAGAGCTGGCAGCATTGCATATATTTAAGGTCATCTGGCACCTTCCATTATAAGATCCTGTTTTCAGTTGCTAATAACTTTGCCAAACCTCAGTCATTAAAACGGAAATTTTCCATATTGGATGTCTACCTCAGGTGGAATTTTTTTTTTTTTTCCAAGTATCAACCCAAAAATATCAACCAATTATGAGAATGCAGTTGGGAAAAATGTATTGTTGCTCATGTTAAAAAAAGAAAAAAAAGTTAAAACTGTAGAAAAGATCTTGTACTTTCATGTTTGTGAAAAAGGGCTGAAAATTTGACCGGTGTGTTGCCCTACTAACAGGGATGTGCCTTTTGTTAATCCAATGAAAATATGTCAAAGATGTCAAATTATAATTTATATAAACCTTTGAAAAATCACAATTGGCATATGGTCAGTAGAGAGTGGTTAGAATTTTGCAGCTACATTTTTCAAATTTCATCTGCAGTGAGCTGGGGCTGAGCAGGACTCTCATTGCAATGGCTGCTGCCAGCTGATGTGACCAATATGGTGTTGGGCGTCAGAACCGAGAGTAGAGAGACAGTCTCTCTGGTGCTCTCAGTACCACTTCCCACCCCCTTCCATGCAGCTTGAAAGAGGAAACAACCTGACTCAGATGCAGAGGGGACAAGAGCTGAAGCTAGAATGAGGGAGTAGGCTTGGGACAAGGAGCCAGGAGAGAGGAGACTGAGACTGGCTGGGAAAAGGGACTGGGACTAGGAGGCGAGGGAGGGACAGAGACTGGGTTTAGGAGCCCAGTGAGAGGGAAGACTGGGACTTGAAGAGGACATTACAGTGGGAGACTGGACAAGGACATTATAGGAGTAGGAGGAAGAGAGGGGACTGGGAGAAGGTCAGGCTGGAGGGGTGGATAGAGGCAGAAAAGCCTTTATTCACTAAACCATACTCCCATTCAGAGCCAGAATAACTGAATCTTACCATTCCTCTGCTGTCAACAAATATCTAGCAAATGACAAACCACTGGCAAAGTGCGTGTGTGGCCTCTCCATCCCTAGTGCCTGGTCAAAGTAAAGGATAACAACCAACTACTGCTCTATTAGCTGAAGTGGTAGACGTGCTGTGGATCTAAAGATCTCAGTTCTACTGATGACCCATCTAGGTTGTCAGTAAGAGTCCACATGATGGAATTTGGTTTGCTTTTTTTGGAAATTAGGAAATTACATCCCAAAACCCTCTTTTTTAAGAAAGGTAAGATTGCAAATTGAAGCACTCAAAAGTAATTAAAGCCTTTATTGAAGCTGCCTGTGCAACCTTCATTTGGCCCCTTTGTGCATTTTTATTATGATATAATACTTTAATTATATAATCACATATAATCACATAATTATATAATTAATTATATAATCACATACTATTTTCTCCACAGAAGTCCCACCTTATTCAGTGTGCAGAATGGCCCATTCTCAGAATGAATCAGGGCTGTGTACTTAAGAGCACTCATTCGATCTCCATTATCCATCCTATGCACTAAACTAAGCAGAGATCCTATGATTATGTATGTGATTATGCAATTAAACATTTATAATGCATATTTACATGGGAGCCAAATTAAGGTTGCGCAAAAACTTTAATTCTGCTATTTCTTAACTTCTGAGTGACTTGATTTTTCAACGTTAGTATTATTTTAATATAATGTTTGAACCTAATAGATTTAAAATACATTGCACTGAGATATGAGCTGACTCTTAATCCTTTAATTTTTTTATTTTATTTTATTTATTTTTTTACTTTGGAGGCATTCAACAGGGCTTGCCATTCATTAAAAGCCCATTTTGCTGCTGGTACATTTTTGTTCTGAGAAAATAATTTTGTGATGTTGCATTATTATATAATGAAATAATATTCCATATTGTCATATTTGTGTCCAAAATATTAATACAAAACTAGTCTTAAAAATAACTTTAGGTTTTTTTTAAAGAGTAAAGATTCCAGCACAAACATATACAGCATAGGTTTATGAAACTGTGATGTGAGTCACACACAGATTGATAGCTGCAGAAAGGCATACATGCAAATTATTATTTGTTTTAAATATTTTATTGTCTAATGTTTGTGTTACTGTACAAACCAGGGACTCTGATTAAATTAGGGTCGCCTTAGGTCAGGTGCTGTATAAACATGGATATAGATGCAGTCCCTGCCCCCAAAAACTTACAATCTAAAAAGGTAAGCAAATTATGTGATGGGGGAGAGGTGAAAGGTAGCCCATCAGATATATACATTTTCATTATGTTAATATACCATTTTATATGTGCAGATACATTTGCTGGTTATTTTTAGTTTTAGTTTTATAATGACATAAAAATTATTAACTTTACCCAACTGCAGTTCAGTCTTTTTAGGCATTGTATATAAAAGTTAAATACTATGTTATCAAATTTAGAACTCATATTTGAGATAACTTAAGATCTCTATGACCCTGTGTTAGTGAAGCCTATGTATATGCAAGATTGAGAGTCTACGTTTTTGAAAGCTTTGGCTACTTCATTACAAAGTAATGATGGTATTATAAAAGAAGGTTTTGTATATTCTTCTTTTTATCTTATCATCAACAAGTGATGTGGACTAGAAAGTACACAAAAAATTCATGATATCCAGAACAACAGTCAAAACTTATCTACACTATAATTCCTTACAGAGAAGAGAATTCTTTCTAGAGGTTAAAAGCTGTCGTATTTCTGGAGAAAAACTAACTTTGGGGTTTTTTTTAATACAGCACACCTTTGGCATGTAATGACTACTCAGCAGGTATATAATTTTTCTGTTTTGTTTTTCTGTTTTCTCAAGGAATTAGAGCAGCAATTTGAAAAGGAGAAAATACATCTGGAAGGGGATAAAAATCAGCTTAGACAGCAGTTGGAAAATATGAGGGAAGAACTGACAACCCAACTGACTTCAGCCAATCAGGAGGCAAGAATTGTTTTAGTCAAATCAGCTAACTGTTACATGTATTAGCCCACATTTAATCAGCAATGATAGCTTACTCAACTGACCTTATGAATCAGATATTAGACTGCGCTCATGCTGTTGGGCCTTTTTAGTTCATTGTCTAACCTGAGTATTCCTCAAATATAATTCACTTGACCTCTGTCAAAGTATGATTTTTTTTCTTTTACAGTATATGTTCCTACAAATTAGTGTAACAAAAGTAAAGGAAACACAGATACAAAACTGTATTATGTAAACAGCTCCATTTATCTCTACTCTGCTCATGTGCAAATCAAGTACTTTCTAAACTTCTATGCACAAAGTACTTTATAGTAATTTAAAAAAAAAAAGGCCAACCTCTCTTGTAACCCAGATTTCTTTGTAATTTATTTACTGTAAATTGTGGCTAATTTCACAGCATCAAGATGCTTTTTTAATCATTTCCTAGAAAAGAAGAATTTAACTCTTATTTCTAATAATAAAATTATCCATCATGATAAAATATACACTAATGTATTCCAAGCTACCTTGATGTTGCTTTGGTTTGTATTTAAAATGTGACAAATTGGTGATTTCAGTCTATTTCTTAGTGGATAAGTGTCTGCCTTACAATTTACATCCAAACAAGTCCTGGCAGAGAAACCAAGGATTCAGTGACTATCCTACTCCGAGAGATGGTTCTTTCAGATCAGATATATTATGTTGTTCCATCACTATATGGAAGTTTTTTGCCCTGTTTCAGCAAAAATACTTAAGTTTATCCCTAAGTCCAATTGACTTCGCTGTTGAGTGGGATTTATTTGTTTTGCTGAATGGGGATGGACTTACATATGTGCGCCAGTGCTTTGCTGAACTGGGACTTTGCACTGTTATTTCTCATGCTGTATTGATTTTGTGGATCGGAGAAGATGTCTGTCTAATTTTGGTAGTCTGCAATGTTGTCAAACATTAAATTCATTGGGTTTTCTTTAAAAAACCCAGAACTGATTATTTTTGGATGACATTATAGGTTGCAGAACAATAAACTTGTACATTAAACACATATATTTAGTTATATCTTTCTCCCTACATCTGGTACATCTTCAGCCCTTTTTGAACCCACTATCTTCAAAGCTCATCAATACTATTTAATCAGTCAGAAATGTCACTACTGAACAACGCTTGTCACTATTGAACACTACTGAACAATAGCACTACTGAACAGTGATGGCAATGAGTATAGAATAGTTCAAGCCTTGTGAGATTGGAAATGGGTGCTCTATCTGTCTCTTGCCAGCTTGAAGGAGTACCAGAATGCCACAGACTGGCTACATTTAATTTAATGTCAGTATAAAAATAATTTTCATGTTGCTAACATAATCACTTGTGGTATTTATTTATTTTGCCATTTCAGCAGAAAGCCTCATTATCTCCATTTTGTCCTCCTAGGGGACACTTTCACATTACCATTCCAATTTGGTTTTCATATTGCTGTTTTTAACGTTGGAAAACATGATTATGAGTCTCAATAACTTCTATATTTAATTTAATTCTCACATTTTTTGCTAATGTGTTCATAGACTGGCAGCAACTAAGTCTATGAAGAAGCTGAAATTTTTATTTAGTGAGAATTCACCTTCATTATCCAGCTGCTACCAAAGAAGGGAATATAATTCACATTTCAAAACTGATTATCATCCTTTATTCAGAAAACACAGGTCCAATCCACTGGAGTAGCTAGTGTGCTTTATTCTAGGTTTTCCCTTGCTGTGTCCTGCTTTAGTAAGAACAAGAGACTGGTGCTCTGCTTACAACAATAATTCACTTCTAGACTTTCCTAAGCAAAGCCAGGAAGGGATTTGTAAGAGGTACAATGCTGCATTTACTTTCTGTAAGTAGTACAACACTGCATAATCATGGATGTAGAAGAAACTTTCTTGTGAAATGCCAGTTGCATCCTTTTATTTTGTCTCTAAAATTCCTTTTAAAATGTTTACATTTGTAATAATATTTTTGACCCTTTGCCTAAAATGGAGTATATATTTGTTACCCTTTCTCTTCATAATGTCTTCTGTCTCTTAGTCATGGCCAAAGATACCAATTCACTCATGACCCTAGAATGTTCATAAAGACAGACAAGGTGGGTGAGGTAATATCTTCTATTGGACCAACTTCTGTTAGTGAAAAAGACAAGCTTTCGAGCTTACCCAGAGCTCTTCTTCGGGTCTGAACTCTGTGCAAGAAGAGTTCTATGTAAGATCAAAATCTTGTCTTTTTTATCAACAGGAATTGGTTCAATAATATATATTACCTCTCCTGTCTTGTCTCTCTATTATCCTGGAACCTAAATGGCTACAACAACACTGCAAACATAAAGAAGAAATGATAGGCAGCTCAAGGTTATTGAAGTGTTACAGTTTCTTCATACATCTTTGTGCTACAGAGTGTGAAAAATGGTTGGTTTGTTAGAGAAGAGTTGTGATTTGAATGTGGTCAGCAGCAACACACACAGTTACAGCAAGCCCAGCCAGCCTACCAGGCTATGAAATTGGTATAGATCAAGTCGTACAGTACCTTGAAAAAGCTTATCATAAAATAGCTCCATAATTTCAACACATCATCATTTGTAACACACAATTCATTGGTAAGCAATTATCTTTTGATAGTTCTGAACAAACTGGGATTTCCTAAGGGAAAAAAGGAGACTACCAAGCGACTCCTTCTGTATCTAGTATTATAGAGGTGCCAAGGAATTAACTTTTGTGTCAGCCTTTTGATTATAAACCAGTATTGTCAGGAGTTCCTGAGAAAGTAGTAAAAGGTAGTTTCAAACTGAAACTTAACAAACCAGATGTGCAATATATCAGAAGCAAGTGTATCATTATACTTTTAATTTGTTCATTTAATGTTTTCCTGGGGAACAGATAAGAAACAGTTGGTCTTACTCTTTTGGAGCAGCCCTGCAGAATAGTAGGATGCTACTCATCCCTCTGCAAAATATAAACAATTTATTTCCGCCATGGTAACACCACTATACCCAGGGCAGAACTGTGGAATTTGGGTAGGGTTAGAGTAATATTTCTTTGAAATACACCCTGAACTTAGCTGATTCTTTTTACTTTGTCTGTAGGAGGAAGGAGTGGGGGTAGTGGAAAAGGGGATGTTAGGTTCTGTCCTGTACTCTTGTGTTGGAGAAATGGAGCTTAGCTGCTTGTTCCCTCAGCATTAACTACTGGCTTATTTCAGTTTATATTGGTTTTGTGTTTCAAGGATATTTTTACAGTGAAAAGGACTGAAACATTTCATAATGATTATAAAGAGACCAAGTTACTGGCAATTAAAAATATGCTAGTGTGTATAAAAGTAATGTATGTTAGGAAAGGGAGAGAAAAAACAGCTTTTTTGGTTCTGCCTCTTGAGTTATAAAGTATATTTTATGTGCCTTTTTTGTTTTAGTGTTTTAATTTTTTAGCTTTAGCTCCATCAGTATTAACTGAAAAGATTTCTCCATTGCTTTTGACAGATAGCCTTCTTTTCATAGGGAAAGCTTTCTGGCACCTCCTGTTTCTGGTCTTTATTCATCTCAGGACTTGTCTTTCTCTTTCTGCTTTTTTTGGTCTTCCTCAGATAGTCAGATATGTACAGAGCACTTAAGTTCTTTAATTATTTATTCATTTTCCTTGTTTCTTCATTTAATTTTCTTAGCTGAATCTCTAAGGGATGACTGAAGTAAAGAAGGTAATGAGCAAGAAAGCAATTAAGCAGAAAAACTCATAGCCTTATGGTTTGAGTCTGTCTTTGGCCACCTTAGACACACTTTTCACTTCCTGACTCAAGGCCCTATGTAGCCCTTAAGGACCTGGGTAGATAGTTGACTCCTTACCAGAGAATATTATGATAGAGGCCCCAGTAGAGAAACCTGATGATACTCTTCTTACCAATGGTCCAGTACAGATAAGAGACTAATGCAGTTTTCCTGTTAAATTGGGCTTTTAAAAGAAGTCCTACTCCACCAAGAGGGATAACAATTACAGTGTTTTTCCTCTATAGATCTCAAAGTGTTGTACAAAGATAGATTTGTATCATTATTTCCATTTTATATTTGGTGAAACTAATGCACAGAGAGGTGAGGTTACTTGCTGTGTGACACTGAAGAAGTCAGTGCACCTTTCTGTGCCTCAGGGATGTCTTCACTCACTTCACTCACTGTCGGTACCGGATCGATTCTTCTGGATCGATTGAGCGGCAGTGGAGACCTGCTCAATTGATCCGAAAGTCAGCTCAGTAAATCTACCCCTGCAAAAAGAATAACACTATGCTTATACATTCTCACTCATCGGTCTGATTTTGATAAACACTTTTTTTTCCAGTTAATTAATTCAATAATGTTTTCATTATTCCTGAGACAAGATGTGTGAAGAAATATCTTTTATTGGACCAACTTCTGTTGGTGAGAAAAACAAGCTTTTGAGCCACACAGAGCTCTTGTACAGGTCTGAGAAAGGAACTCCCAATGTCACAACAAAATGCAAGGTGTTTAATATAAGTAGTTATCACGTGTTGTAATGGATGATTCCAGATAAAGTGGCCTGTTAACAGCTTTGCATCATAGGACAAAAAGAGAAGGTTTATTGGTTACAGATGGTTGTAATAAGCCATAAATCCAATGTTTCTGTTCAGTCCATGATTTTTACTGTCTAGCAAAGTAATTAATTTAAGCCAATAGACTCATCTTTTGAAAATGTTCAGGTTTCCTTTGAGGATGAGGACTGACAGGTCACTTTGTGAAAAGTGTTCACCTACAGAAGATAGGGTGTTTTTGTCTTTTATCATTTATCTTTGTGAGTTCTTTTGAGATTGTAGTGATTGTCTGGTTTCACCTTCATTATTATTGGGAGCATTTAGTGTACTGGATAAGGTATACCACATGTTGTGATAGGCATATGTAGGATTCATGGATCTTGAAAGGAGTATTGTGGGGACAGGCAGATGTGGATTGACACAGCTACAACTACACTGCATTATTCCTGGCATTCTTGGAATCAGTTGACTTTATTTTTCTTCTGTTTCACTTTTTAATACTTTTAAAAAAAATTAAATACAGTAAATAAGGGAACAGAGAGACTAAGAAGCAAAGATTGTCCCAGAACAGGGGGAGCTGAGGTGCCTTCTTTTCATTGGTACTGCTGCCTGTGCATCAAAAGTAATGAGAAAAATCTAGATAGGATATGGAAGTCCAGAAAACAAAATTGTTAATAATTACCTTTTCCTCTTTAATGTTGAGGGAAAATACCAATAATTGTTGGTGATATTGGTAATTGTAAATAACTATTCAAACATGTAAATATATATCTTAATCCTGTGCCCCAAAAATTGAAACCACATTTACCCATATTTGTAAAATAAATATTTTCTGGCTAGTATGCCACATTTCCCAGGATTAACAATTGCATACTTCATACTGTATTCTTGAAATGGAGGAATTCTTAAAGTTGCCATAGGATCTTTTTCTTTTTAATCTCTTGACTTCTATCGATCTGAAGTCTTTCAAATGAAGAATTTAATGTTACATTATTGTAAAGTATTAGATGGTTTTTTATATTAAGCAGTGTCTTGATTAATAGTCAAAGTAGGTCAGTTAAGGATGGGGAATCTGTGTCAGTTGCTTGATCAGGGCTTTTCTGAGCGGTTCACTCACTCTTCCATCATTTCTATTCTTTTGGCTGCTCCTTTTGCTGTAGTGTAAGTTCCTCTTGGTGGTTCTCTTGTTCCCCAACCTTTCGCTCAGCTTCTGCTCATACACTGGAGCCAAAACCAAGTTTCATCCCATCCCTGTCTTGCTCCCTGTCATTTGACAGGTCCTGAAAGTCCCATTGGCATTTCATCTGTTCCCTGTTGCCCCCTCTCACTACTGTTGCTGCTTTAGTTGGGGCTTTCCTGAGCGGTTCACCTGCTAACCCTCTCCACCTCTCCTTCTTGTTGCACCTGCCACCAGGGCCAAGGTGTCCCGTGCTGATTTCTCGTTCTGCTGTCTAAAGCTGCCAGGTCCCAGGGATCCCTCACTGGTGTCATGCTTTCCAGTCAGTCTTTTTTGTCTTAACTTCCTTAAACCAACAGCATTAAACTATGACACCATGCTAACAAAAGGGGACACAAGGCTCAAGAGGGAGTAGAACAGCACCTGCTATATTTCCAAAGTGAGAAGGAGAATCGGGAGTCTAGCCACCAAGAAAGAGGGTAGGAGAGGGAAGAACTGAGCTAGCACCAAGAGAACAAGACCACATTTGATCAAAATGAGAGAGCTGAGGACAGGCAGAACCTGATTGCAAGTGCAAAGTGGCCCTGGCAATAATACCAACCCCCATCCTATTTTTCATGTGTTCCCACCTCAATTCTCTTCAGTTTTGCATACATACAACCTATTAATTCATCACATCTCTTTTATGAGTTCATACATTTTTCTGCTTTCCTGCAGTTCAGGTAATCTTTGCTATCTATCTCCAGTTTAGTCTGTAAATTCCACACACCCCCTTTCAGAGCACCTCTGCTTCTGTGCTTACTGCCTATCTGGGTGCCACCCTGGCAGCCTGCCCCTAAAATCACTAACATGATCTCCTCCTTTGTGTAGTACCCTACAGTCAGCCTCTCTTTTATATATCTGCAGTCCAGCTGGACAATCCCTCAACTGGGTTAAATCAGGGTAGAGAGGGAATTACTTAGACAAATAGCATAGACCTTGATTAATAGTGGCAATGCCTTTCTCTCATCTGTCTTAAGTATTTATATATTACCTCCTTTACTGTGGTATATGACTGTCTTTCAGTCTTTAATGTACTTATCCTCACAACTCCCTTGTGAGATGGGGATAGTATTGTACTTCCCTCTTTTACAGATAGGGAAAAGAGGCACAAAGAGATTAAGTGACTTGCCCACAGTCACACACAAAGTCCATAGGGAAGCAGAGGATTAAATTCCAGTTTCATGAGTCCCAAACCGGTGCTCTAATAGGTGTACCATGCTTCCTGTCCTTTGATCTCCTTACGTTTTCTATTCCACTCTATACTCAACCAATGTCATTCGTGTGATGACATTATTACTTAAATAAAAGAAGAGAAGTAGCTAATGAACAAGTATCACTGTGAGAAAAGAGTAAAAGAAGCAAAGGTCACTGCAGCCAGAAAATTCCTGATTTAATTTATGGCCTCCAGTTGGAAAGTTTGGTGGCTTTATCTGTTTTCCAGAACAGTACTGGGAAGCAGTCTGAATTGTAAATGCCATTTGCAATATTTAATTATTGCTTTATTTTAAACCTGTAGGAAGTTTTTCATAGACTTTGTTGTGATTTTAAAATATGTTTGTGTGTACTTTTGGCAGAATAATCAAATTTATATGCTTAGAATTGATAAATAAAGCAATATCAGCCAAATGTGAATGTAATTTCATATAGGCCTGCTTTCTACCATCAGATTTCAGAAAATTAAAAAACCTACTTAAGTCCTCACAAAATGTTTCAAACTATAGGTTTGGCTGCCTTTTCCTTTAGAGGTGTTCAGTTGTTAATCTTACAAATATTGTAAATTTAAATATTTAGGAGGCTTTCTGCCTGTCAATACATGAAAATAAAGTCATATTAAAGAGAAAAAAGATTGCACACGAAAAAAGATTGGATTTACAAGGAAGAGAATAGTATTCACTAAAGTAAAGCCCTTAGGCTATGTATACATAGAATAAAAAAAAAAAAACAGCTTGCCCGGGTCATCTGACTTGGGCTCATGGGGCTTGAGCTCCAGGGCTGGAAAATAGCTATATAGAGGCTTGGGCTCAGGCTGGAGTCCAAGTTCCTGGACCCTGCGAAGGTGGGGGGTCCCAGAGCCCGAGCTCCAGCCTGTATCCAAATGTCTGCACAGTGATTTTTAGCCCTCAGCCTGATCCCCACCAGCCTTAGACAACTGACCCAGGCCAGCCACGGCAGCGCCAATGGGTCTTTTAGCCCTGTGTAGACATATCCTTAGAGTGAAAGACGTGAAGATTTCATTTGGTTGCCGTTAGTAATAATTCTGAAAATGTTGTATTTTTTTTTACACGTTGTAGTTGTGTCGTCTACAAGACCTAGTAAGAAAAAGTGAACAGGGCCTTGGTACTGCAGAAGGACACATCTCTAATCTTCAGGAAGCCCAGGAAATACTACAAAAAGAACTAGAGTTAACCAGAGCAAGGCTGAGAGATACCACGGATTCATTGTACAATGTTGAGGTAACCACATAATGGGAAAGCAAATGATTTAAAACACAATTACAATGATTTGTGACTGTTTTTTTTTTTAAATGTCAAGTCCTGGTTTAATGGCTATATTGAACAAGTAATTTCTTATAGCCCTATTAAAAGAATGTTGATTTCATTTTTTCATTTCAAGTCTTAAGAAATAAAAATTAAATATGAATATTTTAAGAGATCATTTCTATTATTAACTGAGTGTTGCTTCAAATACATCTTTCTGTAGCTAATTTAAATTCTACTGTAAACAACTCTGAGTAGCTTTATTAGAGCTAGATTTTTGTGCTTTACTCTTGTTGGTTTTGACTTCATGTGTACTCAAATCATGAAATAATGAACATTTAATTGACATGTCCTTTTTAAAGTTTTCTTTTTAAAACTGGTAAGATATCCCTAAAAGACTGAGGACAAAAGTTTCAGAAAGCAGATGTGCAAAGGTTCACAATTATGGTAGAGTGGAAAAAAGGTGTTAAAATATTGTTCTCTTGAAACTAAATTCAGCAAAAAACATTGTACTGTTTGGTGAACCTCTGACTTAGTCTGCTATATAAATATGTAATTTGTTTTTGTTGTTTTGTAAACTAAATTTGCTATAGGATTCTATATCTTTAATTATGTGTGTGTGCACATATGTGAAAAGCCTCTTTGCCCTCACAGTTAATTTCCTTATAAAGATCCAGTGAGGCCTCACAGAAATATAGGCTATTTACAGACCAATTTACTTATTGTATACTGTGTCATATTTTCTTTCCACTAATATTTATTGAAAAGGAAAACAGCATTTTCAACATTTATTTTTGTTGTTTATTCCCTAGCTAAAATCATAATTTTCTATTTATGGTGTCATTCGTAGTTGCTGTGGAAAATATCCTTTACATAGAAAATTATTTAGGCAAATGCTTAACTTTAAACATGTGAATAATCCCATCCTTATTCAACAATATACTTAAGTCTTTGCCAAGGCCCCAGGTCAGCAAAGCATTTAAGCCCATGGTTGAACAGGTGAATTGAAGTCTGACTCAGTCTGTTATGATGAAATTACAAAGAGAGGACTATATTGTAACTGGGGAATAAATACCAGCAAATGAACTTCAAAAAGTCTTTTATACTAATGTTGCTTATAATAAAAATCCAAAGAAAAGAAAAGAAGAATAGTTTCTCAACATTGCTTTTTCAGATTTTCCTGTTAAGATTTGGATTAGTTTAGGGATATAAATGCACTTGTCACAAATAACAGGTTATTTTGCGTACATGACTCTAATAAATGTATTAAGTTTGAAATCGATGAAGCACACACATAGATTTTAAGATTTAGTTAGGATTGACAAATATAATTGAAATCATAGGAAAATAAGAATAGCAAAACAAGCCCCTGGATCATGCTCACTGATAGGGTTAGGATGGTACAAAATGAAGCAATTCCCCAATAGTGACATACTTACAACCTTATGAAGACCATTAGAAATTAAGATGGAAGAAATGGTCAGTGTAGCACACAAGAGAAGATGATGTTTTGGGCTGCTGCATACTCAGTCACCCTGTGTCCCACTTGTGAACATTCATGCATTAGGTTTCATATCTTCTCCTTCATACACTTACATATCTGTCATCATATTTACTTATCTGTTTGTGGCTTTCTGGGTACAAGTTCCAGTTGTCGATATAGATAGTTATTTGCCATGTATCTGCTAATACATTTCCATTCTTTTTCCCATAAGTTAATGATTATTCATACCAAAATTCCTTTACAAATCCATTATTTAAAGCATAAACTTTTTTTTTTTTGCAGTTAATTTGTTTCTTACAAATCTTGTAACCTAAATCTTGTAACCTTAGGCCAAAGCTGCTTGTTCTGATTTATACCTCAGACTCTTATGCTAAAAAATTTCTAATTATTAAAATACAATAGGCTGCATTGGGCCTTAGCTTTTTGTTTAACATTAATATCCAAACTGTATGTTTTCTTACTTGCTTTTCAACTATATTGTGTTAATTCATAAGTATTAAAAAGCAGTTTTACACACACTATATGAATTAAGCTTGTCTCATATCCTCCCCAGAATCAGGTCCTATGTCACATGTCAACAGGCTTGTTTTGTTTATCTCCTGTATTTATAAATTACATTAAAAAGAGTATTAAAAGGATACTATGGATTCAAAGTCTAGCACTCAAAAGTTAGGAAATGCCAGTGTTAAGGTTTCCTCTGTATGAATTAGGAGCCGTGTGGGGAAAAAAATGTGTGATCATGTAATGAAACACTATACTAAAATTAAGGCCCTACTTAATTCATGATATTACAGAAATTCTGGATCCTGCAATATTAGGCCTCCACCTCAGTTTTAATTTTAATTAGTTCTAACTCTCAGCTCCGCCATGCGCAGTGCTCCGGCCCTCAGCCTCAGGATGGCTGGGGCTCCCGTTGTCAGCCCCTGGACAGCCGGAGTTCCTGCTGTCAGCTGCAATTAATGAAGGTCCATTGTTACTTCTCTGTGATTTTCCATGTTTTGGGTGCAACTCAGCTGCAATTATTTGACAAACATCCTGTGATTCAAATAGGGCCTTAATCATAATGCATATGCACAAGGAAGCCAAATTAGTGTTGCACGGGCAATTACAGAAAAAGTCCTGCTCGATGCCTGCAGCTGAGTATAAATGAAATCTTCAGAGAAGGTAGTCTGAGCGTATATGAAGTGTGTTTGGGTTTTTGGGGGGTGGGTGCAAAATTTAATGGGGCTACCAAAAGGCATATCTCTGAGAGGAGGATGTAGCACTGCTTAATTTCCTTCCTGAGTGAAAGTATGGAGATATTAGAGCTTATCACTGAAAAGGTATCAAGAATTATTTAACATAGACAGAATGACATCTTTTCCCCTAATCTTGGAAACAGTGGAACACTTTTAGCTGCAACTTTTCCCAAAACTGCAGCCTGACTCTCAGCATGGAAAATTTCAGCCCAAAGGATTAAAGGTTAACCAAGTTATAAACAACTAATAACAAGGCCTTATGAAAAGTTTCAGGCAGCATTACCAGCTCCACCTGTAGTATATTCCTGAAACTTTAAAATCCTATCTGTCCATCAGAGAATATCCTGCTCTTCGGGGTGAATTTCTCTGAATAACTGAATTCCTATTTTAAAAAAGAAAAGTCATAACAGGTAGAATGTTAAGCCTCCAAGGCTGAAGCTAAACTGACACCTACTAAATTGCTTGTCTAGCCTATACAAGCAGTTATTCTTCCTTACTGGTTAATAGATATATTAAAAAGATCACATAAAATATTTACCTTGGCGTAGCCTTGGAATGCAAAAATCTCCCAGAACATTAGTTTTCCTTTGTTATTTCCTTAATAAGAATGATATAAGATGTGGGGAGGGAGGCCAGGGTGTGTGTGTAAATACTTTTTAATCTGACTTGTCAATTTAGAAGATCTAGTGTACAGGTTGCTAGTTTTGTAATAGCATATTTTTTCTTCCAACTTGTAACTTTCAGATAACCATTATGCATTGGTATAATAGTCAGAAAGAGTAATTATCTGAAATTTAAATGTTCACATATAAGAAATGATTAGTACTAGCAATTGTCTCAGCAGGTTTTAGAATATATTTGTTAGAGCAGAGCAAATACTCCAAAAAATGTCCCACAGAAATTCTTTAAAAAAAACCCAAAAACCTCTGATACTCTCCACATACCTGATACGTTGGCTTTTCATAAATAAAGGAAATATTGCTGACAGCAATGTTTACTATGAAGTTTAAGCAAATATTGCAAAATGTTCACAGAAAATGAATTTTAAATTCATGATTACAAGTGTCCACACCAAAAACTTGATTGTTATAATTATGCCTGGCCAGGCAAGAAACAGAAACATACCATGTGAACTTTGTATTTGATCAAAACAGCTCCAACTTTGAATGTCAAGTACTGAATACTCGCACCCAATTGCTTGCATATGATACATAAAAACAAACATTATTTTCAGAAATGATTCCTTGAAGAAATTCACATACATAATAATTTAAAGTAAATGATATTTTGTCAGAAATGTAATGACAGCAGAAGCATAATTCAGATCGATCAAGTATTTGTGGAGCTGAAAATGACAATAAAAACAGTCTTTATTAGGAATCAGATTTTTAAATTATTTTGTTAGTTATTTAATATTTTAATCGTGATAAAATAAGGTACCTGTAAATTAGTACTTAATGATGAAAAACGTCAGTTCTAGTCATATACACTGACAGCAATTTTATTTTGATTAAGATTTATGTTCAAAATATTTTGTTGCAGCTGCTGAGTCTCTATTATAAAGTTTGTATTTTCAGGGGGAACTAGAACAGGAGAGACAGCAGCATGAGGCAATGATTTCTGCCATGAGGGAAGAGGAGAAGATCAAAGTTGACAGAATGGCTCATGACCTAGAAATAAAGTGGACTGAAAATCTTCGGCAAGTGTTTTTCTTTGTTTTAAATAGAGGGAAAAAACATGAATTAAATGTAACAAGTCAGTATTAGTGGATTATACAGCAAATAAATTTTTAGTTATATAAGCATTTCAAATTTGTTTCTCAAAAATATGTATTGATTTTTATTTTTATGACAGTCTAGATTACATTTTAATTATGTACTTTTGCTTTCAGACAGGAATGTAGTAAACTTCGTGAAGAGTTGAGGCTTCAGCATGAAGAGGATAAAAAGGCAGCCATGACTCAGCTCTTGCAACTGAAAGAACGTGAAAAAAATGCTGCCAGGGATGGATGGCAAAAGAAGGTGGAAGATCTTTTAGACCAGGTAATTAGAATGGCTTGTTCAGTATCAGAGGGAATGTTACAATTTGGATTTAGACTGTGGATGGTTTATTATTGACTAATTGTATAAAATCACTATGAAATTTGTCACTAGGCTTAATTTGGATGATGGTAACTCATTACAGATTACTAAAAAAATATCAATACTGATTAATGTGAAAATGTTTTTTGCTCATTAAAATGAATGAGAATGAGCATAGTCTTTTTCCTTGTGGTACAGTTTTTGAGGGAAACTGTTCTCATTTCTTTGGCACTCTGAGCCCCACTGTGTGGATTTCTGCCTCTACCTGTTCATGGTCTCTGTTGAAGGTTTTTACATATATGATGTTGCTTAATTTTCGAATTGTTTGGAGGTATCACATGTTTGCATTGATGGTACAGTACAAATTATTTAAAAAGTCAAAATTTGCCAATTCCACTATCACCACACATTTAAGGGAAACCTATGGTAATCTCCGATATTACTGTGTCATAATTTTTGGTAAATGCTGGCTTTTTAATAGCAGCAACTGTGTGGGCTCACACTAATATTTGCTATAATAAATATAGTGCTTTTTCCCTGTTAAATTATTCTCACAAATTCTTGGTTTTATACTTTCTTGCAATGCCAGGAGTGAAGAGGCATTGATTTGATTGACTACTTGGATGAAAAGGAAGGATAAGAGAATGAGATGGTCAAACAATTTTACTGACAAAAAGGAATAGCTTTTTGGAAATAATTAAGTAAACATGTTATTTTTGTGCCTGTACTGTGACATTGCTTCAGCCATGAATTCAACTTTGAGAGCTCAAAAAATTGAGTGTGCAGCTTTGTGGTCACAATTAATTAGGAGTGCATATATTAGAATTTCCCCATCTAATTACCTAGTTTTATAAACTGCAAGGGAGTTAAGGTTGTACATGCTGTCATTTGTGCCCGTACAGGTGAAAATTTTGACCTAAATTATCTTTGACAGTTTGGATGTAATCAAGGACTTTTGTTTGCCTTGTTTTTAAGAGTTCATTCTCATTTTTTAGTAATATTATTTTTGAAGATTCATTTATTCCCATTTCTTCAGCTTGTAAATGGCACATCCTCAGTTACATTCCCAAAGGGAGCTCAATTTAAAAGTGGTACATCAGACAAATCATGCTGAACTTTACGTGCTTTTTGTAATTTGCGTGTGTTAAAAATACTTTAATAATGTTTAAAATACTTAACAAAATGTGTTGTAATAAAGCTGGCCCATTTTTCTGGAGTGTAAAAATATCAATTTGTGACTGTTGGAAATGAGCATGAACTTTTTGGCGCGGGGGTTTGGGAGGGGCAGTTCTTTTTATGAATAATATTCTGGAACAGAGAAATCCAGAAAAATAATATTATAAAGGGGAGAGGTTATTTTCAGGGAAAGAAGAGAACAGTGGGCATAGGAGACAACTTGAGTATGAAAATGTTTATTCTCTCTTTTGTGTTCATTCACCTGTGCCCAGGTACACAAAATAAGAGTTATGCCATACCATGACAGCATGTGGAGACAGAGGACTAATTAAAAGCTGAAACAATACAAAAGACATTTTCCATTTTTCTTCACTTGTTACTTTTTTATTAACAGATCATCAGTTGGGATTCTTTTGTGCTATTGACTATATTCTAGTAAAGTCTGACCTAGCTGGGGAATCTTATGGATCGTGCTCTTGTCTGGTGGCTTTAGTTCTTCATACTGAGCACTCAGGTTTTTTTTTTTTATTTCTGGCTCTGACAGCTTTGCTTTAGCTTCCTGCATCTCATACTCTCATCTTGCAATGGATTAAGTATTTTCATCCTATTTCTCTGTGATGGACGAAGGGATTTTGCTGTAGCTCTGTGTAGGTTTTTTTTCTGATTCTGTCACTCTTCTCTCTGTAGTTCTAGTAATCACCTGTTTCTGTCTGAATTACTTGATTCCAGTATGTAAAGCTAACAAATAATAAGAAGAAAGATCTCTGCATATAAGCGCTTGGTGTGTGGAGTGATATTGTAGACTGCTTTAATAAGTTATTCGTATTTCTGGAATGAAGTTGACCTAACCTTATGTTAAATGACCGTAAGAGATCAGTCTGTGTCTAAAAAGTGGGCATATGTTGAGGTAATTACATATTTAAGGCTTTTGGTAGTTAACTATATTATAGTGTGACTGGATGTACCTGGTCATACTTAATTGGTTTTATTTCCAAAATGGACATAAAGTTTTTGAATCTGCTGTTTATAATTGTTTGTTAATGAGAGGCAGACTTTGGTTTCTACCCTTCAAGAAAAAAATATTTGAGCAACGATTTGGGTCACAGCCATTTTGTTTCCTCCCCCCTCAGTTGTGTACTGCAATTCCCTGCTTGGAAATGATAAGGCAATTTTTATAGACTTTAAGGGATCTGATTGTCATTACTGTTTACCATTTGGGCAGTGTAAATGGATGTTTAAGGAGGATAGAAGTTTCCTTCACACTGCCAGAATGGTGTGAAGGAGAGTGTACATGTCGTCTCAATCCTGAACTTTGATTTTTTGGATGAATCTGTTGACCTGTTTTCAGTCTCAAATTCTGAAAATCAAAGTTAATCATGTGTACCTTAAATCTGACCATAGCAATCCTATCCCTTTGGTATTTTCTGTTGTCTGTAGACCTGAAGGAGATGTATTTCTACATCGATGTTTGGATATCTGTACTTTGCAAATAGATATACTTTTGATACCACAGGAGGCACTTCTAGTACAGGACCCTTCTTTTTGATCTATTGACCTTTCTGAGGGTCATTACCATGGTTTTAGTGGTTTTGGTTGTGGCCTTTTGAGAACAGAGAATCTACATTTACCTATTCCTGGACAGCTTGCTTATTAAGTCACCTTTGGGGGAATAGCAATCGAAGACCCAGGCAAAGTGAATAGCTCTCCTACAGAAAAAAAAAGATCGGTGATAAACAAAGAAAAGAGTGTCCTGATCCCAACACAAAGGCTGTAACATGAGGGTCATACTTGACTCAACCAAAGACAGTATCTTAATCTCAGAAGCGGGATAGAGGAAGATTACAGGTATGATGTATCTGCTAGCATCATCATGCTAGTATCATGACTGGAAAACCTACAGTGGGTCCACTTCTACACTTCAGCTATTATTGCGGTAATTAATAATAATAATAATAATAATAATAATAATTAATAGAGGCTCCAATCAAGATCAGAGTACCATTGTGCTAGGCACTATACAAACACGTAACAAGAGACAGCCCTTGCCACAAAGAGCTTGGTCTAAATATACCAGACAGACAAATCACAGAAAGATGAAGTGACTTTCCTAGGGTCTTATGGCAGGTTAGTGGTTGAGCAAGGAATGGAACCTACATTTCCTCAATCTCAATCTAGTATCCTATCCAGTGGCCCACACAGCCTCTCAAACTTGCAGACACTAGAGAGGTTCCAACTCCTCTCTGAGCCATCAATCTTTTCCAAACTAAACTTCAGAGTGAGGAACCCAGACTCTTTAATTTGAACCCTAATGACTCAAATGGACTATCCCATGTCAGAATCAGAAAGGATCCTCATCAAACTAATGCCAAACTGCACAGATGGGGAGCACATTTGAAATCCCAAATGCCACAGTATGTTTGGTCCATGCAGGAATAAAGAAGAAGCAGTAATTCAGCTCACCACATTACATTTCTAAATGACAGTACACTACTAGATTAGATTGTTCTAATCTTTGCTGACAAGAACACACAATGATGTACCTGAATTAGAAGGTGGGAACAAGGTCCATTGATCACCAAAGGAAGGCACATAAACTGGTTATCTGAAGAAAGAAAAGGCAAACATGGCAGACTGATTCAATAGGAAAGATACTTACCACGGGGAATTGAGCCTGCATCCACAGGCTTAAAACATGATAACCCAAAGATTCACAATTGCTTCAGTGGATTGTTTTGCCTCAAGAGCCAACAGAAAAAATCAGTTTAGTTTTTTAAGACCAAAAATATACAGAAGCAGGGACAAAATATGCTTTAAGTGGCCCCAGGACTTTTGTACACCTCTCATTCCACTTCTGAAAAAGAAAATAGCCTCAGAGGAATACTGTTGGCTCCCATCTGGCTATGGAAGCTATGGTTTTGAGACTTCACCTAGATGCAGATTTTGGTTCTACTGTCACTTTCACAAATTCTTGACCTTCTAAATTAGGAACCAGTTACCCATCTGGTTCCTGATTTCTTACGTTTAACACTCTGAAAACATAGTAAATAACTAAGCTTCTTGAGGTCTTTAGCGATTGTTATAGACATCCTGCTTTTGTCTCATAAGAAATCCATTAATGCTGCCTATAGGGCAATTTGGACAAAATTTCCGTTTTGACTCAATGCATCAGATTATCCTCTGCTTCAGTTTCTACAGGTTGGACTATGAGTATGGTCATGGCCAGCACTTAGTTTACATGATGAGTCATATGAGAGGTAGTCTGTGGTTACTAGGAGTTAGACAATTTAGGACTTTATAGGTGGTAACCATAACCTTGAATTTAATCCAGAAGTAAATTGGTAGCCAGTGCAGGAGTATATAGTACTGCAAGGAATTCCAGGAGGATCTAATAAATTTGGGTGATAGTTCAATGTGATAATTTAGGAGAGTCATTATAGAAAAAGATACAGTGGTGCACATTGGAAAGTTTAAATTAAATTACTTGTACTTATTGATGGGTTCTGAATTATATGTAACCTTGGAAGAAAGATTTAAGCATTGTTTTAGACTGCTCTGTAAATAAGTCTACTCAACACACAACAGCCAAAGTGAATGAAAAGTTTGGATGTGTTAAAAAGTGGATAGAAGATAATATGGAAAATATTGAAATGATGATATATAAATTGCTCATGTCCATTCTGAACACTGCATTAAATTTTGGTCAGAAAGAGCACATAAGAAAGTCAAGCTGCAGAGAAGTGCAACGGTTGATTGGAAGCATAGGGGGGCTTCCAAAAACAGATATCGTGAAAAGGGCTTGACTTGTTTAGAGGAAAGGTTTACAAGGAGACTGTAGAAGATCCCCCTGTAGGGGGCGGTGCTGGTCGCTCTCCCTCGGCGTCATCCCCGAGGAAGGCCACACCTCCCAGTGCCTACGCCCTTTGGGAGTCCAAATTATAGGGGCCGCCTCCAGCCCTTAGTAGGGTGAGTCTTGGGTTCAGGCCGCTCCTAAAGGGCAATAGTCTCTTGACCCCATGGGCAGACAAACAGTCTAGGGCCTGGCCCTACAGCCAGGGATGGGCCAGCAGCGGGAAAAGCAATGTCTAGCCCCAGAGGGCAAGGAAACAGCCTATTGCCTAGCCCTTTGGCAGGGCAGGCTGGCAAACACAGTCTCAAACCCTGGGCAGGGCGAGCAGCAGTGTATGACCTGACCCTCCTGTAGGGCAGGCAGACAAACTCTCTCAGGCCCTTGGCAGGGCATGTAGCAGTCTATAGCCTGAGCAGGTGAGGAAATAGTCCAAAGCCTGGCCCCTTGCGCAGGGCAGGGCAGAGAGACAGCAGTCTCTAGCCTTTAGCAGGGCAAGTAAGTAGTCTATACTCAGCCCTCTGGCTGGGCATGGCAGGCAGTAAGGGACAGGCTCTGGTCCTCAATGGGCATTCACCCCAGGTCAGGGTGAGAAGGGGGATGCAGGCTCACCCGTCTCCACTGTGTCCCAGCCCAGGGCCCTGTCAGTGACAGGGTGTCCTGTCAGTGGGGCTCTGGCCGAAACATGCTGACTCACAGCGAGTGCAAGCTCAGCCAGACTGTAGTCAGCTTCCCTGGGCTTCTTCCTCCCACCCTCTCTCTAGAGTACCTATGGCCAGTCATCTCCCTCTGGATTGCTGAGGTAGACCACGAGAAGGAGTCCCATGAGTCTCTCACTGTTGACCGGCGGCAAGTCCAGAAACAGTTCAGGGTCCTCTGTGGAGGGCAGTTCCTCTAGGTCCCAGGGTTCGTGTGTCCCTTCTGGCTCACCAGGGCAGCTTGGGCAGGCCCCCAGGGCCCCATGCCATGGGTAGATCTGGCAGCTTCTCCTCTGGGTAGCAGTCGGGTGTGGCCATAGGCTCAAGGACCAAGGGAGAGATGTCCTTCTCCCTTGGCCACTGGAGTTTGACTGAGCAGGCAGGCCTGGGTTTTATAGGCTTAGCACCGCCTATCTGCTTCCGGTCAGCTGTTGCCTTCCTGGGTTCTAACCCCTGGGGGCGGGGACGGTTTGGCTGTCCCTCGATGTCAATCTCTGAGGAAGGCCACACCTCCCAGCTACCGAGATGATATATAACTATATGTTAGTATAATGAAATCGAATTGACTCTCAAAATAAAATGGTACATCAAACTGGATAAAAAGAAAGGCTTTTTAAAGTGTATATCAAACCTGTAAAATTCACTGCAACAGAATAGCACTGGGGGAAGGTATATCTGGTTTTTAAATGGTGTATATTACTGAACCAAATTCTCACCTGTACAGATTGGTGTTGCTACATTGACAGGTGAAAATCGAATCCTTCTATGAAAATGGGTAAAGTTTTTGCATTCACACTAGCAATGTTAAATAATTATATGGTATTATCAATCCTACTCCTTCACAGCATGGGTCCCCACACTATGACCTGTGAGCTGCATTCAGCCTGCCGACACATTTTTACTGGCCCGCTGAGTCCAGTGGCATTACAATTACATGCAGCCCTTCATAACATTACACAGGGGTCGGCAACCATTCACAAGTGGTGTGCCAAATTTTCGTTCCCCCCACCCAATCCCTTCCCCACCCGGCCCCGCCCCTCTTCCACATGATCTGGGTCCAGCGCCCTGGCCAGGAGGAGCTGCTGCGGCCCACCATAAGAGCAAGAATGAGTGATGTAACCCTGGCAGCTGAAAGTTTGGGGACCCCTGCTTCACAGCATAAAGTTTTTGCCATCTGAGTCTTTTATGTGGTATTGTTGTGTATATAGTAAATCTCAGACAAGACTGAAATATTTTTCTCATGAGAATGTTCTGTACAACTGACCAAGTGCTGTAAAAGTTTGGCAATTCGTAAAGAATCAAGTATAGATTACTATCAGATACAGGGTTTTGGACTAGATGGATGAGTGGTCTGTTCCCTGACAAGGAGCCTCGTTCTTGTCTCTGCTGTCTGGAATGGTATATGGTAAATAAAGCAGAATGAAGACATCTTTCTTGTTAGTTCTGCAAGGTACACCTATACCAATCCAGATGAGTTTTCCCCATAAAAATACTCAGAGAGAATTCAGAAGCCCTACATTTCTTTTTGCTATCTCTTTTAGCTATAGATGTATGCGTTTGGGTTTTTTTAAAGTAGTACTCGGTTTTTTCTTTCTTATTTTACTATTGAAGAAGTTTTTTCAGTTGAAGAAGCAGGAAAATGCTTTTGGTTCTCTTTTTAGAATACCAGAATGTCCTCTGTCTCTATTTTCTGTTTTTGTATTGCACAAACCTATTGTGCAGGGAGAACTTAAATTTACAGATAAGATATTCCTTTCTCTTTAATTTCTCCCATTTTGTTGTGATAGCTATTATTTCATTATGTGAGGATCGATTTTCTGTGATTGCCAGTGGGCAAATGAGTGTTTATGCTTTTCATGTATACCAGTCAACACATACTGACTCTTCTGCCTTAACTATTTAGCAATCAAACAGATGTGCCAATGAGATGATAGAAATTTTTCTGCTAGTTTGTTTTCATTGTCTCTTTTCAAGTCCTATACTGTTCTGCTGCCAAACATTACAGTTGTGACATTCACCTTTTGAAATTTAGATTTTTAGTCCCACCATAACATAAAGGAGAGAAGAAATATTAAAAGAAATCTAGTAGGAATAGATAAAAATAAATAGATAAAAATACATCACATATGATCCAGTTTGTCTTCAGCTGTCAGTTTTTTCTGTTTTCTTCCCTCCTCCTCCCACCGCCCCCACTACTGGAGCCACTTCTGCTTTAAAGAAGAGATAGCAGAGGTCTCCATCTGACTGGGGGAACCTGCCCACATCAGAATAGGGAGAGTTCTTTAACTGCCTGCTTAAACAGTGCCTTTTTGTCAAACCCAATTTGTGATAAGCACTTCCCTGTCTTCACGTGATCTAGGCATTTTCATCTGATCCAACCCCCACTCAAACCTGTGGTTCTCATACTATGATCTGTGGATTGCAAACTCACTCATAGGTCATAAAACCATTGTCAGTGTGCTACCCAGGATTTTCAGAACCTAAAGCAGTGGTAACTTAACTGTTTCATTCCAGGTGGTTTCAGGAATAAATCAACAGGAACACAGCACTTCCAGGTGATGAAGATAAATACAAGCAAGAGTGCTCTTATCTAAAACTACTATTTATTAAATTTAAGTACACACAGATATAAGCAATAGGTTTCGAACATCTGAAATAATTACCTAATATCTGGGATGATATTGAGTAATTTGCAGCAGGTCAGTGCTGGCTGTACTCTTCACCGCATGGGAGTAAAGGTGTCAGGAAAAAGTCTCTTAGGGTGGCTTCAGAGAACTGCTTCAAAGGACATTCTGTTACCTTGTCCTTCTTATACTAACTGTCACAAAACACATAAATTATAGTGATCCCAACTGGGTCATCACCTCTCCTCACTTCAATAAACTACTTTTTAACAAAATATTCCTAACCATCTTAGTCATAATAAGCTTCTGAATCAAAGGTACCTAAATTCAGGGTCCCATCGACTTATTTTCTTTCAGTCTCAAATTGTTGACTCTTTCTCTCCCCTTCTCCCATTCTGATTAGCAGAAGCTGCAAGCATGCATTGACCTTGCCTCCAGAAGCCCTGCTTGTTCAAATTAACTCTTAACTCTATGGTGTTCTATTTTATTAACTTGGCCCTGAATTTGAAAAATTTGAAATAATTAAAGTTGGCAGAGAATTGTCTATATGAGAGCATTTCTCCTGAATGAGAACCTTAGCTAGACAAAAATGGGCCAGATACAGAGTCAATTCTTCCTTGGTGTTAGAAATTTAAATACAGTAGGTTCTACTTAATAGCAATTCTGATACTAGCAACTTTGGGCTGGCAACAAAGGGGTCGCTAATAAGCAGAATCTACTGTATAGTATTTTTCAGGCTTTTTATCAATAAAGAATTTCCTCACTTAATGTCTTTGCTCATCTCAGACAATGTACAACCAAGTGTAGTATCAGGTATCAAGTTAGAGGGAACATCAGTCAGTGACCTCATAGTGTAGACATCAAATTTAATTCACAAGTTTCATATGTCACTGTATCCCGCCAAGGGGCGGGGGGGTTCTTAGTTTATGATCTTGGTGGTGGAAGGAGGCAGACCGACAATGGGAAGTGGTTAAGCAAAAATATTTTATTGCATTGAACAAAAGCTGGGCATAGCTCCAAAAGCAGTAGCCCTAGCAACCACCCTCTACAGCTGTCCCAAAGCATAGGAAGGAAGCACCTACCAAAAGCAATAGAGTGGGGAGACCCATCAACCACTCTCTAGGTGAGTCGCAACCAGGGAGCCAACCTGCCCGGGGCATCCGGTAAGGCCTTGATGGATCCACGGAGAGTCTCCCCGAGCAGTTCCCGGGGGTGCTTGTTATACCCCTGTCTCCCTTTGCCTTAGCAGAATTTTTCTCCTAGCAACACAATACGTAGCTCTCAACCTCGACTAGAGATTGGGTCTTAAACTTGTTTTCCATTAGTCTATTGGTTAATAATTATAGGCTGGAAAATAGAGAGAAGCTGCCCTTTGCCAATATCCTGTGGTTAGATGTTTTGCCGACTTGTGGCTAGTCGCCCACTGCTTATCTCAGACAACTTCCGCCCAGCCAACGTATTTTACAAAGGTTACCAGACAAAGGTTACCAGACAAAGGTCAGTCTAACTTCTTAATGCAGGTGGCTGCCCAAGCAGTTACAGGCCTAGTCTTGCTCACAGCCTAAACTGGATGTTTAGGGCCTAACCTTGCCAACTGTACTTATTCCGCGTGACAAATTCTTCCGAGCCCTACAGTCACCTTAAGCTTTTTCCAGTATATTCATAAAAGATAATCCAGATCCTATTTATTGCCTCATATTGGCATTTTCCCCTCCAGACCTTGTTTACATCTCTAACATCCCTACTTAGTCTAACCAACTTCCCAATCATGAGAAAGTAGTAACCACCAATTTTCAACAACATGCAACATTAGCCAACATCCTGAATGCATCATAGTCAGAGTTCAAACCAGGAGACAATACAGAAGCAGCCCTAGTGGCACTAAAAGATTGATCTTCTTATGACTATGGACCAAAGGCAAGACCTCTCTATGCTCGTACTACTGAACCACTATGCAGCTTTTCACTCACTAGACCATAAGATACTGTTAACCTGCCTACATGACATAGCATGAATACAATGGCTCCTGTCATTCCTCTCTAGCGGAGCTCAGAATAGTAATGGGTAACTATTAGTAATATCCAAAAGCTTGCACCTGCAGAGTCCCCAGAAATCTTATATTATCCCTCAGAGATTCCCCCTTTCTGTTCAACAGCTACATGAAACCACTGGGAGAGACAAATGAAACTCTGTGGGCTCAACTGCTGGTAATATGCCAACAACAATCAACTATATCTCTCTTTCACCACTGATGGAACCACTGCCACTATTTAGATGTCAGGATGCCTACAAGAAATCAGCTCTTGGATGAACAGCAACTAGCTGAAGTGGAGCCCAGGTAGATTGAAGTGATGCAGATCGGAAAAGGAAAGTGCTCTGAAGAACTAGCCAAGACACTATTCTTTCTCCTCTCCCTCATGCCTCCTACCCCCGTTTCTGAAGACCTATAACCTCCATTTGTTGTGCAAGGCAGTGGGACCCTGTTTGATTCCTCCGTAAGACTGGATTAGTTGGTAGACTCAGTGTCTAAAATTGCCTTTCTTTTGCCTCTAGTTTCTGATGAGGATACTTTTTCCCTTTCTTCTAGTCAAAGACTTGGCCACACTGTTTGATCTATGCATTTGTCACCTGCGGGCCAGTTTACTGTAATTCATTATATTTGAAGCTGAATGTGAAGACAAGGCACAGACTCCACTGGTACAAAACGCAGCTGCCCAACTCGTCCATGGTTTAGGCCACTGCGAACACATCTAGCCCATGCTTCAGTCCTTCAGTTGGCTCCCATTCAGTTTCAGATGCAAGTTTAAGACCTTGGTCTTAATCTTTAAAGCAGTTAATTTAGCAAACCCTTGCTACATTAAAGACAACTTTCAACTTCTGTACTGCCAAGACCATTATGCTTTGGGACAATGCAGACCACAAAGCACATAAAAGCTGGGGACAAAGTATTCTTAGTCAATGGGATACAATTGTGGAATGAACGTAAAAGGAAACCAGGTGACTCCTGAGTCCAACCATCTTTAGAAAATACTGCAATACCTTCATCTTCAAAAATAGTCCTGAAACGCTATTTATCTCTATAACCTGAGGCGTAAAGCTGCCTGATTCAGAGCAGGGACTTGAACTGGGGTCTGTTGATTACCAGAGTAGTGCCAAAACCACCAGGCTAGAGAGAGAGGTAGCGTGGCTTGCTCTCACTCACTCATGTGATAGAGTCCATCCGAGACCCAAGAATTTTTCCCAACATAATTGATGCTGAAACTGGTGTTTTTTGAAACATTTTGGTATAAACTAAACAGAAGTTTTCTATGGAAAAATGTTTTATCAAAATATTTTGACCAGCTCTAATAAATATAGTGAACAATATAGTGAACACCAGTGTGGTGTTTTTGTCTTGTTTTCTCTTTCCATTATAGGATGTTATGTTATATTGCCTTAACTTGTCACTTTTCAACTTTCACAAAAGAGAGGTTGTAGCATAAATATTCATAGATTTTAAACCTAGAAAGGACCATTAGATAATTTAATCTAGCATTGTGTTTAACATAAGACATATAACTCACCCAGTTACCCCTGTATTGAGCCCAATAACTTGTGGTTAAATAAAGTTCATAATCCATATAGGCATTCAGTCTTGATTTGAAGGCATAAGAGATGGAGAATCCCTCACTTCCCTGGATCGCTTGATCCAATACTTAATCATTCTCATGGTTAACAATTTGTACTTTATTTCTAAGTTGAGTTTGTCTGGCTTTAACTTCCAATGGTTGGTTCTTTTTATCCTGTTTCCTGATAAGTTAAAGAGCCATAGAGTACCTGGTTCTTTCTTCCAATATAGGTACTTATACACCATAATCAAGTCACTTATCAATATTCTTTTTGAGCTCCTTCAGCCTCTGACTGTAAGGCATTCTTTCCAGCCCTCAAGGCTTTTTGTTGCTTTTCTCTGCACCCTCTCCAACTTTTCAACATCCTTTTTAAAATGTGGATTACAAAACTGAAAGCAGTATTTCTGTATGGGTCTCATCAAAGCTGTATAAAAAGGGCAAAATCACCTCCATACTCCTATTCATTACTCCCTTGTTTATACATCCAAGGATCACATTAGCTCTTTTTATCAGAATCACTCTGAGAGCTTATTGTCAGTTGCTTGTTCACTATAACTCTTAAATCCTTCTCAGTCACTACTTTCCAGGATAGTTCCCCATTTTGTAGGTACGACCTACATTCCTTGTTCCTAGATATATGCGTCACAGATATGGTTGAGGTCCCCTCTCTTGGACACTCACCAGACTGTTGTAAAGGGTTCCAAACCCTGAATCTCCATGTGCCTTAAGCCTACAGAGTTTGAATGGAGTCCAGACACTGCCCCTGGCTTGATGTCTCTAAATCTAAGATCTCATGGTCCAACTGCCTCACCTCTCAGATTCCCCATAATTTATGCACATCCCTTCTCAGAATTCCACCTTGTGGGTTCTCTAGGTTCACAAGTTAACTCTTCAGTGGCAAACAGGCATGGAGACATCCTTTGCACAGGAGTCTAAAACACCATTACCCTTTACTTGAGAGAAAGCACAAGAAAGTACAGATCTTTTAGAAAATTGCAATCACTTTGAATCCAATGCACTTTATTCTTACTCACCCTTCCTTTTGTGTTCTGGTAGGCAGGCTCCCTCATGCTTCATCGAGCTTCTGCAGCAGACAGGTTGAGCTGATGAAAATGGTTGAAGACCCTGAGTAGAATAGCTCATGCTGTCTTATAATGATCCAGTCCCCTCTATTAGGTGACTGTTGCCAGACCACTTCTCCCAACAAACCAGTTCTCCTGGGTGGGAGCCAGCCTATCGTCTAAGATGTTTGTATATGATTAGAGGACTATCCTGAGATAATAATGCTCTATTCTCAGCCCTGTATCACTACTCCTTGGAATTTCAGTCCGACATGGAGGTAAAAGGAACAGAGAAGGCACAGGACTGCTCATTCCAAATGAAGTTTCTAGTTGATAAAGATTCATGTAGATAATTCATAATCTCATGAGACATTCATAATTTGTGCAGATAGATTCCCCAAATCATCGCAGTAGGATCTTGCATTTGGCAGTATTAAAAAACATTTTGTTTGTATGAGCCCATCTTACCATGCAATCCATATCACTCCATATGACTGCTCTGTTGTCATCAGTCACCACTCTGCCAATATTTGTCTTACCCTCAACTTTTCTCAGCAGTGAGTTTACATTTACTTATGGATCATTGCTAAAAATGTTGAATAATGAGGGGCTGAGAGCCAATCCCTGCAGAATCCCAAATGAACGTCCCTAATCGATAATGATTTCCCCATTAACTAATTTTTAGATCTTTCAGTTATGTGTGATTAAATCCATTTGTGAACTTTATTGATACTGCATAGTACCACATGACCTTCTAATTAAAAGATTACCACTAAGTCAGATGTCTTATAAAAATCTGTGACATCTGTGTAGTTATACTTATCAGACAAGCTTGCCATGACCTATTTTCCATAAAACGATATTGACAGGCATTAATTATATTCCCATTCTTTAATTTCTTTATTAATGGAAAAGCTGATGTGGGCTTCAGTTATTTTACCCAGCATTGATATCAGGCTCACTGACCTATAATTACCTGCCTCTGAATACTAGCATTACATTAGCACTCTTCCAGTCTTTTGGGATTTTCCCAGTATTCCAAAATGTACTAAAAATCAGTGGACCAGAAATCTCCACCACCATGTCTATTCGGACTGTTTAGAGTTGTTGCATAGATATATTCAACATTGTTAAAAAACAGGGTTATTTTCTGTCTGTCTATCTAGGTACTTATATGCTGTTCCTCAAGCTTTTTGTCATAGGACAGACCCCAGCATGTTTGTAGGTCAAATAAGAAATTTTACCTGAAATTTCTTTCCGATTTCTTAGGGCATTGCTAGATTATCACTTTCAGTTGGTGAAACTAAGTATCAGAAATATGTTGTTAATTATTCATATTACAGTAATACTTAGAGGCCTTTATCAAAATTAGGGCCTGACTCTACTAGGGACTGTACAGACACATTATAAGACCAGTCCTTGCTCCTCAAAGTTAACAGTTTAAATAGATCAGACAGACAAAAGGTAGATAGGAAGAGGCCCAGAAAGCTGAAGTGATTTGTGCACAATTGTACAACAGGTCATTGGCAGAACTAAAGATAGAACCTAGAACTCCTAAGCCTCAGTCTGGTGTCCTATTCACTGAACCATGCTGCCTCTTGCTATTACTTGAAAATTTGTTTCCTGCAATTTGAATAAAACAATTGAGGTTCTTTGCTTTTTTCTTTCTGTAGCTACAAGCTGTGAAAAGATATTTTTCCTATTTTAAGTTCTGTTAAATATTGTTCAAAATTTCTGTAATGAAGACATCCAGGCAGTCAAGGTGATCCAAAAAATCTGTTGTCTCATTGAGAAATCCATCTGTTTGAATATTGTAAGTGATAAAGGGGATAATCTGCCATTCTGGATTGGTGTCTGAATCAGACACTATGTTTCCAGTTATGAAGATACCTTCATATTTTGATGGTCATATTGTGCACAAATATTGCCTGATATATTTGATCAAGTAATATTGATATAATGCATCTACACACCCTTATATGATTATGTATGTCTACAGTTTTTCATTAGCAGTTGCAGCTAAGAGATATAGTAAGGTGGTGGTACAGTAAGTAATTTTGCCCTGGACTGTTACATGAAAACCAATCTGTTTTGTAAGAACTCTAAAATTTTAGAAACCAAGAAGTCCCACTGTGCTGAAATAGAAATATGACTTTATTACAGACTAAATGTATTCTCAATATTAAAACAGATAATATACTGAAATTTTCTCTTGATATCATAAGGCTACTAATTTAAAAAATGCCTACTATGTTGGTCTTTGTGATGTTTCAAAACTACAGTTGAACATTGACTGCAATGTTCAAAGTGTATTTCTGACTGATGATAAATGCGAAAAGAAAGTATATACTTGATAGCCTTTTCCAAAGTACATTAGCTGAAGCTGAAGAGCAGATAAATTAATCAGTTTGGTAACTGCAAAAATTGTTCAGTTACATAATATAAGAACATTATATTACATTGAAAGGGATACTGATATCCTGGGTATTTGAAATATGATATAGGAAATTAAACAGTTTTTCACCTCATGAGTATGCTACCTTGTGTTCTACATTCAGTGGTTTATGCAGTAAGTCATTGCAAAATTTTTTGTCTGTCTAATTTTTTTTCCCAAACAGTTTTCAACCTATTTTTCCCTGGTCAAATTATAATTAATGTTCTATGTTTTACTCTCCCTTCTTTATCCCTTTTTCTTTTACTTAGTTGATTTCTGAATGTTTCCCTTTATTCCTGTGATCTTTTCTTCATAGCGGCACTGTCTCGGTGAAGCTTTGCATAAATCTATCAGCAATGTAAGTGAGCTGCACTTACAATTTGTACACAAGGGCATGCTTGCACTTCTAAACTTGCATACCTTACAATGTTGCTTTAAAGTTTTAAACTGTGAAATAAAATACATGATGATATTAGAGGAGAGGACATGTATGCATCTGATTAATTGAAGCTTCTGTGCTGCATCCATTCATCTGTGTAAGTGCACATATCATCTAACATCAAAATGCTACATAGTGATAATATATGCAGCATTTTTTATGATGTTGAAGCAATCTTGCAGGCAGTATATTTGCACATCATAAAGCTTTCTACATAGCATGAAATTAATGATGCTATATTATAGTTTGCAGTTTGTAATACAAATCTTAATTGCAGTTTGATTACTAAATTTTCTTCTATTATTTATAATATCTGGCAATTTTTAACCTGTTGAAAGACGTAGTTGACAAGATTGCAGGTTCAAAGTACTGAGCTGTATAACTCTTTGTTCAATAAGTTATCTGTGTCTTGTCTTGCATCCTCAGTATAGGGAGAAACAAAAAAGGAAGCTAGATGATTCTGTTACAGTAAAGATGTGCAAAGAGAGAGATTCATACTTTCATAAATGTGCTCTTAACATATATAAATATATGGTGAATCATTAAAAACATTTTAAAATGTATATATGTATGCTTAAAACCCATTTATTGAAATATGCTATTATTTCTTTTGCTATTTGAGGCAATTTCAACAAAATAAGAAAATTTCACATATACTGTGTAGAAAACCTATATTTTTATTAGTTTCTCACATATGAATTATTTGTTGTTATGTAGGAAAAAGAAAAGAATGGATATTTCAGAATTATCTGGCTTATTCAGAGCAGTGGAACAATTGCTGTCACCAGAGGGTGGTATTGTAAATTATGATGATTGACATCCACAATGTCGATACATATATGAACAGGTTTTGATAGTGACTGCGCTTATAGCAGTTGGTTAATAATAAAACTTATAGTTAAATCTATACGTTTTGCAATACTATTATATTTCACCAGAGGTAAATACTTTTAAAAGCTTTACAGAGCCATGTTTTTTGCAGAAAGTGCAGGTTAACTGGACTACATAGGTTGGCATCACAGTTTATAACACCACCAGTGTAGTACAAGATAGGAAGTTGCTCAGGGAAAGAATTTGCAGACTTCAGTAGTGCCTGTATGGCCTACATTAGAACCTAAAGATGAGTAGAGTATTATAGGCAGATCTGGTAGCGAAGCCTATAATTAAGATTGCCTAATGCTTTCCGTAATACAAGGCCTTGTTTTCAGTTGTTTATCATTTTGTCAAACTAACTGATTAAACTGACATTTTTTTATAGCAGGTATCTGCCTCAGGTTTTTGGGTTTTTTTGTGGAAAGTTTCAGGTAGCCTCAGCCATTTCCCAGATTGAAATTAGGAGAACATGCATTGTTTTGTCTATGGTAAAAAAAATGCTGCACCCATTTAATTGAGTAGCTCTAGTGCTTCCATGCATTAGAGCAGGGACTTGAAATTTAGCTGGGGGGTCACCCTCCTGTTAGGGATAGGCTTTTTTCCATCTCCATAAATATCTGCCCAGATATGGCCAAGAGGAATGATTCTTAAAATCTCCATTCACACACACTCAATAGAGACTTGTTAGAGTTGAGCAGCTAAATTTGCTAAAGCTTCTGTATGCACTGATATGCTCCATCCCAAGGCTATATGGACTAAGCATGACTTTCTTGCAATAGTTCCTCCCAGCAGCAGGAGACTGCACTGGCACTGGGCACCATAACTAAGAATAGGGAAACTTTCTTTCCTGTGCTTCAGTGTTCCTGCTACTGGCCAAAGGAGGAGAAGGAGGAAACAATATGAGTAGAATTCAGAGAGTTGAGGGTCAAGGGAGAGGGGGCCAGGAGCTCAAAAAGTGGAGGTGCAGGAGAAAGTAGGTTAGGAGTTGGTAGGGGAGGTGTGGATATGAGCCAATGGGAAGGAGGCAGGAGCCAGGTGGTGTACGATAGTGGTGGGGAAGCAGAGGAGTTAGAACCAGGGGTGGTGGATAAGAGCAGAAAACTGGAACATTACTTGGGGTGGAGAGTACTGGATAGGTGCAGAGGGGGAGCAGGAAATGAGGAATGGGTGTAGCATGAATAGACGTAGAGGGGAGAAGGAGCCATGGGTGGGTGTGGAGTGGATAGCTGCAAAGTAGAGAGGCAGACAGGAATCAAGATAGGGATAGGGGGTGAATAGGAGCAGGATGGGAGAAGGGTAGGGAGGCAGAAACTGGGGTGGGATGGATCTGAGTGTGGAGTAGGAAACACATAGTTGGGGAAAATAAATACTGCAGGTGTGGGGTAGGGGCAGGAGTGCAGGGATGGTGTGGATGTATGAAGAGAGTGGCAGGAGCCGGAGGGAGTGATAGAGTAAATAGAAACAGTTGGGGGAGGGACAGGAGCTGGGGTGGTGGATAGGAGCAAGAGAGGAGAGGGTACAGTAGCCAGTGTTGGGGAAGATAGGAGCATGGGGGGGCAACAGGAGCCAGGGAGGGGTGGATTGTGGGAGGAGGGAGGGAGATGAAGCAGTTAGCTGGGGTTTGGGTGGATAGAAACAGAGGGGGAAGGGAACAAGAGCTATGGCAGAGGTTGTTTAGGAGCAGAAAGGGGACAGCAGCAGAAGGATTTATAGTCACTGAAGTACTTTCTCCTCTAGAACCTCAAATTAACCCAGAATTCTCAAGTCTCAGCATTCTTCTACTGTCAGCAAATATCTGTGAAGCCCAGGCACAAAATATGCGTCTCATTACCCTCTAATGCTTTGTCAAAATTGAGGATAGCAGCCTACTACTACTACCAGTTACTCTGCAGCTGAAATGGTAGATATCTGTGCTGTGTATCTAAAGATTTCAATTCTACTGATGACACGTAGGGGTCAGTATGGTTCCACATGATGGAATTTTTTTTTCCAGTTTGCTTTTTTCCAAATTCTAGGAAATTGCATCTAAAACTTATATTAGAAGAGTTAGAAGACAAGCACTCAAAAGTAAGGAAATGTCTAACTTAATTTAGCAACCTTGTGCAAATGCGTTATGATACAGTCTTTAATTACATGATCTCATGCTACTTCCACAGAACGCCACCTCATTCAGAGCACAGGCTGGATCATGCTCTGGAGATGAATCAGAGTTGTGTAGTGAATGAAGCTGTTGTCAGTAGGGCCCCTGTTTCATTTATGACAGAAGTTAGATGATGAGTAGTGTATGAGGCATAGAAGTGCAGGAAGGGAAAGAATGGTCTCAAGGGTACAGCAGCTGAATGCTGCTTTGGAGAATATTCTTCCCCTGCTTCTGCCTCAGAGTTTCTGTGTGATGCTTGAAATGTTACTTAAACCACACTTCTTTGACCAATGTCCCTGTGGGTGCTCCACACTAGATGTGCTAGTGCCCCTGTGCCTTAGATCAGAGATATCTCTGTCAGTGTCCATTCAGCCCTCACATGCATGTTAGTCAGTCTTGTGCCTCATGCCGTTGTTGTATATATAGCACGGCTTCGGTGAACCACCCGCAGTTCCTTCTAACTGCCACAGCCTGAGATGGAGCCCTGGCACTTGTCCCACTGAGATTTCCTCAACTTTATTTTTTCTTCTTATTAATAGTTAGTCATAGTGTTAGTGTTAGTTCCATGGTTAATAAATAATACTAATATAACTTTTCTTTTTCCTTTCCTTTCGTTTTGTTTTGTTTAAAAAAATATTTTCTCTTGTATTGTATTTGGATAAGTACTAGTTAGTTAGTAGTTTTACTGTGCTGGGAGGTTATGCCTAGTTCTCCTGGCTTCAGACGTGCTCTTTTGTGCTGGGATGTGATCCTGGTCAGCGACAGGCACTGCCATTGCATCTGTTGCCTCAGAGAATCACACATTGCCCAGAAGTGCAACTTTTGTCTGGCACTGAAATCAAGAGCCAGAAAAAACAGAGATAAAGCTTCATCTCCTCATGATGGTGATATTTCTGTGCATGGCTTCTGACCTAGGACAAGGACACCTCTTCCCTCCTGTATGCTAGTCTCCAAGCAAGTCGGCTGCCTCTACAGCATTGGAGACTCACACCTCTAGGGCATCTAAGAGGAAGATGCAGAACACCTCCATAATCCATCAAAGGAAAGTGCCCCTGGCTCACCAGGTAGAGAATCTACCTCTAAAAAGCTAAGGTCAATGGTATCATCATCGGCTCTTCAGTCAGGTATCCTGAGATACCCAGGGCATCGCTATGCCATAAGACAGCGAAGCCACAGGCCCAGAGAGATTATTGGCATATTTATCAGACCAAAGTGGCAAGAACTGTTCCTCTGCTTCCTTGGTACCACAAAAGCCCACTCAGACTCTGACCTTGCTTCCCTCCGAGCACATGAAAACTATGGTACCATCAGTGTCCTTGGCCACAATCACCTTGGCATGGACTACAGGCTAAGTACCAATAACATATTACTGCAGGAGTTTTGATTTCTCCAGGACCTGGCTGTATCTGAGACACCTGGTTCTCCACTACTCGACTCTGATGTGCTGTCGGCACTGAGATAGCCTGAACTTTGCCCAGGGCCAACGGTTTCACCTCAGCTCTCTCTGGGCACTCCACCATTCCTGAGTGAGCTTGAGGAAGAGGATTTCGATGAAGACCTTGCCTTAGTGTCTCAAGTGTCAGTTCAGGGTTCCCCCCCTCACACCTACCCTTTCCAGAAGCCTCTGCTGAAACTGCAACTGTTTGTGGCCCACAAATGCCACCAGTGCCTTGCTGGTATGAGCACCTTTGGATGCCTTCTCTTATGCACCTCCTTCCTGGCCATATTGAGACCTTTGGTTGGCTCATTGGCAGCAATATTTCAGAATGTTTAATACCTCCCACCATAGAGAGAGGCAACCTGCATGATCTACATCCTCCAGGAGACCAGATCCTCAAGAGGCTAGAGCTGATGAAGAGGTTTCTCTTCCAGCCAGTATCTGTTCATCATCTCCAGAAGTGGTCATATTTTCTTCTCCACCTCTGGTGGATGATTTTAAACACTTCCAGGATCTGGTAAAAAAGTAAGACTCCCTGCAGATCCTTCTCAAGGAGATGACAGAGCCTCATCATAAGCCACTTGATGTCCTCCAGTCATCTTCATTGGCCTGCATAGCCTTGTCTGTTAATGAGGCGCTTTTAGATGCAAGCCAAGATTGTCTGGCACACCCCAGCTTCTGTTCCACTTACATGCAAAACAGCGGATAATAATTATTAATCCCGGCAAAGGACTCGGAAATTTTATTCTCCCATCCCTCACCTAACTCCTTGTTAGTTGACACAGTGAATGAACATGGAAGGCAGCACAACGTTAAAACCATGCCTCGTGATGAAGATCACAAGCCTCTAGACCTCACTGGCCTCCTTACAATTTAGAATCACCAATTATCAGGTGTTAATGGTAAAATACAATCATGTGAATTATACCAAGCTGAACTCTTTCCTGGACCACCTGTCAACACAGCACAGGAAACAGATCTAGACAATTACTGCAGAGGATCAACTACTTGCCAGGCCAGTCTACAAGCCTCCCTTGACGCTGCTGATACCGTCTCCTGTTCAGTCACTACAGTGATAGTGATGGGAAGAGCTTCTTGGCTCCAACTCTCCAGATTCCCAAGAGAGGTCCAAAATACATTAGAGGACCTTCCTTTAGATGAATCTAAGTTGTTCACAGATAGCATGGAGGAATGTCTGCAAACACTGAAGGATGCTAGAGCTACCTTACATTCTCTTAGTATTTAGACACCCACTTACAAGACAAAGCACGGCAAGCCCAGATGCCCCAGAGATTCCACCCCATCCAATTCCTTACCTCCCAGAGATCCTATGAGCCACATCAAAAGAGGCAGAGATTTCAGAGAAGGAAACTCTCCACTTTTCAGCCTCCCACCTTGCACCCGTTCACCTCTGAGCAGTAATTTTGATGGGTTGATAGAGGGCTTAATTTCCATCCTCATCCCCCTTCAGATGAATCAATTCACCAGTCTTCCTCTCTTCGGCAATCACCTTCACCACTTCAGGCATGCCTGTAAGTCGATCCCTATAGAGAAGTGGGTTTTGTAAATCATCTCCACAGAATACATCATCCACTTTACTTCACTTCCTCCAATGAACCCCTTTTCCCATCACTTATCAGGGACCCCTCTCATGAGAACTTGCTTCTTCAATAAATAGGCACTTTTATACGTTTGGGAGCTATAGAACCAGTTCTCATGCAGCACAAAGGGAAAAGATTTTATTCAAGGTACTTCCTGGTACCAAAAAAGAGTGGAGTTTGAAGACCCATCCTAGATTTGAGATTACTCAACACCTATGTGAAGGCACAGAAATTCAAAATGGTGATACTTGCAGTGATAATTCCATCACTTGAGCAAAGGGATTGGTTCTCAGCCCTCAACTTTCAACATGCCATATTGCTATCCCATCATACAAGTGATTTCTACATTTCACTGTCAGCCAGGACTACTTTAAATACCAAGTGTTCCCTTTTGCCTGTCATCTGCCTCAAACGCCTATTAGAAAGTCATGTTGGTAGTAGCAGCACAGCTCTGCAGGAATGGTATCTTCTTCTTCGAGTAGTGTCCCTTTGGGTGCTCCACTGTTGGTGTATCTGCACTCCTGTGCCCCTAAGTAGAGAATTTAGGTAGTAGTGTCTGTTTGGTGTGCACATGCACCCTCCCACTCTCCTGGACTGCCTCGAGGCTATCTAGTGTTGTGCAGGCAAGCCCACCATCATTTTCTTCTCAATCACACTTGGCCTAAGATGGAGTGAGTAGCAGACCAGTTTACTTATGTACCCCTTTTTATATTTAATAGTGTTTAGCTTATATTCTTAATGTTTCCATTTCTTTTGTAGTACTTCTGGAGCTTCCATTTTTCAATTCTAAAGGGAAAAAAGGATTTTCTTTTAACCTGCTTTTCCACGTTTTGTTGTGGAATCTCCCCTGTAGAGGCATGCCTTGTTCCCCTGCCTTCAGAAGGTGCCTCTCCTGCAGGGAGGTAATTCCCATGACAGATGAATACTCTTGTTGTGTATGGTGCCTCGGAGAGACATACATTCCACTGAAGTGCACCTTCTGCCAACCACTGAAAACTAGACCCCAAAAGAACTAGGAGCTAAAGCTGAAAATCCTCCTCGTGGGGGATGCCCTTAAACCAGCATCTGACCCTTGTCCAGAGTCCTCTCCAAGACAAAGATCATCTCTGGAGCCATAAACCTCCAGAAAGGGAGAATCATGAAGAAAGTCGGCTGACTCCCCCTGCAAAACCTCTAGAAAAAGGGCGGCAAACCCGCAAACCAAACTCTATATCAATCAAAGGAGTACCCAGCACATTCAGTCACTTTGGCACTGGCAGCACCGACAACTTCGAGACACGGTACCCGGAAAACACAGGGACCCCTACATATGTGTTCCATCATAATGCCTAAAGATCTGGGGGTACAGGCTCTGAAGTGACAGCACCACCAGGTAAAGACAAGAATAGAGTTGTGCCATCTCTACAAAATCAATACCAACAAAAATATCTTCAGTACCAAGTGCTTCAAAGCAGCCCTTGTCGGAATACGCCTCCCCTAAAAATGCATTGGTACCAACAAGTTAGCACCGGCAATCCCTAACAGTACCAGTCGCAACAACAGTACCAGAAGAGTAGAACTCTGCAAATCCATGGATATCTGCTTTATATCTACAGATACCCAGATACAGGATCATTTTTGCAGATCACGGATGGATCTGGATCCAAATTTTATCTCTCAATCCCTGCAAATCTGAAGATACCCACTATATATCCAGGGATAATTTTTGTAGATCAAATTTGGATGCAAATTTTGTATCCATGCAGGATTCTACCCAGGAGTTCCATTTCTCTAGGAAGCTATATATGCTCACAGAGGAACTGGAGTCCCCACTCTCGGTACTGGAGCTTCAGTATCGAGCAGTATCTGTCCCTGGAATCATTAACAGCACTGGGCAGTCACCAACAGTGATGGTATCAGAGCCACTCTACTCCAGCAGGGAGTCAGACAGTGACCAGGATGACTATTTCTCTCTGCTCTCACACTGTAATCCAGTTACAGCATCTGGGACTTTCTCAGTTACACCCACACTCTGATCCCCAGTCTTCTGGGTATGGTCACCTGTAGGTCACCAGCGTCTATTGCACTACATGCATAATGGACAGTAAAAAATATTACTTGTCCCTGAAGGAGGCAGGCTTTCTTTTCAGACCCCCTCAGTCCAACATGAGGAAATCAACATCACACCAAAGCAACCGCCTATTACAGAGACTGGAAGAACCTCAACCTGTTTGGGAGAAAGGCATATGCATCGGTGACTTTACAGTTCAGGGTGTCAAACTACCAAGCCCTAATGGCTAAGTATGATTATATGAAATACGGCAAACGCAACACCTTTATTGACCATTTGCCAGAAGCACAAAAGGAGCAATTTCAAGCCATCATCCAAGAGGGCCACTTGTTAGCGAGAACAGTGCTACAGACTGCACTAGACGCTGCAGTCACAGCAGCCTGCACAGTCTCCATGGTGGTAGTGATGAGACGGACATCCTGGTTACACCTCTCCAGGTTGCTGAAGGATGTACAGACAACAGTTGAGGACCTCCCATTTGAAGAACCCAAACTCCACATCACTCCACACGTTAAAGGAATCTAAAGCCTCACTACGCTCTCTAGGCATCTGCACACTGGGACAGAAAAGAAAATTCAGTTAACAACCATCTCACAAATCCCAACCATCCAGTTCTTTCCATGACAGTGGTATTCTGAGCTGAAGTATAAGAGACCCAGGATGCAAAAGCGGAAATTGTCAGCCTCCCAATCCTCATCCTCAAAACATCAGTTTTGAAGCCTGGGTCAAGGTCCCAAACAGCCACACCTTGGAACAACAATGGCTGCTATATATGGACTTTCTACATCCCTCTGGAACATCCGCTCCCACAAATGTGTCTTGGAGATTATCTTCTACCCCAAATTGCATCTAGATTGCCAGGAGGCACTGCTGCATGCTCTTGACATCAGGAGAGTCCTGGCCTTCTATATCGATAGGTCAAAGACACAAGTTATTCTTCTCACCAACAGATAAGTCAAAAGGGTCAGCAATCTCTGACCAGAGACTTTCCAAGTGGATATCAGGCTGCATTAACTCTTGTTATGGGTCTCACAGTATTCAACCACCTTTGAATATATGCACTCATTCTACAAGGTCTAGTGCCATTTTTATGGCCTTGCTCAAGAACGTGTCCATTATTGAAATCTGTAAAGCTGCTACTTGGGCTTCCATACATACATTCACCAAACACTAAACTATAACTCATGACTCTACTTCTGATACTACATTCGGCTTGTTTGTACTTTCCTTTGTACTGGACATGACTTTGAGGCTCCCTCTGCCTTAGAGGGAACTGTTTGGTAGTCACCTAGAGTGAAGCACCTGTAGGGACACTATTTGAAGAAGAAAAAGAAGAAATGGTTACTCACTCTGTGCTGTAACTATGGTTCTTTGAGATGTATGTCCCTACAGCTCTCCACTACTCACCCTTCGTCCCCTCTGCTTCGGAATTCTCTGGTCTGGAGCTTCACAGTAGAAAAAGAACTGAGGGTGGTTTACCCACACAGTGCTATGTAACAACGGCACAGGGCATGAGAATGACTAACACACCTGGGTGGGCTGAATGCACACTGTTGTGAGAAATCTTCGATCAAAGGCGTGGGGGCACTAGTGCACCTAGAGTGGAGCACCAGTAGGGTCACAACTCCAAGAAACTGTGATTTCACACACTGTGTGTAAATTGTGAAATTAGCCCAGCCCTGCAATGTTTTCAAAAGCATGGACATCGAATTGGGCATCTGCATGTGCCATTGTTATGCTCAGTGCATATTGTAGTGCCCTCCCAAACTACTGCTCCAACAGTGAGGTACCCAGTAGATATGCAGTGTCCCACAGGACCACTCCCCCATTGGCTGTGCTTGCCCCTTAGGCACCATTCCTTGTTGCATATTAACAAGCCCAGAGGAGGAGGGTGAAAGCATTGCTGGGAGATATTTTCCAAGGAGCCCAGTAAAAAGCAGTCGCTGCTCCCTGGTCCTGTCCATTCCACCCACATAGGCCTGACCCACGCTCACATGCCTGCTCTCCCAGGGAGCAGCTGAGCCCTAGCTGTCCTACCTGCCAGAGCCAGCCAGCCACCCCCTCTGCTACTTCAGGGAACAGGTACTGGACAGAAGGGGAGACCTCGGGGACAGATAATGGGGGGGAGAGAGAGCTGGGAAGATGAGACAGGAGGAGGGGAGCAGCTGGATGGGAGGGGCAAAGTTGAGGGACTGTGGGTAGGAAAGGGGCTTGAGGGGCAGGAAGTGGAATGAGGGACTAGAGCAGGGGTGTCAAACTCATTTGCTATGGCAGGTCAGATTTGAATTAAATGTACTTCAAGTGGGCCATACATACCCTAAATCGAAATACTAGGCACAACCATTTTTATGTAGTAATGTATCTTATTTGCTAGATATCAGCGATATAAAAACTGCAGTAAATTTACTTCTACAACTATTACTATTTTATGATTAAAAGAATCAATCAAGGATTAAGAATTGTAGTACTGCGCGATGCCCCAAGACCACGCTATCCCTCTCCCACCTTTTGGAGCGCTGTGTCTTGTGCACACAGTGCTCCACGCTCTGCTGCCAGAGAGCACAGGTTTCATGGCAGTGCGACGCCGCCACAAGATCTTGTGGCATTGTATTCTCTGATGGCCGGGGGCCAGACCAAAAAGATTGGTAGCCGTATCCAGCCAACGGGCTGGATGTTTGACACCCCTGGACTAGAGCGTGGGATAGGTGGAGGGATCTTGGTGTGAGAGGCTCTGGGTCAGGAGTGCCAGAACCTGTGTAGAAGTGGGAGGACACTTGTGCTGAAATTGTAGCCAGAAACTGAGCATAGTAAGAGCTGCTCAGGGAGCTTGGGGCTGCTGTGGGGAGACTTGGACCCTCCACCTGCCCTTCGGGAGGCGGGGTGCCTGAGAACAGCTCCTGTACTGTGTCCCTGACCCCTGGGGTGCACTGCCTAGGGCAAGTGAAGGGTTTGGAGCAGCAGCCCAGGCTCCCTTGGTGGCCTTTACCTGGCCTGGCCTCCTGTCTGGCCAGGGGTGGAGCCACGGGGGGAAGAAGATGAGAAGGGATGTAATGGGGTGTAGTAAGGGGGGTGTAAGGCTCACCACAGCCCCCCACCAAGAAGAGACTGGCACCACTAGCGGGCTGAGCTTTGCGGCAGAGGAGCTAATCCCCTTATCAGCTCCCACACTATAAAGCACAGCCCTTGGCGCAGGTGCCCTGTCTCTGCCCAAGGCTATTGTGCCCATGTTAAAAAGTAGGCAGGCATGGCCTATCACTTCTAAAAGTGTGTGTGAGGGTTATGCCCCTTAGTTCTGGCACCACTGCTAGGGAGACAGCAGTTTGGGGGGGACGTTTACAAACTGCACAGAGCGCACAACGGGAGTACATGGATGCTTGCTTCTGCCTCTCCACTGTTGGAAAAACCGCTGCAGTTCTGGAGGGACTCAGCAGCCAGTTTTCTGAGAGGCACAAGCAGCTGCAGCCTCAGCAGAGGGGCAAAATCATGTGTTCCAAATGTCATTGGCATGCAAAACTGGCCACTGTGTGTCCCCTCAACTGCTGTAATTTTCCAACAGTGAGGAGGTGGAAGTGGGCATCTGTGCATGCTGGTTTCCTGCTGTTGTTAAAATTTCAGCAGTTCTTGTGGGGACTTGGAGTTTAGTTTTATGCAGAGGAATGCAATAGTGATGTTTCATAGACTGCATTCTGTGCATATACTATGAAGATCACTGCTTTACCCCTGAGGTTACCATGATTTTTTTTTCTTTCAAATCCAGAGTTTTTTCTGGGCCTTATATATAATGCTAAATGTTCTGAAAAATCTGGTCCTAGGCATCTCAAATTGGGCACCCAAAATTAGTGGACACTTTTAACCTTAATCTCTCCATGCTTCAGTTCCTCATCATAAAATACCTCCCAGGGCTGTTGGGAAAATAAATTCCTAATTGTGAAGTATTGAGATACTGTATTGATGTCTGCCATAGAAAAAACAAATAGGATTTTTTTTAATTCAGAGCAGGGTTTGAATAGTGTGTAGTGACTAAGGCATGAGGTTCCACATTGAACAATGAGGGTGAAACAAAATATTGAATATTCAGTCATCATGTGTATCCTGTTCACAGAATGAGGTGGGGGCCTGTGAAAAAAATATGTGATCATGTAATTTAAAGATTGTATCATAATACATACTTATGGGAAGCTGAATTAAAGTTGTAAAGGCAACCATAATTCTGGTATTCCCTAATTTAATTCCTTCAATCTTAATTCTTTTAACAAAGGTTTTTGTGTGTAATTTTTATATTACGCCAATAGGAACTCTTAGGTTTCTCAGAACTTTGAAAATCTAATAATTCGGGTGTCTTAATTTAGATTTCTATTTTTTTAAATCTGGTTCTAAATTGAAAGGAGATGGCAAGCAAGATCTATAGAAAAGAAAGTATTAAAAAAAAACCTGAATACATGGTTAGGACTCAGAATGGAATAAGTTATTTATATGTTACCTATTACTTTGCATTGCACATATAATATTTTGCTTCTGAAAATTATGGTAAATTAAATTAAAATGGTTCATTTTGCATTGCTTTGCATATGTACACTGTTTAAAACATTATTTTTCATGCCAATTATATGCTCTAACATTAAGAAATTCTGCTAATTCATTTACTTCATGCAGGAAGGTAAAATAACATAAGATATTAATACTAATATACATAGTAAGAGTTTTCCTGCATAGTTTAATTTACAAACTGTAGTATAATTTTTCAGCTATAGCTAAATCTCCTTTTAAAAAGCATTTAAGTAAAATGTTACTATCAAAGCAGGATACAGGATGCTACAGAATAGTGTGTTTTGTATGTATGGTATATACTCAGTGAATTTTAAAGGCAACCATTCATAGTCATTTCACTAAAACTTAATTTGCTTGTTTTACTTCAGTGTTAATTTTACTTTAAATGTAGCTTCTAAATGTAGTACAAATCTGCTTAGCTTTGTACTTCTGAGAGAATAATTTCAGCAATAATATAAAAGTTGCATATCTCGCACAGTTATCCTTTGCATGCAACTTCTTAATTTTATTTTATACTGTGAGCTTTAATTCATTGCAGAATAGCACAGACTATATTGATATATTACTATGATTTTATAATTTATTTAATAATTAATCTTGGCATGTGCACAATTAAATGACACTGTCAGTATTTTCATCAGTTTTATGTAAAGGCTTTTTAGAGGCTTGGAAATAACATTTTCCCCCTGGACTGATTTAAATCTTTTCCATTTGGCAATTATGTTTTTTCCTCCTGTGTGATCAATGGAGCAAAATTCATTTTTGTAAAAAACTTTCAGTTTATTCTAGTTCCCCAAAGTGGCAGGTGCTAAAGGTGCCTTGTCAGCAATCCTTCTGTCCAGTTAGGGAATTGTGTTGTTTGGCTCTAAAGAGAATCCCGTCAGTCCCGTCTTCTTTGGTTGGAAGGATGATTGATGGTTATGCCATTGGACATTAAGATTGGGGTATAAAGTTACAGTTGAGATAAAGAATCACTGAGCTCCTTCATGGATTACAGGAAATCATATTATACTAAAATATGTCCGTTTGTCCACTAACATCATTGATAATGTCAGCAAGTTTCCAGGAAAATACATATATTTGTTACTTTGATCACTGTGGTGTTAGTTAAGAGACAGCAGAAGAACTACAAAGCATTCTGATTTTATAGGCCTAACAAAAGTAGTGAGGTATTTTAAATTAGTTATTGTAGAGTGCTGTATTTTTAAAAACAGAAAATTGCTAATAATTTAGGACCATAGAAATTAGAGATGGAAAAGATTTACATTTCCAGGTCTTCTAATCCATTTCTTTTGCTAGTCAGGATTTTCTTTGGATAACCTAGATGATCTTCCCCACATAATTGATTAATTTTAATTTATTAATGTTGAACCTCAGATTTTGAGAGTGTCACTTTAATTTTTTCTTTATTAAAGATCTGGAAGAACATTTTGGTAACATGTAATTCATTTATGAAACATCAAATCCCCTATAACTGGTGATGTTTTAAGAGTGTATCTTAAAGGGAGAGCCCTCACAAAACCTTTTGACTCTAATTCATGTACTTCTGAAGTAAACTATATAATTCAAATTAACTAGTTATAAATTCCTATTTTGCTCTTGTGTTTTATGTTTTGGATAGTTCCATAATACTTGGCTATAATGTTACCTGAATTTCAGATTAAGAAATGTGATGTTGTTCAATATGTTCTAGAAATCTCATATCTAAAGTTCATATAAAATATTTACTTCTTTTTATAGCATTTTCCCTTGATTTGATATTTATATTTATGATTTACTGATGTTTGCTATTCTGTGGATTAGATCTCTTTGCTAAAACAGAATCTGGAGATGCAGCTTTCCCAGTCTCAGAGCTCCTTACAACAGCTACAGGCCCAGTTTAGTCAGGAGCGACAAAGACTTACCCAAGAGCTCGAGGAACTGGAAGAAGAGCATCAGCAAAGGCATAAGTCCCTGAAGGAAGCACATATCCTTGCATTTCAAAACATGGAACAAACAAAAGAACAAGAACAAAAGGCATGTTCATCTGGACATTTCATACAAGTACCACAATTAAGCATACCAATATACAGAACACGCAGAGAACTAGTAAAGAAAATTATTTGCATTATTTCTTATTTATCTTTTCAAGAGATGCCACTTACGTTAATAATATGGTTACTACCGTTAAATATTATGCAGGCAAATTGAATATTGTTCTTTATGGACATTACCTATTACAAGCTTAGCACCCTGCTCTATCTTCTTGCATTATGTTAGTATTTTTAATTATTATCAACATCACCTATGTATTCTGAGATTTTTTTAAAGTTCCTACTATATTGTATATCCTACAATATTATATATATTATAGTTCATGTTATTATATGTAATACATTTCTTTGTACTTTCCAGTACATCCAGTATCAGAATTTGCTAAAGTCCTTTTGAAATTTATTTCTCCATACTTGTGTACACCATCTACTTCCTTATTTTGTCTGCTATCTGAGGCCCTGAAATTGAAATGTTTGTGCATAGGCAGACCACCATTCCTACCTAGAGCCCCAGTTACTTTGTTGGAGCTCCATGTGGGATCAGGAGTCCTCTCACGAGCAACGAATAGGAGGATTAGGGCTGAAAGTTGTAACATCACTTCTGTTACAAATATTTTTAAGCCTATTCTGATACCCTTGCTCAGACTGAGTAGTACCTAACTTTACTTGTAACTTTTCATTTCAGTGGAACTATTTTTGCATCATAGTGTTCCCTAATTTGAGAAAGGTTGGCAAAATCTAGAAATTTGTGATTTTTTTAAAAAGAATTTTCAGAACTGAAACTATGCATCTATGTCTTCAACCCTGAGAATGTTTTTTTCATAGCATTTAAAAGGTGATAAAGCAATTATTCCTTTATCCACTGTAAACTCATCCTCATGGCCAGAAATGATTTTGTGGTTTCATACTTCACGTTGTTCACACCTGAACCAGAAACATCTGAACAACAAATGACTTTTGGAACTTAAACTTTGGTTGTACATAGTAGCTGTAGCCTGCCCTCATTCCATGCACAAATTGGGAGTAGGATATGGTCCTTACTCTTTTTACTCAAAAGTATTAGTAATCATGAGTGATGGGAAAGAATAAGAAAGAAGTCCTCTATGGCACTTTAATGTGGGGGAGTAGAATAAAGATTACATTCTTAATGATAGCTTGAGTATGTCAGTGGCTCTTCTAAATGATAGAGGTATTTTTAATAATACATGCATTTTTTGTTGTCATTTATAAAAGAATCTTGCCTTTTAATTCATTGTTAAATATTTTGTGTGTTGTTTTAGTCAGTGTAAAAAAAGGTTCACCTCTTTTTGGATTTCATAGGAATTGGAAGAGCATTTACAACAAAAACATTCAGAAGAATTTCACACACTGAAAGAAGCACACAAACAAGCCATGGAAGGTTTCAAATTGGAAATGGAACAGGAACTTCAGACTCTTCGATTTGAGTTGGAAGATGAAGGGAAGGCTATGCTAGGTATAGTATTTTCAAGCTACTGGAAATTGCATCAGAAGATATGATTAGCATTTGTATAATTTATATAACTGTGGACTTAGTAAAGTACTTTCCACAAACTTCATAGCATTATAAATGAAAAATAGCATAAAACTAAAGATGACATTATGAATCAAGAAGTTAAATAATTTAAATATAAAGTTGTAGAATGGGATTTTCAAAAGCACTCAGCACTGGCCTACCTGTTTGTATTGAAATCAACAGGAGTTTGATTTCAGTGAGAGCAGGTAGATCAGTTGGACACTTTGGAAAATCCCACCAATAAGTGTTCTGGAATGATGAGTCAGCAGCCAGAATTTTATGATGGAGAAAGTTTCAGAAAGTAACAACGAGTTAGAACAACTAGAACAGTTTCAGCATATACATGTAACAATTATAAAAATAAAGACACAAAGGATCCATCTGCATGACAAATACATTTTATTCAGGTGACTCAATAAGTACTAATGACTAATTACTGCATATATTACTAATCTGTAGTGTATTACAAATCAGTCTGTAATTTGTAGTATAGACAGGCTCTTAAAGAGAGAGGTCCTAAGCTTTAGCCTGATTAAGAGATGTGGTTACTAAAAATCAGCTTGTACATGACTAGGTTCCTTGACTTTTTATTTTTGGCATATAAATAGATGTGACAGGGTGTACTAAACCCGCTGAGGCCCCCTACTGGCCTCCTACCCCATCCCAGAAAAGGGCAGTGGAGAGGGTCCTCCAAGCTGCCTAGATTGGCTATGTGGGACATAGCCAATCAGAAAGGGGCTTCAGGGAGCAGCCAATCAGGGCCCAGCAGGTTAATATAAGAAGAGCTGCAGGGCCAGCATGAGATCAGTTCCTTGCTGGAGTGGGAGGAGTATGGATGATGTGTCTGGCTGGCTATAGGAGCTGCAGGACCTCAGACAGAGTGGTGCTGGCAGAAGCTGGGGAGAGTGAGAAGGAGCTCTGGTCTGATTGCTGGGACTTCATCAGGACAAAGCCCCGGGGGAAGGGTGAAGAAGATGCGGGGCTGCAAGGAAGTGGCCCAGAGAATCAGAGCAGCAGTGCGACTTAGATAAAGGGACATAGCAGACAGCTGCCATTTACAGGGTCCCTTGGTTGGGACCCAGAGTAGTGAGTGGGCCTGAGTCCTCCCAACCCACATTAGCCACTGAAGGAAGTGGCCTGGACTTTGAGGAACCCCAGAAGGGGAACTGAACTCTTCAGTGGCCCAGCAAAAAGTAGATAGATTGTAGAGGTAGGCAAAGGTTGCATGATGGTAAGACCTTGAAGACAAAAACAAGAAGATTGAAATTAAATGCTATGCAATGGAGACCCAATGAGTGACTCTAAGAGGCGGGAGGAGATATTTAGAGCAAGAGGGGATTCATAAGAGAAGGAAGATGGGGAACATATTTTTGGTAATGATATTTTGGCTTGACTGGAAGGTGGGGGACATGTAACAAACTTAGTACGAAAAAAGACATGAAGAGGAGACTGCAGGAGTCAAAGCAGGAGGTAACAAATATAGAGAAGTGATTTGCCTGTTAGGACAGAAAGGAAGGGGCAGATTTTAGAAATATTGTGAAGGGAAAATCAACTGGATTTGAATAAGAAGAAGAGGAAGGATTATTAAAAATGAAAAATAATTTAAAATTATCTGCCAGTTTAAAGGCCTGGGTAACAGGGACCATAGTCGTGTTGCCAACTGCAGCAGAGAATGGGGAAACTGAGCCTTAAAAACAAATAAAAAAGATTTCAAATTGTGATTATGTACATTGCTGCAAGATTTGATTTTGGTATAAGATGGAATTTTTGCGTAGTTTCTGGTTAGGTCACTGTTCATCCATGTCACATAATGCATAGGCAAAAACGCAACTGTAAATACAGAAGTGCTTGGCAATTAGGCACCAGCATGTCTCACCACTTTCTTTCTGAACTCACCACTTTCATTCTGCCTTACATGCTACCATTTTCATTCCTTCTTTTAGTAGTGTTTGTTTCGGTTCCCTTAATTGGAATGTTTTCTTACTAGTTTGGCATCTTTTCCAGTTAGTTTGTTTAATCTTTCCACCTGAAGAATCAAAGAAAACAATCCTCTAAGTACTCAAATTTTGATGAGGCAGTGCGTCTCAGTAGTGTTGGGTCTCCTTGTCCATCTTGCTTCCATTTCTCTGAGTTTGGAGCATCAACCTCATGCTTCCCACCTGATGAAGAGCCTAAAATAAAATATCTCCCATCCAAATAAAGCTGCTTGTTGTTATCTGTTTTTTCTGGCAGATCTCTCTTCTCAAAACAGTGGTTGTTTGAGTTTTGAGGGTTTGGGGGTATTTTTGTTTCGGAGGCACAAGCCCAGCTTTCTATTCCCTGGGCCCATCCTGATGTCAAAGCTGATAATCCATTGCATTAGTAAATCTTTTCAGCCTCATTATCAAAGTCAGGGTACCTCTGACTCCCATCTTCTCACACAGACAAATTTATTGTAGACTGAATTAATGTTGGCTCCACGCTACTAACCAGAATTTACTTTCTGATCCTGGACAGCAGGGTAGCTGCTGCAGCACGTGCAACATGAGGGACTAGCTGGCCCGAGTACAATCCTGTCTCAGACACTAGATGTGTACTTGGGTCAACTAGCCACTCCCACCACTAGTAAAATTGCAGCTAAACTTCTATTTTTAGCACATTAGCTCAGTCAGAGCTAGTGCAGGTATGTTTTCTTGAGCCGAGTTAACACTTTCCACCTTTAATATGGACATACCCTAAGATTATTGCAAAACAGAGAGCTGCAATCAGGGAATTTGTGGTGCAGTTAGCTGCACCACATCAATAATCAGTAGGCTTTCAACATCTGTTTATGGCACCCTTGAAAAATTAACTTGACCTAGAATATAAACTGACCTCAGAGCTATGAACCTCACTTTCAATCTGTGAATATTGAATTTCTGAATTTGGCTACTGTTGTTTAAACTAGGTAGTTCTGTGAACTGTTTTTCCTTATCAGCTCTTTTAGAAGAGGAATATTGATAAATTAGAGAGGATTCAGAGAAGAACCACAAGAATGATTAAAGGATTGGAAAAACATTTCTTATAGTGATAGAGTGAAGGAGCTCAGTCTGTTTAGCTTAGCAAAGAGAAGGTTAAGGGATGATGTGATTATTCTATAAATACCCTACAGCAATTTGATAATAGGTTCTTCGGTTTAGCAGAGAAAAGATATAACATTGACTGGAAGTTGAAGCTAGAAAAATTCTGTCTGGAACAGTGAGGGTAATTAATTATTGGAACAATTTACCAATGGGCATTGAAAATTCTCCATCACTGGCAATCTTTAAATCAAGATAGGATGTTTTTCTAAAAGATATGTTGTAGTTCAAACAGGAATTGTTCAGGGAAATTCTTTTGGCTTCTATTATACCAGGGAACGGAATAAATGATCACAGTGGTTCCTTCTGTCCTTCAAATCGATGAATCTACTGTCATATATAAAAACATGTGGCTTTACATAGTGTACTTTCTTCCATGTAAATCAGATTTTCTGTCCTTTTTTTGGATTCTTTTTTAACAAGATAGAGAGTCAGCCATATTGCTATATATCAAAAAACAAACAAAATTTATCATAACAGAATCCAAGAATATTAGTTAAATGAATGTCTGTTTTTCTGATTTGAGGATCCCCCAAAAGATATTTAAAATGTCTAGAATTCTCTGGTCTAAACAGATTAAGCATTAAAGAAGCTTCTAATGCAGAGGGTCAACCCGAGCTGATAGGGATCAAATACTGTCTAATTAGATCAACTGCCACTTTCAAAGTTAACCTAGACTTTAAATCTTAGCCCAAAACCCCCTGCCACATGCACACGCACGCGCACATACACACACACACACACACACACACGCACACACACACACACAACTTTTACCTGGGTTTGGTGGTATGTTACCAGAATGGGTAGACAGACTTGTGGCAGCTCAACTTAAGCTAACACAAATCTGTCTAACCATACTGGGAATCAAACTTTCCATTTGCAGTGTAGGCATACCCTAAGGGCCTAATACAAAGACTGAAACAATTAGAAAGATTCCTATTTACTTCAGTGGATGTTGGATCAAGACCTAAATGGCAAAAATGTGAACAACAAAAGATCAAATTAATTTTGTACTTCCTGACAGATTGCAGTTTATATAGGGTAGATAAAAGTATAGGATGTCATTATAGTAGTCAAGAAGAAAAAGTACCAAAGCATGCATTAGAGCTTGTTGTGTTAGCTGTTAAATAACCACAGAGCCTCAAAATGTTTAATAAATGAAGTTGACACACGTCTTAGCAGTAAAATCAACTTCAGATTGAATGACAAATCTGAGTTGAAGATTACATCCACATTCCATACAGCAGAGACTAGGGTGCCACAAAATTAGTTTAATTCAAAATAGAATGACTCACAAATGGAAAGGAAAGTGACATTGCTGAAAAATAGGATTTCACTCTTACCCAAGATTAATAAGAGCTTAGCATACATCCAGTTAGAGCTGTTGCTCAGGATACCTCAACACTGCAGCTGCCGGCATGCTTCCCAGCTCAGGTAGACAGACACACACTAACTCTGCTCCAGCTAGTGTACTGAAAAGAGCAGTGTAGCCAGCTTGGGCTACCTGCCCAAATATGTACCTGAGATTTCATGTGTGCTGTATCTCAATGATCTTCAGCAAGCCAAGTTCTTAACTGGACGTACTGCTTTTAATCCTGCGTTGCTGGTTGCAATGTGCTGGAGGGGGGTTCACTAGTTACGCTTAAATTACAATTAGAAAAAACTCTGGCATATTGTGACTGGCAACTGTTGCTGCATGCATGTTCAGAGATGTGTGCTAATGGCTGTTTTCACTACAGTGTGCAGGTCACAAGGCCTTTAAGAGCACTGCTAATGCAGCACCCAGATCCCACTCAGAGTGTCAGGCCCTCAAAATGCTAATACGGCAGCTCCTGCTCCTCCTAGTGTCAAAAAGCCGGGCATACCCAAGGCTCATGAGCAGGGAGGTAAAAAGAGTGGGAAACAGGAGGGAGAGAGGGACAGCAGTTCCTCAGAGCATGGGAGGGGACAGTAGGAAAGCTCACTGGGTTGAGACTCCGAGGAGGGAGTGGATGTAAGGGCTTACAGGTCAAGAGGGTCAGACTGATGGGAGAGAAGAACCTGAGAGGGAAAGGGGGTGGGTATCTGCATCTGGGAGGTTAAGAGGTGAGTCAGGCTGGTGTGGAGAACAGTGGCTGAGTTTTTTGCTCTCAGATCAGCTGTTCACCAGCTCTTCCAGCCCTGCCCCAAAAGTCATGGAGGTCTCGGAAAGTCATGGAAACGTGATCTCTGTGACCAAATCGTATCCTTAATTATCCATCATGGTAAAAGAGAGACAAGTAGGTTTTGTGCTTAGGCTAGTCAACTTCCATGACAATTTTGCAAGTAGTAAAATAAAGTTGGTCACTCAAGTAAGCAGATATCACTGAATGTGCACATTTTACATAAGTATTTTTCAGAATAGAACACACTTTCAGAACACGTGAACTCAGTCACCAATACTGCTTCCTGCAGCACCTGGGTTTTCCTTTAGTATCTCCCATTCTAGTATTGAACAAGTCTGACTTTGCATAAAATAGAAAATCAGATGACATGAAAGCTCAAGGTGTAGGGTTGCAGCTTGATATAGTCAACTTGATAAAATCAGCTTGATATAGTCAACATAGATTTAATGTTAATTTATACAAGTAATTTTCTCTCTCTCTGTTTATTAGGTGAGTAGTAATATTTTATCAGAGTTGGATTATTATGTTAATTAACAATAATATTTACAAAATAAACTTTTTTCCTTTTAATTGTGGTATAGCTTCTTTGCGCTCAGAGCTAAATCATCAACATGCAGCAGCAATTGACCAACTAAGGCACAACCATCAACAAGAATTGGTAGCTGCTAAAATGGAACTTGAAAGAAGTATAGAACTCAGCAGACGAAAGGTAAATAAGGATTAATGGCAACTGGATGCAAAATTGCATATTTAGTATTTGTTTTCTGTTAATGGAAGAGCATAACTATTTATTCATATCAAGGACCTTAACTTTTGAAAGGCAGCCAAAGCTGAAGATGGTGCTGCTTCACCAGTTTGTCTAATCTGACACCTCTTTTCCTTCTCCCTGCCCCATCAACAACCTGACTGGGAGTCTTAAACTAGCCCCCAATTCAAGTCTGTAAACTAAATTTTAGGTTCAAGATTGTTCAGCCATTTTGAGGACACACTGGCTTCACTCAGAGGGGGGAACGTATAATTTCCCATTAAATTTAATCTGCTAGGCTTTGTCTGTTAGCAAGACTTCAAGGGGAAAACATTGTTTCTTTGTGGAGCCCACCTAACTGTTACTTTAGGCACCTAAATCCAACATTTAGGTGTCACTGATACCCTCAAAACACCTATTAAACTGGTATCTAACTCTGTAGACACACAAATTCCCTAGAACCCTACGTTTCTGCTAGTGGGCATGTGCATAGCCACCTGACACTAGGTGTATGGGCACCTATCTCATGCCTAAATCCTAGCAGGTTCCTCAAACTAGGCTATGCCCTGCCTGTCTTGCTTGTGGAGTCTGATCCTATAGGTGTTCTGAGTACACCTAAATCCATACAAAACTGCTGAAGGGGAGGTAGAGATAGGGATGCTACCCTCATTATAACTTTTAGCCCACTAATTAGGGTACTCACCTAGAATGTGGGAGACCCAGGTTCAATTCACCCCTCTGTCTGACGTAAAGAAGGGATTAAATTTGAATCCCCCACCTGCCAGGGCAGTGTCCTAGCCACAGAACAAAGGGGTATTCTGGGGCTTGGCTCTCTGCCTCTCCTGTGGAAGCTGTTCCATTATATATAAATTAAATATGAATTGAAGCAGCATTACTGGTCCTGGTCTTTCAGATCCCAGGTGAATGCCTTAACCATTGGGATACAGACTCATTTTCACTCTCTCTCTCTGGCCCTCCTCCTCCTCTGCCAGTTTGCGAAAAAGTGCTTAGATACTAAGTCTAGGAGGGGGTCCACAGCTGTGAATCCTGAGTGGAGAAAGACATCTTCCTTTGGCCTGGGGTTAGGCACTTAAGTCCTTTTGAGGGGTGGGACTTAAGCATGCCCTCTCCTCAGCATCTCCCATTGGTTAGCGAGGCAGCTTCCCACTCAGTGTGCTGGCTTTTTTAGATCCCATTCTTAGGCTCCTGTCTCTCCCCATGCATTCTACAGGAAACCTCAGTGCCCAGTTAAGGGCAGTGGATTCTACTGGTAGGCAAGGTGCCTTTCGGCAGCACTTAATGATTTAGCTACTTTAATCTTTTACTTTCTATTAAAAAAAATAAATTAGGAGCCAGTTCAGATTTTTCAGTAGTAACAATTCAAAGTGACTGTTCAGCTTCAACTTCTTGTTGAAAGGAATTCAGACTCCTGGGAATAAGAGGAGAATTATTATTATTTATTTATAGCAGTTGCACCCAAAGGCTCCAGTCAGTATTACTTGTCAAAAACATAGGATCTCACAGTTCTCTCTCCTAATAACAGGTCTGCTTTTAAGAAATGTTTTAGAAGAAAAAGAAACAGCAGGATTTAGCCACAGCATTCATGTAAACAGCAAGGAAGAAAGAGTCAAAGATGATTCCCACTTTACAGGCCTGAGGAATAGGGAAGATGCTGTTAGTGCTATCATTAATAAAAAAGAATAGGGAGGCACTGGGAATAAAGATGAACAGGTAGTTTGGCCATATTTAGTTAAAAGGAGATGGCGAGACACCCAGGGACAGATGTTGGAGGCTGAAATATGAGATGGGGGATTAATCCTTCAAGGTGCTGAGCACTCTGGCCTCAGTCTAGTAAAGCATATAAGCATATGAATAGTCCCACTGAAGTCAAAGCACCAGACAGGATTGAACTCAAGATGCATTGAAACAATTCAAGAGAATAATGGTAAATTTCTTATGGATTAGAGTAAAGATAGTAGCTGAAGCCATATGAGTGGATGAATGGAAAAAAAGATTACTCTGAGTTAAAACTAACTACATAAGTATAATAATTATAAACTAACAATCAGCATATTCAAAATAACAGGGAAAGAGTTTATAAGTTTTCCACAGTATTTTCTCATATCTTCCATCTTGGAACTATTTTTTATAGCAGAAGGAATCATTGCATTAAACCTCTGTGTATGAAGGTGAAGGAGGGAGTTAATTTTAAAAAATTAATGAGCCATACTTTAAATAACAATAAGATGTGGTAAGTAGTAGAATATTGGTGTACTTCTTGTGTGGATGATGGTACAAAACCTTCAACTTTGTGCCTCACAATACTCCCAAGGAATTCTCTTAATGCAAACCTTATGGTGGCTCATTGCTGTATTCTTGTATGACTACAAACGAAGAAAACATAGCCAAGATCAGTCAAACAAGAACAATGTTAGTTACAAATTTTTTCTAAACTGATCAGAATCCTTGCTATAGCCATTTAATTTCCAGACTGGATCCTGCAAAGCATGTGCTTAATTTGAAAGTATATGAGTAGTCCCATTGAACTGAAATCTCATTAGGATTTGCTAGGTGAAAAAAGGCATTTTTATGGGGTGGCCACATAATTAATTAAAGTCAATGGGACTATTCACATACTTAACAATTAATCATGTTTTTAACTTTATACTGCACTGAGTCTTCACAAGGAAAAATTAAAAATGAGTGCAACAACAGTTCAGGTAATAAAACATATTTTGGGTTCTTAGAATATATGTTGGTGTGGATCCTATTGTACATGCACGTAAGCCTCATGCATGATATTGAAGTCTTTTGAATAGCAGTATCCATCAGGGCCATGTATGCACCCTGTGCCTCCTTGTGCTCCCATATGAGTTAATACAGGATGGGGTCGCTGTGACCCTCCCTCGATACCCTGTAACTGCCCATGGCAGTGACAGAACCTGGTGAGTGTCTGACCCATTAGTTCTTAGCTCTGGCTACATTTTCTCAAACTCATAAAACTTTTAGCTCTCTTCAGAGTCACAGATGTTCAACTGTCATGCATGGTATCACTACATCTGGGTGTACCATATGGAGACAGATTTTAGGAAGACCCCATTACCAAACAGACTCTCACACTCGGTAAGGAAATGTGTGGAATATTGTTTGATTTTACATAGGAAACCAGTATTCAGTGGTTTAAAGACCCACTCCACAAGAGCCATCTCAGTATCAGTGGTCTACCTTAGACAATTTCTCTTGATAGCGATAACCACAGCAGCAACTTGGTGTTCAGCACATGCTTTCACCAGGCACTATTCTTTGCCTTAGATCGCACTCTGGTACCCAGTGTGGTATTAGTGGTGTCCAGGAGGGCGACTCTACAGTTCATATTTACCTCAGAACACCTCATGTACTATCTACTTAGTGGATCATGGCTTACTGATCTCTCACCAGTGGAAGTGCATGGAGGCCCTTGAAGAAGAAAGAGAAGTTACTTACTGGGGAATGATTGTTCTGTCAGATTCGCCTCTGCACTGACACTACCTTCCTGCCTTCCCATCTACGTTAAAAGTTCAATGTTATTACAGCACTCTGCAGTTTGAGAAAGGAACTCAGGTGGTTTGGAGGTGCAGTCCATTACAGACATACAGTAGGTTGATGACGACATTGTCAGATGAGATAGATCCCTTGTGTATCCCATGATGGACACTGCTTTTCAAGGCAGTTCCACAGCTCAACACCAGGGACAGATGAGCAAAATGTTTAAGTAGGTGCTTAAGATCATCTTGTTTACCAGACCAGTGCTTAATTTGTGCCAGGGCTGATACCCAGCTCCTCTAGGTTTGGCAGTTCTTATCCCCGGCACCTCTAGGCTTGCTGTGTCAGTTACAAAAGTAAAAAAATTGCTTGGAATTACAGGAACCTCTGCTGCTGCTGAGTGCAAGATGGGCTTGCTCTCCACTGCTCTCAGCCCTGCTCCTAGGGCATCCCCTCAGCACCAATCTGGCATTAGTACTGAGGTGCCAGGACTGAGGGTGCTGCTGAGGGTTGGCGTCCCCTCAGCTGGGCGAAGAGGTGGCACAGGATGAGAAATATGCTGGCCTATGATTTTGCATCCCCTACCTAAATTTGGACTCTGGGCAAGTCACAAAAAAGACAAAATTTCAGCTTGCCTTACTAAAAAACTGAAGGTTTGTGTCCATGCCACATATCAGATTTCTACCACTTCAAACTGAAGTGCTAGAGCTGTGCAAAACAAATTGCAAAAGGTTTCTTTATCATAACAAACGTGTATTTTTTCACTCTCCTTCTTGAAAATCACTGAGCTTTTAAAACTTAAACACTGTTAAATAGGTTAAAAAAATCTAAAATTAAAAGAAATGTAAGCTGTTATCTTCCAGAGGCAAGTATTTTGCATCTGAAATAGGAATATATTAAAGTATTCTTTGTTCTTGATATTTGTTTATCAGGAGAAGGAATTTTTGTGCAGAGTATCAGACCTACAGGATGAACTCAGACATCGAGACCATCATATATCTGAATTGGATAAGGAGGTTCTGACTCTGCATGAGAATATAAGTGCCCTAACTAAAGAACTGGAGTTTAAGGGGAAAGAGGTTCTCAGGATACGCAGTGAATCCAACCAACAGATTAGGTATGAATTTTTTAACTATAAATTAAAGTATTTTCCTCTTTTATTAACCTCACTGATAATGTTTGTCATAGATACTTGACACTTTGTGGCTTGTTAGTGTAGACATTTAGTCATGTGATACTGTATATCATTTAGCCTCTACCAGGAGGTAAAGTAAGTGAATATTATTATACAGTTGAGCTGTAATTTTAATAATATTTTGGCTAAATTTAATTAAAACCATCGTAAGTGTTGTTTAAAATTCATTGTTTATTTAAAAAAAAAAGTATTAAAGGAGATGACTTTTTCATGAAATAAGCTTGAAGCATAGAGAAAAGTAAGTAGTAGGATTTGATGATTCAGTAATTGCTGTCAGTGTTATTTGGTGTTGTACAAAAAGCCATTTCACATCTGGCAGACAATCATGATGAACAAAGCAAACTGATGTTAGAATAATTTTTTTTTAACCAAAAAATAAATTAAACAGGATACATGAGCAAGATTTAAGCAAGAAACATGAGAAAGAGCTGGATGTCATGACAGCAGACCACATCAGAGAGACACAAAGCATGCTGGCAGATTTTAATAAGACCCAAGAGCTGCTCAAGGAAATTAATTCAGCTTTACAAGTTTCGTAAGTTTTATTACATTAAAAACTCATATGCGGCTGAGTTTGATTGGAAAGTGATTCATTATGGTATCCAATAAGTTAACAGTATTCTTGGAGAGAGAGACATATGCAAAATCCACCCTCAAATGTGGGGCCTAATCCTGCATTCCTTATACACCTAAAACTCCCAGTGGGAGTTGTGAGTGTAATCAGGCCCAAAGATACAGTGTAGAAAAGAAAGCATTATATTGGTACAGTAAATCAGAGAGAACATGTTAAAATATTGTTGCTGTACATTAACACTACAGTACATAAGTGAGAAAATAAAATTGCTTAAATGAAGCTATAAATAGCATAGACTATATTCACTTCCAAAATATTGACTACTGTAAAAGTTGATAAGGACAAGATGTTTTTCAATAATTATGTTTTAGCTTTTATTAAACTCCAATAAAGATTTCCACGTGAACTTGGAAGGTTTATGTTTGACCTCTTAAAAACTAGTGTAAACTTTTTTCTTTTTCTTTCACCACAAGAAACTGATACATTTTTCTAATAACTTAGGCCAGGCAAGGGAGCCATTTCTCTGAGTAACACAGAATATCGCTTTACAAGAGTTAAAACACCATATAGCTATCTCTTTTAATATGTATCCGGGCCATGTGACTCACATATACAAAGCAGAGGAGAAAAAACAGGAAAACATGCATCCCTTAATTATGGGTGAGATTTTGTGTTGTGCCTCTAAGCGACAAAATAGAAAATCTCATCGCTAAGGAGAGAAAGGCATTAATTATACCACTATAAGACCCTGCAAGGTGGGAAGGTCACAGATCTTGGGCTGAAGCCTGAGCCTGAATGTCTACACTGCAACTAAATAACCACTTAGCCCAAGCCCTGTGAGCTTGAGTCACCTGGCACGGCCAGCTGCAGCTGATTAATTGCATTGTAGACATACCCTACATACCTTTTACACAGCTGCCAAAGCAGCATAAAAGGACTGTGACAATGGAGGCCTCACTATGTGTACAATAGTATCTTTAGTAAATAGCCACTATGTAATCTTTCCATATGTAATCTTCACTATTAACAAATAATACCTCAATGAAGAAGTCTCAAAGTTTGGAAATATATTTATTCCACTTGCAAAGAAAAGTTTTTATAATTGCGGATAATGAATTAATAAAGAGTAACTGATACCAGGGCAAAGGACACCCTCTAAATGGGTGCAATAAATTTTAAAAACTGCTCTTTCATATGTAGCAAAATGCAATTAAATTAAGATCAAACTCCATGTCAGCCTTCTAAATTAATAGTAGCAAATAGTGTATCCTTTGTTTGTAAGTATAAAATAACAATTAAGAATCTTAAACTGTCACCTAAATAGTTCAAGATTAAATATATTTTGCTCATATATGTGCTCAGTGTCTTTCAGGTTGGTATGACTCAATTATATATGGTCTACTATACTTGAGGTTTATGGGCTAAGCCAAATAGAGGCTCTACTTTAGAAAGAAAAACGTAAGAGTATGGAGTGAATTTGTTTAGCGCTGTGTGTCAGAGATTACATTCTGGCAACATTAAAGAAGATAAAGAGTCAGTGAGTTCATCTGGAAAAGATTGAGAAAGGTGATAGTCTTATAAATAATAATAATAATAATAATACCTAGCACTTTTGTAGCACCTTTCATCCATAGATTTCAAAGTGTTATACAAAAAAAAATTAAGCATCATTTATGTCCACTTTACAGAAAAGCAGACAGAGGCATAGGTAGGCATGTCCAAGGTGTCACAGCAGGGGCTGGGAATAGAACCCAGGTATATATGTCTAAAGAAACACATCAGAAAGAAAAAGATATTGCTAGATAGTCAAACAACTTTGCAGGAGAAATTATAAGGGATACTTTAGTATACACATGCCTATCACCATGATCTGAGTACAATATATCTGAAGAAGGCACAATAACACCAGGAAGGAGGACGAAGCACCACTTCAAGATTATAGAAAGCATAGTACAAAGAGTATTAGATATAATAAATAAATCAACAGGAATAAACAGGATTCATTCTAGCATACTGAGGAAATTAAGTAAAGAACTGACATGGCTCTTATCATGTCACTTTGAAATGTTGCTTATCAGTAAGAAGATACCTGAAGACTGATGTTATGCCTATTCTTGAATAAGTTAAAAGAAGGGAAACAGGAAATTCTAGATCAATGAGACTGAATTTAATTTTAGAAAATATTTTACAGTCATTCATAGGGGATGAGCTGGTGAGTTTCTCACAGAAAGTAGTCAGCACATGGATTTACAGGTTGAAAATAATACCTAATTTCAGAGTAATCTGATAGAACTTTTTTCAAAGGGAGAGACAGTAAAATTAACATTTATTTGTATTGCAGCAAGACATTTTCGAAAAGACATTTGAACAAAAAAATTCAAGCACAATATGCTAAGTAACAATCTTGATAGGAAACATGCTTGTGAAAATTGATGAACACAGACAGGTTATTTGGTCAACGTATTTATAAAAGACCAGGAAAAGGGGGTTAACAGTGTGGTGGCAAATTTGCAGCTGATACAAAATTACTCAAGATAGTGAATTTACTATGGTAACTTAGTAGGTGATACTATAGAAACTACGGATAGTTGAGTGAAGAGTTACAAAGGGATCTCACTGCTTGGTAACTCGGAAACAAAATAGCAAATAAAATTCAGTGTTTATAAATGGAAAGTAATGCGCATTGGAAAAAATAATCCTAATTTGTTCATACCAAATGAGGGGGTCTAAATTAGCTGTTACCACCAGGAAAGAGATCTTGATGTTATTGTGAATAGTTCTCTGAAAACATCTGCTCAATGTGCAACTGCGGTCAAAAAAAGCTAACAGAATGTTAGAAACCATTAGGAAAGAGAGAGATAATAAAGCAGAAAATATTGTATAAATAAATATACATCCATGATATGTCCCCACCTTGAACACCACGTGCAGTTCTGATTTCCCCATCTGAAAAAGAAATATATTAGAATTGGAAAAGGTACAAAGAAGGGCAACAAAAATTATCAGGAGTATGGAACAGCTTCCATACAAGGAGAGATTAAGAAGAGTGGGTCTGTTCCTTTTTTAGAAAAAAAGATGAATAAGAGGGATTATGATAGAGGTCTATAAAATCATGAATGATGTGGAGAAAGTGAACAGGGAAGTATTATTTACCTCTTCTCATAACACAAGAACTAGGGGGTCATCAGATGAAATTAATAGGCAACAGATTTAAAAGGAAGTGCTTCTTCACACAATGCACTGTCTGCCTGTTGAATTCGGTGCCATGGGATATTGTGGAAGGCCAAAAATATAACTGGGTTCAAAAAAGAATTAAATAAGTTCATAGCAGATAGGTCCATCAATGGTCAAGGATGCCACCCCATGCTTAAGGTGTTCCTAAGCTCCCAACTGGGAGAAACTGGGACTGGACAATGGGATGGATCACTTGAGATTGTCCTGTTCTGGTCATTCCCTCTAAGCATCTGGCACTTGCTACTGTCTGAAGACAGGATACTAGGCTAGACGGAACACTGGTCTGACCCAATCTGGCCATTCTTATGTTCATATGGGAAGCTGGCAAACTTTCCCTCAAGTTCTTCAGGGAAAGTTTGCCAACTGAACAAATAACCTCAGCCCACATTCACCCAATTTCCATAAGTATGAGCCTGAAGTTCTGAGAGTGTGATAATTACTGAGAGATGTAGGAGCAGCTGAGGTATAAACATAGACCTCTGTGGGAGAGTAGTGTCTGGGGACTGGACTGTGAGGGGATAGCTGTGGATGGCACCCAAATGGAGGTTTGAGTTAAAGCCAAAGGCCCCTATAAATCCAGATGTCTGGGTTCCATTTACAAACTGAATCCTGCACATTTTGCATAGCTTTAATGCAGAGCTATCGAAATGGAAACAAAGCTGGTGTTCCCAGGATTCATTCTTCTCAGTGTCTATATAAATTACTGCTGTAAAGCAGTGAAAAGCATGATCTCTAGAGATGACCATAGGTGCAAAATTCTGATCAAGATTACAAACCACCCTCCCCCAAAGCTAGAAGGTGTTTGGATCCAGATTTTGTTTCAGGCTGCTCTCTGCTGATAACTAAATTCCTGGTGGTACCAAAACAGGCAGAACTGGAGATATATTTGAAAACATAGAATTGAAGGAAGATGTAAACATATTTGAGAAATAGATTAATATGCAGTCTGTTGCAAGTGGAGTTTAATGTTCCAAAATTTAAGATTATGCATTGTGTACTTCAGAAGAAAATATCGGGGAATAAGTTACATCATATGGTCCAAAGCTAGAGTGATCTAATGAGGAAAAGGATTTAGGAACTGTAATTATTTGAGTGTTGGGATACTTTGAGTGTTTGGGATATTTTCTGGTAACCATAATGAAAGGAAAAAGGTTATTAGATTATATATATATATATATATGGGAATAAATTGTAAAGCAAAGGATGTGATTCAACTATATAAACCTATAGCCAGAATATATGATGAATGGCATGTGCAGTTTTGGTCACCAAAAGACATCCATATTTTAGAAAATGTATGAAGAAAGCCAGCATGACTGATTTAGGGCATGGTAGGAGAATCCTATAAAGAAGTGAATTGTGCCTATACAGCCTTGAAAAAATGAAATTGTGCTGGGGTTTGAGAATTTACAGGACCATGGCTGCTGTGATGTTGCTTCTATCTTTGCTGTTACTCCCACTCCTCCTCTGCATCCCCCCCACCTATATTTGTGCTGCTGTCTCCCCATCTGAGCACTGCCCTACCCCTTAATTTATCTGAGCACCAAATGGCCCTATTTCCCCACCATGTCTGAGTACTGGATGCCCTCATGTCCCTGCTGAGCAGCAGATGATCGCTGACTCAGAAACTGGGATCAGAGCCCCCTTTTGCTGTAAGCACGTCCATCCCAGCCCTCCCATCAGAGGTAGGCACGGGCTGTGGAGGCAAATCAAAACTTCCAGGGATCCATGATACAAGCCACTGGGGCTGGTGCCAAATCATGGTGTACCTAAAGAGAGCAGAAAGAGCTGTAAGAAAACATCCATTAATAATTTACAATAAGCCCCACAGTTGGGCTCTCCTCCCACTACCTTAGCCTCAGGGATAGAGTTGCCTCTTTACCTGTACCCTTTCTTGTTACTCAGAGTGGAAACAGCTCCTGGATTTGCTAAGGGCAAGACTTGATTCTATAGTATACAGTTTTCAAACCCTGCCTTATTTGCACAATCCTTTTAAGGGCCTGCCATGATTGCAATCCCTGTGCTCATGTGAGACAGGGAGTGCCCCTTCCAGCTATTCCCCTGTGGTACACAACCTATCCCAAAAGGGGGAGAAGATATGGGGCCATAGGGGTTGGGTAGACCTACCCAAGTGGGAAGTGGATGAGACCTCCTTTTAGGCAGTAGTACCCTTGCATGCTGTATGGCCCATATGTACACTCGGGGTGTATTATGCCACCTCCTGGGGCAATGCAGCTCTGCTCCACTCTGAATGCAAAGATGAGCCTTCAAGGCATGACACACCCTTACACTGCTGGTTTCTGACCGAGAAGGACAAAGTAGACCTTCCAGCCAAATGCCTGGTAGGCAGATTCCAAGACAAAAAGTGTTGGGAGGAGGTTGTGGAGACACAAAGTTGCTACAACTTATCCTCTTCTGGGAGCACCGTAGTGGGCTAGGATAGTCCCCAAAGTGGGCACCAGTAACCAGTAATAAGTGTGGTGAGAGCAACCAGGGGACATGCTAATTCATTCACTTAGGCCTGGTCATTTGGAAATTTGGCGGCAGTCAACGGGAGTTATGTAAGCTGCTCTGTGTAGCTTGCATAATTTACGTCGACTTCCTAAATCCTCTTCTGCACGCCGTCTCCACCACACTGCATCAACAGAGACTGTGTACCTGTCAATGCAGCGCTACACCTTTTGAGGAGGTGGTTTAATTTAAGTGACTTCCAGATCGATTGAGCAGGTCTTTATGTCACTCAATTGATCTGGATAGATCGATCTCATGGTGGCAAATTTGCCGCTGTCAGTGAAGACATACCCTTACTCTCAACAGCTTCCTCCAGCAAGGCTTATATGGAGGCCTTGGTGAGATTTTTAAATTGCTGCCATCTAACAGGTTTCCCGTGGGAGGGCAGCAGTAATAAAGTCATCTCACTTTTCTAATGTGAAATCTCCTGTGAAGCACATGCTGGCACATAAAAGTGTAATTTTCACCTCCCTGCACCAGCTTTGGTTAATCTGGCGTTGCATGTTTGAGATACTGAAAAGACAGTGATATATTATATACAAAAATAATGCATATCTATTTCATATTCACTATTAAAAATAGAAATATAGAGCAAGATTTTTCACTACATCAGAGCTGTTATTAAATGCACTGAGGTGGGAACCACTGGAGGCTAGATATGGCTCCCTAGTCCTGAGCTCTTTGGCCCATGCTTGAGTTAAAGAGCTATAAAAGAGCTGCTCTGATTTACCCCGCTGGTATTATGGCCCCATCCCAATAGAGCATCAGATGGAGTTCTCTGTGCTAGAACCCCACTTCCAGCATGTCACTTCTCCCTTACATTGTGGGGGGGCAGCTGGTGAAGGAGAAAGCTTGTATAGGAGGCCGTGGGGAGGCCTCCTATACAAGGATTTCTCCACTAACCATCTCCAACTATTTTAAGTCCACTTTGCACCACTTAATACAGTGCATAGCAGACTTAGTGAACTGAAGAGTCTGTCTCATAGTATCTTTGAAGGATGTAGCATTAATTACCTTCTCAGACTGGATTCTTTAAATTATATATACTTCGATATACACAGAAAATGGCTCCCTGAGATGTCTGAAAATAGGGTGACAGCTGTGCATGTGTGTATATTATACTTTGGGGATTTGTCTACAATAGCTTATCCTTGCAGAAAATGTATACACAAAATTAAACCCACTGAACACATTTCCATTCTGCTGAATCAAAAGCTTTTTCTGCATCCAAAGATTCAATTGTGTTGTCCAAATTTTCAGTATTTTGTTAAAATGTGTTATATAAGCTCATTAAACTATACAGGGATTATTTTGGGGGCATAAATAAAGCTTGGTTAACAGACACTAGATTTTCAAATGCTTACTGTAGTCTTGGCTGTCTCATTTTGTGAATATTTTATTATCTGAATTTGAAGGCAACGGATTTGTGATCACACATCTCAGAAAGAAATGTTTCATAAAGTACTAATTTTCTCCAGACCAAAATATGCATGGTCTTCTCCAGCATGCAGTTGACAGATAGCTATGCATGGTGGCAGACCAAAGGCCAATAAACTGCTGAGGTGGGTGGGAGAACCCCAATGTATTATGGAAAGACATAAATGGAGTTCCTTCCTCTGATGTACTGCTACTCCCTGTTCTGGTATCCTCAATCCCATTTCCTCAAACTAAGGTCATGTATTCATTCCATGTTAGTTGCTATACCTCCCGTAATCTGCTTGAGGCCTTCACTTCCTTTCATTGTTGGAGAAGCTTCACCAATTGAAAGAGATCTCTATGTTCTCATCATCACAAAAGGGTAAGGGGAGGAGAGATCTCCATGAGGAGATCACTTCTTTGAAACCATATGATCCATTTAAATTTTTTCCTCAATCATTTAGCAAGGGATAAACAATCTCATTTTAGGACACAGAAAGAGGCATTGAACATGCTCAGTTCATCACCTGATGCCATTCTCATAAACCTGAGATGTCAGCAGTGAAGGAAAAAGACTCTTGACATGAAAAGGGATCTCTAGCTCAGGAAGCCAAATGGAATTAAATTTGGACTGACTAAGCACCTTAAATTGTAGTTTTTCACATTTTTAAGCTTGTTAAATTATCTGTATTTGTGCTGAAACTCAAGGCAGTAACCTACATGAAAGCTGGATTTGGCAGATACATACTGCAGTAACTTTCTAGTGGACAATATTTAGCATCAATAATTTGATCTCTGTTAGGAATTTGAGAATAATGTTTTAGTGACAAATAATATTTTGAGGATGTCTTCTGAAAACTCTTTCAAAAGTTTTTTCTTCATATATTCTTAAAAATTAAGAATTCTTGTGCTCTTTCTCTAACACCTGTTCTCTAAATTGGCTTGCTTATTTCCGTTCTCTCCTTTAATGCTTTCCCACTCTGTGCTTCAAGTTTCCTCATATTTTTCTCTACTTAATCAACTGTTACTTTCCTCTTTAAATGCTAATATCCAGATGTTTATTGTTTGTCTCTTACAGCTAGTTCCTTTATTTCCATCTCACATGGTGCTAAATTGTTTTTGCAGAATAAGTTGGTTTTGCGAAGAGGAATTAGTTACAAAGTAGTCTTCACCATTCTCAGATATCTTTGCCCCACAGTCCTCCACATGAGCTGAGGAAGATGGTGTCAGCCTTGTCTCTTTTCTCTCTTTCTTCAGTACCACGTCTATGCACATCTTTACAGTCTAGTAATCTATTACATTAAATATTGTTATTTTTTCTCATTCCTCAGAATAAATCTAGTTGAGCTGTATATTGCCAGCTTCACAAAATTCAAGCTGAGATAAAATTAAATGCTAAAGTTAAATCTCTGTACAGTACACAAGAACCTGTCTTCTCTACAACATCTTGTGATTTCACTGCACATATTTTTGTTTGCTCAGAGAGCCTGATTTTCAATCTAACCTAAATCAGACCTTTTGTGCTGCATGCACAAAAAGGATGATGAGTTTTCAAAATCTTGCCCAAAATGTTGCTTGTTATAACTAAAACCTCTTTAACTAGTAATTTTGCTTGATATTAAAATTAAAATGTTAATGTCTATGGGGAAAAAGTAGAGAATTGTCATCCTGTTTTTACCCATTGAATATCTTATTGCACTGATCAATGGTATGATGGTATGACTGTATTCATTTGGAATTTAATTCTGGACTACATTAAGTTAAAGGTGGTGTCTTTCTTTCCTATGAAGTTTAGAAGAAATGGAAGAGAAATATCAAAACAGAGAATCAAGACCTGAAGATTTACAGCTTATTGCGGAGTTGAAAGACCTGATTGCAGAGAGGGACCAGCTCATAAAGAAACTGATTGTAAGACTTTTTTGTGCTGTTTCTGGTATTAATATATTAACAAATATAAGTATTAGTCTAATTCCTTGATAAACTTGTTTAAAGTGGATTTAAGGTTGCAGTCCTGCTAAGACTTATGCATATGCTTAACTTTACTGCAGTAGTTCCATTGACTTAAATAGATATATAGTAGTTCAGTTAAGCATGTGCCTAAATGTGTGATCAGGCTTAATATTGTAAATACATATAAAAAGTAAGTTGCAAAAAAAATTTTTTTCAAAATTACAGTATTCTGTTAAAATTACAATATTCTATTAAAGCATAAATGACTGAAAGCCAGAAAATTCGAAGATAAGGTTACTTAAATAGAATATAAAACATATATGCATTGGAAAATATAGGAATACAGAATTAAAGAATCCCAGATAACTTTACTTCCACCTTTGTATCTGTACCATCCTGTATGTACACTCAATGTAAGGTAGTTATATGCCTATAGCAAGTATCATATCAAAATGATATGTTGAAAAATGGACAGGAAGTCTGGGGCTGTGTGTATCATAAACCCTGTAGACACTCGTGTTTTTCCTGCATCTGTGGACATCTTAAACCATATTGACCATGGTTTTTGCAGAAGAGTGTACAAATGCTAACCAAAAATAATACTACAATTAAGAAATATGCAGGCTTAGGGAGCTCAACCACTGAGGAAAATGATACATTAAAATCATGTGAGAGTTCTATTAGGAAGAGGTATATATGAAGTGTAACAATAATATTTTTCACTTGTATAGTGCCTTCCATCTGAGGATGTGTATATATATATAAATATATATAATATATAAATATGCTTTATAAACATGTAAATTAGCTTTACAGCAGTTCAGTAAAGCAGGTGAGTACTATTATCTCCATTGTACAGTTAAAGAAATTGAGACAAAGCAATTGAGACAAGCTTAGAATCTAGGTCTCGCAACACTCACTATGCCTTAACCACAAGACCATTATTCGTATCCCCATAGGCAAGATATCAGTGTTGCTGTTTGTCAAGGGAAGGTGAACTGGAGGCTAGTTTATGGTTGAGTAGCTAGCATATATGCCGTATAATGAGTAGGTAGTGCATACATTCATATGTTGAGCATGTTAGTGTGATGGTAGTATGTACCATATGTACATACTACCATATATAGTACTACCATATGTAAACAGGTTGTCTCATGATTCTGAGTGGATGATTTTAGGAATATGAGGGCAGACTTAAAGTTGTTTGGGGTACCATAACTATATTTCCATACTTTCCAATATTTACAGTTGGGAGAATATCCTGTAATCGTAAGCCTGAATTTTCTGGCTTTCAAATATGTGGTTTTTTTAAAAATACAACTACATTGTTTCTTTCTCTGAAGTTATTCAGGGCTTAACAAACATTTTGTTTTGGAATTTTCTGTGTTTTTTGTCTTTTTCCTTCAAAGAATAATCGAGTGACACCACACTATACATCTTTAGGTTGGAAGATCATCACTAGTAGAACCAAAGCTTCAAAGCAATGGCTAGTTCTAAGATTGCCACCTTTCAGCTAAACAACTGATATAAATGCCACATCCATTTTGGGCTGGGTCTATTGGATTGGAAAGTAAAGATCTGGGTGGGTTGCGGAGGGAAGAATGTGAAAATGTAACATATCTGAGCATGCTGACTGATATAAGAGAAAGGTATGGGTACATTTGCTAAAAAAACAGAACAATTTTTTATAACCTTTTGTTATAGCACTAGCTTCACTAACTCAGGTTTATTGAGACTTATGCTCTGCATGTTCTTTTCACATCTATGTAGGCTCTGCTGTTCTGCACACAGTAATAATGTAGTGGATGAGTTGCTTCTTTTTTAAAAATCCACATATTAAATTGCCTGAAGCTCAGTTTTATCCACCTTGAAGAAAGAGGACAAAGCTAACCCTGCCCAGATTTGAACCGGTGACTCTAGGAAAATTAAATATTTCAAATCTGATGTTTAAATCACTAAGACGAGCCTTTCATAAGAGCACAAAGGTTGTGTTTCTAAACTTTCTTCTGTGTCAGCAGCAAATACTACCAAACATCCACTCCCTTAATTTTTCTCATTCCATTTCAGTTTATGTATTTTTGAGAGTTTCTCACCCACTTCTGACTATGTAGAAGGCATCCCACAGACACAAAGTAAATTTCCTGGTATACTCTGTAGCTCACTAAAGAAGGACTGAACTGGGAGTCAATAGTCTTTGATTCTAAACCACCTTCTAACAATTGATTGCTATTTGATCTTGGGCAGGTCTGTTAAACTTTCTAAACCCTGTAAAATGGGTAATGTATACTATAGGAATTCTGTGGACAGCTGAATAATGGACTGGATTCTCCTGTCTGGCTGAGCCGCTTTTGGCACATTAGTGTGGCTGTAAAGGGCCATTGGTCTGGTCCTCAGCATAATTGTGAGGGTCAGCGTCTGGCCCACTGATGTGCTATACACTGAACATGCACATTATTAAGATGAGAATAAAATGTAGGAGTTTCTGTATTTAATGTGCTTGAATTTAACATACTAGACCAGGGGATCTCAAACTGAGAGTTGTGAAATTATTATGGGGGGATTGTGAGCTGTCAGCCCCCTTGCATGCCAGGGTTCTGGCTGTCTGTCAAAGCTGGGTGACCAGAGAGCAGCATCTGCTGGCTGGGTGTCCATCTCTGAAGGCAGCACCACCAGCAGCAGCAGTGCAGACGCAAGGGTGACATGGCATGTGGGGAGTTCATCAGTTTTGGGTCGTCACTTGGGGGGCGGTCGTCAGAGCCTAAAATATTTTTAAAGCTGTTCCCATCAAAAAAAAGTTTGAGAACATCGGTGCTAGACCATATGGCCTCAGGAGAACTAGGGGTACCACCATCACTTTCAGCATATCATAGAATTGGGGCCTCTCTCAGCAATTGTGGTAGGGGATGTTGTATGGATTAGTTAAAAGTTCATACAAAATTTTTAAAATGTAAAGCATTTGAAACTAGTGGCACTTGAGAAGGCTTACACCTCAGCCTTTAGCATTCTTATTGCAGCTTCACTGCTGGGGAAATATTTTATCAAGGCCACACACAAAGATAGTGGCAGAACAAAGATTAAGCATTGTGGATCCCTTCCTGTACACAGTCCACAAGACCATGCTGTCTCTCAAGCGTAAAATGTACATAACAGAAACCCATTAATGTAAATTATTTAGTGTGTCTTTAATTGTATATAAGATAATACATAATATGGATTGACTGGAATTGATGAAAATACAGGTTTAGAACTGAATCTGTTTGAAACAGGTTTATATGTCTTGTCTTTAACTAATGGAAAATGCATAAAGAGAAGTTTGTATTTCTTGTTCTTTATTAGGATGACAAAAAATTCTATCAACTGGAACTAGTCAACAGAGAGACTAACTTCAACAAAGTGTTTAATGCAAGCCCTAATGTTGGTGTTATTAATCCATTGGTGAAGGTATGCTCAACAGACTTTATTGCTAAAATGGAAAAGAAATCTATGTTAATACATCGTTTAAAAAGAATATAAAGACATGATAGTCTCTATATTTTGTTAGAAGTGTTCAACACACTGAATATAGCTTTCTGCTTGCCTGTATTCTATTTATTATTATTTATTTGTATTATGGTAGAACTTAAGGACCCCAAATGAGACGTGGCCCCCGTATGCTAGGTACTGTAAAACATAGCATAAAAGACCATCCCTGCCATGAAAAGCTTAAAATCTAAATAGACAAGATAGACAACAGATATAGGGGGAAGGATTATAACATACAAGTACAGTGAACGGTGATGGTCTGAAAATGTCATGTAGCTCCATAGAGAGACAAGATGGGCAAAGTAATATTTTTTATTGGACCATCTTCTGTTTGTAAGAGAGACAAGCTTTCAAGCTTATACAGGGTTCTTTTTTGGGTCTGGGAAATGTACTCAGAGCTTAACAGCTAAATACAAGATGGAACAGATTGTTTAGCATAAATAGATAATACCTACCTCAGGAGATCATTCAAGGTGAAGTTACCGATTAACACCCCTCCAGTTATGGAGGGAAAGAAGTGGGAGGAAAGCTAGCTGTCGGCAATTGTTAGTGGGTTATACATTGTTGTAATAAGCCAAAACACTGGATTTATGGAATTTAATCAGTCTCTTACCATACCTAACGTTTTTAAGGTTTCACATCAGATCAGATAAGAATATTTCCCTGTCTCTCCCCCATGTAACTTTTACAGCAGAAGTCCCCGAACTGTGGGGCATGCCCCCCTAGGGGGACACACAGGAATGTTCGGGGGGCATGGCAAGGCCCAGGCCAGCCCACAGGAGGTAGGGAAGGGAGCGGCCCCTGGTCACAGCAACTGGCCTAGGCACTGGCTGTGGCCCCCAGACCCTATGGCCTGCTCCCAGCCTCACCCCCTGGCCCCAACCATGACCCCATTCCCAGCCGCAGCTCCCAGCCCTGACTGTGGTTCTGCTGTCAGCCCCAGCTGGGCGGGTATGAGCAGGGATAAAGAAGGGCAGGGGAAAAAAGATTGGGGACCACTTTTCTTCAGATTCCCAGGTCCTTCATATATTTTGGAGGGCCAAGCAGCTCCATAAACCTCTTCTGTCTGCTAGCTCCCCAGGCACTGCTGCATTATAATCTGTCTCATAGTAAACTCCGGAGTGCTCTGCTTGGGAAAACTCAAAATGTGAGAAATTTAAATAAAATGGTAGCGTGTGGCCTAGCAGAGACAATATCAGAACTTTGAACACCTAAACCCAAGGGGAGGTCTACACTTAGGGACACGTGTAGAGTACAAACTCTCCATGCCCACCTAGCGGGGGTGTAAACAGTAGCATAGATGGTGAAACGTAGCTTAGGGAGGTAGAGTAGAGTGTCCTACACAGGCTCTCTGCATGCCCAATCAATGCCTCCATGTCTACACTGCCATTTTTAGCAGTGTGGTGTCCTGCTGCTAGAGTGTTTTCTCGATGCCTCTCTGTCAGAGCTTTTCACTGTGGCATGTAGCTCACATACACCCTACACAACCGCCAGAAGATAAAGTGTTGAGAGTGCAGCTTCAAAAGTTTTGGAAGATTTTCTCAACTAATTGTCCTAAAACTCTGAGGTTTAAACATGGATGTTTGCTGATTCATTTTGCTGGGCATTTTGATTTGGTTTGGGTTTTTTTCTCCCTTTGATATCTGAAGTACTTAGCCAAACTGCTGCAGTCTCAGATCTTCATATCGATCACTCACAAATATTTGGACATATACTTCTGTCATTTATACCTCTTAAGATGGGAGCCATAATTCATAAACCTACCTTAAGAATTAAAAGATTTCTAGAACTTGGATTTTGTACCATTACTTAGCAGTGTTTTAGATTTTAATGATCATATGTTATATTAGCTTTCTAGTTTAAATTAAACAGAAACTTTATTAAACCATTTTCTTTAGCTCATCTGGCATAATTCTGGCCTTATCAATTTTTTTAGAAGCACATACTGAACTATGCTGATGGCATAGCAACAGTATAGAGTGCTAGCACAGAAGATATCCAGGGGTTCAGAAGCAACATTGGGATTCATAACTAAGGGCCTGCCCCATGTACGTTGCAGTCAATGGACGGATGCCTACTGACTGCAGTAGAATTAGGATCAGGTCCTAAAAGTTGCAGAAGTAATTTGTGGAAGGTGAGCCATCTGTCACCACAAGCCATGGGGGGAAATATTTGGGAAGATGATTGTTTCCTCTTGGCCAGTCTAAACAGCAGCATTAAAACTTGTTGAAACAGAACATACTGTAAATTCTACTTTTACTGGAATAGAGCTGATAATAAATCAACAAAATAATCAACAATAAAGGAAGATAAGACAGAGGGAGGCAACCTAAAATAAAGGGGAAAATAACAGCTAATATTGCACTAATAAACTACAACTGTGATCTGTCAAAATAACGATATGAAGATTCAAGTGTCATTAGTTTGTTTTTCTTCTTTCTCATACATCTTTATTTAACTTATTCATATGTTTCTCTTCATAACAATAACCAAAAAATCAATACCTGGGTAGTGCTACATTCAGCATTGCGGAGATAATATTGTGAAAGTATTTATATACAATGTTTTGACTGTATTTTAAGCTTTAATTAAATAAATTAGTATTTAATGAAAATCCCACATTCCCAGTATACTAGCTATATTTTCCACAATTTTCTTGAAGTTACTCTTCATAAGATGAGGGAAAAAAATTCTTTGATTTTTCCCCTCCTCAAAATCTACCTCCTTACCCCACTCCAATATTTTTCTGTGGCAGTCTTTGGTTCAACAACCTTTTATTATAAAGTGACTTGATTCAGTACTCTTAATGAGGCCATGACACATTGACAGTGGTTAATTTTTACATGTGTATTCCACAATACAACAGCTGTTCTGGTGTGAACCAGCTGAGTGTGCAATCCATTTGCTCCAGTTGACATTGCCATCCATTCATAGGAACAGGAGCAGGAGATAAGCCCAACATAAAGATGAAAAACATGAGCATCTGCCATCAACTGTAGTATAAAAGCTTCAATGGGCAAAAAGCCAGAGAGTTCAGTGAGTGATGTCAGTAAGAGAGAGAAGCAGTCCTTGGATAGTTAAAGGAAAACACCTCAATTAGTAATGACTTTGTCTCTGCTTGCCAAAATATTTTGGCCTCTTGTTCTAAGAGTGTTGGATTAGTTTGTTTGTTTTTAAAGTACATGTTACTAGAGAACAGTTTTAGAGGAAAAGGAGACTCTTAGGTCAGGAATTGTAAGTAACTCTGGACTTCGCACATTGATACATAATTAGGCAGAACCACTGCAGCAAATTGACAGCTTTTTAAATGTATACCTGAAATCTCCATATTAGCATATGATCACATTATGTGGGGCTATGTCAGTAAAGACCCTCTCAGTTGATCCAGAAATTGACATATTAAGATCACATCCTCAAGTGGCGTAGCACTGCATCGATGGGAACGCGGTTCCCTTTGACACAGCGCAGTAAAGACGGTGCGCAGAACAGAAGAATGGAAGTCGACAGGAGTTATACAAGTTTTTTGCATAGCTTGTGTAACTCCCATTGACTGTCACTGAATCTTAGAGGTAAGTGTAGACAGGGCCTGAAATTCTATAATGTTTTGAATTAATTTAATGAAAGTGCTGTCATTTTGCATCTCCAGAATGCATGGTTTTCAAAAGTCCAGAAACCTAGTTTATTATATTATTTTACAATAGAAACTGTTTTACTTTTCCTGAGTACTTAGCTGTGGAGAACATACTCAGGGAAATTTAAATAACACATAAGAAAAAGCGGCCAGAAAAGAACTACCTATCAAGCACAAAGCTTTAATACAATATAACTTCTTTTGAACAACAACTAGTACCCTTTACAGACAAATTCCTGATACTTTCACTAATCTGTTTTACCACACATGGTGTTTTCTTGATTTTTACAGCAGGGACCGCCTGAGGAGGCAAAGTGGACAGTCTTAGTTTAATCTTTCTCAGCAGAAGACTTTTCCCCTAGTACTTGTAAAAGGACTTTTCTTTTCCCTCCATCAAGATCCTGTTTAATATTGACCTTTCTTGAGATGGGTAGGGGAGAGAAAAACTGAGAAACCTCCCCCCCTGCCCTTTGGAACACATTAATGTTGCTCCACCCGTGGCTCAGAGTGGTTGTTTCAGGCTGATCTATGGAGCTCTTTTCTCTGAACATTGAGTGTGCTGCATTAGCAGCACTTGCATCTGCCAATTAGGTGAGAGGCAAGTCCCTGAAATCAAACTTAGGTGTCTCATCTGGCAGTACAGGACACTATCAATAGGGCAATGTGGCCATCTACAGTTCAACTCTTTTCCATACCTGAACTCATCATTTCTGTTCTTTCAAATGCAGTTCTGCTTGGAAAAGTGTATGTTAAAATTATATGCTAGGGTTCCAGATGCATTTGTCTTTCAGAGACTCCGTATCAAATTTGCAGTTTACAAGTAACAAGATTTTTTTTAAGTACTTTAGATCAGGTTGTACATGAGTTACTGAGCAGAGGGGAATATATAACTTGCATATTTATATAGTATTCCTGAAAAAAAATAAACTCAGTTTCACATTGAGATCAAGTGGAGTATATTTTTTAATGAAAACCCTTTTTACTTTGTAAACAGGAAGTACTTAAGCCGGAATAATGAAGAGATAATAAATATGGTAGCCCTCAGTGGGCCATTTCTCTGTAAAAACTTCTGAGATTTGAACCTCCCATATATTTATAAGTTCTAAAGATTCAGTGAGAGGGAGAGAAAGCTAGTACTGTCATGGCAGATAGTGCAGTAGATGATCATTCATTTTACATGGTAATAGAATACTGATACTAAAATAACCAGTATAACAATAAATCCTCTATCTCTTTGAGTCACTTGAAATACTGTCAGTTGACGTACTGAAAGATACTTAAAACTGAAAAAGTAGATTCAGTTATGCCATCTAGTGATTAGAAATATTCTACTTAGAAATACAGGTGGTGCTTTTTTCTCTTTCTGGCAAGGAACTGAATGACAATGTAGGATCAGCTACATCTTTAACAATACCCATTGGTCATTAAATAGCAAAGTGAAACTTATTGAACAGATTTACCTTTCCCACCAATGAATTTGTTGTATTGCATTTGATAGCAGAACTATTTCCCTAATCTAGAGAATGGATTTAAGTGGAAATGAAAAATAACAGACTGGAGTATAATTTTGTATAGAACTAGCTACCTCCCCATCTCCTTCAAAGAAAATATTTTGCTCTCTGTATTCAATCCGTCAGAATGCTATACATACTGATTATTGAGTTAGGCCTGAATTCCTTAGTAAATTTGCTTAAATATTTAATTTTATTTTGAGAATGTATGCTATTCAGCATTGTTCAAGGAGTACAGTAAAGGTCCAATTATAGAAACTATTCCACTTTCCTCCCAAATCTGCTCCCCATCCAAAAAAACAAACAAAAAAGAACCTTTTTTATCTACCAATCTCCTCATCTGTCCGGGTACAAGGAGCCTTCCTTACATTTGTTGTTTTTAATGCAGCAAAAGAAGAAGAATGATAAATCAACAAACAGGTTTGTGAGTGTCCCCAATCTAAGTGCTCTGGAATCTAGCGGAGTGGGCAATGGACATCCTAACCGCCTGGACCCCATTCCTAATTCACCCATCCACGATATTGAGTTCAACAGCAGCAAACCACTTCCACAGCCAATACCACCCAAAGAGCCCAAGACGTTTTTGAGGTGAGCACTGCCTCACCAATCCTTTTTTCTTAACTCATAGAAATTTTGCATTCCTATTTAAATGAAAATCCCACTTGCTTTATTAACACTTTAAGTACAAATATTACAGTGGAATTTTTAATTTTTACTCTATTTGTAACCTCTTTACAGTATTCCTTTTTATTGTAGAGCCTGTTGAAAAGTAATATATTTTTCCAACTTTTTATAAGTCTTGAACCCTGAACTTTTAAAACCTTTTAATATATCTTAATATGATTCATGTGCTTCCAATTGTTTACATTTTATGAACAATTGTTTTACATGTTTGTGTGACTTACTAGTTGTCCTTTGGGAATTGTTTTTAACATAGGGATTTTTTTATTCATTATTGTGTGATGATGATTTTTATATGAGAAGACTGTTTTCTGTGCTACATTGATGTTTTATTTTGTTTTTCCCCCTTTCCTCATGTGTCATACTGTTTCACAAACATTAGTTTAGTACAAAAATGGGAAATGTGCATGTTTGGGTGTTTTAATGCTGCCTTTTCAATAATAAAAATCAGCATTAAAATCTCCAGGATTAGTTCTTTGAAAGGAGATGGTACAGTTAATTGCACTATTAATGTAAATAAATGAATTCGGGGGAAGACTCAGATCTTTAGGTGCCTGGACCTTGAGTGCACTGCAGAAGTGGTATTCTCAATCTGTACTTGGAATTGTTGCTGTCCTATTCCTACAACACACTTTATTTGCAAATCAAAGCAATATCATAAGTGTTAGTTGGACAAGCAATTGTTTCCCTTCCCTTATGATTTACATGGATAATGCCACAATTCTGGCAAGTGTTAAAAATAGAGGTGGGAAATGATCGAATTAAAATAAATAAGTAGTAACATTTTGTTTCAACAAAATATACTTTTGTTAAATACATCGTGTTGATTATTTTTCCCTGTGCATGTGATATGCATGCGTATGATCAGACGTCAGTAACATGCATGTGCATAAATTCATGGATTGTGATGCTGGAGTTTCCATTGCAAATTGTTTCGTGCCTTGTATTACCCCAGTAAAACGGTAGGATTATTTTATTCTTAATTTTTGTTGACCAAAGAACTTTGATCTAACATTAAAATTACACATATACCATTTTTTCTTGCTAATTCAGTAGAATTATTAACATGTTTTAGGTGGAAAAACCTGTTTGCCATGCACCAGTTTCCTTGTTCCTAGTGTATAATTAATGTATTTTAAATTGTGTGCATGAAATGATACAAATGATATTTCAGTTTGATTTATGTAAATTATAAAAATAGTATGTATTTTTGTGTAGTTACTGACTAGTCTTTGTTAAGCACATGTCTTTAAGAATGTGATGCTTGCATCATACTTCTGAAAACCATCTTAACTAGAAGAAAAGGATGCTAAAAGAGGACCCTCCAAAGTCTCCCCCCAACAAAAAATTTTTATCCAAAAAACAGTTAATTGTATGATTTTAATTAATAGTCTCTCCAAATATTTTTTCACTTTATGATGTGGCTTCTTAATTTGTCTGTGCTGCTGATGCTCTCCAATGGAGTGGATGATCACAGATATTGCAAAGGGACATTAAACCAGACCATATGCTACACTAATGTGATATTTGATTTATGAAAAGGGTTTTGGATCATTTGTGTTCTGTATTGTATTCTCTGTGTTTTTTTCAGACCTTTTGCACTCTTTATTTTGGTTGTGGGTTAAAATTTCTTTTCTTTTTATGAATTTAGCCCTCCCCAGACTGAAGCTTCACCAGATCCACAACGCCAGGAATGGTTTGCCCGATACTTCACATTCTGAGAGAGTTTTTTTTGTTTGTTTGTTTGTTTGGTTTTTTTGTGGCACAGCGTGGTGTGGATTGTTTATAAGAGCATGACATTAAGTAAACCCCATGTGAACAAGCTTTCCTGTACTATGTCAAACACTGTGAATGAGAAAGTATTTAGTGTCTCTAATTTGAAAATGCACTGTATTTCATGTGGTATTTGTTGGAATCACTTGACATGATACTATATAATGTGGGTAATTATACCAATTATTTTTATTTAAAATGGAAGAATCTTTAAACTTTGTAATTACATAATAAATTTTGGTAGCGCAAACATAAGGCTTCCCCCTTTCTCCTATACATATATGTTTTCTTTGGTTGCAGTAAGGCTCCCCTCCTCCCCACAAAGCAATGTACTGCATGGTTATATCAAAATAATGTTACAATGATAAAGAAAAGAAAAGAAAAAATAACGAGACTAAGGCAAGGTATGTTTAATCCACCCCAAATTTCTTCTTTTATTTGTCGCATTTTAAAATCTGTCCTCTTACTAATATTTAAAGTGATGAAGAATACAAAATAAATCAGACATAGTTTAGCTGCTAGCCTTTAGAGCTGTGACTTTGACAAGACCATAACAAAAAAAGAAAATGCTGAATGCTTCTTTTTTTTAAAACTTCCTACCTACTGCTTATCAGTCCTTGCACTCTAGAAATAACTGTTACATTTGATGTTGAGTTTCACCAGAACCTGCCCTTATGAATTACCTATTTATTTTCTGAATATCTATAAAGCCAAATGTTCTTTGGAATATTTGGGATGCTAAGCTAAGTATCATTGTGTAAGCCAAGAATCAGTCAAGGAAATCTGCATTTTGAGGACATTCTCCTTCAGGCAGAAGCCAGACTTTAAAAGTAACCCCAAACCAATTATATACACAATCGTATGCAAATCTTTCATTAAAATTCAACCGTGTTCAATGGTCTACATGAAGGAAATTTTTTTTTGTTAACCTTGTGAAATGAATCTGTGGACTACATAGGTTTTTCAGGTACTAAGCTTAATTCTCCAGTCTGTTACTCTGGTGTGACACCAGTGTTACTTCATTCCCGGAAAACTGCTATAACAGATTAGAGAATCAGGCCTACTTAGGTATCTTTTTTGATAATTCAAAGACTACCACAAAGTAATTAACACTGGTAGTCTCAGGGAGAAAAATATCCCTTTTTCATGAATGTATTTTAAATCTGAAACTCTATTTAAAAAACATAAAGAACTGTTTTGATTATTTAAATAAAGTTTTAATCAGCATGTACAAAAGCACATAAATCTTCATTATTTCTTCTGAAGCCCTAACTATATCCTATATCCCTTTATGCACAAATATTCAGTTAAAGATACTCCCACTAGTTTTAATGAGTTTTATATGTAGTATATGTATAAATGAAAAATTTGTATGTTTTCATATAAATAATATAAAATATTCTAAATGAAAATTTTCAAAAACGTATCTTCTATAACTTAGCTTGAAAATTTCACTGAAAGCCGTGCTGTGGTGATGCTGCCATAGTTTAAAGTAAACAGCAGATTCTGTGTAGTTGGTGGACTCAACTGTACAACTGTAGGTATATGCAACTTTTTAATTTTAGAAGAAAGTCATATTGGGCCAAAATGTTAGATTTCTTAGTTGTTACCTGAAATAAAACACACTAGATAATTTTGCTATAATTCTGAAGTGAGTGTTGTATTTTTTCTGCCTTGCCAATGCTTTTAAAAGGACACTGCTTCTTTGCTGACCTAGCAACTCATTGGTTAGCGTGTTGAATTTGCATAATCATACATTTTTGCATATGGAATTAATAGATATAAACAATTAAAACCAAGTAAACTCCACTTCAGCTTTTCCTGTTCATGCATTTTCTGCTCTTTTTAGTAAATGGTGTATTGGTAGCCTCTGCCATTGGGCATCAGCTTTCCAGTGGTGAGACAAATTCAAGGAACCATCAGTTCCAGAATCCTTTAAGGTTAGTAGCTTTCCAACTGCCACACAAGTGTATCCTGACAAAACAATCAACTCCCAAAGAACCCAGGAAGACTGACAAGTTTCTGCCAAATTGTATTCAGAATACTTGATGCAAGTTTTATTCTGCATAGTTTTGGCTGTCTTGCATGTCAGATTCACAAAGGAAGCGACATTACCAGATTAGACCGTTGTTCCATCTAGACTTGTTTCTTGCAGTATCTGATGCTTGAGAGAGAGGGAACATCTTTAATGCCCCTGGATAAAAACCCAGTCGTGCAAATCCTTACTCTCACATGTAGTCCTTCCTTACATACATAGCCTTCTCACTTTCATATTGGTTCCATGGATATAGTCTTATGAGGGAGGATTTTCAGAATCAGTACCTATTTGTGCAACACTTTTTGTGAGACTGGACAAATTCCTTCTTAATTCCCATGGGTGATGTTTTAGCATTGTGATGCATGAGAGTACATTACCCATATTTGTAGCTTATCAATTATAAATGTTGTTAATGTTAATGTAAAATTGTCTATCCCCTTATGTTACAATTTTATCAAGAAAGCTTGGGGTTGTTAAGTATCAACTTTAAAGAGTCAAAGTATCAAGTAGTAAAGTACATAGGCAAACTCAAAGGATACTTTAACGGTTATATGCTTGGTCAAAACTATGTTTTTTTAGTCAAAAATGGGGGTTTTTTGGTCAAAACCATAACAAAAGTTTTTTAGTTATTTTACACTTCCCCACAGAGAGTGCCATGGGATGGGAATAAAGTTCAATGAAGAACTGCATTTGACATAATGGCTAAATGTAAAGAAATCCCTGAACAGTGATAAGGTTGTCTTAAAATTCAGCCATGGCCACTTTCTTTTCTTTAAGCTGGACCCTTCTTTTCACTCTTGTGGTACAAAAGAGCTAGAAAGCTGGTGAATAGCCCCAGCTGACAGAAAACTATTGTAGTTGACTCTTCCATCAGCCCCCCTATAACCTCCCACCAGCCCCCTAATAACCTCTCCAGTAGGCTGGAGAACTACTGTACTATATTCTCCCCCTGGGGGCCATAGCCAGCTGGTGTACTTTAAAGCATCCCCAAGGTTGTTCAAATTATGCTGGGCCCCGGTCCAGCATAGAACTGTCCCTGAGATCAGCTGACTCCTTTCCCCATATCCTTTAAGGTACACGTAGCAGATATTGGACATAGTTGAGAATTTGGGCCACAGTATTGTACAGAGGTTGGCAACCTATGGCACACATGCCAAATGTGGCATGCAAGATGATTTTGAATGGCACATGCCCACGATAGGGAGGAGGGGGAAAGGGCACGGCTGGGAGCAGCTCCCTGCCAGGGCACTGGGCCCATGTCAGATAGGAGAGGGGGTGAGGGGAAGAGCTGCCACTGTGCGTCACTGCTTGGGGCCTGGAGCAGCTCCTGGCCAGGGCCAGTGGCGTACCAAGGAGAGGAGCCATGCTCCCAGGCGCTGGCCTGTGGAGGGCACTGGCCAGGCCCTCAGAGGAGGAGCCGCTCCCCTTCTGACATCCCCGGTGGCTGCGCTGACCCAGCCCCTCCTTCGCCCCCACACTGGGCACATCAAGGGAGCTTTGGGGACCCCAGGCGTGCAGGGGCCAGGCATCCTCCCCCACAACCGGGTGGCTCAGGGGCATCTGCACCTCTCATTCCTGCACCCTGCCAAAGGAGTCAGGTCGGCGCAGCCACTGGGAATGTCAGTGGGAGGCGGCTCCTCAGATGGCCTGGTTGGTGCCCCCCATAGGCTGGTGCCCGGGGCATGGTCCCCTACACCACTGCTGCTGCACCTGCCACCCCCACAGCGGGGTGAGGGGAGGAGTAGAGCAGGAAATGGGCCTGCAGACCTCCCTCCTGCCATCACTGCTGCCGCCAATGGGGATGGGGACGCAAATACAAATAGTGGCCCCGGGCACTGGCCACCCATATGCCACTGGCCAGGGTGCTGGGCCCATGGCACGTGGGAGAGGGGTGAGGGGGAATCTTGGCATGCCCCTTCTCAAAGGTTGCTGATCCCTAGTATGGTATTTGCTTTGGTGACTCAGTGGTAACAGATTCCACAAATTGATTATATATATATATATGGGTGGTTTAGCTGAGGATAGTCCTACTTTGAGCAGGGGGTTGGGCTAGATGACCTCCTGAGGTCACTTCCAACTCTAATATTCTATGATTCTGTATAAAGAAATAATTTTTTATTTGTTTTATTTTTACTGATTTAGTTTCTTCTGCTGTCCCTCATGTTCTGTTATTGTGGGTCAAACAGCTCAAACAGATCAGTTTTCACAGTTTTCTTTATTTATGTGATTATTTCCACATTAATTTAAAATTATAAATTAATTTTGTGGAAATCTTTGGGACACCCAAAATATAAAATCAGGGGCATGAAAAATCTGGAGAAAATATATAAAAGCATTTCACATTCACACTTTTTAAGATCAGTATTTAGTTGTTCATCAGTTAAATCCTATTCAACTCTCTCCTTTCCAAGGTAGATAATCCTAGTCTTAGTTTCTCATTTTATGTAAATTTGTAGCCATTGCTAGGTTGGAATTTTGAGTTAGACAGCTAGGCATTATACCTTTTGTCAGAAACTAACCATTATTTTGAGGTTAGTGCTACAGCGGGGTGAAGTTCTTGAGACAAATAATTTATTCGCCAAATAAATGTAGTTTTAAGGTCAACTGAAACTAATTGCAAATTTGATAAAAATTCAGTGAATAGTGTTGGCCAAAAATTATTTTTAAGACTAGATTTGCGTGGAGGAACTGGTACTGGTGCCACTGCAAGCCTCCTGGTCCTTTATCACCCCATGGTTAGAGCATTCATTTGGGATGTGGGAAATCTACATTCAGGTGTCCCCTTGCCTGATTCAGAGCAGGGAGTTGAACATGGGTCTCCCAAATCCCTGATGAGTGCCCTAATCACTGGGTTATAGGCTATTCTTGGGAGAGTATAAAACTTTACAGTTGAAACTGTTCTACTTTGTATTAAATAATTAAATAGTGATTGGGCCAGAGAGAGAGAGAGATGCTATAGCCTGCTGGTGAAGGGATTCCCATCCATTCCAGTTCCTGCTCCAATGAATATTTATTTATATAAAGTCAAACAGCTTCAACTGGAAAGTCTGAGACAGCTGAACCCCAGAATACTCTATTGTGCATTGGTTAGGGCACTTTTGTGGAACATAGAAGACGCAACTTCAAGTCCCTGCTCCAAGTCAAGTAGAGCAAAGATCTGAACGTGGTTCTCTGATATCTCAGGTGAGTGATCTAACCCTGGAGCTATAGTGTATAAGCTAGTCTGCCTCCTCTAGTTTTGTGAATGGCGTTTCCAAAGTTCCTTTACTTCTAGTGTAAAAATAGTAATATAATGCCAGAAAACTAAATGTTTCCTTTTGAGTCAATCCAAAACAATTTTTTTCTGATTTTTTGGTTCAGTCAGTGCTTCAGAAAAATTGATTATTCACACAGCTGTTCTAATGGTTTGCACTTGAAGATTAATGGAACCAGAACACTCCTAGAGTGCTTGAAGGAAGTTTTGATTCTTCTTCAAGTGCTTGCTCATGCCGATTCCATTCTAAGTGTATGCGCGCTTTCCTGCACTGTTACCGGAATTTTGTTCCCTTTAGCAGTATCCATAGAGCCAGCTCCGGCACCCCTGAAGTCCTGCACACATGCTGTGGTATATCAGAAGCTGCCGGCCCTGCGCCCTCTCAATTCCTTCTTTCTGCCACTGTTGGTTACTGGAACAGCGTTGCTTGCTATCACAAGTGCTTCTTTAGTGTTCAGTGCTTTTAAAAGTGTTCCCTTAAGTAGCTGTTAATTGATAGTTAATGTGTTTTGTTAGTTAACAGTTGTAAATAGCTTAGTAGTTAAGGTTTATTCCCCTTAGGGACCTCTGCCCTGGAACAGTGCATGCCCCGATCTCCATGTTTCAAGCCCTGTAAGACTTGTGGCAAACCCTTCCCACTTAGCAACCCCCATGACAGTTGCTTGAAGTGTCTGGGGGAATTGCACAGGAAGGACATGTGTCAGATCTGTAAGGCATTCAGACCACAGACTCAGAAAGAGCGAGAAATCCGTCTGAGGGTCCTACTGATGAAGACTGTCCTAAGACTAGCCTCAGAGCTGTCCCAGTCTGCCTCTGTGCCGAGCATCACATCGGTGCAGAGCACCCCTCCAGGGACAGAACCATCACAGCACCAGTCTTCTTCCTCACCATTGAAGAAGAAGCAAAAGCAGCAGCACTCAGAGAAGGGTTGCTCCCCCACACCAAAGAAGAGGAAGGATGCAAGGTCAAGTGCAGGACCACTACCAGTCCAACAAGCCGAACTGACTCAGCAGGAGCAGGGCTCACCACGTAGGGCCTTGAGCCCTCCACGGGAGCCATCTCTGAGTCAGGGAAGTGGAAGGGAGCCTCTACAGCTCATGGTGCTGTCAAAACTGGAGGCATTTCAAGCAGCAAGGGACTTGATGGCCCTTCCCTTACCTCCAACACCTATGCCCCTGATGGAATTAGGAAGGGGGAAGGTACTGATGTCTAAGGGGAAACCCCCAATGGCTGCACTGTCCTCTGGAGCCCCATCGTGCCTCCCTACGGGCCAGACTGCTGCAAAGAAGGTCTCCTCCATTGAGGCACTGATGCCCAAGGATGCATCTGTCACGCGGGCTGCATTAGGAGGGGGGGGCATTTGTGTTGTTTGA
>ML675604.1:46979104-47124311 GCA_007922155.1 Mesoclemmys tuberculata
AACAGAGAAATGCCATCGTGCTGAGGGGAGGACCTCACAACACTCAGCTAATCAGAGAACATATTTATGTTGCATCTATTTTGCCCCTTAGGAAGTTTAGAAATAGGACCATCACAGGAACCACAGAGCACCTGGTTTTCACCAAAAAAAAAAGATTAGTTGTTGCCCAAATCATTTATACCCAAGCAAACAAAAACTCACTATTTTTTCCATTCACGCTGACTCAAGAGAAAACATTCCAACCTCAAAGCTTCATAGACTGTAAACTCAAGCAAGCTTCTTTGCAAGTTCCTGCTATAGCTGGTTTATTATATAATTATAGTTTATTATTATTTATATTTCAGTAGCACCCAGAATGTGTTAAGCATTATATACAAATATAGGGAAGACGTAGTCAGCCCTGAGGAGCTCAGTCCTGCAGACATATACATGCTTAACTTTATGCATGTGACTAGTTGCTTTGCCATCACTGTGTACTGTTAAGTTTGTAAAAGGCTCAAGGGCTAGGGAAAGGCACTTGATGGAAATTGAAATAAATATTGTAAATTTTCATTGATGTCAGTGAGAGTTTTCATTGAGTAAGGTGTGCAAAATAAGGCCCTTAGCTAAAGATATTGTACATATTTGCCATATGATGCTTTTAATTAATAACTTTCAAATCATTTTACAAAGTATCTTTATCCCAGTTTAATACATTTTGTCCTGGCTTATAATGTATTTAGTATAAAAGAGTTTACACTGGTCACTTGTGACCTTAACAAAAATATTCTTTAAAAAAATGGGATTTTTAGTTTTTTGGGATATTTAATTAAGTTTTCCCTTTTACTATTATAGGTTCAATATGCTATTAAGTGCTGACCAAGTAAACCTAATTGGACAAGTGTTTGAATCCTATGTTTTGGAACATCACAGGAATGACATCTTGAATATTTTAAAGGAAAGAGACGATGAGGGACATTACCCAGTCATTGTTGATGCCCTCACCCTTTTTGAGACCAACATGGAAATTGGAGAGTATTTTAATGCATTTCCAAATGAAGTGCTCCCTATTTTTGACAATGCATTGCGCAGGGCAGCCATGACAGCTCTGCAATCCACTTCTCAAACTCATGATTTTAGCATTAAGCAGAATCTTCATGCCAGAATATCAGGTGAGTCATTGAGGTGTGTAATTCCATGAAATACCGTAGACTAATGTTTTATGGACTAACGTTTTAAGGACTTGGGTGCTGTCTAACCCTGTAGGTGTCCAAAGTCCCTAAAGACTCTACAGTCCACTGGTTAGAGCACCTTTGGTTGGAGACCCACGTTCCAGTCCCCTTACTCCCCATGAGGCAGAGCTGGGATTTGAACCCAGAGCCACACATTCTGAGTGACTGCCTTAACCAGTGGACTAAAGATTATAAGGGGGCACCAGCGCTATTTCCTCTTCCTAATTTTTCTTAGAAAACGGCTTAGGTACCTAAATCCAAGAGAGGATTCATGACTGTGAATCCCAAACAGAGATAGATACCTCACTGGCCAAGAGTTAGGCACCTAATTCCCTTCTGAGGTGCCTTACACCACACTGCTCTCCTCAGCATTTCCTATTGGTTAGTTTTGGCGGCTGTTTGATTAGCGTGCTGGCTATTGTGTATCCCATTCTTAGGGGCCTAACTCTCCCTATATATTGTAGCCTTGGCGCCTAATTCAGGGTTTTGAATTCCACTAGGCAGCAGAGCAATGCAATGCTGAGCATTGCAGTGCCTAAATCTTCCTTGTGAATTCCACCTTAACAGTTCCAGTGTTCTCTATTTACTGGGAACTCGTGGAGGGCCTGGTGGAAGAAATTACTGCCTCTGTGTGTTTTTATTTTTGCAATTTAAATATGTAAAGAACAATAAGTTTAAGTATATTAGAAACAAAAGAAATCCTAGCAATGCTAGCAATACTAGATGCAGATGGTAAAATTGTTAATGATGCAGAAAAGGCAGAAGCGTTCAATAAATATATCTGTTCTGTATTTGGAAAGAAGCAGGATGATGTGTTTTGTTCCCTGGAGAATGATAAATACTTTCCAGACCAATGGTAACTATGGACGATGTTAAACAATATCTACCAGCGTTAAACATTTTTAAAATAGCAGGTCTGGATAACTTGCACCAAGAGACCTAAAAGAGCTGGCTGAGGAGATCTCTGGCCTACTGATGTTTATTTTTAATAAATCTCGGAATGCCAGGGAAATTCCAGAAGACTGGAAGAGTGCTAATGTGCCAATGTTCAAAAAAACTAAGTGAGACAACCTGGAGAACTATAGGCTGGTTAGCCTGACATCAATCCCAGGGAAAATAGTGGAAAAGCTCATATGGGATATTGTTAAAAATTAAAGGCTAAAAGTATAATTAGTGCCAGTTAATATGCTTTTATGGAAAATAAGTCATGTCAAAGAAACCTGATTTCATTCTTGGATGAGATGACTCATTTGGTTCATTAAGGTAACTACATAGTTGTAATATATTTACATTTTTGGAAGTATACATTCACTTAATACTTAGACAATCTGATTTAAAAAATTAGCACTATAAAATATCAATAGAACACATGTTAAATGATTAAGAAGTGGCTAATTGACGGATCTTAGTAGTTAACAGAGAAACATCACTGAATGGGGGTGTTTCTAGTGAGCTCCTACAGGGATCAGTATGAGGCCTGACACTGTTTGACATTTTCATCAATGAGCTGTAAGTAAATAAAAAATCACTGCTAATGAAATTTGCAGATGACACAAAGATTGATAGGCTGGTGAATAATGATGGGAACAGGCCAGTCATGCAGAGCGATCTGTATGCTGGGCCCATTTAAACAAAATGTATTTTAATACAGCCAAAGTTACACCTCTCAGAACAAGGAGTGTAGGCCATACCTACAGCATGGGGGATTGTATCCTGGAAAGCAGTGACTTTGAAAAGGATTTAGTGGTCAGAGTGGACAAAGAGCTGAATATGAGATCCTAGTGTGATGCTGTGGCAAAAAGGGCTTATGCGAGCCTTGGATGTGTAAACAGAGAAATAGCAAGTAGAATTGGGGAGGTGATTTTACCTCCATATACAAAAATGGTGCAACTGATATTGGAATATTCTCTATGGTTTTGGTGTCCACGTTTTAAAAAGGATGTTGAAAAACTGGAGAGGGGTGCAGAAAAGAACCATAAAAATTATGTGAGGCCTGGAGAAAATGCTTACCAGTGAGTAACTTAAAGAGTTCAGTATGTTTAGTGTATCTAAAAGAAGTTTGAGAGATGACTTGACTATGATGTATAAGTACTTTCACAGGGAGAAAATACCAAGTACTAAAGGATTCTTTAATCTAGCAGAGAAAGGAATAATAAGAACTGATATCTGGAAGCTGAAGGCAGACAAATTCAAATTGGAAATTAATTTTTAACAGGGAGGGTAGTTAAACATTGGAGCAAACTACCAAGGGAATTGGGGAATTCTCCATCTCCTGATGTCTACAGATCAAGACTGGATGCCTTTCTGGAAGATATGCTTTAGCCAGACACAAGTTATGCTTTAGTCAAACACAAGTTAGTACAGAGCACCTCAGTACAGCGGTAACTGGAGGACGTCCTGTGATATACAGGAGGGCAGTGGTTCCCAACCTTTTTGAGTGAAAGCTCCACTAGTTAACACTAGGTAAAACACACACACACCCATACTCCCTCCACCAGCCATAAACACCTATAACCCCTATAAACACATATGATCATAATAATAACAACACTAAATTGCATAATAATGATAATAATTAATAATACATTACTCTTACCTGACTAAGAAGCTAAGCCTAACCTGGCACAGCTGCCATTGCATGGTCCGTGTGGTCCCACCTCTTCCCATCCCTCATGGACTGAGGTTTATGGAGGTGGGCTCTGGCGGGTTGGCCAGGGCTGCTGCAGGCCCCCACTGGTGCGGGGCTGCTCCTCTCTAGCCAGGCACCCAGCTAGTGTATGGCTGGGGATAGCTGGTCCTCCGCTCTGGCCAGGGCGGAGTTCAGTGCTGTTGCTCTGCTCTGGCCAGCACGGAGCTTGGGGGGGTCTGCCATCTGTGCCTGGATGGCAAGGAGCTCGAGGCTGCTGCGACCGACACGGAGCTCAGGGGGCTCAATGACCTCAATGTTACTGAAGCCTCATGGACCCCCTGGAATCTTTGACACCTCCCAAGGGGGTCCCGCCCTCCAGGTTGGAAACTGTTGGACTATATGACCTAGTGGTCCCTTCTGGCCTTAAAATCCATGGAAGTCAACAGAGAACTGCTATTTGGTTAAGAGAAGCAGAAAATACAGCACTCAGAAACAAATACAAAAATATCCCAACACAATTTGCAGTAAGCCAGAGCTGCTTCTTTAAAATCCTGCATGAGTGAACAGAAAACTTTTACAAGATAAAAAGCTTGGTTACAATTAAAGGAGCATTACTGGAAATTCTCAAGATCAGTGCAGAGAAAGAGTTATTACTATTTATTATTTGTATTACAGTTATGATATTAAACTTGATTTAGGCAAAATTATATTAATGCATATAAAGAGCTCTTACAAAAATTTGCATTACTGGAACTCCTGTGTTATAAAGAGAAATGTACTGTATCAATTACGATACAAGAAGTAAGATGGAGGTGGGGATGGAAACTGAGGAACAGGGTAAAATAGGCTGGGAGACAACCAGCCACTGGCAGGAGCTCCTCTGCCTCTCCGCCCCGCCCATGCTCCACCCCTACTCTCCACATGCCACTGCGGGAGAAGTCGGCCCGGTCCGTCTGTAGCGGCTGCTTCTGTGCATGGCAGACCCAGCCCAGGACGGGCCCAACGCCACAGGGAACTCAGCGTGGGTGGGGCATGGTTTGCGCCTCCAGAAAGCAAAGGGTACCTGCCCTGCCTTTTTGGTGGTGTGGAGCCCAACTCATGCGTGGGGTCCAGGCAGGTCCTGCTCCCACTCAGCCCCCTTCCCCAAGACCCCTCCCCACCCATCGCTCATGCTTCTTTCCCCTCTCCCCTGAGAGGGATGAACGGCAGGCGGAGGAGCAGGCCAAGCAGGAGTGGGACCCACCTGGATCTTCTCTCTCCCCTGCCCCTCTGCTGGCTGGGCTTCACGCCACCAAGCAGGGAGGGCAGGTGGCATGAGCCCTTTGCTTTCTGGAGGCACAGCCCAGGCCTCACCCATGCCGTGCTGCATTCCCTGTGGTACTGGAGGATTGTAGCTGAGGCACTGGGGGTGGGCTGGGCCAACTCCTCCCACAGTGGCATGTGGAAGCTGGGAGTGGAGCACGGGCTGGGCCACAGGGGAGGGCCAGGCCCCCCATCCTGCGTCCCCAAATGCAGGTGTCACATGCTGCCCATGTGTCCTACAATGTTGGGGGACCTTCTCATCAACTTCTTCCTGGCACTGGCCAAGATGGCTGTCCATAATACCAAGAGGAGGATATTGGATGGGAGGGTGTTCAGTGGCAGGCTCTGGAGGTGCCTGAAGATGGGCTGCAACCTTATGTACTCTGTAGATGTGCACCAGGGTCTCCCTCTCACTGCAAAAGGGACAGATGTCAGGGGAATTTGTGAATATTGCCAGGTACACACCTGTGCTCAAGGCTCCTTGGAGGCGTTTCCAACTAACCTCCCGGGCAGCCCATGGCACCAGTGTTACGTACAGATTGGCCCATCAGTGCTCCTCTCCCTCCGCAAGTGGCAACTGGTCCCACCACTTGGTGTTGAGGTGAGACACAAGAGCAAGGAAGTGGATGGTATGGAGTATGAGCATATACAGATGTTTTCTGGAGGTGTCTTGGAGATGGACTAGTTAGATGTCAATCAGCCAACTCAGGTGGCCAGTCGGGGTTGGCCAGGGAGGCTTACAGGCCCAATGATGAGTTCTGGAGGGCCAGACGTGAGGGGTTAGCAGGGAGCACCATCCTACAGGACCTCCTCAAGGAAAGTGAGAGAAGCAAGAGGCAGGGCTGCCCTCACCTACTTCAACATATGACAGCGGATACACAGGGTGCGCAGCGCCCGGTGCTGGCCAAGTGGCACAAGGTTCACCCAATTCTTCAAATCGTAGTCCAGGAGGTCTCCGAGTCTGGTGGCACCAGCCAGAACTGTCCTTTGGCACGCCAATGGGGACTCCATCCCTGCATACTTAGATGGGGGTTGTGTAATGGGTTCTGTGAGCAGGTCCTCCCCTCTCAGCAACCACTATGGACCTGGTTGCTGACACTAGCTTCCAGGTCCTGGTAAAAGACTGGCAGCTCAGAGAGGTGTCAGGGAAGAAAGGTACGTGCCCAGATAGAGGAGTGGACCTGCACCCACCAGATGACATGGTGCCTGGGTGGAAGGGAGACTACCTGCCACCTGTCCCCAACCATCAGACCAGAGCTTTTGACCCAGGTGGAGGAGGCTGCTGCATAGATGACTTGTCAAGCCTCCGTTCAAGCCAGGTCTTCCAGATCCTGGGCTACAAGGAGCATGTCAGCATACGCTAAAAGGCCCACCCACAAATCTGGCTTCCTGAGCACCAGCCCCATCATCCTCTTGGGGAGGAGACAGAGGAAAGGCTCGATAGTGATGCTATAGACCTGGCTGGACAGTGGGCAAACCTGATGTACTCCTTAACCAAAGGCGACAGATTCAATCAAGGCCCAGCTGAGCTTGACCAGACACCCTGCAGAGGCATACAGCACCTGGAGAAAGCCAAATGCCTGCAGAGTGCCTATGAGATACCTGTGAGCCACCTTATCAAATGCGTTCTCCTGGTCCAGGGACAGGAGGGTGAGTGAGAGACCATCCCTACATGCTAGAGGGAGTAGGTCCCGGACCAGATAGAGAGTGTGAAAAATAATCCAGCCTGAGATGGCATAGGTCTGGTCAGGGTGGCACGTGTCCGCTTCAGTGGACCCCAGCTACAGTGAGATGGTGTTCACAATGATTTTATAGTCCGTCCTAAAGCATGAAACTGGAAGTCAATACCTGAGGTCTCAGAGGTCTCTCTTTTTAGGCAACAGGGTGAGTATGGCCTGCCTGCACAATAAGGAGAGCACCGCACTCCCCAAAGACTTGGCCCAGACAGTTGTGACGTCTGGGGCTGAGGACATCCCAGAATGTGCAGTAGAACTCCATGGTCAACCTGTCGATGACTGGAGATTTGGTGGTGGGGCATCAGACAGAGGGCCTCCAAGAACTTGGCCATAGTGAGAGGATACTCTAACCAGACTTGGTCCTCCACGCTGACCATAGAGAGATCCAGGGAGAGGAGGCTGACACAGAAGGCCCTGGTTCTTCACTGTCTCTTCACCGGATCCATGAGAGAGGTGCCATCCTCTGCCAGGAGGCAGGTGATATGATTTTTGGCTCCCCTTTTTTCTCCAGAGCATAAAAGAAGCAGGAACCGCAACCCATTTCCTGAAGGAACTGGGTATGAGATTGAACAAAGGCAACCTAGGCCCAGAGCTCATCACACTTCTTCTGAAACACACTGCGGAGGGATGAATTCCTCGGGAAAGAGGTCAGGCGCCTCTCCAGCTCTAAAACCTCCTGTTCCAACTTTTCTATTGACACATTCCACCTCCAGCTGGCCCCTCAGGTATAGTCACGGCAGAAGAGCTGATCACATGCCTTCCCCATGTCCTACCACATCTGTGCTGAGGGAAAGGCATGCCTCTGGCTATGCCAGGCCAGCCAGAACTCCTGGAAGGGTGCCGCAAAACCCAAATTCTCCAGTCCTGTTAATCACAATGCCAGTAGGTTGGCCCCAGCTGCTCAGATATTAGTGAGGTCATTATGGCCACCAGGTCCTGATGCTGGAGGAATGATTCAGCAAGATGTGAAATCAAAAAATATAAATACAGTCCAACTGGGAGTATCCTCCACCCAGACATAAGTGAAGATGGTGGTGTCGTCTTGGTAGTGGTCTTGCCAGGGAGTGATGGTCAACAACCTCCCTGAGATATCCATGGTGTCCTGGCACTTCTCTATCCCAAGATGGTCCCGTGCTTCTAGGATGGTGTTAAAATTCCCTCCCAGGACCAGGCACTCATGAGGATCCAGAGTGCTGAGGAAGGCAGATGCCTGCTAATAGAACTGCACTGGCTCTGAGCCTGTAATTGTGGCATAGATGTTAACCAAGAAAAAAGATGGGGTAGGGGACAGGAAACTCCATGAGTATGCACTTAGTTTTAGGTGCATTCTTCCATTGGTGGGGGGAAGCATTGTTTGCACTTCAACCCTTTATGAAAGTAGCAGTGTGTTCAGCAGAGAGTGGGTAGTTCATACTACGTCATCCCTCTCTAGCCCTTCGGAAGCATGGCTAGTGGGACGTGGTGAAAAGATAGTTGGGGCTAGTGTACGCTGCAAGACAGAGTTGTGTTTTAATCAATTGGGGGAAAGTTATCTGCATCGTAACTCCTCTGACACCATCAGGTTTTGTAGCGCAAGTGGGATCTTACCTAAACTGCTTGCTTTAAAGCAGAATACATCGTTGGAAGAAATTATTAGCCCTGGAAGCCAGGAGTTAGTGGTTTCCTATGTTGGTCATGTATGATTGCAGCTTTTCCAAAAGTTACTAAAATATTAGTATTGTGCACAAGGAGAACTCCTGGCTTTTAAGCTAAGGGGTTCAGTTTCCCATTATACAGAGTAATGTCAGGCCTGAGGTGCTCACAGTAGTTTCCAAGAAGTTTGATATCACTTTGATATAATTATATAGTGTACTAAAATCCATCAATTTCTTAATACAGTATAAGATTTTGAATGTTGGCTTTATTTCTTTAGTTAAAAAAATTGCTGAAACATTTATCAGATGTTAGTAGTATCACACAGAGTTAATGCTTATTAATTAAAATGTTGTTATATAGACCTATGTCCCTGAATTTTGATGATACACATTTACTTAATCTTTTAGTAGTGCTGAGTTAGAAGAATCAGTTATAAAATATACAGTATCTTGTATTTCACCCCAAAAAAACCTTGTTTCAAAAAGTCATCAACTTGATATGTATATCCATGAATATAATCTGAATTGTGACTCTCTCTTTCATAATCCTATTTTGTGAGTTCTACTAGCAAAAAATAAAACTATTTGCTACCCATTTTACAATTTCTGCAGGCTTTATGCAACCGTTAATTTTGTGATATAAAAGGGATGCATGGCTTCTTCTTTCTTACCAGTTCAAGGTCATGAAGTGTGATGTAGCTACCTGTGTTTACAAAAATAGGGATGAATTAAAGCTTTTTCTGAACCAATTGTATGATTGCATTTGCATACCTCTTTGCTTTATAAGGAGCATCTTTTTTTTTTTACTCAGAGTGTTACTGGGATATAGATAAAGTACCAAAGAAGCACTATAGTAGAAGCTATAGGAGTCAAATAATTTCTGGATAGACCATTCCTACAGAAAGGCTGATTATTGCTGCAGGAATAAAAAGAATGGGCAACATGGATTAAAGGTTCTTTCAGCCTAATTTCCTAAGGATGCTATCTTCCATTAAATGGGCATAGGGGACTAGAGTTTCTTCTTCACTTTTCCACCTTTATGGAAGAGCAGAGGGAACAGCCCTGAACACAGTGGACAATATAGTCTCTAACCAAAGAAATAAATGTCCCTGAGTGGAAAAAGGACATCTTGGAATCCAAAATTGGGTGAAAGCCTCTTTCTGCCTTTGGTGAGAGCAACCTTGGCATATGCACTGGTTAGGGTCAGATGGGGTGAGAGAAACTACACTCAACTTCACAGAACCCTTTTGCTTCAGGGGGAATTACAAATTAAACTTGTCTGTCTGAACTTTTCCATATGCAAATATGAATGTATAAGATTTTCTTTCACTGTGCATGGATGAGGGAGTTTTAGCTTAATTACCGTTAGCTTAAACACCAGTGTGTGCTTGGCAGCAAAGAAGTTATATAAAGTTGAACCTATAAATGCTCTTACTAATGTACGAAAAGCTGCTCAAGGACACATGTACACCTCAGGCAAAGAGTTTGGGAAACAAAGTAAAACGAGCAGATTGGAGTCCCTCTGTTGCTCAAAATATATGAATTTCCTTCCAGATCTAGTCTGTCTGCTCCTCTGATGCTCAGTCAGATAATCATGCCACAAGGATGTGCAGTAGCCAGCTGAAGTGCTGCAGCTTTCTCCCTGTGTCAAATGTGCTATGCTTTGTGAAGGTCATAGAGTTCATGCCTGTTACTGGAAAAAAGATGCCAAAGGCAAACATGTAAGGAAATACATAGCTCTTTAGTGTTTCAAGGGAGAGGGAAGGGGAAATTCTGTCACAGTCACACAATAATTACTCCGTTTACTGTGTTAAATTAAAGAAAATAGTAATTTCCTGGGAGGCAGTTATTGTGAGTGCTATCGTATGTCAAATATTATTAAATGCATTTATTTTTGTAAAGGCATTGTAGGCTGTTCAGGTATATTAATCTTCCTAGCTAAGGGTTTTGTCGTGCATGCTTCTGAATGTCTTATGACCAACTGAATGAGAGCTCAGCATTAACTCTTGGGTAACACTAGAGCAGGACAAGTACTGCAAAAAGTTTGCTATGACTGTTCATTTGAACTTATGAGTGAGCGTGCTTCAGTTGTATTCATAACCTGTCAGTGTTCATTTTCCATCAACTTTTCCAAGGGTGAGATTTATTAGTATTGATCCCAGAGAAAAGTAAATTTTAAGGTCAGACGCTCACAGAATGTGAATTTTAAACGTGTTTATTTTGAGGATTCATACCAGACTAAAAGCTATGCTTGTTTAACCAGGGAAACACTACCATATGATTTATATGGCTGATCACGGATAAACAGCGCAGCTCAAATTTTGTATTTCAAATAGCAGTCATAGAGTAAATGAAACTCACAAAAAGGTCATCAATAATTTCAGTTAATGAATGCATTTGAGAAAAATCCAAGAACAGAAGAAGACAAAAATCCTCAAGCCATTTACAATGAATTATTGCTTAACTTTTAGTCAAAATAGGATTGTAGTGCTGCTATGATTTCTCTCCATGTTCATTCTCTTATGTGTTTAGATATTTGTGGCTAGTAGGTCAGAGTAATGAAGTGGCTCTGGATACTACTCATGTCTATCTTTCTCTCCTTTTCCAGTTAAGAAAATGTCTTCCTAGCCTACACTGCTACTGAATATACATTTCATGCTTATAGACTGAGACTTGTGGTCTTAATAGTGTATGTATTTTCATTGAACAGGTTTGCCTGTTTGCCCTGAGCTAACCAGAGAACGTATCCCGACAACTGGAGATGTGGGTCACTTTCTGTCTGTCACTGGGACTGTTATTCGAACCGGTCTAGGGAAGGTCCTGGAGTTTGAAAGGGACTACATGTGTAACAAGTGCAAGCACATTTTTGTGGTCAAAGCTGATTTTGAGCAGTACTATGCTTTCTGCCGTCCATCAGCCTGCCCTAATGAAGAAGGCTGCAGTTCATCTAAATTCACTTGTCTCTCAGGAACATCCTCTGTTCCCACCAGCTGCAGAGACTATCAAGAAATCAAAATTCAGGAACAGGTAAAAAAAAAATAATGGAGGGGAGAGGGAAGGGGATGAATGAAATCAATGAACCATGTGGAAAAATAAATTACTCTAGTGAAAGCATTAGGCCCTTCATTGCTAGTATAAGCAGATACAACCACAGTAGAGCTATACCTGCTTATGCCAGCGATGAATTGTTCTCTTGTCACTAATAAAAGATTTGTTAACATGCTACTATAAATGGAAAAGCTGTATAAATCCTTTACAGTTATTTAAAACAATTGCCCGTATCGGAAGGAAGCTCCCAGATGCCTTTAGCCTGTAATGTCGAGACTTCAAGTTAAAGAGATAGAAAATGAAGCTTATATCCACAGGAGCTACTATGCAGGTTTATTCTATTTGTTAAATGTCTACATTAATTGAAGTTAATTTATTCATCGTAAGAAACACAGCCAATGCATGGATTAAATTGGGGTGTTCAGAAGTTACAACATGAGGGCCTTTTCTACACTAGAGAGTGTTGTCAACACAAGTTACAGTGATGATCAAAAAATGCTGTAATTACAACGCTTGTGCCAGTTCACACAATACTCGTTGCCAAAGCACGTCCACAGCTGGTGCTGTAGCATCGACAGTGAGAGCAGTGCACAATGGGCAGCTATCCCACTGAGCAACTCGCCAACTTGTGCCGCTAACAGTTGTGGGAAAGCGGAGAGGATCACAGTGCATTATGGGTGTGGGCTCAACGTCCCATGACGCAGTGATTTCCATCCCTTCATTCCATGGGTTTCGGACTGTGTTTCACGGCATTTTTTAATGGCTCCAGTTTCCTGTGCACCCACCATCTCTATCTGAAAGGATGGATCCTGCACTGCTCTCCACTGTTGTTGTCAGTGTTGTGAACACATCGCGGCTGCTCATGCAGTATATTCTGAGTTCCCAGTCAGAACAGGAATTTGAGGCGCCTGACCTGCTGTGTCCCATGCAAATAAACAATTCTGGATTACTGTTTGCATTCACGGAGCATCTGTACATATGGCACTGCCATTTTTGAGCATGTGAAACAAGCACTCGGTGGGATTGCAGCATCATGCAGGTCTAGGATGACAAGCAGTGGCCACAGAACTTTTGAATATGCAAAAGCCACCTTTGCCACAGTGGTGGGGTGAATGGGTTACCAAAACAGGCTGGGAGTTTGCTAGGAATGTGTGGGTGGAGTTTGGAGAGAAAGCAATTCTGGATTGGTTGTGCGGCGGAGGGATGCAAGGTATGCATGAATTCTGTGTATAGCGTAATGAGTGACTTTAGCAGTTCTGTTTGCTCTTGCGTGGCTTTTATCATACACTCATGAAGTGCTATCACTCGCTCTTGGTTTTCCTTCCTCTCCTGCCTACAAATTTTTTGATTTTTGGTCACACTGTATCTCCATGCCCTTTTTTCGCCTCAGAGGACTGGAGGAGTTCTTGGAACATCTCCTTTTTGCTTCTCCCTGTTTGTTTTCTTATCAGCCACAGGCACTTGGCAGGTGTGTAGGGGTTTACCCTCAAGGGCATATCTGTAGAAGCACAATGAACAGAAGCATGATTGTCGATGATTGCCCAGGGCATGGTGAGTTGTGCCCAGGGTGGGGGGACTCAAGCTGGGGAAAAGGTTCTAGGTGGTTGTTTGAGGTATTAATGCAGATAGATAGGGACAAAAGTTCAAATTTTGCCATCATTTTCCATAGGCGGGGGCCATATAAGCTGATATCTCACTCCTGAGAGTAAGCAGTGATTCTAGGGTGCATCTCCTCTATGCGAGCAGCTTCAAACCAAGTCCCTATGCTGCCAAGGAATCTCCGGCAGAGGATTGGCAAGTACTTCCAAGAAAGTTTCCTAGAGCTCTATCTGGAGGATTCCCGTGCCGTGAAATCTAGGTGTGTACTAACGCACTTTTCTGCTGCACTGCCTACCTGAATGGCGAAATGGGATGCACATGCGAACACAGCTGCTCTTGTGCATTTGTATTCCTTCAAGCAGCTGTATAATGCAACCAAGCAACGAACAGCTGTACTTCATGTAGTTGAGCAGCATCAGCTCAAGAAAATCACCTGTCAGAGCACCACTCTCCTGCGTTTTGCACACCAGAGCTGGAGGGCTGGGATCAGTTTGAACCCTCCAGGGTTGAGAAGAGGTCCTGACTCCCCAAATCATCAAACGACCCAGTCCCCTGCTCCACATCTTTCTCCAACTTGATCTCCTCCTCCACAACTTCTTCGTCAGGGTTGAGTCTGCTGCCTGCTGTCTCGTGGCCTATGGAGGTATCCACGGAACTCTTGGCAGCGTAGGTGAGGTCGCCACCGAGAATGCTTCCAGTTCCTTATAGAAGCAGTCTTTGGTTCTGCACAAGAGCAACAGTTTGACTCCCTAGCCTTTTGGTACCTCTGCTGCATCTCCTTGATTTTTACACAGCACTGCAGCGTGTCCTGTTCATTGCCCTTGTCCACCATGGCACAAGAAATCTGACTGTATGTATCAAAGTTCCTTCGACTGGAGCCGAGCTGGGACTGCACAGGCTCCTTTCCCCAAATGCTGATCAGATCCAGAAGTTCTGGTGTGCTCCAAGCGGGAGAGTATTTGTTGCATGGAGCTGCCATGGTCAGCTGGGAAGATGAGATGTGAGCTCTTTACACCAACCAAAAGCAGGAAGTGGAATTTCAAAAATTCCCAGGACTATAAAGGGGAGGAGTGGATGGCTGCAGGGCAGTGAAGTTCAAACTGATGGCCAGAGCAGTCAGGATGGGCATTGTGGAACACTTCCTGGAGGCCATTTACCACAATATAATCAAGTGTGGTGTCCACACTGATGCTTTGTCACTAAAGGTTTGGTACAAAAAGCTCTGTGTTGAGGTGGTTTTATTTTGTCGCAAAATCAGGGGAGTTGGGCGGGAGATGGGGGGATTGTAATGTGTACACCACTACTGTTTTGGCGCAACCACCTGATTTTGATCAACAAAAGTCTGTGGTGTAGACCATCCCTAAGTATATGTTGTCTAAGGGTTTGTCTACACAGGGACTTATTTCAGACTAGCTAGTTCTGATTATCTCAATATGTGTACTCTCTTATTCCAAATACGAGTACCTTATTCCAAATTAGCTTAATCCACATGGAGTTAATCAGAAATAGTTAATCTACTTTAAATTCCTATCCTACCCTATACTGGATTAATTTTCCTGTGTAGATAAATCCTAAACCAGCTGTACATAAGGTTTACATGTGATAGTGATACTCGAGATGGTTCCCATGGATCCACTTTAGCCCAGTTATGGCATATGCCCTCTCTACGAGTGCTGCTGCCCTAATAGCAAATCTGGAAATATCTACTCCTGCCAGTCTGCAGTCACCTACATAAAGGGTCACTGAACATTTTGCTGCCCAAGGCAACATGTAGTCATTTGTATGATAGTCAGCCCTGAGGAATGCCTGTGATAGTTGCTTAACTGGGGAAGTTATAACAAAAACTCAGTATAATGGGGACATACTTGACATAAGAGGTGCTTAGCCAAGTGTTAAATAGGTGAAATATTCTAAGTTCTACAAAATTTTGAAAAAAAAGAGAAATTTTAGTTAATATTTCTATTTATTGTATTTTTGTTCAGTACAGTAACTTATTCAGACTTCTTTTAAGTGGCCTCTTCTTTGAATTAGGATGATATATCGTCCAAATTAAGAGGGCTCTGGGATGTTTGTGCATATATATCATATATACAAAAATAAAACTGTGTGGAGTGAGAAATGAAAAATATTTTAATAAATTAAGGATAACCAGTGACTAAAGAAGTTAAAATATTTCTGATAGCATATTACCTATGTTGCATATTCTCTTTATGCTTATTCCAGGTTTTTAGTTTTTAAATAGAACTTTAATTTTTTATTTTACTGTACGCCAAATATCTGCACTGTGGGACAATTTTCGTTAGTAGTGTGAACCTATTATTGTTAATGGAATTACATCAGGGATGAATTTGACTCTACATATGCGATCTGTCCTGTTCACTGCTGCCAGTAACTAATGTATCCGCCACCAGTACGCACAGAGATGTGAGTTGCCTGTAGTAATCAGGCAATAGACAAAAAATGCAGAAACAATTTCTAGGCACTGAAGAATGAATTAACCTAAAGTTCTAATATGGATGAACATTTGCTACAAAAATAAGGAGGCACTTGTGATTGCTATTCTGTCTGCAGTGTACATTTTAACAATCACGGCAGGCTTTTGTGAGTAACTGGAAAAAAAGAGCTTTAGATGGAAATCGCCTGTGACAAGATTGCATAGACTTTGCCTTGGAGGAAAACAGAAATACAACAATTACTGATGTACTTGTCAATACATATTCTCCTGGTTGTGTTTGATTTGCTTTTCCCCTGCTGTTGGTTTAGTCTTTGGGACTAAAGAGTAAGTTTCATTCCAACCCTGTCAAATCTTGATTAAATACCTGAAGTAGCATCTTGAAGTATGTACATTTCTGAGAAACTGTTTAATTTTTATGCATCAGTGCCTACAGTAAACTTTGTTTATTGAAATCATGCCTAAGGTAATTCTCAGTTAATAAAAAAAAAGTTCATTTTTTGCAATTACCTTATTTTTGTAGAGCTTTATCCAGCGATATATTGTAGTTGCTCAACACCTCACAGAATAAGGCTCCTAGAAATAATTTGAAGTCCAGTTCTGTTTCCTTTGATGTCAGTGGCAAAATTCCCATTGACTTCATGAAAGCAGCTGCATGTTCATTGTATGAGTTTAGTGAGAGAAACTAAGGACATATTCCTTTGGAGGGAATGAAATATGGGTCTTTGGTTTGCAAAATAATTATTTTGTTGCAAACCAAATGGTTTGGCTGGTTTGTAAACCAAAGCAATAGTATGTGGCTGTTGGATGGCACCTGCCTGTAATAAATGCAATATTTCTTCCTGTCTACTAGGTTCAAAGGCTATCTGTCGGAAGCATCCCTCGTTCTATGGTGGTTGTCCTGGAAGATGACTTAGTGGACAGTTGCAAATCTGGTGAGGGCAATGGAGTCTTCCTATTTAAAGTTATATATAGTTTTAATTACACACATTTGTACTTTGGGTGTTTTCAAGTTTATATTTCATTTGAAAGAAGGCATCTCCAATAAGGCTGTCAGTCTTAGGGGTTTTTTGGTGGGAAACACTCGTGTCACTTTGTTATTATGCTAAATCAGTGTGTTAATATAGCAAATTAATTATGTTGCAGAAAAGACCATCCTTGTATGTGCCATCATGACATGTTGACAGAAAAACTTTGCTATATAATGTTCCATGGTCTCCAGAAGTTATTTTGAGACCTGTAAATATCAGGATACTGAATCTCCTTGACTAAACTGGTACAACTTCAAAGACCTTGAGACTGGAGACAGTCATAACAACGTAGTGTCTCTCTGATGGTTTGGGAAATCATGTATCCTAGTTTCCCGTAGAAGAAGGGTTGCAGGTGGAAACATTACCTTGCTGTTCAGTGACAATCAAAAAAGCAAATAAACCATTAGGATGTATGAAGAATGGGATAGAAAATAATATTCAGAATGTTATAAGTCCATTATATAAACTGCTAATACCCACTCACCAGGAATACTATGTTTACTAATGATCACCCTCTCGCAAAACAATGCAGTGGCCAAGATTTACCAAAGCGGCACTGGCCACTGTTGTAGAAAGAAAAAGACTAAATGGTATAATCCAATATAGCAGCTCCTATGTAATTGGCCAAGACTGATCCAATATAGCAGCAAATAAGAATGAAACGGGGAAAGGGAGAGTGCACGGAGCCCCTGGTATAGGGAATGGGGGCCCTGGAATGAGGACAGAATACAGAATCCCTGGCATAGGGGTAATGGGGCACAATAGTATGGGGAGAGAGGGGCATGGGGAACACACAAGTCCCTTGGCATGTGGTGGATAGGAAATGGGAGGAACACAGAGCTCCTGGAAGGAGGAAAAATGGAGGACCCTGGTATGGAGGTGTGGCAGAAATGGGGGAGGCGCACAGAGCCTGTGGCATGGGAGAGAGAATGGAGGACAAAGGTATGGGAGGGGCTTGGGGGACACATATTGCTGCTGACATGAGATAGAGGGTTGGAGGGAGTCCCTGAAATAGAGGGGGAAAGGAGGGCGGCACACATGGAGCTTATGGCAGGGGTATGGAAGGATGCAAGGAGCCCCTGATGTGTCCAATGAATTCGACCTATGGAAATAGCAGAGTGGTTGTAGAGTTATGGCAAAGTCAGAATGAAACGAAGAGAATAATGCACAGAGTTCCACTAATGATTTAGATGTCTGTATCAAAACAAAAAAGCAAGTGGAAGCTTTATTATTTACAACAACATAGGTTTCTGACTAATTGTGTCTACAAATCAAAATGTATAACAAGAATACCTAAAAACAAAGAGACGGAATTATTTAGTAAAACTATCAGATGAACTCTGTCAAACCAAATTTAGGCTAGTTTTAGGTTTAGTAAGCCCTACTGAAAAGTTTCGATTAAATATTGCAGAATTTTTACTAATGCATGAAACCTGAAAGTGAAATTGACTATAAACAGACCTTAAATTAACTAATCTCATTTTCATTGACTAAAGCAATAAAGATGCAACAAGAAGGCAAAGAGCATTAACAGTGAAAGTAAATAGTATACTTTTTAGATGTTGCTTGTTAAATAGATAAGGAATTTTTAAAATAAGTTTTTGAACTGGACAGTTTATTTTATAACTCTTAAAACAGGTTATTTTCCTTTCTTTTGTTTGTTTTGGATTCACAATTTTTAAAAAAATAACAAAATGTTACTCCCAGCTTTTATTCAAAGACATAAAAAAGGCTACATAACATTGCCTCCTTTGGACATGCAGTGATTAGAGTAATTTCTTTTTTCTATCAACATCTGCTCTACAGATGTCTAAACTGCCCTATTATGTTTAATTTAGCTGTTAATTTATGTATCTGTATATATCAAGCAGTGTTATTGTGACTAATTTTGTCCGTACTCTCAGGTGATGACGTCACAGTGTATGGAGTGGTAATGCAGAGATGGAAACCATTCCACCTGGATGTGCGCTGTGACCTAGAGATTGTTTTGAAAGCCAATTACATTCAAGTGAACAATGAACAACTGACAGGAGTTATAGTTGATGAGGAGGTTCGCAAGGAATTTGAAGACTTCTGGGAAAAACATAAGAGTGATCCCTTAGCAGGTTTGTAGATTAAAATGAAAACGGGAATTGTGCTCAGATGTTTGCTGGAGACAACACTGAAAATTATGTCCTTCTTCGAGGGCTTTCTCATGTCCATTCCCAATTAGGCATGTGTGCGCCACATGCAATGGTGCCAGAAAATTCTCCCCTAGTGGTATCTGTAGGGCCAGCTCTGGTACTCTCTGCAGCAGCACGTGAATGCACCAGTATAAAGGGCTCTGTGGCCCCCATCCCTCTCAGTTCCTTCTTATCACCTGTAACAGTGCTGGAATGCTTTCTTGCTAAGGCAAGTTCTTTCAACTAGTGGTTTTCTTTTTCTCTTAGTGTACATAGTTCAATTGTTTGTTATTAAGTGTTAGTAATAGTATTAGGCTAGAGATTGGCTCAGAAATGGGGCATGCCCTGGTCTCCGGGTTTTAAACCTGTGCTTCATGTAAGAAGCTGTTCCAGACAACGATTCCCATCAGAGCTGGTTGGGAGAGGCTCATGTGCAGGGAAAGTGCAAGATTTGCAAAGGTTTCAGGCCCCATTCCAAGAAAAATCAGGACATTAGACTGTGGGCACTTGTAATGGAATCGGAACTTAGACCGGTATCAGAACCGAGCTGGTCGGACCCAGTGCCGAGCATGTCAGCCTCAGTGCGGAGCACCCCTCCAGTGCTGTCATCTTACCGGCACTGATCACCATCTCCAGTGCCTAAGAAGAAACAGAAGAAAGCACACACTGAGCAGGGGTGCTCGCTGGTGCCAAGAAGGGAGAAAAAGGGCATGGAAAACCAGGCGAGACCCATGTTGGTCTGCCAACCATCAGCTCATGAGGCACCCTCACTCATCTAGCTCCCAAGCCCTACACTGGACACTCCACTGACTCCAGGGAGTGGCAAGGGCCCTTGGCACCTGATAGTGCCCACGAGACCTGAGATCTTCCAAGCAATGAGGGACCTTTTGTTCATCCCCATGCCTCCAATGCCCAGCATTGCCTTCATCTGCGGGGCCACTCTGGAGTAAAAGCACCTGTCCCCAGAATACCACTGGCCTCCTGAGCCCTGACACTGATCCCCATATAGGCGGCACAGGTCTCCAAACCCTGGACGCTGAGCCCCTACAAGAAACCCAAGGACAAAAGCCAGTCACGAGTGCAGTGACATTCAGGTTCCTGGCACCACTCCTTGGCAGTAGAGCATCCACACTTCTACTACAGTGCAAAAGGGCAGGCAGCTTTGGGCCCCCCATAGTCACCGAGAAACAATTTAGACTTAAAGGGAGAGGAGGTGGTCCTGCCCAAAGGACAGCTTGCTGGCATAGCTGCGGGCTTCCCCATGGCACCCCAGATGGGAGTATGGCCACAAAGTCAATGGGCAGTGCCCTGGCAGTTTAGGAACCCATGGGGTCTTCCTCCAGCCATGGGTTTATAAGGATACTTCCTTTCCAGAGCCTCAGTGCCATGGACATTGACAGCCACTCGCCCGGCACCAAACATAGATGGGGACTCAGACCAGGAGGAGGCTCTTACAGAGGACCCAGGGAAGGCTACATTGACCAGGCAGAAAGACTTTATTCCTCCACCTGTACCAGCCTCATCCTCCTCACCAGATGAAGCCATTATGGGATCCTCCACCAGCATCTCACTGGACAATTTCAAGGCCCATCAGGAACTACTGAAATGGGTAGAATTGAGGAGAAACTGAGAGAGCCCACAGATGACCTGTTTGGCAGTCTGACGGTGTCAGTACTATCCAAGGTGGCCCTCAAAGTTCATGAGAGAGTAGTGAAACTAGTGAAGATCCCAGCCTCCCTGCCTCCTATGTCCAAGCAGGCAGAGAAATTATGTTCCTATGTAGGAGTTTGAATATCTTTATACTCACCCCTCCCTGGGGTCATTGGTGATAACAGCTGCCAATGAAAGGGATAGGCAAGGACAGGCAGGTTGCACCCCAAAAAATAATGACGCTAAAAAGCTAGACCTTTTTGGATGTAAGGTTTATTCCATGGATAGACTGCAGCTACTCATATCTAACCAGCAAGCTCTGTTAGGTAGATATGATTATAACATCTGGCAATTGTTGGAAAAGTTTTCAGAGTCCTTGCCACAAGCTTACAAGCAGGAGTTCAAGGCCATTCTGGAAGAAGGTCAGAAGAGCCTCTTTTCAGGCCACCTCGGATGTGGCTGACTTGGGCCAGAACCATGGCTTCTTCTTTGAGTGATGTCCCGGTGGGTGCTCCACTTTAGGTGTCGTCGTGTCCCATGTCCTTGATTGGAGATCTCAGCAGTATTTGCTCAGATTGCACAAGCACAGCTCTCGCCTCGAGGTACCATTGGCATGTCTTCTGACACACGTACAACCCAACCGCCTCAATTCCTTCTCAACCATCCACAGCCTGAGACAGAGCATTACCAGCAGTTAAATTTTTTCCTTGTTAGCAGTATTAGAGTTAATTATTAGCTTAGTTTAGTCATAGTTAAGTCTGTTTTAGTCAGTTAGTTACTCACCTGTTTAAAAAAAATAAATTATCTTTTCTATGAGTAGCTGCGCTCATAGGAATAAGACATGCCAGATTCCCCTCATTTCAAAAGATTTACCTCTTGTAGTAAGGCTATGCCAGTGTCAGATAGGGACACCCTTTGTGTACAGTGCTTGGGTGAAACCCGTGTACCACAAAAGTGCACACACTGTAGAAATCTGAAAGCAGGCCCAGGAGGGACAGAGACCTGAGGTTGAAGTAAATTCTAATGGAAAAATCCCTCAGATCCTCATCTGATCCGGGACTGAACAAGCCTGATTCAGAACACACACAAAGAAAAAAACCTCATCTCCTACTTCTAGCTCTACCACAAAAAGAAAGTGTTTGCCTAAGAAGCTGTCCCCCAAACCAAGTACCAAAGAGGCAAAAGGATGCTCAGGTACAACTCAATCAGTGCCACCTAAGGGCCTAAAATGTCCTGGTGAGGAGTTGAGTGACCTACGAAAACTGTCCTCCTTCAGTATGGCACCACATAAAAATATGGTGGAAAAACTGCCTGACCAATGGTCAATGGCAACTGCAGTACCGTCAGGCTCAGCGGCACCAAAGGAAAGTACGGTGCCGAGAGATACCACAGCACCCATGCTGGCACTGAGACCGATCATGGTACCAGCAATGGAAAAGATGTTGGCCGCGGCACCGATGATCAAGAAGGTACTGACAGCAGCACTTACTGTTAGTAACGCACCACTCATGGTGCCCATTTCCGATATGGTGCTAACCATGGCATTGACTGCCATCATTGAACCAACAGGAACCACAGCACTGACCTCAGCACCGTAAGGCAAAAGAAGGTGCAAACAACATTACATACAACCCGTCCAGACTTCATCCCCAAGATCAAAAGGCACCACTGAGTCTCCAATACACTTTGCACATGACTAGGCGTTTTCACCAGTACGCTCCCTCAGTGCCAATGATAGTGATGCAAAGGAAGCTCAATTGTCATCTCCCCTACCAGACCTTCACTAGCACCCAGTGATTATAGCTACCATAGGGTACACAAACCATATCCTTGTTATGGCCTACCATGGTTTGCCCCTCCTATGCCATATCACATGCAATGGCATAACTGGGATGCCTGGTCCTCCCATTCTAGAGCATATGAGAGACCTACCAGCTCCCATATGAGTACAACAAAATCTGTGAGACCATCAACTTCAAATACAGTAGCTGAAGTGGGGAAGGACGCTCAGACGGAGAATTTCACTGTTGAGCAGGATACATCTCCTCCCACAAACAAAACACCATCTTCACGAGATGAAGCTTTGATTCCCTCTGCACCTACCATTGTGGATTAATCTAAACAGTTCAATTATCTCTTTAAGAGGGTATCTCAAGATTTAGCGATCCCTCTAGGGGAAGTAACAGAATCACACCACCAGTTGCTGAAAATATTGCATATGGCAACATCGTCCAAAATTGCACTCCTAATGGACGAGGCTTTAATGAAACCTGTCAATAATATATGGATGACACTAACAACCATTCCTCCTACCAACAAGAGAAATGATAGAAAATATTACATTCCAGCCAAGGGAATGGAATTCTTATTCACCAACCCACCTCTGAACTCACTAGTTGTAGATGCTGCAAACCAGAGAAGACAGCAGACAAATTATAAAACTACACCACATGATAAGGACTGGAAATGACTTGATTTATTAGGCAGGAAAGTCTACTCATGCTCTACTTTATTAATGGGGGACTCTAATTATGTAGCACTACTATCAAATTATGATCATAACATCTATGAGAAATTGTCACAATTTACCAATGACATTCCAGAAACTAAGAGAGATCAATATAGGAAATTGATTAATGAAGGACAACTTGTAACAAGCACATCTCTTCAGGCTGCTTTAGATGTGGCTGAAACCTCAGCCACAGCCATTGTCCTGCATAGGGCTTCCTGGCTTCATTCCACAGGCCTTCCGAGGGAACTGCAGACAAAAATAAAAGACCTCCTCATCAACAAAATACAGCTTTTTGCTGAGAAGACGGACAAAGTCCTGCACTCCTGCAACCCTCAGGACACTAATCATATATACACCTGGAACAAAAAGGAAACAGTACAGGTTTCAGCCCTATGCTTGCAGATTTCCCTTCCAACCCCAGTATAGACAGTACGAACCCCAAAGGGGAAGTCAATGATTACATGGATGCAGACAGCCACAACAGTCATCCACCACTTCTCAACCCACACCCATCCAAACAACAGTTTTGAGGAGTTGGTCGAGGGTCTGAGAAACTCCAAGCAGCAGGCAGGACCAGCCTCACAAAAGAAAATTTTTGAATTTTGCGTAGGACAATGCCACCTCAATTTGTCAACAATAACAACAGACAAATGGGTTTTGGAAATAATCAACTCAGGATACACCATCCCATTCATATCCATCCCTCCACCCATCCTTCCCTGTCCCTTTTCAGGGACCCATCTCACATGCAAATATTGCTACAAGAAATAGACCACCTTTTACAAATAGGGGAAATAGAGCATGTACCATCCCATCACATAGGGAAAGGATTCTATTCCCACTATTTCATGGCACAGAAAAAGAGCAGGGGATGGAGACCCATACTAGACCCCAGGGTATTAAACAAATTTGTGAGGCAACAAAAATTTGGAATGGTTACTGTAGCAGCTATAATACCTGGCACTGCAAAGAGGGGACTGGTTCTCAGCCCTCAACCTTCAAGACATATATTTTCATATTGCTATCCACCCAGCACACACACATTTCCTGAGATTTAAGGTCTCCAGCAACCACTACCAATTTGACCTTTCTACAGCACCGAGAGTGTTTTCCAAAGTGCTCGCAATGGTAGCGGCACATTTAAGGAGACAAAGAGTTACCATCTTCCCATATTTAGACAATTGTCTGATAAAGGCATCTACCCAAAACCTAGCCAGATGAATAACTGATCAAACCCATAAAAATATTTCAGAAACTTGAACTAAGGATAAAAATTGAAAAGTCCACTTTGAATACAACTCGACGTCTGGAATTCATAGGAGCAGACTTGAATTCAACAAGAGCCAGGGAATCATTAGCAATGCCAAGATTCAGAGCTATTACGGACCTGATATCATTGGTAAGGAACACACATACTGTAACAGCACGTGTTGTCCTACCGCTTCTAGGTCACCTGGCAGCTACAACATTTGTAGTGCGCCACACACAACAACATGCGATGTCTCCAAGGTTGGCTCGCTTCAGTATACAGGCCAAACAGCCTGAGCAGAGTATTGACAGTACCAAACAAGGTAAAAGATTCCCTTAAATGGTGGACTCAGGAAAACAACATGATGATGGGAATTCAATTTTCCCAGATTCCACCATCAATCATGATCACCACAGATGCGTCAGTCCTAGGATGGGGAACACACACGCAGGAATACACAATTCAGGGCAGAAGGTCAGAAACAGAAACTTACGTTCACATAAAAATATTAGAACTTCAGGCAGTGCACAACGCATGCTGACACTTTTTATCACACATAAAGAACAAATCAATAAAAATAATAGCATACATATTTTACATAAACCACCAGGGGGGAGCAAGATCCCATTCCCTATGCAGCGAATCAATGAAGTTATGGAACTGGTGTATAAAACACAACATCGACATATCAGTGGCAAACCTGCCCAGCAAACAAAACATCATCGCAGACAATCTAAGCAGACATTTTGCATGCAATCTTGAGTGGGAATTGAACAACAAAGTCCTCAAAGAAATTTTCTACCAGTGGGGACATCCAATGATAGATCTCTTTGCCACAAAACAGAATTCTAAGTGCCATCTTTTCTGCTTGAGAGCAGTACTAGGACTGGGATCGATGGACGATGCTTTCATACTCAACTGGGCAGGTGACTGCTATATGCGTTTCCACCCACACCAATGATACGCAAGACCATACACAAAATCAGAGCCGACAAGGCAATTGTGATAATGGTAGCACCAGCTTGGCCGAGACAAAATGTCAGTATGCAAACCGATTATGCTTCCCCCGAGACATGATCTGCTTTACTAGGATGTGGCCAAATTTATGACCCGGAAATACAAAAACTTCATCTCACAGCATGGTTAATAAATGGTTCTGTCCTGAAGAGTTAGAATGCTCTGAACAGGTGAGACAGATATTAATAAACAGCAGAAAACCAGCAACAAGGAAGTCTTACCTGCAGAAATGGCACAGGTCCCAATCTTGGTGTCAGGAAAGATGAATCGAGGCAACATCTTCTTCTATCCCGATAATTCTTGAATACATACTGGAACTGAAGAAATCAGGTTTATCAATTAGTTCCTTAAGAGTACATCTATCAGCAATCACTGTAATCCGTGACAAAATAAACAATACGACCATATTCTCTCACCCGATAGTAAAAAGATTTTTATCGGGTTTAGAGAGTATTTCCAGTCGTTCATGCCCCCCCCACACAATCATGGGACCTAAATTTAGCACTCAGAGCCATTACTAGAGCATCATTTGAGCCTCTAGCAACATATTTGCTCCTCCACATGTCCATGAAGGTTTTATTTCTGTTTGCTATTACATCTGCTTGACAAGTAGGCAAGATTAGCACATTGATAGCTTATCCCCCCTACACGATATTTTACAAAGATAAAATCACTCTTAGGCCATACCCTAAATTCTTACCAAAGGTAGTGTCAGACTTCCATATTAACCAACCCATCCATCTACCTACCTTCCACTGGAAGCAGCACTCCACACTCTGAACATCAGAAGGGCCACTGCTTTTTACCTGGAGAGAACGAAAACATTTAGAAAATCAGACAATTTTTTCATATCACTAGCGGAACACTCAAAAGGCAAGGCCATCTCTAGCCAAAGGCTATCCAGATGGATTTCAATATGCATCCAATTAAGTTATGAACAAAAAGGTTTACAAGTTCCCTCAGGGATCAGAACTCATTCCATGAGAACAATATCCACCTCTGTAGCCTTCTTGAACAATGTTCCTATAATGGACATATGCAAAGCTGGAACATAGGCATCAGTACATACCTTTATAAAACATTATTCTATTGATCAGGCATCTGCCAGGGATTCCTCACTAGGGCTAATGGTACTGTCATCTGTACAAAATAATTAATAACTGATACAGTGATGGCACTGCTCTATAGTCACCTAACGTGGAGCACCCACAGGGACATCTCTAGAAGAAGAAGAAAAGGTTACTCACCTGGTGTAGTAACTGGTGTTCTTCGAGATGTGTGTCCCTGTGGGTGCTCCACCTTCCTCCCCACTCCCCTCTACTTCAGAGTTCTAACTGTCAACTCTATGGTAGAGAAGGAACTGAGGGGGTCAGGTCGCACGTGCGCTAGAAGACGCACCAACAGCACCGCAAGCTGAAAGCTGAGCATATGCGACTCGAGCGAATACTGCTGAGAAGATCTCCAATCAAGGGTGCAGGGCACAACAACATCTAAAGTGGAGCACCCACAGGGACACACAGCTCGAAGAACACCAGTTACGGTACCAGGTGAGTAACCTTTTTATCTGCTGTGTCAATGAGAAGGGCATATTGGCTCCAATCATCCGGTCTCTCATCAGAGGTCCAACAGTACATCCAGGACCTCCCTTTCAATGGTGCAGTCCTGTTTGCAGATCAAACGGATTTTAGACTGTATGGAATGAAAGAGTCCAAGAATGCGTTGCATTCCCTGAGACTTTATACCCTCCATCCACTAAGCAACATTTCAGGCCTCAGCAGTTGCAAAGATTTGGGAGCCAACTGAGAGGAGACCCCAACAGGAAAAAGAACAGGGGTTATAAAAGATGCCAGGGTCAGTTGCTGGCCACAGTCTCCCGAGCATGTTCCAGCCACTACCACCCTCGGGGCAAACAGTACTTTTGAATGGACTCCCTCCTATTTTCATGCTGTCTTGCTCCTTTCCTCCCAGCATGGGCTGCTGTAACATCGGACTGTTGGGTTCTAAATACAGTAGCAGCTGGGTATGCCCTCCAGTTCACTTCGCTCCCACCTTCTCACTCACCATCCCCGTTGAACCCGTCTCATGAGCAACTTCACATCCAGAAGGTACAGGCACTTTTGCGAGTGGGTACTGTGGAAAAGATTCCTTCAGAACTGAAGGGGAGAGATTTTTATTCCTGCTACTTTCTAATCCCAAAGGCAAAAAGAGGCTTGAGACCCATTCTAGACCTGCGAGGCCTCAACAGATAACTCAAGAAATTGAAGTTCTGCGAGGTCTTTCTAGCCGTGATCGTTCCCTCCCTGGATTCAGGCAACTGGTACTCTGCCCTTAATTTAAAGGATGCCTATTCTCATATCTTTATCTTCCCAGGCCACAGAAGGTTCCTGTGCTTCAGGGTTGGAAAGCAACACTCAGTTTTTGCCTATCAACTGCACCATACGTGTGTGGAGGTGGTGGCACCCTATCTCAGACAACGGGGCATACAATCTTTCCCTACCTAGATGACTGGCTCATCAAAAGCTGCTCAAGGATGCAAGTCCAGCGCAGCATCGAGTTCATTCAGATCACCTGCCAAACTCTAGGCTTGTTAATAAATGAGCAAAAATCAGTGCTTATAGCAGCCCAGAGGATAGAATATATTGGTGTGGTCCTGGATTCTCTGTGGGCCAGAGCATTTTTACCAAAAGACAGATTCCTGGCCATGTCGGATCTCATAGCCTGAGTGTCAGATCACCTTGTCACCACAGCGAGGATATACCTCAGTCTGCTGGGTCACATGGCAGCCTGCACCTATGTGGTCCGGTACACCAGGCTGCATCTCAGGCCCCTGCAAATGTGGCTGGCATCAGTATATCCCCATCTAGACGACATCTGGACAGTCATCATGATCCCTCCGCAGATACATACCTTCCTATCATGTTGGATAAGGCCTCGGCATGTGCTCAGAGGAGTACCTTTCGTGGCCCCATGTCCAACGTTATCACTGGTGTCAGATGCTTTGGAGCTAGGATGGGGAAGTCACCTGGGTTCCCACAGGACTCAGGAGCTCTGGACCAGAGATGAGCTAACTTTGCATATCAGTGTCAGGGAGCTCAGGGCAATTAGATTAGCCTGCGAAGTGTTCTTGCCCCAGCTAACAAGCAGGGCGGTTCAGGGACTCACAGACAATATGACCTTGATTGTATTATATCAACAGACAAGGAGGGGCCAGGTCCCCAGCCCTTTGTCAAGAAACATTATGTCTGTGGAATTTCTATGTGAGTCACAGAATTCACCTGGAAGCTGTGCACTTCCCAGGCATCAGAAACACATTAGCAGATAGCCTCAGCAGATCCTTTTGCTCTCACTACGAGTGGCCGTTGCACCCAAAAGTAGCCAGGTTCATCTTCCAGAGTTGGGGCATTCCCCAAGTGTTTGGAACAGGAAGTGCAATCAGTTCTGTTCCCTGCAGGGGCATGAGAATGGCTCACTATCGGACACTTTTCTTCTATCATGGTCAGGCGATCTCATGTATCTCAAGAGAGACAGGGCATGGGTAATCCTGGTGTCCCCAGGATGGCCATGCTAGCATTGGTTTGGGATGCTCCTTGATTTGTCCGTAGCCTGCCCCTGGTCACTCCCATCACAACCAGATCTTCTCTCCCAGGACCAGGGACAGCTGCTTTACCTGAACCTCGCCTCCCTGCACTTCACAGCATGTATGCTCCATGGCTGAGCCTGGAAGAGCGGTCCTGCTCAGCGCAGTTCCAGCAGATCCTGTTGGGAAACAGGAAACCTTCCACCAAAGCGTTATACCTGGGCAAATGGAAATGCTTTCACCCGCTGGGCAGCTCTTCACAACACCTCCCCATCTAAATCATCCATCCAAGCGATCGTGGATTACCTGCTCCATCTAAAACAAGAAGGTTTGGCCTTGTCATTAAACAAGGTACACCTAGCAGCCACATCAGCCTTTCATCCCCCTGTACAAGTCTTTTCACATGAGATGGCAGCCAGATTCGTCAAGGGCCTAGAAAGGTTCTTTCCACTAGTGTGGGACCCAATCCCCCAGTGGGATCTGAACCTTATCCTCTCCTGGCTCACGGGCCCACTCTTTGAGCCTCTGGCTTCCTGCTGTCTCCTGCATCTGTCCAGGAAAGTGGCTTTCCTTATGGCTATTACATCAGCAAGGCGAGTCTCAGAGATCAAGGCTTTGACCTCTGAACCCCCTTACCCAATCTTCTGCCAGGACAAGGTCCAATTGCGTCCATATCTGGCTTTCCTACCAAAGGTAGTGTCCCATTTCCGTGTAAATCAAGATGTTTTCCTACCAGTCTTCTTTCTGAAGCCCCACAATTCCAGCAAGGAGAGGTGACTCCACATTCTTGATGTCAAGAGAGCTATAGCATACTACATCGATAGGACCAAACATTTCCATAGATCCACGCAACACTTTGTTGTGGTTGCTGAATGGATGAAAGGGTTGCCAGTGTCATTCCAGATAATTTCATCCTGGATCACTGCTTGCATCTGAGCATGCTATGAGCAAGCTGGAGTCACACCTCCGGCCTCCTTGACGACCCACTCGACAAGAGTGCAGGCATTGTCAGCGGCTTTCCTGCCTCAGATTCCAGTCCATTCCAGGACATTTGTAGAGCTGTGATCTGGTCTTCAGTGCATACTTTTGCATCCCACTATGCTGTTACACAGCAGCCCTGGAATGCCGCTGACTTTGGCAGAGCAGTGTTGCAGTCAGCACGTTGGTAAACTCCGGCCCATGTTCAGAGCTAGTGCTGGTAAGTCACCTAATTGGGAATGGACATGAACAAGAAGAAAGAATGGTTACTTACCTTCATAACTGTTTGTTCTTCGAGATGTGTTGCTCATATCCATTCCACAACCCACCAATCTTTCCCTCAGTCAGAGTTCTGACAAGAAGGAACTGAGAGGGAGCGGGACCGGCAATGCCGTTTATCCTGGCGCATTTGCGTGCCACTGCAGAGGGCGCTAGAGTCGGCCCTTTGGATATCACTAAGGGAAACATTTCCGGCACCAGTGCATGTGGTGCACACACGCCTAATTGGGAATGTACATGAGCAACACATCTTGAAGAGCAACAGTTACGAAGGTAAGTAACTGTTCTTTATTGACAACATTTTTGCTGCATTGCCCTCTCCCATGGACCTCCTCAGAGACTATTGACCCACTTGTTGAGCACCGTCAGATCCCATTCACTTCAGGGGTGTGGTGCACTCAGCTTTCCTGTGGATCAGGTCATGTCTCAGTATGTCAGACCTTATCTCAAGCAAACAGGATAAAACTCCAAGATCTTCGTTTGTCTTAAAGCTGTTTATAGCATGTATTTGTTTGTTTGTCTTGTCATGGCAGGTTAAGAAATAATTTTTTGCTACACAAAATTTCCAACATAGGAATATAAAATTCTTACTTGAAACTAACTTAAAAAATTGTACACTCTTGGTATCCACACCAAAACCATACTGCCATGTGTGGTATAGCAAGGGCAGAGGGCAGTAGGAAAGTTCTGGAAGGGCGCTATGTAAGTGCTAGAATGATCCGGGCTTTATTCGCTATAGACTAGCCAGAGTCAATTGAAAGGTAATTAGTGTCAGCTGACACCAATTAAGGCCCCACCCAGGTGCCTATAAAAACTCTCTACTCCTGAGAGACAGTGTGGAGCGGAAGGAGTAGGTGTGTGGTGAGCAGAGGAATGTGTGAAGCTGTGGAGGAGAACAGAACGGAGTACGGTGGTGTGTGGAGTCGTAGTGGAGAACAGAACGAGTACAGCGGTGTGTGGGAGATAGGTGGAATCCTGAAGAAGGTACTGGGCTTAAGAAGCCATAAAGACAGAGGGGGGAGAGTGGCCCAGAGGAAAAGCCTGCAGCTGCCAGTAAGGTGTCAGCAGCACATAACTGCAACTCAGAGGGCCCCTGGGCTGGGACCCGGAGGAGCGGGCGGGCCCAGGTCCTAAACCCCCCTCCCTGGGAAGACAGGGTAACTGGCGATGCCCTGGCCCACTACAAGGGGCAAAAGTGCGAGACCCACTAGGGAGAAGCTGGCCGTTTGCCACACGTGATTTTTCTTCTTTTGAGCCTTATGCCAGTGTCATAACATGGAGTGAGTGCACATGAGAAATGGTAAGAATATTAGGAAGAGCATGTGCATCAAGAAAAAAATCACACAAAGCTCGCATCCCTAAGAAAAAATTGTTTGGGCCAGATCTAGGTTAGTCAGCATTGCTCTGTTGATTATGCTAATAGCTTAAAAATACGGCTCTGTGTCTTGTGTATTCCATATTTCTGTGTATTGGGATTTATTTATGTATTTGTAAAAAGTCACACACCTGGATAATGTTAAAACCAATCTGTTTCTATAACACTTCTACATATTAAAAATACCTTTAATCCTTAAACTATAATTCTTCACACAAGGTCTTTCCTGTAAGCATCTTCATAAGAGATGCAAGATATAACTAATCTTTAAGGGAAATCTTCATAGTCCAATAAATAAGCACACCAGGTTGCACCCACGTTAGACAATCATGTGCTGTCTTCTTCAAGGCCACATTACCTCACAGGAATGCAAACTCTTTCATAAAAGAGCATAGATTTTTTTTCTCTCCGATATTGCAAAGGGATTTTTTGGTGGTTTTTGTTTTAAATTTGAGCAGCTATGATTAACTGATGATCTGTATTGCATACACTCTAACCAGCCACCATATGTTTTAGATGTGTTTCATTTACACAGAGAGCCTGATTTGCCATTCTGTTACTCTGGATTTTACTCCAGTTGTTTTCATTGAGGTGATGCTGGCATAAAACTGGAGTAATGCAGTGGTGAATTGTGCCTTGCATCTTAACCATGCTGCAAAGCCCATAGGTAATGAACATCACATCTTAGCCGAAGTAGGCACCACCCTATTTTTAATATCTTTAACTTCTACTTTTGTAATGGCAAAGCCATGAACATAACATACAGTGTCTTCACACACTCACTTCAAAGTTTAAAACATCCATCTTAGGGATTCATGGCACTTCCTTTTCTTTAAAGCTGGCTGCTCAGCTCTGTGTGCTAGGAGTGAAGGATAATGTATAGTTCTAGAATTCTGATCTCTGATGCGCTGCTCGTGTCAGTGCTTCAGATGGCAGAATTAATTCTATCACACCTCTCTTCACCGCCAGCAAAATCAGCATCACAGATTGGAACAGTTCAGAGCTTGAAAGAGTATATGGAAGATGAGGGAGAGACTACAAAGAAAAGGTTGAAGAGAGAGGGTGATTCAGTAAAATAAAAAAATAGGAGATGAGCTAATTTTCTGCACCATGTACAGCACAATATATCTTGGCATTAAATATTATGTTTATTTTAAGTCAGTGGAGCTATGCCAAATTATACCAGCTGTATATCTGGCTCTCTTGTGCCTATCTCCACACAGTGTATGAGCATTCAAGAGGATAAACTGAGGGGCTATAAGAACTTGGCCTCTGTGGTTTCATCTGTGAGCTAAAGTACTCAGTTTTAGGAATTTGTACTGGTGCCTAGCACCTAAGTATCTGAGTGTGTTCCACCTTAAACTGGCTTACCAAGGTCCTTATGTTGATTTACATCAACTGAGGATCTGGCCTGATGGTTTTTAGCCTTTAAAGTAAAGGATGTTTGGGTCTAATAGTGTCTTTGGTGGGATGATGTATAAATAGGATGGGGTTTACCTGAGGAGAGTGTGTTAATTTTAATCAGACTTGACTCTCAAACAATGCTGAATGCTGCTTTTCACTTCTTTTTCTAGGACGGAATGAAATTCTGGCTAGCTTGTGTCCCCAGGTGTTTGGATTGTATCTGGTGAAGCTGGCTGTAGCCATGGTGCTTGCTGGAGGGGTACAAAGGGTTGATGCTGCAGGAACTCGAGTAAGAGGTTAGTATTCTTGTTTCTGGTAGTCCATTTCTTCCCTCCATACATACAAACATTAAAAATGAACACTCGAGCAAATAAAGCTGCAGAAACATTACCATTCTGAGACCATTGTTTAATCAGCATTTTAGGTTTCCTATTTTTAGGTTTACTTTATTTTATTTTTCCAAAATAACTTGAGCAGTAGAGACCAGTCTTCAGTACCCCATTGAATAAAGTATTAAAAGCAATTGTTTTAGATAAAACAGTGGCTCAAATAAAGAGTACTTTTATAAATGGCATTTTAAAATGATTTGGTAGTAGCACATCCCTAATGGCATCAGAGTGGAATTAATATTTCTATAGTATGAATCTCTGTCCGGTGTTGAGGGGAAAAAATAAGATTCACTTTACTTCCTAATGCCAGATTTTTCCATCTGTGATTGTCAGCACGTATCTTAGACCTGTTACTGTAAGCTATCTGCCTGCTGATTCTCCTTCTGTTGTTATTAGATGGCAAATGTGCCAGGCAGGTGGTATGTAGGTCATAGACTATGTCATTTAAAATAATGTGTGTGTATACAAGTATGGGATATACGTTTTTTTTAAATGCTGCAGCAGCCAAATCAAGTCAGATATATCCTTAAAGTGTTGTCATAGTGTTTATATAAGATAATTAAATCATTTTAGGTCTCTTTGTTGAGGTACAAGTAGCCAAAATATTTATTTTGTAATTGCTTTGTATTTGGAAATTACTAAACTGCATGATTAATGGAGTTATAACAAAATATTTTCAATTATTTTCTAATTAGAAGAAAAGCTGACTTTATTGCTTACTTGTACAATAAGTAAAGGATGAAATATTGGGATCATAACTAAGCAGTGGTTCCAATTCCCTGCATTGCTGAAGGTTGGAATGAAAAATTTACCATATCTGGCGTCTGCAAAACAAATCTGTTAAAATATGAGAACTAAGTATTGGATGATCCTGTATGGCTGGATATGTGATTATTTTAAAGAATCTTTTGTGAGAAGAATTGAGTTTGAATGCTGCAATATGACTAGGAGCTACTAGTGAATTACACAATTTTATCATGTCTGAGTGATGTTAGATATGACAGTCTTGCACCTGAATTATTATATCATGTGTTAAGAAGTAAATTTTATGGGAAGAATTACAATTATTAATTTAGTTAAAAGCTTGTATGTATGTCTGTTTTTATAAATATAGTAGCAGTCGGTATGCCACTCATGTAACCTCAAGATTTGTGTATTTATTTTTTCCCAAGGTGAATCACATCTTTTGTTAGTGGGAGACCCTGGCACAGGGAAATCTCAATTTCTCAAATATGCAGTAAAGATTACACCACGATCTGTACTTACTGCAGGAATTGGATCTACAAGTGCAGGTATCTGATATTCCAGGCATGCCAAGCAGGGTGTGCTCTTAATTTTTATTACAGTATATCTGGGAGTCTGCTTCTAACCATGGAGGTGTTTTATATATGAACAGTGATGTAAGTTATTCTTGATTGTATTAATATAGTCTATGCAAAAGAATTGCTCTGGAACTGCACAAATGAGGGTTGGCATGGCTCCTTACAGATCTCTGGGAATACATCAAGCCCTGTAGTCTTTTCTCCAGTGATGAGGACAAACTTGTTTCACACCAGACTCCCACAGTGGGATGGTGGGGTAGGATCTCTGTCTTAGAATCTTCATGGAGCCTCCCGCAAAGAATCATCTGACTATTTGTTTTGCTTTGTTTTTTCTTGAAGAAAATTATTTGGGCCTATATTTTTTCCTTTTTTTTCCGTCTTTTTTTATTCTTCCCAGCTCTAGAAAATTTTACATGTTTTCAGAATGAATACACTCTGTATGACTGTTACATGCAGTAGGATCATTCCCTTTCTCATAGACTCAGACTTTAAGGTCAGAAGGGACCATTATGATCATCACAGTGGTTCCAAAACTTTTTGAGTGAAAGCCCCACTCGTTAACACTAGCCCCCCAACTCCCTGACCCACCCCCTCACCGGCCATAAACACATATAACCCCTATAAACACATAATGATAATAATAATAATAAATTATATAAATAATAATAAATTACTCTTACCTGACTAAGAAGCTAAACCTACCCTGGCGCAGCCACCACTGCACACCCCGTGTGGCCCTGCCTCTTCCCATCCCTCATGGACTGAGGGTAATAGAGGTGGGCTCTGGTGGGTTGGCTGGGGCTGCTCCAGGCCCCCACTGGTGCTGGGCTGCTCCTTTCTGCTGGGCGCCTGCTCCTCCATCCAGCTGTCACAACGCTTGGGAGGCTGCGCCCAGCCAGCGTACAGCTTGGGTGCGCTGCTCCTCCGCTCTGGCCAGCGCGGAGCTTGAGGCTACTGTGTCTGACATGGAGCTCAGGCGGCAAAATGACCTCAATGTTACTGAAGCCTCATGGACTCCCCCAAAATCTTTGACACCTCCCCCCCACCCAGGGGATTCCAACCCCCCAGTTTGGGAACTGTTGATCTAGTCTGACCTTCTGTACAATGTAGGCCACAGAACCTCATCCACCTACTTCTGCAATAGACCCCTAAACTATGACTGAGTTACTGAAGTCTCAAACCATTGTTTAAAGACTTCAAGGTACAGAGAATCCATCAGCAAGTGACCCATGCCGCAGAGGAAGGCGAGAAACCCCCAGGGCCTCTGCCAATCTGCCCTGGGGGGAAATTCACTTCCCAACCCCAAAGATGGTGATCAGATAAACCCTGAAAGAATTCTCTGTAGTAATTCAACACCACGGCCCCCCCCCCCGCCCCAATCTAACATCCATTCACAGGCCTTTGGCCATATTTACCACTAGTATTCAAAGATCAGTTAAATAGCCAAATTAGACTCCCATCATACCGTTCCCTCAAGCTCAGTCTTGAAACCAGCTAGGTTTCTTGCTCTCACTGGTCCCGTTAGAAGGCTGTTTTAGACCTTCACTCCCCTCATGGTTAGAAACCTTCATCTAAGCTCAAGTCTAAAGTTCCTGATGGCCGATTTATATCCGTTGTTGGTTCTTGTAGCCACATTGGTGTTGAACTTAAATAACTTCCTCCCTCCCTGGTATTTATCCCTCTGATGTATTTTTAGAAAACAATGGTCTTTCCCCTCAGCCTCTTTTGATTAGGCTAAACAAGCCAAGCTCTTTGAGTCTTCTCTCATAAGACAGGTTTTCCATTCCACAGATCATACTAGTAGCCTTTCTCTGCACCTGTTCCAGTTTGAATTCATCTTTCTTAAACATAGGAGACCAAAACTGCACAAAGTTTTCCCAATGAGGTCTCACCAGCTCCTTGTGAAACAGTACTAACACTTTCCTATCTCTACTGGAAATACCTCACCTGATGCAACCAAGGACCACATTAGCTTTTTTCACGGCCACATCACATTGGCGTGAAATCATAGTTATCCTGTGATCAACTAATATGCCCAGGTCTTTCTCTTCCTCTGTCACTTCCAACTGATGTGTCTCTAGTTTATAGAAAATTGTTTTGTTATTAGTCCCTAAATGCATGACCTTGCACTTTCCACTATTAAATGTCATCCTACTTCTGTTACTCCAGTTTACTTTCTCCTTAACAGAGACTGCTCCTTTTTCTCTTCCTACCAATGTTTTGGGTGGATGACAGGTTGAGAGTCAGCTCCCTACTGTGTGCCACTGCTTTGTGCTGCTGAAACCTTATCTTTGGCCCATAAAGAAACATCTGAAGAGCAAGGGTTTTTTTCCTTTAAAATGGTACCAAATGTCAGGTGTTGTTAAGGACTTTTCCTGAGGGGCAATACAAAGCCTCAGATCCTTCTCCCACCCCTGCAAATTACTCAGTTTGAACAAATTGCTATACTATCCATATACGCAGGAATCAGGATATACTTCAGGAGCAAAGTACAAAGTAGTGCATTTAATAGAAATGTGTTTCTCAGACAGTGTTGCTCCTCTTCTGTTTCTATGACCGGGAAACAGCCTTGTGTTTAAATGGGAAGAACAAAGGAATATATATTTCCCTAGTCCCTTAACCCTGTCCATCATGTGTGTACAGCCCATGTTCAGAGGATTAGTCATTAAATACTATTACTCCTAACTTTAAAATCAAAATGTTGGCAAGCTTGTCTGCAGAGGAGTCACAGGTGTGTTCATGCTCAGGATGTCCTTGAATACATCCATCAATGGTAAGAACAGAACAGGCTGTACTCTGGGCTCCTTCATGATTCCTCGGGAGACTGGCGTCTCACAGCTAGTGAGCTAGACTAAAACCTTGCAATCCATTTCTCACATTATTGCACCCAGCTTCGGCAGGAATGATCTCCCTATGTCAGCCAAGTTCTTGTACCTCTGCTTTGCCTTGATCTTCCAGAGCTCTCTTCATTTCATGCTCTACTTGAAATGGCTTCCCAAAGGGTACTGAACACATGATCATCAAGGATAGCTGGAGTTTGGAATCACTTTAGTGTAAATGGTGACAGCACACTTGTAATGCAACACAGCTAGCTCTCGTGGTGCATGGTGATGGAGCTCTCTGGGGGCTTTCAGTTTATCCCTTGCAGGTGGGTCTCTAAAATCCTAAGATCACCTTTTAAAAAGACTTTTAAAAAGAAAGGAAATCCACAAATCCCCCAAATTCTACTGCATGTACATCACAAGAGATAATCAGCCTCACATCCGGTTGGCTGTGCAAATTACATCTACGTTCCCTTCAAAACCTTTTCAGGTTCCAGTAAGACCCTGGGAACACTTCTGAATGAACAGAATTACTGAATAAAATTCCTTCAATCTTGCTTTGGATTTTAGACCTAAAAACAATCTATATTGTGTATATATATATATATTGAGCTGTCCAAGTATAAATGTTCCAAATGGAATGTGTGAGGTAAAACTTTGTCTTGCTTTTGGAATTTTAAGTTCAAAGAGCTCAACTGATTTTGCCAGAACTTGTCACCTTTGAAATAAGGCCAAGCATTAAAAGTACTATTTCTAAAAGATATTCGAGAGACATGTACAGTTAAACTGAGGGAGTATAAAACTGAAATTGATACTTTCCGTAACCATAATATATCATGCGATAATTGAGCTACGTGCTGCCAGTATTTTAAAAATGGGTCTCCCCAAAAAACTTGCCATTTTAGCCTGTGATAAATACTGAGTATTAGAGAGAGTATTAGAGAGAAGGGGGTAAAATGGGAATTCTATTAATTTAAATACAACAAAGATGCTTTCCAAAAGGCAGAGAGAAGGTATTGGAAGAGTGCTTCCTGAGTCAGAAAGAGGTGCATGCGCCTTTTGCTTTCTCTGGATTAATAGTGAATTCTGCAGCAGACTAAGCAAAATAAAGATAGATGTTTGCTAAGTGACTGCTTCAAGAGGAGGGTCCATCCATGCTTTTCCAGTAGCATACATATTAAGATACTTAGTAGGCTAGCAATGAAGTGAAGTTGAGCATAAGATTGAGGCTTTGATCTTTAGGACTTTGATTTTAGGACTAGGAATGAGTACTTTTCTTTGGCCACTGTGTTTTCTTTTTTTAAGTGCATTGTTTTTTAGACTGTTTATACTTCTCTATCTAAAACATTGACATTGTGAACTCATTTTTTTATGCAGCAACTCAAACAGATGCTCAGAATGGTAACATCTGGAGAGTTGTTAAATCATGTTGCTTTTCTTGTTAATGATTTTACACATTTTAGATTATCCAGTTCCTGTTTTGCATGAAGAAATATTTCTAGTTCAATTTTTTTTCCAAAGTAGAAAGATCCAATCCATGAATCCTATATTAAAAATAGTTGGTCACAATATAAAAAATGCAAGTCGATAAAAATTCATAAATTGCTGGCTCTTCATTGTAGGACAGAAATACTGCAGGGCAGTTATATTGGTAGTTAAAAAGTTTTCTTTATGGTTCTCTGTTATTGTACTTTCCAAGAGCTACTCAAGAAAATGGTGAGCTTGCTACTGGAGCAGTGAGTCTTTAGCTCTTTTCCACTCTCTGGTAGAGGAGGCTTTGCTTTGATATCCATGCATTTTGTTTGTTTGTGTTCTTCTCTTCTTCCACCTTTAATCTGGAGATAGTGGGAAAGCATTGTCACAGAGGAAGGTTTGAAGTATATCCTGAAAGTGGTCAGACTCTGGATTGATTTGATTTCTTCTGGAAGCTTGTTCAACAACTGTTGCCCCATGTGTCAGAATGATATGTCCCTAAACTCTTGCATGCTTTATGGGTTTATGGGATGATGTGTGAGAAGAGAGTTATCTGAGTGGGTCATGAATGCAGATGTGGTAGCTAACGTATCTGGGTGTTCTGATCTATTGGTGAGCTTGAAGATCAGGATTAAGGTCTTGAATTGTAAATGAAAATGGACTGGGACCTAGTGGAGGGGTTGGATCACAGCAGCCCATCACACTGGAGACATGAGTAGCTGTGATATTACAGCAAAAACAATGGGAGTCCTGTAGCACCTTAAAGACTAACAAATTTTTGCGGGCATAAGCTTTTGTGGGCTGCAACCCACTTCGTCAGATGCATGAAATGGAAATCACAGGAGAGAGAGATAGATATATATATACATCCAAGGGTAAGAAACATAACAATGTTGGCCAAACCAGACTGTCACTACACAAAAGAATAAATGGACACAAATCAGATGTAAAAAATGGTAACATCCATAAGACAGGACAGCTCTTCGGTCTCCCAGGACACACTGTAGCTGACTTGAAAGTTGTCATACTTCAACAAAAAAACTTCAAAAACAGACTTCAGTGAGAAACTGCAGAGCTGGATCTCATATGCAAACTTGGCACAATCAGACTGGGTCTGAACAGGGACTTGGAATGGGGTTATCTCATTACAAGTGGTAATTGTCACTGTTCACACATTCTCACCTTCTAATCAATGGTTGTGACTAGGCCTCATCTACCCTAACTGAACTGACTTTGTTAGCACTTGCCCTCCCCATTGTTATATTTCTTACCCTTGGATGTATATATATCCCTCCTATCTGTGATTTCTATTTCATGCATCTGACGAAGTGGATTGCAGCCCACGAAAGCTTATGGCTGCAGAAATTTGTTAGTCTTTCAGGTGCTACAGGAATCTTGTTGTTTTTGCTGTATTCAGACTAACATGGCTACCCCTCTGGAACTTTTCATGATATTACATATGATTTGGGGCCTCCGCCTTCCAGTCACCTTCAGACCCATATGCAGTGAGTTGCAGTAATTCAGTTCACAGATGAAAAATGTATGGCTCATTGTAACCATATCCTTGCCTAGGAGGGAGGGACAAAGCTTCCTGGCAAGCTGAAAGGGCATTTTACATCAGTACTGCTATCTTGTCTGGTAGGCCAACTCCTCCTCCTCATACAAGTAATCTCTACAACCACATTAGCTGCGTCTGGAAAAGGAAATGTACAGTAAGGTGTCATTTGTTTATTGTTGACAGTGGTGCCATGTAGATATTGAGGAGAAGGGAGGGGGACCTAGGATAGAGCCCCCTGGGAATCCACAGATGAGGGCTAGTAGGAAGAAGAGCTCATCCATTAGCACTCTTTTGGTCCTGAAATTGTATTGCTGCACTGTCTACTCAAGCTATGGCATGTGTGGAGTTGTATTGAAAGCTTCAGAGAGGTCAAGTAGTCTGAGCATGGAGAGAGGTAGGTTCTATCTATTGCCCTGTCTTTTAGTGCCACTAGAGCTGTCTCTGTACGGTGCCCTGGCCTGCAGATTAGTGGTGAAGAATCTACGATGTTGGCATGTGCTACATAATGTGGGAGTTTGGACTCTGAATGATTTTGCCCAAGAGTTGGAGAGGTGATTTGTGTCCAGTGTTGGTATCTGGAGGAGCAGGCAGTCAGTTGCATTGTTAGGGAAAAAGGAAAGATCACTTCTCTGAAGGAGATTTTGAGAAGCTGTTAGTAGTAGATGTAATTTCTTTTCTCTGACTTTCACCATACATGAACTTGTTTCACAGATGGTGTTTCCGCTATTCGTAATGGATACTAATGCATGATATGTGATGGGGCCAAACTCTGTCAGGGCAGTGGGATGATTAATGCCATCCAGTCCATCTTCAAGTATACAGCCTTATAGTAAGTTCTTACTAAATACAGCTGATCTTTTCAGAGCACTCAAACCTTGGGTCCAGTCTCTGGATTATGCAATCTAGGATGATTAGCTATGCAGAATAGCTCTGCTGCCTCTATTTTGTAGCTGTGATGGTGGTAGAAACAAATTATGTAGTTTGCAGCGTTACTGCTGTTATGTATTCCTGCAAGATCTTTGCCCTGTGTGTGGATGGATTCTGATTATGTCTTGCACCTGATCATATTTTCATTTAAATTATTAAAAAGTCTCATTTACTTCAATGGGGGCTGGATTTGAGATCCTATTACAATAGCATTAAACCAGGCTGAACTTCATTAGCTTTCCCACACTTAAGCATGTGACTAAATTTGCTCACATTTACATTTTTGTGAGATTAGATCTTTAGTTTATAAAAAAACAACTAGTAAAGTGGATGTAAAACTGAAATTTTGTGCATGTATATCTTGCGGTGTTAGTGTAAGGGAAAGTCACGAGCATCTGAACATTAAATATTAAATATGTGTTTAAATATACATTTTGAAAAATACACAATAATTACATTAATTTATATAGAAGCTAATTTGACATGTCAAAACAATGGGTAACAATATTTTAACACTTAAGGAAGAGATTATTAAAGGCTCAAAATGTAGTTAGGCATTGAACTCTTATGGTGTTTCAATGCAAACTAGGCACCTAATTGTCTGTTGTAGCTTTGAAAATCTCCAACTCGTATTTCTTCTTTGAAAACGCTGAAGGGTTTTTTGTTTTGTTGTGTGTAAACTAAGGAAATATTCACAAGTTTGAATCAGTTTATTCATTTCTGCCCCAAGTAGAAAATTGATCAAAACTGTGTTTAAAAATGAAGACAATATCACAAAAGCCCTGAAACAATAGAATTTTTTACTATTTAGGGCATCTGCATCATTATTAAACAATGCAGGATAAAAGAAAATACTCCCTATTTACTTTAAAGTGGTCAGTCATCATGGACTTTACCATCCTTCAAGAGAAATAGGTTCGGGAATTTAACCAGGTTCAGAGTGTCAATGACTACTGTCAAATACTAATGTTCTTACCAGGCTCATTACAGGTGTGCATAATCTCTGCACCCTTTTGCCTTGACTCAAATAATTAGACTAAAGAGAGGATTTGGAAGAACAGCTAAATTGTTAGTTATAATAATTAAATGTCTCAAATCTGTACAATTGCTACTTGGTCCTTTATCTTTAAGGATGCTGTCAGGTAACATAATGCTTTATGGTGTGCGTGTGTCTGCATTGGACACAATGGAGCCTCAATCTCAATTTGTGCCTTTGGGTGCTACTACAATACAAAAATAATAAAATTGTGTACTGAAATGTCTTAAGCCCATGATGTTTTATGAAACTAAGGATGAAGCATTTCAACCACTTATTAATGATCTAAACAGACAACATGAATAAAGAGACTTTTTAAAAAGTGAATATACGAGGCCATGAACTTAATAATCCTGAGGGAGCAGTTTTTTTTTTCTTACTAAGTATTCATGCTGTTTCTTTTGAAGTTTAAATTTTGTAATTGCTTGAAACCTTTCAACCAATTGTGCAAGCTGTTAGCATGGTTGAAAGAGAGTTCTTTGCTGCACCCACCTATTCCAAATGAAACATTGTTCTTAACAAGACTATATGACATGACTAAATAGCAGCAGGAGGAGATAAAAAAGAAAAAAGAAAAGAAATCAAGTCCTAAAATCCCAGATAGCAGATGGTAGATCTCAAATTGCATGCTTTAAGTAACAAGTATATGTCTTGAGGCATAGACGTTTGCACCTAAAATTATACTGTGATGTTCGTTTTCACAGTAGAGGACATTTTAGGATTATTTTGTAGAGATCGCTCCCCCCCTTTCTTTGCATTTCATCAAAAGACAGCTTTGTTCCTAACCTATTATTAAAGGACAATGAAATTGTATTCACCATTATTAATATTAGGGATGAGCCCAAGTCCTCAGTATTCCATCTGTGCTTGAAGATTTTTAACTTTCTGTCCTTTAGGTTTTTAATTGCATTTACAGAGAAAAAGAAAAATAATACATATGCTTTAATCAAATTAAGTTTAGAGCAAATAAAATAACACATTAGAGAAAAAACTACTTAAAAATAGTTGTATTTATATTCCACAATTTGCTCAAATACTGTTTCTTTCTTATAAACTTTCTACAGGCTGTTTTAAAACAACTTCTTTATGTTGTTTGTCAACTATGTACTTATGGAATTTCAGGCAAATAGTTCTGGTTGTTTTTACAGCTTAACACATGTACAGTATCAAAAGGATGGTAGTCACATGCAGTCCATATGAGATTCTAACATGACATTTAATGAATTTTCTGATGTTGACCACCCCTTTGATGCTGAAGGTAACGCATCTGTAGAAAGAAGTGATTGTAGATTTGGGTTACTGCTCTCTGCATCTTCCAGTTTTTCAGTGTTGTCCTCCCAGTTAATGTGGAATCTTGTGACTCTGGGGTTAGATGCCAAAATATTCCTTTGAAGCTGGAGAAGGAGAAAGTATATTAATTATTTGTGCATACTAGACTCCTGTATAAACTTGTGTGCAAACTAATCTCTACAAATGTATGGCACTTGAATTTTAATCTACAGATGCTGCATATGTATCAGGAACAGATGTTTAACATTCAGAATCATACCATTGGTCCATCTAGTCTAGTATCCTGCCTCAGTGGCCAAATTTGCTTCAGAGAATGACATAAAGCCCTCATCTTCCACCAAGCCAAATGTGCCATGCTCACCAGAGGGGCGTAGATTTCCTTCTTAACACTCCACTTTATGCATGAGATTTGATTGTGCTTACCTTAGCTTGCATAGCTACAAACGTTCAACACAGAATTAAATTATCCAACCCTCTTTAAAAAAATGTAGTCACAGTCTGAGGCACTAACCTGCTGCAGCAGCGAATTACACAAAGTGACTGATTATACAATGTGCAAAGCAGCAATACTGTTTATTTCTCTCTAATTGCATCGAATATCTCTTTGTTCTTGTCTGATGCTGCAATCCTCACTCATCTTAATAGCACTACTCTGCAAGTTCTTTCCCCCATAAGTGTGCTTTAGACCCCATTTTAACTGTGATTTAATACTATTTAATTTAATTTCTATTTTTAAAAAAATCTGCAAATGTACTAAGCTTCAGAACAGAAAGGTGATATTAGACCTGGCCCCATGCAAATGGTACTGTTGACCCTCATGCTTCTTTTGCAAAGATGACAGGGATGTGTATAAATATGGCCAAAAAATTGATTGTTTCACTGCATCCTTTCCACTTTTTAATTAAGATACTTTAGAAAGTTCGTTCACTATGGAGAACGTGCATATTACAGCAGGGTTTAAGACACCCAAATCTCCCATGTTTCAGAACTGTCTGCCCTCATCATGAAAGTTTAGTTCCTTAGCAGTTTGAGTTCTGTGGCTCTGATTCTTGCACACACACACTCTAGCCAAATGGAAGGCAGCAATCTACTCCGTCACTCAAAGTCGCTGCATATGGACCACAGAACAATCAATTATTAAATTAATTATGGGAAAACTCTGTCCTGGAGCTACAACTGACCTTTTTCTCCAAAGAAAGAACTGTCACTGAGTAATTCCTCTTACCCAAATTGACAGAACCTTTTATTTTCAAACCTGATCTGCTTACTTCCTCTTCAGTTATAATTATATGTTTTTACCAATGCTATCTCCAACTCAAATTAATGTCTAAATTCTGCACAGAAGATTTCTAATTTAGTCAAGGATTCTGCGCTGTACTGCCACCAAAATTAAGAATCTCCTGCTGTGTATTAGTGAGTGAAAATAATTCAGTAGAATTTTGCTGCTGTTTTTTTATAAAAGCAGAGTTAACTGTGCAGAAAAAAATGATACTGGATTAAAAACAGTAGTTGAGATTTTTTAACACACCAGGATATATGGAGGCCAAAACTTCAGCACTTACACCATAAAAAATGGCATGAAAGGAAATGATTATAAAGTCAAAAATAAAAATTGGGGAAAAGAAAGGAACAGATTAGAGATTTAAGGTCAAGATTTTAAGAAGATAATAGCAACTTTGGGTGTCCAACTTCAGGCCTCTCAAAGTAGCCTGATTTTCAGGAAGTGCTATGTACCTGACCCCTAAAAATTAGGCACCTTGAGGGAGTCTCAGGTTAGGCCCACAAAATCATTAGTCACCTCTGAAAATCTTGGCCTTAAGTGTCTTCTAGTGGTCCACAATTTAAATGTAGTTATATCAGGGGATCATTTTTTGGGGAATACATGGCTTTTCTCTGGCCTAATCATTGCAGTACATGCGCTAATCTGGTCCACTCTGCAGATTTTAACATCCTGTCATGTACATAAAATGGAAGAACAATTTTACCTCATTGCCCTCCACCATTACCCTTCTCATAGCAGTTTATGCAATACTTCCTTACATTTCTATACAAACAAAGGCCCTGACCCCCACAAGGGGACCGCACAGGGAGGCAGACCACTGTCCTTTCACAGACCCCTAATGGATTCACTGGGCTCTGCCTATGTGGAACACGTTGCAGGTCTGCAGGTGCCAACCCCCTCCCTCAGTAGAGTGTTATGTTCCAATGATTCTTATTTTGCACGTCCTTTTAATACTAGTCCTGACTTAGGGTAATAAAAAACAGACACTTTTTTTAGTTAATGTTCTTAGTTTAGATTTTATGTTTTGAATTTTTTTAAGTCATCTGATTTAACAACTGTGTGTGATTATTCAACCAGCTCTAATTAGGTTACACAGGTTTTTTTTCTTGTTTTTTCCATACATTTTTGTTTGTTTGCTAGGGAGAGTCTGCAAATGACACTGTAAGCCTGCTGCTCTAAAACTATTACAGTTGGGTGGAGAAGGTTAAGGTAATTTAATACTAAGGAAAATTGTCAGGTTGACAGAACTGGAAAAATGTTAGCTCTCTGTTTATGACAGAATGAGTAGAAGATGAGTAGCAGTAGTCCAGTGTTCTACACCTCCCTGAACTTGCTTCAGCTCTATTTTGGAGGGACCACCTCTAGGATAGGTCAGTCTCCAGAGCCATTCAAATTGGTCCATCTCCAGTTGTTGTTGATATGAATATCAATTATGATGTTTGGGATATGGATAGTTGTCCACTAGGAAATGGAAAGAGACCAACTCATTTCACATAATCCATGTAAAATGGGAATAACTTCTGATCACTACTGATCTGGCAAGGATTCTGGATGAAAGACTGTATCCCAGTCACCTTCAAAACTATGATAGAAAACAAACTTAAGGTGACACACAGCTAAGTCTTTTGCTTGATCTGACGTCTAGTTTTATATGGCTTAAGGCAAGATACTCAGACTGAGGCTCACAAGCCACAAGTGGCTCTTTAATGGGTCTCCTGCGGCTCTTTGCAGCACATGATATTAAAACACGGTGTGATTTAACTATTAACCAGTCAGGATGCTTTTACGATGTTATTAACTAATTGTAGTTGATAAAATAATAATACTTGGTCAGTCATTTTGCGGTGAGAATAAGTATGTACAAAACTAAATATTTCACCTCATACTGTTTACATATGCATATGTAGTTCTATAGTAAATGAAAAAAGGAATTCATAACTACGGTGGCTCTTTTGGGTAATGTTGATTGCTGGTTTGGCTCTGGAACCACTGAGGTCTGAGTATCACTGACTTAAGGAATTGTTTGGAGTCTTTTTTTTTTTTTAAAGAAAGGAGAACCTATTATGCTAACCATGTTCTGGATATATGATCAGAATAGAACATTTCTTACCTTAGAAAAGTCTGGTTTTACTGGAGGATTCTCTCTCAATTCTGTTTCAGTATATTCATTGTTTACATAATAGCCGACTCTAATAAATTCTTGGCCTCGGTAGGTGCATGTAATTAACACAACTGTTACACCTACTGCATCTGCATCAGGTATAAGTCCTGGATTAGGAGCATCAGCCTAAAATGTAAAAGGAAAAGGTTATTAAAACAATACAGATTGATTTACCTCATCTCCAATTGCATACCATATGGATATCTAGCGTGCGGGGGGGGTGATGATGTCACATCATGTGGATTAAGCAATGGCCGTGCACAAATTTTAAATTGATGCTTTATTCGGAGTCAGGAGATAGAGTGCAAGCACCACTGCTCTCTCAGAAATCACAACCTTGGATTTAGGGCACTACTCTGTAGAGATACACAGCAACTCAGGCTGTCTACACTTACAGCTCTACTGCTGTAGCTGTGCCACAGTAAGGTCTCCCATGTAGATGCTCTATGCCAGCAGGAGACAGCAACCCTGCCGGCATATTTAAACTATCCCCAACGAACAGCGGTAGCTATGTCAGCAGGAGAGTGTCTCCCATGGACACGGCGTTGTCCGCACCAGTGCTTTTGTTGTGTCGGTCAGGGGTGTATTTTTTTCACACCCCAACCAACAAAGGTTTTACCAACAGAAGTGCTAGTGTACACAAAGCCTCAGTCTCCAGTGTTGGGGTTTGGGTTTTTTTGTTACTTCTGAAGCCTAGATGAACAGACAGCTTTTGCATCTCAAATTGCTTTTTAGACCAATTACCACATAGTCAGTAGTTCAGGCAGGTGCACTAATGTCCCTCCAACCCTGCTGTGCCACTGTTCTCCACCCCAACCTTTAAGGATTACACTTGCCAGTTCATTTTTCATGAGGTACGTGAGGTTATACTGGGGTGCATATGTTTTCACAGCAGATAGATTAATCTGGTAAGGAGAAACTGCAAATCATACTTCAGCAAGAAGAGAGGGGATTGGATTGCAGTGAGGTTTGAACTATTCCACAGGCTAATGAGAGAAGGAGCCAGTATGTGTTTTGCCTCCCTCCCCATTACTAGGTTTGTTACAGTATGTGTTGTTAAAAACAACTGTCTCATCACTTGAAGAGAACTTCTGACATATTTTCAACCAGTAACTCAGGCCTAATTAATATGCATTAATCTTTCTAAATGATCTAGCAGTGGCAGTCCAGTTATTAATAATAAAGAAGTGTGCATCATAAAATGGGGCTCATCTCAATCTTCTGAAATGCTTTGTAGCTGTAATTTATTGTTGACATTTTGTTTCACCCTGGACATAGGACGTGTAACAATGCACATTTTTTCAAGGGATCATGGCTTAAACTACTTCATGTTTACAAATTTTTGGATAAAAAATACCAAAACAGCACTTAAGCACTGCATTGTTGCTGGGAAAGTTACAGTCAAACATACTTCTAATAGTTTATTATGCATTCTAGTACTGTGGGCTGTTGAGCTGGTTGATCTTATGTCATTGGCTCCTGTTCCGTTTCCTTGATTCTACAAGTATCTATACATCAATCTATATACCTCTACTAAGTACTGTAGCTATTGAGGAGATGGAATAGATGAGTCAGACCTCTTGGGGATAACAGTCACCAATGTATGAGGAATAACTAGGCAATATCCAGGCAGTATATCCAAAATCAGGCAGGGAACAAGGCCGCCAAGCAGTATATCCAAAATCAGAAAGGCTAAGACCCCACTTACTATAGAGGAGTTATGCCAGCAGAAAATTTGGCCCTGTATGTAAGTATATCTATAAGTATATAAATGTTTAAGTATATAAATGTACACTCATGCACATACAAGAATTGATTCTTCACCAGTCAATGAAATGCAGTCACTTCTGGGTAGAGATTTAGTAACGCCATCTATGTACAACAATAGATTTATATACAGAGTGAAAATAATGCTTGAAACTTCAGGGAAAATTTAAATTTAAATTTAATTAACCAAATTGTGTTATGGTAAGGTCTGGCCCTGTCTAGACTAGGAGAATGATGTGTTCAGCAAATATGTTCTAGTCTATTGTAGTCTATATGGGTTTTTATACAGTGCAGTATCTCAGCACCTTTCAGTAGTGCATTAAGTGAAGTAACTAAAAACATTTTTCATGTGTTGTTTGTTCTCTCAATGTTGGCAAATGCGTGTTAATTAACATGTTTAAAGCCACTAAGCACTTTGTCTGTGCTAAGACTAGTGGCCTTTAAAATATATTATCTGCTCATGGTCAATAGCTTGTCCCTTACCAGTAACCACAACCAGTTAACATCCTGTTTAAATGCCAGTCTTCTTGTACATTAGGTAAAAAGTGTAAACAACGTGTTAGTTAACATATGTAAACTAACATGTTCACTAAACACACCTAATTTTCCTAATCTAAACAGGACCACTGAGACGCATTTGTGCAAAAAGTGCCTGCAAGTGTTCAGAACTTGGATTTTACATCTTTCCAAAAAATTGCACCTAGAGTAACTCAGCACCCTAATGGTATGCTGGAGTGTTGGTTCAATTACTGACTCAGAGGGAAGAGCACTATCTCCTGCATCACGAACATGACTTCCTGCAATGCACTTTGTTCTTGCTGGTCTCCCATTTAAGTATTGACCAGGCCCAATCCCTCTTGTGAAATTTGAAGATCAAAGTCTAATATACTTGGGCTGCAGGTATTTTCCTAGAGAAACAGGAAGGAGAACTTCACTGTGTCATAGGAAAGGTTGTATTGAATCCTGCATAAGATATATTCCAATATAAGCAGAGGTTCTGTGTGTCTAACTCCTAGTTTGGCTGAAATAAGATAAATATTCATAGTTGAAATATAATAGATGATTCCCTTCCTATATACATTTCAGATCTGGGGGATGTGAATTTGGGGTAATCTAAAGTTTGGATAATCAGGGTTACCTGTACAACATGTCCAAAATGTGCCTCATAAGATAATCAACATCAGCTTTTCTTCCTATCCCTCTTTACCACCAGCAACATTTGTAACTTAAAAAAAAAATTAATTTTTAGTTTTCAAGTGAATCATAGTAACTTCACTCAGACTAATGTATCTTTAAAAAAATTAGAAGCATAAATGCCAGCTCATCTTTCTGAGCAGTGTACCACACTGCATCCTGTTTCCAAAGGCATCAGAGGGCCACAGACGACTTCTGTCAATTAATATGGTAAACTATTATTACTAAAGAGTTACAATTTGATAGTGGAAGAAATTCTAATCCGGGAAGTAATTTATCATACATCTGCTTTATTGATAGTGGGCAGAAAATAGCCCCAGCATTGAAACCTAATTAATAGGAAAGTGCTTAGAGAATGATTTGCATATAAAAGGCTCCTAAATGTATCTACCTTCCTGCTCTTATTTCTGTGCCTTTGACCTGCTTTGCAAAATAAAGTTTTCCTTTATCCGAAAGTTTCAGATGGGCTCTGAAACATTCGAATAATTGGGATTTACATGTTTATTCAAGATGTCTTAGACATTTTCTGCACATGCCCAGACAGCAACCACCCTTAAACAACTGTATCAACTGTCAGAAAGATAGAAGCTCATTCATGTCTTCAGTTATTTTCTTTAGTTATAGGGTGAACTCCAGTGTATCTTTGCCATAAAATCTCAGCAAAGTGCAGTTCTCATGTGGGGGTGGAAGTATAGTTCTTCTGAAAGGAGCTAATTTTAGTTTTAGTCTGACACTTCTTTCCATGCACTTTAGTCCTGCTTTAGTACCAGACAAGAGGCTAGCATGGGATAAACAGAAGTTGTGCTGAACTGAGGCTATGTATACACTACAACCATGACAGCAGCATAGCTGCAGCACTGCAGTTACGCTACTGTAAGCGTATCTACAGCAATGGAAGGGGTTTTTCTGGCACTGTGGTAAATCTACCTCCTTGAGAACCAATAGCTAGGTTGATGGAAGAATTCTGCTGTCAACCTAGCTGTCTCTCTACTGGAGCGTAGGTCGGCTTAACAATGTGTCCCAGGGGTGTGAATTTTTCACACCTTCTAAACAACAGTTAGGTTGACCTAACTTTTAGATTTAAACCAGCCCTGAATTTTAAAAAGATCCACTAGGAATTAAAGTGAGACTGAAATCAGACTAGTGCATTAAGCCATCCCACTGCCACTCTCTCCCCATTTTCCTTCAGGCACTGCCTTATTTGTAACTCTTTAGCTTTACCACTTGATAGCTATTAGGATTTCCAAACATCTGAAAATTTGTGGATGAGTCCTAATCTTCATGTGTCTCCCTGACATGCTTGCAATCTACAGTGAGAATCCCAAACTTTTTTCAGGTCTTGTGACGTGTCGCAATGTAATTTAGCATCATGGCGTGGATCCAAACATCATGATGCAATATTGTCTTGCTGAACAAAGATAAACAGATCACTGTCCTGTTGAGTTTTAGCATGAATTAACTGAGCTTGTCACTGGGAGGAGGGGCCTACACTAACCTTTTATACCTGAAGTTTCCCACAATGGCTACCCCCACCACAAGTCCACCAGTGCTACGAATGTTGGGGAGTGCTATCATAGACCAGCTAACTGGCATTTTTAACCTGTGTTGTCTAATCTTGACATGAGCAAGTTTAGCAGAACGATTAAAATGCCAGTGGCCATCACAGCCTTTTCTAGACTAGCCCCACCTACCTCCTAAGTCCCTCATTGGTACCACAAGTGGAGCTGTAGCAGTAGGAAATTTCAGGCAAAACAAGGGCTAGTGCAGACAAGGCCTTAAAGTGAGGAACAGCAGATTTAAGGAGTTGATACAAATGGTGTTTGCTAGGAAAAAACATTTTATAAAATGCTGCTTTGCTTTATGCTGTCACCCTTAAACACCGAATTAACATGACTGTTTTAAAAATATTGAAAGTAACAAACTTACCTGAAATACAAACATATGCCTTCCTGCAGGAACGGGTCCTACTAAAACGGAGTCTAAAACTTGATCATACTCCTCACTTTCCGCTGAACCCACATAAATTATTTTCCATTCCAAATCTACATCAAAACAAAAACTAAGTTTTAAAAAAAATGCCACAATTTGCATGTAATTTAATTCTCTCTCTTTGAAAAAGCCACTCCATAGCTCCACATAAAGGTCCCCAGTTCTTGCTTATTTAGGACAAAAGCCCAAAATTGCCTCCATGGCTACTGGTCCACAAAGACTAACGGCTTGTTTATCTACAAGGGGAAATTTAGTATGCCATGCCCTAAACAGCAATACAACATCCAGGCAGTGTATTCCTCTTCCCCTTCCCCAAATATTTTGCAGAGCAGGCTAGCTTAATCGAATAGATAACCCACCGTACAAACAAACACACACGCACAGAAACAAAGGTTATATAATTGCGATCTTGTGATTACAGAATACTCTCAGTAAAGGTTTTGGTGTTTGGCTGTAACCTGAATTTTGAGATGGAATTATAACCATTTTATGTAAAATCTAATGTATTTTATTGTTTCATAATAAGATTTAAAGAAACCAAACAATAATTATAGTTCATAGGTTTCCTGGCCCGCCATTTGTGTTGCTGTGCTCGCTCTCTACCCCCACCGCCTGTTTAAAAACTGAAACTATCAACTAGCATCCATTAGCTCTTACTTCTGCTTATTTTTAACGTTCGCTTTCCAGTTAAAACATACAAAGAGCAGAATTCTGCAAGCTTGGGATTTTAAACAGACAATAAATATAACTATGATGAGTTAATTTTATTGAAAGATGCCATTTGTTGTTTTTTCATGGAAACTTAAAAAATCTATTTTAAAATAATGCCTTTAAAAAAAAACCTGATGTGACACATATTTATTTGTCTTTCAGTACAGAACAATGTCCTGATCATGCATATAGGGTCACTAGCGCATACTCCTGTGCCATTCCATTGTCTTCAACAAAACTCTCCACGCAGGTGTCAATGCTAGGCTCTCCTGATGCAGCCTTCCTTAGGCTTGGATTGGAGCCTAAGTAAGGAAGAAACTGCAGTATTTTAATACAACTTGGCTACTTTATTATTTCAATCACTATTTTCCCTCATTTAACACAGTCTTTTTTGTGTGTTTATTTTTTAAGTGGCATAACTCATAGGATTCAGGAAGGAATTTTTCTTCCCTTGTATAACACAGTAGGACTTGCCAGGTAGTGTGTTTTTTGCCTACCTTTGAAATATCTGGTATTGGATACTGCCAAGACAAGATATCAGACTAGACAGACAAATGGTCAGATCCCTATGGCAATTCCTATGTAAATATACCATACACAATTGAAGAATAGTGTTTTAAGCCATGAAAGTTCATAGCACATCTATTATAAGCCACTGTCCCAAACACTCTATAGAAGTCATTGTGGATTGATAGTTTACAATATCTGACTAGGAATAATATTTGGGGGAGGGGGAAGCTATTTTTAAAATTATGCTTAAAGGGTAACTATCAAATCCTACTCATTTAGGACTCTGTGCCTATTAGTAACTTTTAAAATAGTTTTATAAAAATAAATAAATGAAAATTAAAAATTAAACTGGCAAGTAAATGGTCTGATTTGGAGAGAAAAAGATGCAGTAGATGGCCAAGATATTAGTGTTTGAAAATTAAAGCAAGGATGCAACTTTCTTCATAAAATGTATTGAGATTATCTGTAATCATAATTTTAATTACTTATATTAAAGATTGAACACCTGTGCTCATATGGGGATAGAGACATGGTAGTTGGTGGTTATTCTATAACTGTACTTCTCATTCTCAGTTGAAAACAGGGATAATAGCGCACAAGAAAAAAAGAAAAGGAAGTAAGCCGTCTTTATTTCTGCTCATTTAGTCACTAATCAACCTGGATCATCTTTCATTTAAATCCATAAAGTAATGAATGTGATATATGCAAATGCACACAAATAGGAAGGGAGAGGTGAAATCTTTGCAGCACTGGTGTAATATGTGCCTGTGCCTAGCATGACCAATTAAACCGGCTGCTGCATTCTGCTATAGCACCCAAATAGTCTTAAAGAGTAGTACCATGTAAGCTTTGTTTACACTAAAGAAATCTTTAAAGAATTTCTCACCACCTCAGAACAGGTGTATACCACATTCCTGTACAAATAATGGCAGGTGGCCTAAACTAACACTTCTCCCATGGTCAGAACTGGTGAACTGCGCTAGTGCTAGAGCAACAGTGGGAGAATTTAAGAAATCCTGAGTGTAGATAGGGCCTCTTCAGAGACTACCAGCAAATACGATAATTAGACCAAACGTGGTGGTGTTTTCTGTGATGCAGACTTTGCCCACAGAGAACTGGTCTAACCAAATGCATTTTGTGTAAGCCACCAACACATAATAAAGTAGTGGTGACTAAAAGTTACAAATCTTTGCTAGATTTGAACTGGTGACACAAAAGTACAGAGCTCCATTACCAGAGCTTTTAGCTGCTTAGTCTCCCATAAAATTAAAACAAAAATGTATTTTCCCCAACCCCTTAAAATTTTCACTGCCCCCCATATCAGATGTTACTGAATGTGGTGGGGTGACTAGCACCTTTTGGATCTGTCCTCTTCATGGGGACACAGAGAGCACAAGCTGCAAATCACTTGTGGCCACAGGCACTCCCACTCCTCCCTCCAACGCTTAAGTAACTTTCGGAGAGGTCACCAAGAGCTTGCTTCATTCGCCTGTAGTACCAGTGCTCTTGAGAGAAGCTAGAGGAAGTCCACGTCCAGTCCACACTGGCAAGGCCAGTGGTCCCAGGGCACTTCTCTGGCCAGAAGATAAATGGATGTTGTTTTCTGCTGTAAAAATCCTGTTTCTTAACCTGCAGCAGTGGCCCAACACACTGTAGTGTCACTGCTGTAAACCATTCTGGACCGTTCCTGGAGAATGCTGTAGTATTTTGTAAGCTGACCTGCACTGGAGGAGCCGCTGCTGAGCCATGCAAGGGGTCAAATGCCTAGACCACCCTCTAGTCTGTGCTTGGGAGGAGAGAGTGGGTGCTGAGACCTCACTCCCTGCACAGAGCACCCTGCTCTCTTTGTAGGCTGGGGAGCAAAAGATTAGGTTTGAAGGCTGCTGAACCTAGCAGGGATTCCTAGCTGCCAGAGCCAGGTACAGCTAGACCCCCAGGCTGCCAGCAAACTAACTTCCAAGGGAGTTCTAAAAATATATTTCCTCCCTCGGGGGAGCGCAGAACCCAGCAGAACATTAAATGTGTAAAGGGATGCAGTCAGTCCCTTGGGTTATTTTCAGACATTTTGTAAATGCTGCAGCTGCATTTTAATCTCCACTTTAAACACCTCCCCCCCCCCAAGATTTTTTTCTCTCAAAAAGTATTTTTAAAAAACCCAAGGAAAAAATGTCCTGGGTGGTGTTTTCCCCACTCGGGGCAACCTTGCAGCATTTCGCTGCTCTGCTCTGCAACAGTTCACCTCAGCAAAAGGGATGCATGCGAGATGTGCCCGTGAACCCCCCTCCACACACATACACACACACACACAAAGCTGGCAACATGGCCACCACCACTCAAACAAGTTCCTGGCAACTGAAGCCCACATTATCCAGTGCAACGTTTCAGATCCGAAACACAGCGCTCAACTCCGCAGCAGAGGACAGAATAATCAACTTTCCCTTGCCTTTCCATCCAAACGCGGCAGTGGCAGGCAGAGCATTTGCAAACAGCAGGGAGACAGACGCCTGCCAGCACATCCTTCCATCGAGTCACGCCGAGGCAGACAAGGAGAAGCTGTTAAATAGTCGAGCCAGGCCTTTGCAAAGTTTAAACCTTTTAGAACCTGCAAGCAGTCGTGCTGGCTTATAAAATCCGTACCGGGAAAAAAATCGACTCACCTTCAGACAGATCCTCTATGCACTCAAACGTGATTTCGAACTGAAAAGGATTGTAGAAAGGAGAAGGATTATCCAGCACCACTACATTGTTCACCTGAACCTTTGCCATGTTTTGAAAAGAACACAAACAATAGGAATAGGGTGTGAATGCAGCACAGTAAAGTCCAGTGTGTTATTTTTTTGTAAAGCACAAACTCCAGTGCCAGTACTTGATCAAGGTTGTAGAGCTGGGACTTGAGAAACTTTTTTTTTCCTTTTATTTACAACAGGAACACTCCACACTGTTTTGCAGCTTTCCTATTTCACTAAACTACAGCCCATTCTGCTCTGTTAACTGGCAGCGTTGGCAGTGATTGGCTGCACATTGAGCTATGACCCTCCTCCTGAAGCTTCCTGAAAGAACAAGATGGGCTCCTTTGCTCCGAATGGGCTCGAAAACATTAGCTTCTGCTCCACCTGCTGGCCCAGAGTAGGATAAAGGCTTAGAACAAAGTGGCTAACGTGACTGAAACTGGGAAGAACGAATGAATGAATGGAATGGAGAGCTAGTCTGACACTGAGCACTGTGCTCACAAAATGTGTGCAAGGCACCAGTGGCGGGAGTTGGCCTTTTGTTTTTGCTTTTCCTCTCCTTTATTTAATCCCCCTCCCTTTTTTTTCCTTTCCTTCCAAATCCAGAGCTGCTTCGCTGTGTGGCTAGATGTTGAATAGAATTCTTTTCATTAAGGAAAATAAAGATATAGTCGCCAATTTTTCTTTTGCTGGCTTTAAATCTGTGTTAACCCCATTGACTTTGCTCCTGATTTACAATGTTGTGTCTCGAATCAAACCATAGGATTTAAGAGACCAGTCCTGAAACCCTTACATAAATAGTCCCACGCCCAGGTTTCGCTTTGAGTTTTATGTTCAAATTAACCCAAAAAACAAAAAGAAACTCTGTGACATCCAGTTCAAAGTTTAATGTAGACTGTGTATCACTTCTGTTTCATGGACTGAGGAATGTTAAAAGATATGTTAACATATTTTTATTCTGCAGAGTTCGTTGCGTGGCCTTTTTGATGCTTCTAGATGCTTTAAATGTTGATAGAGGGTCAGGCGTATTCCTCGTATAATTTTGCTAATATCATTGAGTTTGCACCAGAGATTAATTTGACTTGAAGAATTTAGTCCTTTCATTTTAGTTCCTTTTGTAAATTTGTCCATATCATAAAACCATCACGTCAAAATGTGGCAGGCTTGGCAGATTTTGCTCCACAGACCATTACCTGGGCTGTAATAAATGGGATGTCATATCAGTAGGTCTGAATTCAGGTGCATAAGCAGAACTGTGTGGTGAAATTTGCACACTGCCTGCATTTTCTCTTCCTGACACTAGCTAGTATATTTAATCCCTCCCTTTCACTCAAATGCACACGCACCTTTTTTTAAAAGATTGAATTGAATAAATATTCTTCAGGTTTGACGGTAACGGCAGTGAAAGATTCTGGAGAATGGAATTTGGAAGCTGGAGCACTCGTGCTTGCAGATGGAGGTCTTTGTTGTATTGATGAGTTTAATAGCATCAAACAACATGACAGAACCAGCATACATGAAGCAATGGAGCAACAAACCATCAGTGTAGCTAAAGCAGGGTGAGTGACATTCAAATGCATGTGATGAAATAATAAAATATCTTTTCCCTGAATTCCGAAATATTAAAGTAAATGTTAAATCTAGGTTTGCCTCTCTGAGCAATTTAAATATCTCCCCCTCCCCCCATATGAATGGCAGTTAGTCAAGCAGCAAAAAAAGATGGAGAGATTCCCAGGCTGCTCGCTTTTCTATGATGACCCATATCATGAAAGAGAGTACTGGCCACTGAACTATGAAGGAGAAGAGCTGTATGGTACTTCTGAAAACTTGGATTTTTTAATCCTGTGGCAAGTGAAGTTACTGGGCCAGATTCTCAGTCTGTCCTCAAAGGAGACAGACCACCTCTCTAACAGGACATCTGGGTATTCCCCTAAGTCTATCCCACCCTCTTTCCAGTACAGATGTGTCGGGTGGGAGGTGATGGGCCCAGAACACTTTGCATTCTAGTGATCTTGGTCCAGCAAAAAGGCTTTGTGGGTGTTGTGGTTGCCTGTGGAAGTTAGAGCAGTCTCAAGGCTGCTCTAAATTACACCAGGGACTGATTTGGCCCATAGGCATCCCTGACCTTGGAGATAATAGAAGGTGGTTTTAGGCCACCTTTGTCCCTGCCTCCTTAGGTCCTGCAATTAACCTAGCTTACTTGAACTTGGGGTAAGGAAGTAGGTCTTCTTAAGAGCCTACTCATAAATGAATTATTTGTGTAACTAAAATCCATTAACTGGTTTATAAGGCAGTAGTTTCTGAGCTATGTAGGAAATATAGTTGTTTGATAAGACATGCAAACATACTGAAAGAGTGCATTTACCTCAGAATACCAAGACTGCTGGGTGCTGGAGGAGTTACATTTGGAGAATGACCTCACAATTAACTGACCTTGCTACCTGAGGTGACCTCACCAATTGATCTCCCTTGTAGTCTCTGGTGCCAGGAGACTATGGCAAAAAATTTCAAATGAGGAGCCTAAAGTTAGGTTCCTAAATCCTAAATTTAGGCACTTACATACAAAAGGCTTGGCTTAAAAAGGCTCAGCGCCTGCATTGATAATCTGGTCTCCTATCTTTCATCCAGAACTCTCTACTTTCCTCCCATTCTCTGATACTGATGAATGTACCACCATTCTTCCTGTTACTGATACGTGTAACCTGGGAGTCCTCTTTAACTCCTCCCTTTCCCTTTACATCTAGTCTGTGTTGGATATCTTGCTAGTTTTTCCTGCATGACATTTATTTGAAATCAAACCTCTTCTTTCTGTCCAATCTCGCACAACTCTTGTCCAGGCCCAAATCATCCCCTGTATTGATTGCTGTAATCTTCTCTTGATATCCTGATATCCACATCACTCCCACTGATCCATACACATCACTGCTAAAATCACATCTTTTTGGCTTTCAAACTGACTGCCTATTTTGAATATCTCCACTGACTCTCCCATTTCCGCACACATCAAATTTAAGCTATTTGTCCCTCCTTAAAGGCACTTTATGCTCTGTCTCTCGCTCTCTATTTGCCCCTGCCACTTTTTGGTTTTGGTTTTTCCTGCACTCCACATCCTCAGCCAATGACAACAGCTTTGAGACCCCATTCACCCACTTCAATAACCATCCTAGAGCATTGGCCTCACATTGCCCTGTGCTATGAATGGCCTCTCCTCATTTAAATCCCTCCTCAAGACTTGCTTCTTCCACAAAGGCTACAAGAAATTAGCCAAGTCAGGCATTGATCTCACTCCATTTACAAAAGCAAGCCAACAAACCTACTTCTACCACGTGGTGCACTAACCTTCTCTGAGTTACTGAATCACTACCAATGTCACCTTGGTCCCGATTGTAGATTTCTGCTAACCACCTACCTTTTGGTTAACTTGTGCCGATGTTGGATCTTGCAGCTCAGCTCACAGCTACTTTCAGCATGTCTGCAACTACCTACTTTGCATATGGGGAAAATTACCTCAGAAGTGTAGGAGCAGTTCACTAGTGGGCACTTTACATTAACCTTACACCTACACAACTGCCCACAGTTTAATGTAACAAACAGCAGAGAATAGATCCTTATATTTCTAGTCCTGACTGCTGTTTTCCAAATATGAGTCGAGTGTGAATGATTGATTTCAGTCTAAACCTGGAAAAAGATTGAAAAATATCTGAGACACAAGGTGGGTGTGGTAGCATCTTTTATTGGACTAGCCTCTATTGGTGAGAGAAACAGGCTGCCAGGCTACACAGAGCTCTTCTTCGGGTCTGGGAAAGGTACTGAGGCCTGGTCTACACTACAGTATTTTACTGAAAAAACGCAGCCTTTTTCGACAAAACAATGCTGGCATACACAGTGCAATCACACCTTCCTCTGACAAAGCTGCCCTGTTTTTTCAACAAAATAAAATCTCCTCGCCAAGAGGTCGGCATAGTTTTTTGTCGGCATAGTTAGGGCAACACAGGGTCATTGTAGACAATGCACCCCCTTACATCAGTGGTGGGGCTGTCATATTGGAGCAGTGGAATTGACAAGAAAGTGGAAGCCAGGGCGGATGGTTCCCAATCCCAGCTGGGAGCAGGAAGAGAAGCCCAGGCTGATTCCCTGTCCCAGCTGAAACGGGCAGCCATGTCAATTTCACGGTTCCGCCACGTAATTGATAAGGTTGCCCCAGCAGGGAGCTGATGGAGAAACTCCCTGACTTCTGGCCCCAGCTCCCAGGCCAGAGCGGAGACCAGCAGCCCTGGCTTCTAATGCTCTGGTTTACAGCAGCCTGGGTATCTTGATCTGCTCCCAGTTGGGGCTGCTAGTCTCTGCTCTTGGCTAGAAGCCAAGGCAGAAGTCTGGGCGCTTCTCCACCAGCTCCCCCCGAGGCAGCTTTGTCCATGACAGGGCTAAGCTGTGAAATTTACACGGTTACCCATTCTAGCCAACAACAGGGAACAGAGAAAACCTGTGAGGCTGCCCCCAGATCCCAGCAGGGAAAGGGTAAGAGACAAATCCTCGCAGGCTGCCCCTGGCTTCCCTCTGGGACCAGGGAGGGGAGAAATCCCCATGTGGCTGCCCCGGGCCGGCACCAGGGAGGGAAAAAGTCCCCACGTGGCTGCCCCTGGCTTCCGGCTGGGACCAAGAAGTTGTGGGGCAGCCCACACGGAACCCAGGAGCTTAGTGGCTCCTAGCAGGGAACTGAGAGATGGGGCTCTCCCCACCCTGCCTCTTAGGTTAGTGGAAGTGCTCCTGGTAAGGACACACTCCACCAACTCAAGGAGAGCAGTGTGGACATCAGCCTTGACTGTAAGTTGACATAACATCGGTTGACTTATTTTTTTAGTATAGAAAAGGCCTGAGAATGTCACAGCTAAATACAAAGATTGAACAGAGAGGTTAGCATAGGTAATTAGTACATGTTCTAAGGGGCCATTCAAGGTGAAGTGGCTGCTAACATCCTTGTAGTCACAGGATAAAAAGGGAGGTTAGTGGGTTAGATTGTTGTAAGAAGCCACACATACACACAAAAAGCTGTAAATCAGGAACAAACTTCCCCATTCACTTAAATTAGCCCTCTGAAACTCAATGAACTTAAATTTCAAAGTTGCTAACCACTTCACTGCAGAAACGTATAGCTAACATGCTTATCCCATAATCCCAAACTGCATTCGATGTCTTCTGGGATCCGCTGCCAAAGCCTCCAGTGTCCCCTCTGACAACTTCTCATAGGTAGCTATGTGTTTGTTGTCAGTACAAAAATCTGTAGCATAATGAACATTAAAACTTAGGAGCCATGTAGAATAGAGTGAAATTCACTTTGAAAATACATGAACCAAGGGTACAGAGTGGTTCATGTTCATGTTTAATTCAATATGGGCAACGCCAACCAAGTATCAAGGCTACTTCTTCTTGAGCAGGCTAGTGGAGGTCACCAGCATCTAACAGTTAAGGTGGGCTGGGACTCTCTCTTTTGCTGTGGGAGGGCTGGAGCGAAGGGAAAACCTGGCTCACCACTGATGCTTTTTGGGGGGGAGGTGGTGCACTGTTAACTAAAACAACTGTACTCTTCAGAATGGTATTTAACTTAATCCAATTACCTAACACTGAATCCATTTTCAGCTTTTGCTCCATATTTACCTTTTATGCTATTTTTTGTTTGAGCAATTTTAATAAAGCAGAACCATACAATATCCCCAATAGGCCAAGTATCCACTCATGAGCATGTTGCTTACAATGCATGTGCAAGGCTTAAAGTGTGCATTACAAGTCCTATTGTCCCGATGACCTATTCCAGAAGTATGAATGAGAGCTCCCCAACTACTTGAACAATGCTAATGACTTGGTCTTGCTATGGTTTCATTCAATCTATGTTGTAAAATGGAGCCATGTTTTAACTGGATCCCCTGACACCATTGATTTTGTTTTATGGATAGGAATATAAAACAGAGTCTTGCTCCCAGCACACAAAGCCTTAGTCACTTGCTTTAAAAAGGACTGTATTTACTTAGGAATTTTTAAATAATTATAATGTTACATAGAGAACTTAATGTTGATTTGTTCATTTAATCTCTCTTTGTACGGGCTGGGAGCCAAGGTTCTTTTCTTGTGGTGTAGACTGCAAGTAGAAAAGCTAAGATTATTGGCTGTAACCTACATTTAAGTTCTGGATATGAGGTAACAGCTAACTTGTAGTTGACTGGAAATAGCTCAGCGATAAACCAAATTTAGAATAACTCTTCTGTTGCCTTCATGAAAAGATTGTGCTGTGGCTACTGGGACAAAAGTGTCCCACTGCGGCCAAACACAGGCACCAGGACAACATGATTCAAAGAGCAAATACTTATTTCACTGTAGTAAAATATGTAAAAATGCTTAGCTATGTATAGAAAGAATTAGAGAAAGAATATTTATTTTTCTTTTTTCTTTTTTTTTTTTAACCCTGAATTGACCTAAAAGGTTATTTTCCTCCATAAAAATTCGGGATGTAATTAGTAAAAATTGCAGGCCACTGCCTCACCTGGGGTAAATATGTATAGCTCCATTGAAGTAAATAAAGTTATGCTAATTTGCACCAGGTGGCTCAATATATAGATTATTCAATATATTGAATATCAGCCTCCTTTATGTCACTTAGCAGTACATTGTACACCATCTTTCTACCTGGTTGCCACCCTTCAACAGAGAGATACTGTTTTATTTACACTATATATAATGTAGCACTTTGGGATCCTTCAAGATGAATGGTGCTATGTAAACATAAAATATTTTATTAAAAAATCATTTTCTATATCCAATATCACAGAATATTGATGTACATCATCTTTGTTTTTAGCTTAGTGTGCAAGCTGAACACAAGAACCACAATATTGGCAGCAACAAATCCAAAAGGCCAGTATGACCCTAATGAATCAGTCTCCGTGAACATAGCCCTTGGAAGTCCTCTACTGAGCAGATTTGACCTGGTCTTGGTATTGCTAGACACGAGAAATGAAGACTGGGATCGCATAATTTCTTCTTTCATACTTGAAAACAAAGGTAAGAATAGATTCTTTATATGTATGTAAAGCTTCTTCTCCACACTGATCTTTCTGAAATGTTCTACAGCTCAGTTTTGGAGAGACCAGTTCAGTGACTGAAAGGGCAGTTCAGTTTATTTTCATTTTTCTTGATTTCTGTTGAGAGTTTCATGTACGTGTGGTGGTTGTGATATGGATGCCTGTCCATTCGGAATAAAACAGAGACCAACAATCCCTGCCAACTAGATTACTAAACACCTGTTTAGTGTGACAACTTTCAATCAGTTTCACTCCACTCCTGTCCCTTCTATCCTCTCCTCCTCTGCTCTGTTCCCCACACCTCCTTCCCCTTCCCTTTCCATTTAGCTGATCCCCTACTAAGTAACACAAAGTAAAAGTGGAGCTAACATGATATATGCTACCTTCATATTGTTCTCCCGGCTTGTGTGTTGCCCCTCTTCCTTTACCCTGTTTTATCTATTTAGATAATAGACAATTACTGTCTCTTGTCTTATATTTAGACCCTAAGCTCCTTGAGGCAAAGACTGTCTTTTTGTTCTATGTTTGTACAGCACCTTGCATAATGAGGTCCTGGTCCATGACTGGAGCTCTGAGGCACTTCAGTAATAATAATAAATAAATAAAAAGGTGAGGGAAAGCCTTTTGCACCATCCTCTCCAGTGCACAGTTGTGCAAATACTGTCCTGAATGTGGCACATAGTGGTTGGCCCTATAAAATATGTTAACTAGCTAGAGGAGATAATCATATATTTATGTGGCACCTTTCTTCTCAATTCTCAAAGGATTCCAGGGTGTTTTACAGATGCAATAAGCTGATAATCAGTGAGCCTGATCTTGCTCTCATTAAATTGATGGGAGCTTTGTTATTGACTTTACTAAGAGGAGGATTGGATGTTGAAGCCTGGGGTGAAACAGCAATGTTACAGAACAAATCAGGGCAAGAAGTGTAGTAGAACACCATAAGCAGTTTAAACCATAGGGAAATTAGGTAGGTTGTGCAGATCATGCTGGGCATGAATAAAGTTGCATGTAGCTTGATTTGAGTGCATGGTAAACTGTAAACAAGGATGGGACAGGCTGTTTGCTAGAAATGTTGTTTTTGGGCTAGATAAGCGGGAACACCTTGAACTGATAAGCTTGAAATGTAGATAAGGTGAGGACATCAGTGGTTGGTCCTTACACAATCTGCAAAACAGTTGGTCCTTCCATGAACCATATGATGTCCAAATCAATTCAATTCAAGAACTACAGGTGTTAGTAGCTAGGAAATAGAACTTGAGTGACAAGCTGGAGTCAAACTGAGAACTTGATTAAATGTTTTCCCAGAACCGGACAAGGTGTTCTGGATAAGCTGAGTGGAAAAGGTCTTGGAGGGAATCCCAACAGATAGAATGTAATAGCCCACACAGGAATTTGGCCAGATCATAGATGAGCTAAGAGAGTGACAGTCCCTTTATTCCCTAAAATGTAATAAAACCTCATTTTACATTCATTCACCTATTTAACAGGAATCTTTAGGAAAGCATTTTATGTCCGCCATTGTTTTGAAGTTACTGACGGGGCACTTGTTATGCAGGGTGCCCAAGCAAATCAGAAAACCTCTGGAGCATGGAAAAGATGAAAACCTACTTTTGTCTAATAAAGAATCTACAGCCAAAATTGTCTGATGAGAGCAACCTGATTCTTGTCCGTTATTACCAGATGCAGCGTCAGAGCGATTGCAGAAATGCTGCCCGAACTACCATTCGCTTATTAGAGAGTTTGATACGTTTAGCAGAAGGTGAGTCCTTAGCAGTATTGGCTTTTCTGCCTAACAGCTTAAAAACTGGGCACTTTAGAAATGCAATTATAGTTCACAGGCTAAGTAGTGACCTTCCAGCTAAACTAGGGATGAATGAATCTCTTGGAATTTTAGCATTAGTGAACCGATAGGTTTTTGTGGGAGTTTTTAGATATACACAACTAGTTTGTATTTTAATTTAATATGTTTCCCCCCTGCCCTGAAATTTAAACCAGTGTAAGGGTTTAAGGGAAATGACCAATGATGAATTACATCCAAAGGGGCCAATGCTGCAAACACCTGTGCACATGATGTCAGTTATCCTAATGAAGCCACAACGACGGGCTCTGTTATAAATCTAATAAAGCTGTGTATGTCCGTTCTGGCTAATTGTGTAGATAAATTTCTGGGCAGTGATTTTTTAGTAAGAAATGTGGATTAATTAATTAATATTTGCCCAGTGCTCTAGAAAAGTAAAGGGTTACATAAGTTACATGGTTTTTATTTAATGCCTGTTTTGGCTTATTTCTCTTAATTTTGGATCCAGCCTTGCACATTTCAATCATGCACCACTCCTGTTCACTCTGAAGCCTGAGGGATTATTGCTTGAGTAAGGTATAAGAACGGTTTAAGAATTTGGCCCTTAACTATTCTATAATGTTACTAAAAACAAACATTTCATTTATTTAATTTTAAATACCAAGAATGCTGTCAGATTGTGTGCTAATATACAATAAAATTTCACTTTAAAATCAAAACTGTATTTGAGTTTTAAGAATAAAAAATAAAGACAGCGTTAAATATCTACGATAGTGCTCTTTTATCCTTTAAAATGGTTTATCAGAGTTTTAGAAAATGAATTAAAAAGAACATACAGTGACTTTGTTAACAAATTTCAGCCCAGAGTGATGTTTTTATTTTGTTAATCAAGCAGATGTTTCTTTTATTAGCCAGGTGTTCCTATTTGAATTTCTTGGGGGATGGAGCGTTGTTTTGTTTTGTAAATTCTCTTACCATTTAAAGACTTGACCCTGCAGATATTTTCACATTATTCATGTGTATAAAGTCTCTTATATGACTATGCATTTGCATGATTGGGGTCTTTATATTTTCAAAGTGTTACACAAAAGTACCATTTTTCTTGCTTAAAAATACTGTCCAACAGCATAGTTATACAACCAAACTGAATGGCTTAGTATGGTGAATTATTTGCATTATGTCCATTCATAAAAATTCTATTTTGGGTAATGATGGTTTAGGGGAGTGAAGCAGGACACAAAAAATAATAAGGAAAAAATGTTTAAACTACGTTAGGGCTGTGACAGACCAACAAAAGGAAGGAAATGCAAAGTGTGGATTGCTGGGTTTTTTTGTTAGTTTATGTTGCTATCAATTCATCTGGATAGATGAATATTATTTTATACTAAACTTGTCATCATGGTATCTGAACACCTTGTAGTTGTTTAAAGGTAGCCTTTTGCATTTATTTCTTCCAATTTCTTCAAACTGTCATTAAATCTCTAATCCGGAAGACAAACGTCATTTCTTATTAGGGGAGTTAAGTTTTCCCAATTCTCCAGACACTTATGACAGTGAAGTCAATGGGACTATTTTTATGTTTCAAGTTAAGCACAAGCGTGAGTGTTTGCAGAATCAGGCCTAAATTTGTTTTCCTTTGCTTATTAATACAAACACATGCTTTTCAATTGTAATAACATTTGTTTTTAATGCTCATTTGATTTTGCTAGCCCATGCTCGATTGATGTTTAGGGACACTGTAACTTTGGAAGATGCTATAACAGTGGTCTCAGTGATGGAATCTTCTATGCAGGTAAGCTTTCTTATAGAAAATGATACTACTACAATCCCATGCTGTGTGATTAAATCCATTTAAAGAGACTGTTACGTATAGCAACTGTCTTCATCTCTTTGGAGAACAATCCATTTTAATATTCAGACACTGAAATATAATTGAGTTGAGAAACTGGTCTCTATGGTAGATGGGTAGATGAATGACACTTGTTTTTTTTCATTTAGACATTAGTTATTATATGTGAGAACCAAAAAAATTGGGTTTTGAGAAAGTTTTAGGAAGATTAACAGTTGCCAGAGAAGTGTAAGGGGACTTAGCATAAATGAGAATCAGGCCCAGAATATTTAGTCATCACCATAGTTTGTCACTCCAAAATTGTAGCTAAGACGTGGTGTGTCACTTATCTCAAATAGTTTCTTGGGAGACAGGTAGCACTGCATCAGGCAGTATTCAAGTATTTGCCTAGGCTCTCCAGATTCATATCTGGGGTCATTCACCAGCTTTCATTTGATCATATTGTCACCATCTTTGTCATCCCAGCTCTTGCTTGATGTGGAGTACATCATTGTTTTTGTTTGAAGTCAGGCCCTGTGGGGAGTTGTTCTGAAGAAATCAGGTTCTCCATGATCATCAGCATTTCCTGCAATTTTGTTACTCTTTAGACTTCCACAATGGTATTTTGGGGTAAGGGATTTTCAGGAGCAAAGCTCTTTTTGGACTTCACCCTTTTGTGTGGTGGAATGTGTCCGTACAGTGGATGTCTTGGCACATGCACTTATTTTTGTTTCTCCTTTTTACTGAAGGCATCCCACCTTACAAATTGTGGTGCAATTTATGCATAGTGACAGCATAGAAGATGGTTTCAAAGTTGCTGTGGTGATCCTACAGGATTGATGGAGTTCAATATCAGTTGTGTGTGCATGGCCCAAGCAAGACCATGCTGATGCACAGTACTTGGCAGTTGAGTGACAAAGGCCGAGACTGATAGCTCGGGGGGCTTGGAGGTCAGCTGCCCATTTTGTGTTGGCCAGTTTCTGGAGTATACAATTCCAGGAGTTAGCTTTCTTTTTCAGCTTCTTTATGTGCTCTTTGAATGTCAGTGTTGAGACTCATGTGATCCAAGGTGTGCCGGATGTTCGTAATGCTCAAGGATTGCACCATCCCACAAAGTCTGGGAGTTTTGCTTTACCTGATGGTATTTCAGGTGGAAGATGCACCCTTGTATCTTGCTAGAGTTGGCATTTAGGAACCATGTGCAATAGTACTTTCCACGTACATCAGGGAGCCCGTTAAAATGAGTCCAGTGTCCTCAAATCTTTCCAACTGAATGGCGATTTAAAGATTATCTGCATAAATGAATCTTTGCACACGAGGGGATTCTGGCTGGTTTGTGTAGACATTAAACAACAAGGATGATAGCACTGAACTTTGGGGCAATCCATTCTGCGGAGTATATCATCAACTTTTCTGACCAGCTGTCTTGACAAAGAAACATTGATTTTCAGGCAGGGAGGGGATGATGTAGACCCACTTGCAATTTCTCAAAATCCTTGCCTATTTTCAGCAGCAGTACATGATGGCTCACAGTGTTGAGTTTGGATAGAAGATTAATAAGAAGGGAACATTATAAAGTTATACAAAATAATGAATGGTGTAGAAGATGTAACTGGGCACTCCTATTTATCATTTCTCATAATACAAAACCAAGGAGACATTCAATTTAAATGAAAGGCAACAGACTTAAAACCAATAAAAGGAAACATTTTTTACACAATACGTAACTACCCTCCGGCACTCGTCGTCAAAAGATATCACTCAGGCCAAGAGCTTGGTAGGATTTTTTTAAAAATAGAAATGTATTTGGACAATCAGACTATCCATTGTTACACTAGATAGGATATTTGCTGAAGGGATATGAATCCTTAGGTTTCAGGGCATAATCTAGCCACTAGCTGAAGCGCAGAAGAAACATCCCTTATGAGATGATTATCCCCAATTATCCGCTGAAGGTTTTTAGTACCTTCAACTGAAGCACATGATACTGGATCTATCAGAAACTGTCTCCTGCACTCTTGGTCAGATCTAATACGACATTTCCCTTTTTCTTGTGCAGGTTGGTGTCTCCTGAGTATGAGAAAACATATATGCAAATGACGATACATGTTATATAGCACCTTTCAACCAGAAGGACCTAAAAGCATTTTATAGCCTATGATCTTGATCCTGCTGTCTTTAATCAGACAAAGTTCAAAGGAGTAGATTTCCAAAGGCACAAATGGCAGTTGAGCACCTGTGACCTGCCACTGACTTTCAGTGTGAATTAGGTTAGTAATTGCCACTTGTGCCAGTGAAAATGTACCCCCCAGTGCCTTCAAATGGAATTTTGCTTCAAGAACTGCAGAATCTGACTCTGTGCCATATAGAAAGATTACTACAGTCTCTGATGAAATGCAGCCATCATTGGGTTGGAACAGGTCAGCTTTTTAGCAGCATGCAACAACATTACACTAAGGGTACGTTAAGAAGTGATGTAGAATAACATATTCAAATGAAACTGCAGCAGGATGTTAGGGAGAAAAGATATAATTAACCAGTTTGGAATTTGACAGGATACTGGGTTTAAACCAGTACTGCTAAAAAATCCTGCACACAATTTTATATACACAAGACCCTCTTTAATTACATTTTTTTTTTTTGCAATTTGATCAAATAACAGACTCAAATTAATATACCCATTACACTCAAATTTTCATCCAGTCTGACTACAGAAAGAAAATCAACTTGGTGTTTCATAATTGTATATTACTTTTTTATATATGCATAGATTGAGGGGTTCTGAAATTCATAATTAGCACTTGTGTCGAGAGTCTCAGTGGGAGTTTTGCCTGAAGAAGGATTCCAGGATTGGGCTTGACATTAGCTGGTGTGCTCTTCACATTTACCACAGTTCACTCTTCTTGTACAGTTATGCTAAATACTTGCGTGCCTCAGGACCACTATGCGGACCATATCTTTTCAACCACCTGTGCCATGCAAATGTTCCCTTGTAATAGCTTCTTCCTGAAGGGGATTATTTACTCATTTTTATTAAGAGATTTTTAGAAACAAACAAGCAAAAGTTTATTTTAAGAAAAAATATCCTGCCTTGGAAGAACGTAATCACATATACATTGGTTTTTCATTCAGTACCTGAAATGGTTTAAATCTCTCACTTTGTCTCTCTCAGGACTTAGATCACCCACAGCACCATAGTATCTGAACAGCTCTCTGTGTGTGCCAATCACGGAAAATGATTAGGGTTGCTAATAATTATAGTAGTTCATAGTTCCTTTTTATCTTGTTCTCTGCTTCCCTCTTTTTTATTTTCTTGGTTAACATCAGCATTTGCTACTTACTTTTCAACCTGTTTTTGCTGGAATTTCCTTTAATTTCTTCACTTTTGTCCATTGTATTTGATGAGAGACATATAATTTCTCTCAAAAAGCTTTCTTATTTTTCCCTTTAACTGTCACTTTTCAGAGTGTGGGAGGGTGATGGAAACAGGCAGGTGTTTGAATAATTCTAGAAGGGATGGCGGCTGCCACCTTTCAGCTGAGCAAAGACTGAGTCAAGCCTTGCATTTATAACTTCTACAATATCATACCCCACCCAGTGTGAAACCAAGCATAGTGGTGGTTAGCAGTCAGCTAGTTCTTGCTGGTCCTCTTGGGCAGCTGACTGGCTGGTTGGCCTCTCTTGTTCTCACCTCTTTTTATTTCCTTATCATTACCCTTTAATACATCCTTATTTCTCTCCTCTTCCCTGTTCTCTGCCTGCCCTCTTGTCCACCTCCTCTTGTCTTGCCTGTCCCTCTCTCCATCCCACACTTTATTCTCAGCCTTGATTTGCTCCGAAGTTTGCTCTCTGCCCTTCTTACTTCTGTCTTTCATTTCATTATTTCTTCTCCTTATCCCATTTCTTCTCCTCTCCCTTCCTTTCTATTTCCCCCTTGTACTTCTCATTTTCTGTCTCTTTTCCCAGATCTTCAATCCTTCCATGCACATTCCTATTCTCCAGTTTTTGGGAGGCTTGCTAACTCCTTTGAGTCCACTATCTGAGAACCTCTGGTGCTCTGCTTCTTGTTCTGCCTACACGTGTATCAAGCAAACAGTGCTGATCTGAAGTGTTGAACAGATGGACTGGCCATGTAGCAGTTGCATGAGCTGAGCTCTTTACACTGCATATTGCACATGTGGCATAAAACCAAACATCTTGGAGACTTGAGCACAAGACTAAGGGATCAAAACTGGTGGGAAGTTGCATTAAATTCTGCGACTCTCTATTTCCTATTATAGGAAAACAAGAATCACAACCACCACCACCCCTCCACACACATTCACACACTCATGCAACAAGACTACATTAAAAGAACATTTTAAGGTTGCAAAGTCAAACACTCAAAAGTTAGGTCTGTGCTATCTTAATTTGGCCCCATTGTGCATATGCATTAGGAAACAGTCTTTAATTATATGAGCACATGGTATTTTTTCCACAGCCCCCCGGCCTCATTCAGTATGCAGGCTGGACGGTACTCACTTAATGAGCAGCTATTCAATATTTTGTTTTATTGTCATCGTTCAGTCTGTGGCCATATACCTGATTTATTGTACACTATTCAAACCCTGCCCTGAAGACAGAATTATTAATTTCTTTATGGACTTTTCTATGGTGCTTATCACTTCTGTATCTGAATGTTTCACAAACATTAATCAATTTCTTTTCAGAACTTCCCTGTGAGGTGAGTGGGGCGGTATTATCTCTTTTACAGACAGAGGGCCAAGGCACAGAAAGAGTAAGGTCAAAAGGATCCACTATTTTGGGTGCCCAATTTGAGACAACGAAGAACTGAGTTTTCAGAGAACTTAGCATTATATGGTACTTATACGTTCAAATCACAACTCCCATTGACTTTAGGTGCAGCTGTGGGTGCTCAGCACTTCTGCAAATCAAACCCCAAGGTCTCAAGTTGGGCAACCAGAAAATGAGGAACACACAATTAGTAGCCGCCTGTGAAAAGTTTGGTTCAAATGACTTGCCGTGCATCACATAGAAACTCTGGTACAGGAAAGGATAGAATCCAGTTCTCCAGGGCAGCATTCAACTGTCTTAACCATAACACCCGCCTTTCTCTTAGGCAACTTCCAACTCCTGCAACAAATGAGGCGGGTCCTCCAAACAACAGCCTCCTTTACTCCACAACTCTGATTCATCCATCTTGTGCACTCAGCAAGTAGAGTAATTATTCCAGATAAAATCACGTTTATTCTGGAGTAGAGTGTCCACACGGGGGAGTTGTTATGGAATAGCTAAATTATAATGGAATAGTTATTCAGAATAGCGATGCTGGTCAATTTCCCACATATAGACAAGCCCTAAAACCCAGATCTTCTAACCTCCATTCCTGTATTTAAACCATCAGACCAGGGTTCCTCGCCTTCTTTAAAGATATGTCTACACGGGGATAAAAGCCCCACAGCACAGCCATGGCTGACCTGTGTCAGCTGACTCAGACTCATGAGGCTCGGGCTGTGGGGCTAAAAATTGCTGTGTAAATGTTTGGATTCAGGCTGGAGCCAGAGCTCTGGGACCCTCCACCCTCACAAGGTCTCAGAATTTGGGTTCCAGCCTGAATATCTACACAGCAATTTTTTAGTCCCGTAGCCCAAACCCTGTTAGCCCACAGCCACGAGTTTTTTATCCCTCTGTAGTTATACTCTTAGTGAACAAGTTACAATAGTTACCATCTCTTCAGTTATAAAAGTTACTTAGTCAGAAGTTTTATAAGGAGTTCAGAGGACTTCTTTCATAATATCTATTTTTATAAACTAAAGATCCCTAAGAATAAACTCTCGTTAGGCCCAGATAGTTGCCCTTTATATTTTTTGTGTAAATCCAAATAATAATAATAAGAAACAAAGTGTCTGATCTTGCAAACATCTGTGCAGGCGAATAACTTTACCCATGTAAGTTGTCCCATTGACGTCTGTGGAATTACTTGTGTGAGTAAAGTTACTGGGTAAGTATTTGCCACATCAGATGCTAAAATTGCCAGTGGAAGATTGTAGAGAATACTGTTTTTGCTGTTAAAATCTGATGCTGAGTAACCAAGATGTTTCCATCCTTCTGCACTGTTCAGGGAGGTGCACTTCTCGGAGGCATCAATGCACTCCATACTTCATTTCCAGAAAACCCAGTGGAGCAGTATCGAATGCAGTGTGAACTCATCTTGGAGCGACTGGAACTGCAGAATCTTCTGCATGAAGAATTCCAAAGACTTGACAGGTGATAATATGAAGATTAACAAAAGAATTGAATAGAGTAAATTGATGATTGACAATAACTGTATTAAGAGATTCTAAAAATAGAATCTGACTTAGGAAGGAGACCTTCAGTGGAGTTGCAAAAGCAGAGGATTTTTAAAGTAGCATACTAAGATCATTACAAGATCATTTTTCATTCTGGGATTGTTGAATTTATGGAAGGCTAAATAACATTTTAATGGTTTCTCAACATACGTTTCACTCCTATGTCCAGATAAATTTAATCTAATTCCATTAAAGGTCAGAAGGTTGCTCTTTGTGACTGAATGACAAATTTTATGTCACCTTTCGATTCCTGTTGCTTAAAGTACAGCAAGATTTGCTTTATTTTTTTAAGGCTAATTTATGTTTGGCTGGTTGGGATTCCTTTCTTTGTGATAATGGGTGATAAGCTTGGATCAAAGTTATTTTTTTATATATTTTTCTTGATACTGAAAATATTTTAGATTCTCACTGGTTGTTCAGCAGCTTTTAGCTCAGTGCTATAATCTTTGGAGAGTCTATTTGCTCTTAATAATAGAATATTCCTTTTATCTTATTGAAACTTTGGGTTGAAACCTAGAATTGGTATTTATAATCTAAAAAAAAATAACTTCTGTCTCCTGAGCTGACAGCAAGCTCCATAAGAAAGACATACTTGTTTTTATTAAAGAAAGATAAAAGAATAATGTTATTAAAGGAATAAAAGCAGCTGTGAAAAATATGATCTTTCCCTTGAAAAATTTTCAGCTGATTTATAACACAGAGTAAGTCACATTCCAAATAAGCATACAGAGCAATAAAAGCAATTGAAATGAAGATGAGTCTGCTAGCTCCAAGAAACCAAAGCTAATTTTAAAGTAGAAAATAGTTCACATCATTTTGCTTTGTTTTTTAAAGAAGCCGTCTACCTTACAGAAACCACATAATAATAATTAATAAATGCCTTACATTTATATAGCATCTTCTATCTCAAAGGATAAAAAAAGCCATGTATGGTACATAGGAATCATTGTCCCACCAATGAAATGCAGTCACTTCTGAGATGGAACATGACTGTTGGGCTAGATGACCTCTTGAGGTCCCTTCCAGTCCTTATGATTCTGTGATATGGGACATAGTAATTCTATTATGCTGCTGAATACATTTGCAGCCTCTCTACTCTTATATATATATAAATATATCAGGGGGATTAACGTTAGGGAGGGAGAGGAATTATTTAAGTTTAGTACTAATATAGGCACGAGGACGAATGGGTACAAACTGGATATTAGGAAATTCAGACTTGAAATTACACGAAGGTTTCTAACCATTAGGGGAGTGAAGTTCTGGAACAGCCTTCCGAGGGAAGTAGTGGGGGCAAATGACTTATCTGGCTTTAAGACTAAGCTTGATAAGTATATGGAGGGGATGTTATGATGGGATAGTTTAATTTGAGCAATTGATTTGGATTATCGGCAGATAAGTCTGCTCAATGGTCTGTGGGAATGTTGGATGAGATGGGAACTGAGTTACTGCAGAGAATTCTTTTTTGGGTGCTGGCTGGTGAGTCTTGCCCACATGCTCGGGGTTTAGCTGATCGCCATATTTGGGGTCGGGAAGGAATTTTCCTCCGGGGCGGATTGGCAGAGGCCACGGAGGTTTTTTGTCTTCCTCCGCAGCGTGGGGCATGGGTCGCTTGCTGGTGTATTCCCTGCAGCTTGAGGTCTTCAAATCTCATCCTATGAGTCTATGTTTCTATGTTTCTATGTTAGGAGCAGCTAAGAAGAGAAAGGAAGAAAAATGAAAAATTACCTACTTACTAGTAAAAATATTTTTTCCTCCTCATCTGACAGATTACAGAATGAAAATTCATGCCAGTTGCAGCCTGGAGAGACAAGCAAAAATACTACTCATGGATCCTTAAGCAATGATGCCCTTGGGCAGTCAAAGCAAATGTCCCAGTCAGAACTGTCAGACCCACAAGGGAATAACTGCAAACAGCAAAATTCCTTGGTCAAAGTGAGAAGTAAAGCTGATACACGTGTAGAGCCCTCAACCAGCCAGGCAGCTAGTAACAACAGAGGTACAAATTACTTGAGTAAGCACAATGAGAACAGCGATGATGGCAGCTTGAACTGGTTTGACAGCATGGTAGATGGCAACACTTATGCTGAAGAAATTGTTCAGCCATCCCCAATCCCCAAGAGACCTCTAGATAAGTTGGCTTTGAAAACACTGAATGACAAATCTTGTTCCAAAGAAAAAAGTGGTTCAAGAGAAAGCAGTGAAACTAGGATGGGAGGGTCCCTGGCAACTGTGGGAGATGCTACTTTTAGACAGGACACAATTTCTGAAATGGAGGAGGAAAGGACAAACGGACATAAAAATCTTTATTCGGAGGCAAATATTAAAGATCCAGCAAATGCTAGTGTGCCTGATTCAGTGGTTACACAACAGGTCTCTAAGAAGTGGCAGAAATTGCGCACAGAGAGGTCTCACAATTTTTGTGCAAGTACACAGGACCCGAAAGCAGACACTGTTCCTTCTCCATCTTTCCAGTCAGCAGCTGAGCCACTAGGTTCTTCAAGGGATATGAATAATGTTTGTGCAATAGGAAAGAGTAGGAATAATGTGCCGGTAGCAGCTGAGAAGCTGATAACTTCCATGAGAAAAAGAAATAAAGACCAAACAGTGAAGGAAGCAATGGCAACAGGTTCTCATGAGCCAGAAATCACTGAAACTGCAGGATCTCCAGTGGCTAAACTGGCTAAATTTTCATTCAGGCAGAGGACAAAATTTCTTCATTCTTCTGAAAATAAGAGCAATGCAGAATTACCTCCTTCACAATCAGAGCCTGTTTTTAAGCCTCACAGGTTTTTAAGAACTGTAGCAGAAGGGGAGCTGCCAAAGGAAGAATGTTATCCCGCTGCGAAGCAGAAGAAAAAGCTAACTAGTTTAGGAAACAATAATTTGGAGAAGAGACCCCCTGATGATAAAAGAAAGGAACAGCAGCAAAATGAAGCCTTACAAAGAGAAATCAAAGAACCTACAACTGGACACTCAGTGACCAAACACATCTCAGATATTGGACTCCATGCTGTGTTACCTCCAACTGCCGAGAACAGCAGGGAAGGAGAGGAAATGCTTCATGGCCAGGGCACAAAGAAGGTATGTTCCAGCACATTAGCAAAACTAGCCAGGTTTTCCTTCATGTCACCTCCTGAATCAAAACTGGAAGATCTACCATCACTTAATGTCACCAGCAACAGCAAGGAAAGCCAGGGACACCCTCTGAAGACCCAGGCTGAGATCACCAGCATCAAAAGAAAGTGTTTTGGACTGGGAAATGCCAGCAATAAAAATGTGGTTACAGGAAAATCTCTCTTTTCAGTAACAGATTTAGATGATGCCACATTAGATTTTGATTGGGATGAAGAGATTAGGAAAAAGCCCAGGTCATAAACCATACTACCTTTCCCCAGCCTCGATCCACCTGTCATTATCAGCGTATTATTAGGAAACAGTTATATCACCCACATTAATTATTTCCAAAGCTTTTAAAATTATTCAGCCAAAACCTCAGCTGGTGTAAATTAACATATTTCTTTTAAATTAGTGGAACTATGTCAAATTACAGCAGCTGGGTATTTAGCCCATACACCACAGATCAGAGGCTACCTTTACCTCTCTAACTGTTTACAAGACTGTTTATAATATCTGTTGACTGCTTCAGTTGACCTGATGTAACTTGAAAACTCATATGATTTGTGATCATATTCAGAATATAGTGGTTCCTGCAACTGAAGCAGGGTTAATTGACATTTTTTTCTTAATTTTGATCATAAAGCTGAACGATTCTATTCCATCTTGTGTCCCGTGTACCATTTATTCCAGTCATTTTGTGGACAGTTTCAGCAAGATGATTAGGCCAAAGCTAACCATGTAATTATATTTTGTTCTTCCTTCGCATGCCATCTTCCTTGATGCATTTAGTGATATTATGATATACCATTATGTTGTGATATGTGTTCCTATGTTATCGATATCAAGAGAATCTTGCTCTGTCTATAGTTACTGTGGTCTGTTCTTTTGATATGTCATGTATGCCTGCTTAATTTTTTCTTTTTTATCCAATGGTATCCACCGGTCCAGGCACCTGTTAATAGAATCTCGCAGCATGGATATGCCCATAACACAGTAATGGCTCGTGCTGAGTCCTGGGGCTCTGTTTGCATTTAGGGATCACCAATGTCTATTTTTTACCTCAGAATTCCACCACTCTTCTAGTAAATGCCCCTCGACACAGATGACATTCTTTCAGGGGGATAGTGCATATTCTGCTTGTTCTCACACTATGCTCTTAGTTCTCAGATCCATTCATGTCCCCATGAGATTTGCATGAGAGATTTGCAGAACTGTTAGACCAACAAGGAAATAACGGCAAACAGCAAAATTCCTTGGTCAAGGGGAGGAATAAAGCTGATGCACATCTAGAGCCCTCGACTAGCCAGACAGCTGGTGATAACAGAGGTACAATTTACTCGAGTAAACACAATGAAAGCAAAATCTTCAAAAGGGTGTGATAAATGTAGTCTGTTTAGCACTTTCTTTGGCTAAAGGAATTTGCCAGAATCCTCTCACGGCATCTAGCTTTGGGAAGGAAATCATTCAGTGTCGGGAGGATATATTTTTCTCTCATAACTGCTTCATTAAGTCTTTTAAGATCCACAGAGATTGCTATTTTCCCATTTTTCTTTATAACTGGTACCACTGGGGCACACTGTGCTGTTGGCTCAGAGATTTTCTTGATTATGCCAATCTGTTCCATTCTTTTTAACTCAGTTTCGACTTTATGAGATAGGAGTCCTGGAGATATATGTACATTATATGATTCAGCATTGTCTGTTAAGGTTATTTGTACTGGATTTCCTTTCAAAAGTCCAATATTTCCAAATATTCCATCAAATTCTTTCACCTTCCTCATAAGGGGCCCATTAAGACTGCCACACTGTGGCTGGGAAGACTGTTGGTCTTGGTCCTTTGAGCACATACACCCTGAATGTATAGCTTTTGTCTTTGTAAGTTGTTTCTGTGATGAACCGGCCCATGTAGTACAAAGTACCTCTAGGGCTAGTCAGAGCTGTGTCAGGTGACTTCACTCTGGGAGGGACTGAAAGAGATTGTAAATCCCTTCTGAGATGACTGTGTGTATGCTCCTGAATAGGTTTTAAAGTCAATAATCTTACTATGAATATTTAGTTTCACTCTGTAGGCAGGCTCTGTGTCATCACAAATGATAGATCCCAGAAACAATGGGTCTTGTTTTTCTGTGATATGAATCAACTCCCTGAGTGCTTTAATGTGGCAAACAGCTGCAGAATGTCCATATTTCATGCATTTATTACATTATGCGCCTCTGACTGGACATGCATCATCTCTTGGGCTATGATTTTTTCCACATCTTATGCATGTAGTCTGGAATTTATCCTTCTTAGCCTTGGTGTTTTCTTTCCTTGCCTCAGGGATTTTATTACAATGACTTGTAACACTCAAGCATCTTTTTATAGCTTCTATAGTTTCAGGTTTTTCAAGTTGCTCCTGACTTTTGTTCTGTTGTTTGTCTTTGCTATCCGTATAGCTGTGGCTAGGGTTAAATCTGTCTTCAGTTGTAGCTTCTGTGAAAGATTTTTATCTGTTAACTCAATAGCCTGCCTGTCTCTGATATTTTCATGTTTTGCATTCCCAGAATCACAGTTTTCAGCCAATACATGCAGAGCTCTTATAAAACATTCAGCATTTCCCCCAGTTTCCTGAATTCTCTTATGGAAACATGCTCTTTCACAAACCACCTTTCTCAGAAGTATAGTTTATCACTTTAAATAAAGTGTATGCCAAAAATAGTGCCCTTTCATAGTTATCTTTGTAACTGTCTTCATTAAAGTCAAAGGATTTAAAGATATGCTCAGCCTGCTTTCCCATAACATAAATAGAGAAGATATCTTTATATCTCCAGTTTCTTTATGGAGTTTGTTTGCAATGTGAAATCTTGCAAAATACTACTTCCAGACTGTCCATTCTAAAGGTTTGCCAAAGCTGATGTTCTCTAGGGCATTGCAGAATGGTGTGTTGATGAGATCCTGCAATCTTAGTTGCAACCTTTGTTGCTGTTTCCCTTCTGTTTCTGTTCTTAGTTTACTTCTGGAACCAGATGTGGACTGGCTAATGAGCTTCCTTCTTAGCGAAGAACAGATATGTTCATCATAACAACCTTTGAGGTCTATTATAGTGGAGCAATATAATAATTATATATAATTGGGGTCATTTAAGCACTGTGAAATCTATGCAACCTATGGGACAGTGTGTTATGCTGCCAACAGACTTCCAGGTTCACTATTTTTAATTTTTTTATTTAAATAATTCTCTGTTTTGTTGTCTCATGGTATCTGTAATTTTTCAGGGCTATAGATGCAACTATTTTTTTCTATGCTAAATCCAATAAAGTTCTCATGGCAGGGGGAATATAGCACACAGATTACCTTAACTAAGTTTAAAAGAAAGGCCTAGGGTACTACATTTGTTTGAAGCAGCAAACATAGGCACTAATCCTGCGAACACTTATGCACATATGTAACAGTACTCATGTGTGTAGCTACATTGAAATCACACGTGTGTATGTTTGCTTATCAGAACCTAAATGTGAAAGCTGTAAAAGAAGTAGAAAAGAGCAGGTGTAGCAAAGCCTGCTGGCCTTTTAAAGAACATCTGCACGCTTCTTTCTGCGGAGTGTAGAGTACATATGCCTGCAGCCCCTCTAGCACGAGTACAAATGGCAGTTTGGATCATGAGTCATGGCTTAGGCAAGTAAAGACAGTTCTCTGCTTGTCCAAGCTGTGCCTCCTTTTCTACACTGCTGTTTTTAGAAGTGTGGTGTCCTGCTGCCTCCTTGCTGCTGGAGCCTTTCCCTGCCACAGCAAAATAGTTAGGCAGTGGGGGATGGCTCCAGCAGCGGGGAAGGGCTCTGCCAGCTCCCCAGTATTGAAGCCTCTCCCTACTGCCCCTGCCAGAGCCTTTCCTTGCTGCAATGACCCCTTAACCTTTTCTCCATTAAGCTAAATAGATTGAGCTCCTTGAGACTTTCACTATAAGACACATTTCTCATTCTTTAGACATTCTTGTGGCTCTTCTCTGTTGCTCTTGTTTATGTAGGAGCTCTTGCTAGATGTCCCCGCTGAGCTCAGACTACACATTGTGTATAAAGTGCTGCTGATGGTGTGGGAGCTTCCAGTTTCTCCACCAACCCCTAAATGTCAGCCAACTCTGTGCCCCCCACAGTCCCTCTGTTGCCCTCCATCACATCAGTTCTGCGCCCCTCATCCCCACATCAACTCATTTTGTGTTTCCAGCCTTCACAACTTCCCTTACCCCCCCAGAGCACCTCTGCTCCTCCTATGGATTAGGAGCTATGGGGGCTCAAGGTTTTGGGAGAGGGGGCAAAGAGAGGGGACAGCTCCAGGCCTGAGACCAGGGAGAAGCAGAGAGTACAGAGATCCCTGAACTGTTGGACTCTTTCCCCTCCCTCCTAGAGCCTCCCTTCCTGTGGAAATGATATTGCTGCAACTTCTCCCCCCTCCCTTATCCAAACACTTATCAGTTCCAGAGAGGGGGAGGAACTCTTCATTTTGATAGGTGGCATCATAGGGGAATTGTGCTTTCTCTGCTAGAGGCCATGCACAGTTTGGCTCTAGGGATGTCCTCTAGAACCTTTGTGAATTAATTCTTTAAACACAATTTCACACTGAGACAAGAGAACCCTTGACTTTTGGGGAGTGATGTTCTCTTCTTTTGGAATGATGTCACATTTTCATATTTAAATAAGAACTCTCTCACACAACACATCTACGCGTGCGCCAAAGCAGCACTCAGGGCACCCGCGGAAGGGGAGGCTGGGGTGTGGGTTAGGTGGTTTTCCACTACCTTTTTGCCCCTTTTGATCCTGGTGCAAAATAGAATAGCTTCAAGGCTGCTCTAAATTCCAACTGAAGATAGAATAGCTCCTCCAGTAGCAAGGATAACTCATGCAGATAGCACTGCGGCCTTGTCTCTTCCCAACCCCTGCCTAAGCTGAAACAACCCTTGCAGCAGATGGGGACTCCTCTGTGTTAAGGGAATCTTCATTAAATCCCCTTTATGACTCTGGAACAGTGCAAAGGGGAATTTGGCCAGATCCTTAGCTCCTCTTATTATTCCCTGCATTGGACTCATAATCTGGCATCTATCACATTGTGCTCTGATCATGGAAGAGGTTGTTGAAAATCTAACACTTTGGCACTGACTCTCTGAAGCAATCAACTCCCATGGTATTCAGTGAAATCTGAAGAAGCTCACACAGGAGGAGAAGAAAATATTTGTTTATGTATAAGATTGATAGTTACCAAATGTGAAAAGGGAAATTATGAAAAATGTCAATGGAAAATGGACGCTTGTCTTAGACTCTTATGTAGTATTCAGCGTAGCAAGATCTCTTCTGATATTAGACTCTTACGTAGGATTCAGTACAGCATGATATCTTCTGATAGCCTTTCTAATACTAAACTGTCCACGTAGCAGCACCTATGAGTAATATTTTCTAGCGTCTCTGGCTGGCTAGGAGGCTTCATCATTCTGGCGCACAATCAGCTGCCCTCAGTTATTCACACTTTTGTCACTTCCCTTCTGGACTCCACCAAGGCAAAGTACCTCTTCATGAAGCCATCAGCCCTTAGGAAACTCCAGTCAGTACAAAATGCTGCAGGACGTCTCTTCAGCACCACTGGCTATCAAGCGCACATCAACCTGTCTTCCTCTCCCTTCATTGGCTTCCCAATGAATATCAAGTCAAGGTTGAGGTCTCAGGCCTTATTTTCAAGGTACTCATTGGCCTGGGTTCTGCATATGCAAAAAACTATCTATAGGTCCAGGATGAGTGTCAATCCACTATTCAGGCACAATGAGCTCATCTGTGCAGGATAGAGTGTTTTCTTGCAGGCTGGTGTTCTTGGAGACTGTGAAAGAAACTCCCACGGGAACTAAGGACCATCACAAACTACACCACCTTCTGCTCCAAGTGCAAGGAGTGCTTCCTCTACCTTGTTTTCACTAGCATAAGTTCATAGCAACATGTGCATACTAAAATTTAAAAAAAATACCAACGCAAAACTCTACACTGCACACACAATTCTCCCCCAAATGAGAGGATGAGAGAAAGAACCATCACATGACAGATGTTAGTCACACCACTTTATGCACTACTGGAAGGGGCTCAGATACAGCATTGAGGGCAGTATAAAACCCTATACAGAATAGAAGAGTAGCTGCAATCATTCAGAGTCCCTTTTTAAGACTGGAGTCTGCCATTGCCGTGCTTGTTTTTCCGTTTCCTAGTTTTCCTAGAGAAACCTTGGTGTACACTGGTGAGATGGTAGTCAGTGCAGGTAACATGAATAGGAGACTATGTGTAGGTATATAGTTAATATTGATATGAGAGTATGCGTGTGTATGTGTCATGATCAACTATGGCTTTCAAATTTCAACTAATTTTCGAGTAAGCGATTAGGGCCAGGTTCTCTACGGCTGCTATAGAGTGCAAGGCAGTGTAGAATAACACCTGTGTTACCTACCACCAAAACAGAGCTGGTAAAGAACCACATTTTAAAGATTAATTACATCGCAATTTAAGTCACCATTGTGTTTCCCCACCAATCCTGGGATCACTCTGCATCAGGCTGGCCACCTACCTAAGGTTAGAGCTGTTTGTAGGCTGCTTTAACTTGGGACAGTTACAGTCCACAGCTGGAGATTGCAGTTGACAACTGCTAACAACCTCTCTTCTCCAGCTATGCCCCCTGTGCCAAAGAATGATGATGTAGGAGTACTATACTAAGCAAGAATCCCCCTAATTAATGGGAATCTACCAGTAGTGGAGTAATCTGGTTTTAGGGAATCTTTATGCTGCAAGTGTGGTGCAAAGCTACTATAATACAACCCAGTATCTGGCATATGTGTTTACCTAAGTATTTTAAATGATAATTAGTGTATTGTTAAATCTGGTGCACAGTTCGGTCTCTGTGGCATACTTCATCCTGTGTTTGCTTTTCCAGTGGGAAATTAACCTATTAATGCATTGTGTGTTTACATGTAAATGTGAATCCTAAATTACTTTCAGTGACTTGTTGGTTCCAGTCCTGCTTCTAGCTGGATTCTCAGTAGAATTTTCTTTTTTCTCTACAAAGTAAACTGAGACTAGAGCTATTATGAAAGGCACAGCAAGTCCTTGGAGAGGCTCCATTGCATATAGAGGCCCTGATTCTCTTTTCACTTGCTTAAATTAGGAGCAACTCCAATGAAACCAAGAGAATTTTTTTTTTTTTTGGTGTAAATCGAGTGTGAGGTGAATCAGATCCAGATCCTCCCATTGGGGAAAAAATAAAGGCAGAACAGCACTAATTATAGTTCTCAACTAATCAGAGATTGAGAAGGTAACAGCAAGAAACCACTGGCAAGACTCTTTTCTGTACAAATGTAAACATGAGATCAGATTCACTGCCTTGCTTCACGTCCTTTGCACGGCTCAAGGGTGCAAAGGGAGTGGAAAACACTCTCACTTCCAGCAGTGCTGTGCTTAGCCAGCGTATACCCACAACCCTGTCCTGACCTCCCCATTGGCCTGTTGTAAGGAGTGTGGCTGGAACACAGGTGCTCCTGTTATCCTCGGCATGCTGGATGGTTACTAGAGGCTGCTGTAACTTATACGTTGCTGAGCAGTGTATCAGGGAGCTGTAACCTATTCATAGCTGTTCCCATCCCTCCCATTCCAGGAGGACGTCACTGTCAACGAAGAATCTGCCCCATGGTGTCAATATCATTTGGCAAATGATATGTCACTGACTGAAATAAAATCCAAACACTGCCTTGATTCTCCATTGCCTTGCACCTCGTTAACCGTTTATACCTGTGCAAAATGGATTCAAAGCTCTACCAAATCAGAGTTTTCCATTCATGCCAGAGCTGGGATGACCGGTTGTCCTGATATTAGGGGTTTTGTTGTATATAAGGAACTACACCACCCTGATACTATCCCTGCCCTGAAAAAATAAGTGTCCTGATTTTTCACACTTGCAAACTGATCATCCTAGCTATTATTTTATACCCACTTTGCCCAAGTGTAAATGTCTACACAAGGTGTCTACTTCCAGGCAACAGTGAATTACTACACAGTCTAATCGAAGCAGAACTAGTAAATAACTCTTTCTTTACAGACCAGGAGCCAGATCGTCAGCAGGTGTAAACTGGCGTAGTTCCACTGACATCAGAGGAATTATACTCATTTGCACCAGTTGAGGATCTGGCTCCAGAAACTTTAGGAATTTTCCTAAATCTAGTCCCTAAAGAGTTTGGTTGATTGTCTCCTCACTGCACTGGAAATCAGAAGCAACTTTGTGGAAATCAGTGGGTTTGCACTGGTGTAAAATCAGTGGGGGATCAAAATAAGACCCAAATTTCCTACGTATTCTACATATTGCTCTGAAATTCAGAAGGTTCTATTTCTAATATTCTATTTGTATTAAGGGTGTTGCAAGATAAATTCTATTAGGGTAAGAGGACTACAGGGTGAAGTAGAGCGGTTGTATTTCAGGAAAGCTGATACACCGAAATACAGAGCACCATACTCAGCGTGACTGTGATTTCCCTCCTAAAGGATTTGGCTGCCCAGTTCCCCTTAACTTGAATGGGAATTGGGCATCCAAATCCCCTAGGTGGCTGGCTTTGAAAATCTTAGCCTGCATGTAGAGAATTGAAATAAAGTAAACAGCACAATAATGAGACCAAGTTTATTTTTCACAAGTGAGGAGTGTTTTCTCTTTTAGTGAAATTTTAAATGTAATACACAATTAAATACAGTTTGCACCAAAGCAGGAGGCATTTTCTGTTCAAGAATATCAGGTTGATCATCTTTATGGACCAGTGAGGCCATCTGATTGACTAAACATCCCTAGACGCTTTATTACATAATCAAGAGTTCTCTTTCAAATGGTTTAAGTCCTCAGTTGGGGGTTCTTTGCAGAGCAAGTCTGCCTGAGCTCCCTGGAGACACTACACAGACCTGTCAGTCAAGGTAGGCTAGGTGTGGCCACAGCTCTGCCGTCTAGCAGCCAGCCAGTTCAATCTGCTTTCAGCTGCTGCGGGAAGGCTGGCTCTGTTAGCTCTCTTTCTCTGAGTAACAACCTAACCCAAAGGGATCTCTGTATTCTGAAACTTCAGCCACTTACATTGTAAGCTTATGCAGTGCCTCTTCTCATAAGGAGGCAGCTGATCTACTGACTACAGCTGCTTCCGGTGCAGCATGCCAGGGAAGGGTTCTGAGTCAGGAACCCGCCCAGAAGCAGAGGGAAATAGAAGGACGCAGGGGAAGGTGCAAATGTCAGGGAAGTGCTTTTTGTGATCCCCATGAAAATCCACCCACATTTGGCCAAGTTCCAAACCTTTGAAAAACTGCAGTTAGCACATGCTCTAATAGAGACTTTGATTTTTAGCAGCTAATCTCCCCAAAGATCCCATCCATAGGGGGTATGCTCCAGCCTGGGGCTGAGTCCCTGCAATTGCAACTCCAGGCTGCTGTGAGCCAGGTACCAGAACTGAGGTCGGAGAGCCCCTCTGCTGTGCTCCCAAAGGCCCCCTACTGGTGCCCAGGCAGTGTGGGGGTGGAAGTTGCCTGATTTGAAAGCAGAGGACCGGGGGTGGGGGGTGGGGGAGTTAGATGGAGACAGGAACTGGGGAACTTGGGGTGGGGGTGAAGGTGAAGGCTGGAACTGGCTGGACAGAGAGACGGGGACTGGAAGCTTGGGATGGAAACAGGAGTTGGTGGGACTGGGAGCCAGTGACTGGGGCAGTGACTGAGATCAGGTGAGGAACTGGGGTGACTGGGACTGGCTGGGTAAAGGGGCTGGGATGGTGATTCAGTGGGGCAGGAAGATGGTAGAAAAGGGGAGGGGGGCATATCTGATAGGGAACCAGGATGTGGATGGAAGGCTGGGGCAAGGAGATGGGGGGGAGGACACTGAGGTTCGACCGAGAATCTGGGGTGAAAGACTAGGAGTGGGAGCCAATGGTGATGGGAAACATGAACCATTTCTTTGTTGTCAGAAAATACCTGTGAATCCCCTGGCAAAGTGCTGGTCCACACGGGATGACAACTTACTGTTGCCGTCAGCTACTCTGTTAGCTCAAGGTACAGAGGTCTGTGCAGTGGGTCTAAAGATTCCCACTCTGATGACTGTGATGAGGTCTACAAACCCCACACGGGCCAGGAAAAGGTTTGTACTGTTGTGGCCTCCATCAGTCCTGCCCCACTGCTTCTGTAGTAGTAGGGCAGTGGCAAGGATTACATGGAAGAAGAACATTTGTTGGGAGTGGACTGGGAAGGAGAAGCTACCTCCAGCTCTCACTCAGTGAGAGAGGCCGGAGCTGCTTGAGGGATTGCTGTCCGTCAGAGCCTTCCTGAGGGAAGGTAAGCCTGATGCAGGACTGTTGTTGGGTCTTGCTACTGTAGACATGCCTGAGAGACCACTTCCTGCTAGAGCCTCTCTGAAAGAAGGCATCCTTGCTGTGAGACTCTTTTTTGCCTTGCCTGTTGCTGGGGGGTAAGACTGCAGCAGGTGTGGCCCCACCTGAAGAGGGTGACAGCCAAATAAATCTCTTTGTGCTTTGTAACACCCAACCAAGGTCTTGGTTGTGTTACGTCTTGAGCCCAGGAGTGACCCCTAGTCATAATGACCCACAAAGGTGTTGATATAATGCCACATACTAGAGTTTGTGTCTTCTCGGTTAGTTTTCTTAAAGCTAAGAAATTACATCTTCTTACAGGACATTAAGACAGCAAAGTCAAGCGCTTAAAAGTCAGGGAATGCCGGAATGAAGGTTGTTTGCGTGATCTTAATGTATATGCACAATGGGGGTTAATTAGGATCTACTCTGTAACTCCGTAATCACATACCATTTTTGTTTTCCAAAGGATCCCTACCTCAAAGGCATCTAAGAAGTCAGTGGACACTGTCCAAAGGAACTCTGCCCAGATGCATGACTGAAAAAGGAAATCAGAAATAGGCCCCAGAGTCTCAGAACACTCTCCTCCCCCCTCAGCTTCCTCCTTCTGGGATGATGGATGGCCATCTTCACCAGTGCCAGGAGGAGGAGGTTGATGAAGTGCTCTTGGCAAACTTTGTGGTGCCACAGATGGCATGTGGGTGGATCAAGCGGTACAAGGAGAAGTGCAGCCAGAACCTCAGTAAGATGTTCTGGGGGAACTGGAAGAGGGATTACAAGTGACGCACTCTACAGAGATGTGTGTCAGAGTCTCCCACTTGCTGCAGAAAGGATGGGATACGGGGGAGTTCGTATCATAATGCATACACACAAGAGTGCTGAACTAAGGTGCAACCTCCGTTTCATTAATGCTCCTCTGCAGGAAGGTCTTGCTTTCGCTAGAAACCAGTTCTGCACCCTGGCCTAGAGACATCTAATCTAAGTGCATGGTATTTGAGTGGCACCAGTTACAAAAAACATATTCAGATACATTCATGAATTTATGCAAAGTAGTCCACAAACAGGACATTTTCAAGGACTTGGTTTATATTTAAGGCATGGTGTAATTATATTCGCATGGATCTAGTTAAATAAGGGGAAGATGTAAAATATGGGGTTCTAACAGCAGGGTCTTAATATGAATCTATAAGCCCACACTGAAACACTAAATAGCAAGCATCTGCCACATCTTGACTAACTCTTATAAATTATATGTGCATGCCTCATCAGCCCCTGCCTTTGAAAGGAAGGCTCTGTGTTCTTTGCTTACCTGGTAACTACTTAAAATAGAAAATCAATCATCATTATAGTTATTTATCCTCTGAGTCCTTCACTGGTTCAGCACTGCTATTAGATACCCCTTTGGATCTACAGCCTTTCCTTATGAAGAATCAGAAAACTGATCTTAGCCAAAAGTTTCCTTTCCTCTAGCAGGAAGGTCTGTAGCTCCATCCCATCTGGCACAAATATTTCAGTTCTGAGGGTAGATTTACACTGTTGTACCTTTCGTTTTTCTTTTGGTCTCTGGTGCACAAATTTGCCTGCCAGTAAAGGAGGTAAAATTGTGAAGCTGCTCTGCAGAAGGAAAGTGCTTATATTAATTTCTTGCTGTATTCAATAACCTGTTTATTAAGGGTGAAGGAATTGCTTCCAAAGCTGGTTCATAGCGATGTCTCAAGTTGGCTGGGTTTTCAAGAGTGTGGTGACTCCAGCCTGCCTTCACTAACAGGTCTGGGTCTGCCTCTGAACAGTTGCGGGCAGGCTCTGCAAGTCTATTATTATTGAATTGCAGACTTTCTTGCTAGCAGAAAGGCAACTTTTGGGCAAGATCAGAAGTTCCCTATTAAATAGCACATTACTGATATATTTCTCTTTAAATATAGAGCAAACGGGGTCAGAAGTAATAGCTAGAAACAAATTTTGGGAAAAAAACCCCAACTTTTAATGATCTACAGCAAACCATGATCGGAGCAGAAAGACCTGATAATCTAGCAGCCTCATTTGGAACTTCCTAGGCCAGTTCAGACAGTCCTGCTAAATATATAGTGTAACTGAATTTAATGCAGCCCCTGGGGGCTTTGTGAGTACCTGCACCATGCATCCTCCCAACCGCATGAAAGACAGTTTGAAATAGTAGTTTTGCTCTAGTGTTCATTCTGTAGTGCTGCGTAGTGTAGAGTCCAAGCTACTTCATGATGAGCAAGTGTATGGCAGTATAACTTGAGCCTGCTGTGGAATCAGGATGATTTCTTCCATCTTCTTCTCCCTCTCTTCCCCGCCCACACACACCTTTATCATTTGCCTTGGTTGGGGTCATTACAGACTTTCTTCTTGTTTCACAGGATTTGCTATTTCCATAACTCCCTCCACAAACAAGCAGGTGACTCTAATATTTTGACTCCACACAGTGGCCTAATGATGAGAAGACAATCCATTATGGCAAATACAATCTGTTACGCTAAGTTAAAACAAATTCCCCCTCAACTTCTTAACACAGTGGATGGAGTGCCTGATCCGATGAGCCTTTCCTCCTTCTGAGCCACTGTCTTTTCCTCTCACTCAATCTCATTTTAAAATTTGGTTCTTTTAGCTTATGATTTAACTCTCTCTAACTCAGTGCTCTCTCAAAGTGGCTCTACAACAGTATTGTTGTTGTCGTGTTGGCTCCAGGATATAGAGGCTGGTCCAATAAAAAATATTACCTCACCCAGCTTGTCTCTGTGGACAAATATACATGTTAAAAGTTCATTTTAAAGACAACATAAAATATAGCTGTTACACTAATAGTATATCTTGTATGAATCTGAGTAATCAAAACCAAATGTTTGCTACCATTAAAATCAATAGAGGTTGTGTTGAACCTTAGGAATCATTGACCTTAGCAACACCTCTCTGTTGAAGGTCCTATCTGTGCACAGAAATGAACCGGTGTTATTGGAAATTTATTGGCCCAGTGACCATCTCAGCATAAAAGTTGTCTTATTACCTTGACTGGGGCCTGATCATGTGGCCATTGAATGGTCCTTTACTGACCACCTACCCATGATTGTAGAGAAACCATTCTACAGGAAGACCAGGTATACTCTGGGCTAATGAAGTCATTGGAGCAGAGAAAGTCCCTATGGACCTGATTCTGAGAGGAAGTGGGTACGTACAGCTCCCATTGATATCAGTGGGAATTTTAGGTACAGTGCACCTTCCAGGATCTGGCCCTATGAGATGAAAGTCTATGGTGTTTGTTATCCCCTGGGACTATTGAAAACAAACTCTATTATATTGCAGTAATAATCCTGTACTTTCTTGTTTTATTCTCAGCACCTGTCCCAGCTCTTAGCATTAGACCAAGGTCTTGTATTATCTACAAGACATTAAAGCAATGTACCATTTCCCCCAAACTAGCAAAAATTATCACTGGAATTTGTTTGTCACCACAGAATTATGCCTTAAAACTCACCTCAACATATTTTTATGAGCGAGAGTAGGGAGATAATAGTTAGGAATAGCATGTAGTCTTTTATTTTTTAAATAAGTTAATAAGTATTTATCTATTTCTCTTATGAATTTGGCCTCTTAACTTGTAACTGAGGACTCCGGCACTGATCCTAAAAGAAAATATCTGAAATTCCAGCTGGAGGTGGTAGGATGGTGGGTACTTAATACTTTTTCAGGATCAGGACTTTATAATGGCAGTTCACTCTAATTGATCCAGAGAGACAAGCTGGGTGAAATATTATAGGTATTACCTCATCTTTGGCTCTCTAATATCCTGAGACCAACACAGCTATAACATTCTAATTGATCAATTCAACTACGCTATATACATTGATCCATTTACTTCTATATAAATATTTTATATTACTGATAACATGAATGATGTACTGTAAAAATGATAAAACAAGCAAACACAGGAATAAATTATAGTATATCCCTGAATGGAAGCATATCCTTTTCCTACCTATCAAATGAGTCTGTATATATCTTTAATGTGTGCCTGTATTATATTGTAGATGTAATCATCACCGCTCCAAGCTTCATGTATCCACTACAAGTATTCAGAGAATATACTTACATTAACAACAATACTACATTAGTCCCTTGATCAACCCACATAACATCTGTTAATGGTTCCTGTTGGAGTGTTTCTGCAGAGTAGCCTCTTGTGTTTTTTCGGGGGTGCGAGCCAGGATTGCAGTGGCCATTCTAATCTATGTACTCCACCAATAGTCCTGGAACATACACTGTTTCGCTGATATGGTCGTTTGTGCACTGCCAGCTAGAATCTGGTTATATTTTAATTATACTTTAGGTGCCTCTTTCGGTACTAAATGGCTGCATAATTTTAAAACCCTTTTCAATGGCTGATGTTTTTCTTCCAGTTCTTCTGTTACCATCAGAACATCAGCCTGAATTCATGATTATTGTGACGTAACAAAGTGTTGCAATGAAATCCCCACAATTATTATAAAAATAAACTAACTAAAACTACAGCAAAAAAGACAGACTATAAAAGCAGAACTATAACTGTTAATTAGTGGATTAAACATGAAGCAGATGTCCCAAGTGAGGCTAAGTACCACTCTATACTAAAGGGAATACAATTATTGATGGGCAGATGAGGTAAATGGAATATTAAGTGCTTAGCATTTCTTTTCAATGAGGTAATAGTTTCATTAATAATAAATGCTAGCTGCTTCATGTCCCCTGGGTGCCTGATATTACCTGCATTATCAGTGTTTAGAATAGTGCATTCCTGTTATACAGAAGACTTAACAGCTCCTGTGAATAATATTATTCTTTATTAAAAGAAAAACACACATTCTCTTAATAAAAGAACATATATGCAGATGAGTTTTTTTCCAGGTTTGGTTTTGTCCCTGCACAATATTACAAAATGGGCTAAGAAAATGGATCATTCTGAGTAATGAAAGTGAGTCATAAGGATTTTCTGACTGAAACCTGATAGCCACATCATTTCAATGAGCTTATGAAAAAAAAATACATAACAGGAAAAAATAGTATTTTTGTTCTTTTAAATGTGTATTTAATTTTTAAAGGAATCTGACTGTGCTATACTTTCACAGCATGATCTCAAAGTCTTTAGTAAATCTCTTGGTAATGATTCTTTAAATAATTTTTATGAGCCAATTTGCTTGTCCTTTAGAACCAGCTTAAACTCCCATCCAGTCCCAAACCAGAACCTTGGGACGGTTCAGATCCAGATCAAGATATGAATTTCATGACCCATCTCTATTTTTATTCTATTCTGTGCTCACACAGGCTAGGGCTTAGGTCTATCAGACATAAGGAGTCAGTAACAGTACTAGTGCCAGTATTTCTGTGCTGGCAGACATAACAGAGACCTGCCTACAATTGACACAGAAAAATACCGCAAACAGGAATACAGGTGTAGAATCTCTAGTGCCTAAACAGGCAGCACAGGAAGAGCTGTTTTGAGAATAAATGGCCACATCATCTGAAGTCATCAAGGCTCAGAGACATTACTTACTGCCAGGGTGAATTGATTTTAAATCAAGGTGATTTAATTTACTAAGTGAAAAGCCTCAATCTTAAATGATCAATTTTAATCAACTTTTCCATTTGTACTTCAGTTATTTTCTAAAGAAAGGTGCAGTATCATTGGTTGATATAACCATTAAAACATGTTGATTTACAATTAAATAGAGCCTTTATGCTAGCTTTGATATACCTTTTTGCTACCTAGGAGGGTACACTATAACTATGTAAATTTATTCAGGCAATTATATAGCTTACTATCTTCAGATTTGTATTACTTATATATTTTAGTATGTTAGAAAATGGTGAATGATGTATTGTTTATTTACTTTATAATTAATTTTTTGTTCATTATTTGTGTCAAGATGCATTAGGATGGTAACTGGAAATGAATTAAACATAGAAAACAGCATATAACATTTATTTTTATTAAACAAAACAACCTTAAATATTTTGGATACCTAACCTTCTCTGACCAAAATTTGTTTTGCATTTACAACTAAATGAGTTATTAAAGGAACAGAGGGATTAACTGTAGTCAGATTATTATTATTAGGAAAAACTTCCTGACTGTCAGGGTGGTTAATCACTGTAATAAATTGCCTAAGGAGGTCCAATCTCCATCATTGGAGATTTTTAAGAGCAGGTTGGACAAAAACCTGTCAAGGATGATCTAGATATTACTTAGCCCTGCCATGAGTGCAGGTGACTGGACTAGATGACCTCTCGAGGTCCATCCCAGCCCTATGATTCTATGATTCTATTTCATATCAACCGAGGAACATTTTCAAATATACCCAAGTGAAAGTGACTAGATCTTAAATTCCTACTCGCCTAAGTCTCTTGAAAATGAGACCAGTCTCCTAAGTTATCCTTCAAACTTTTAAAATGAGCAGATCTCATCCCCTCCCTCCTCGTTCTTATTCATTGTTTGGAAGAGAGAAAGACAAATGCTTTTTCAACTGCTGATCGATTTCTCAACTTTGAAGAATTAATCCAAATGAAGAAAATATCCTTCCTGCCCCTGCAGAAGAGGATACTGCTGCAAAAAGCTGGTTTAGCACTGCAACAAACTCTGGTTCCAGGTGCTTAGCGAGTGACTTCCCCAAATTCAGTGGTGTGCAGTGGTGCCGGAACTAAGGGTGCTAGGCGTGCTGCAGCATCCCCTGGCTTGAAGTAGTAATAATAACCAAATACATGGTTTCTGCTTTCAGCACCCCCCACTAAAAAAATTGTTCCAGCACCTCTGGCAGTGTGACTTTCTTTAAAATATCATCAGCAAACATGCACTGCTTGAATAGTGCATCTCCAGCCCTGAAACGTATTAAGGTTGGCATGATTGGTGGGTGTTTGCTAGATGCCCATACCATAGCAGCAGCATCTTCTTCAGCAGGTAGGATCTACCCCGGTACTTTGGGTTGAGAATATTGGCAAGAAAATGAGGAAGATTTAGTGCATCCACTCCTTTACTCCCTGGAATATAACTTTGTTGGGTATTTCTTTCTTCAATGTCTCTTGAAGTTCTTTCCAAATTTCAACAACATCAGCAATACAGCATCAAACCTTCTGCAGTTTGTCCAAGGCTATGGAAATAGGTTTCTGTATATTCAACATATCTTCTATATTTCTTTTTAGTCTGATATTGACTACTTTGGCTGTGATAGTTCCATCTGTTTTGTCATGATATTCTTCACAGCTTGTCATCAGAATAAACCAGTTCTTAATAAATAGCTCAAAACAGTCAACCACTGTCAACCACAATCGTACATGTTGGGCGGGGGAGAATTAGTTTGGATCTTCCTGCACTTTGCAGTGAAGCTGAAGCAAAGTGGTTGTTATGGAAGTACTTTGCCATTTCAACAATATTTTCCTTTATGCCTGGAGTTATACTTAAGTCTTTGGCTAAAAGATGCATCAAATGAGCACAGTACCCACATGTTAAAAGTTTCAAGTTCCCTTCATTATCTCCTAGATTTCTTCACATCTTTGCTACATTTGCAGAATGTCTGTGACAAAGCTACGCATTTGATAACTGAATTTTTGTTCACAATTTGTTATTGCTTTTACTTCTACTCCTTATGGGCATTTCCTGATGTATCAATTGTTTCTGTAACATAGACAAACCCATCTTCTGTTGTCACACAAACACATATTTCTGAACCATTGTGTACTTTGCCCCAACCGTCAGGGCTCAGCTTAATGAATTTCCCATCAAAGCTTTTTGCACACTGTTCAATTTCCTTCTCATACACTGTAACCAGCAACCTTCCAGCAATGTCTGATGTGTCGGGTGTACTGTATCTTGGTCATGATGATTAAAACATGTCAATAAAATGTTTGTTCTGAAAAAGATGAAAGGAAGAATCTGTTGCATAAATGAACTGAGTAATCATTTCATCTATGGAGTCTTGCTGGAATTTGCTGGTCCTGATTATGAACTCATCCAGGGTTTTATTGGATGATGAAGAAAGTCCTTCTTTCGTCTTTTTTTTTTTTTTTTTTGATACAGGTAACTTACTGTCTAACATGTTTAGTTGCAGCACTGCTGTTGGTACCAGCAGATGACTCTAAAGTTGTAGACATTGCAGATGATGGACGTTCATAACCCCTTATGTTTAAGCTGTATCGTAAAACAAAATGGTAAAAAAGTCACTCTCCCATAGTATTACTCAGTACATTGCTTTAAAGTAATGAGATTATAAATAAAATATTTCTCCTACTGTGCTGTTTGTACCACTGTTTAAATTATATAAATTATTCTAAACCCAATTTTAAAGGGAAAATAATTAATAACTCATAAGTATTATCTAAATCTATTGAAATCCTTATCTTAGCCACATACGAAACAACTTAGAAAAAATGTAAAAGTTAAAATTCATAAATGTCTAATAAAACTTAACTTTTAAACAGGAAATCTTCATCAAGGATATTTGATTATATTGAACAATAAAAAAATAATTTCAGAAATCCAGAGGTAACAGTAAAAATGTAATCGATAATTACTACCACAACAATTATATTTTGCTCACAAACATTTTGAAATTTGTAAGTAAATGTAATCCACCCAAAACACAAATTTATGACAAAAATCTAAGTTATTATTTACAAACATAGTAAGATGTGAAATGCAGTCTTTAAGCATGGTGCAAAGCAGGGCTGGCGCTAGACTAAATGGTGCCCCAGGCGAGGCACATCTTCAGTGCCATCCCTCTGCCCCCATTTGTTAAACTTTTGAATACCTTGTTTTTTATTGCATTTGTAGCCCATTTCACAACTTTGATGCACTATTTGCATGCGTGATTTATCCCTATCTTATAAGAAGATAAATTTGCACACTAGGAACTGTAAATCTGTATTTATTCATGCCATATATAGGCAAATTTAAAAAATCATTTACTCTAAGCTTATACAAAGTTTTTAATTTTAAGAATAACTGAAATGTACAGTCTTTGTTGTTCTGTTTCAGATATTTTCCCATCAGATTTGCCCCTTGATGCAAACTAAATTGCAAATGAGCTTTTCACTTCTTATACTGAACTTCTGAATTCTTCTTCTGGAGTATCTTTTATTTTCTATGGGGGAAAACAGACAGTATTAGGAGAGCAAAAGTCTATGTTCCACAGTCTTAGCAAGTAATCAAATATTACGTGTTAAGCATGGCAAAAGAAGTAACAGTATTTCTTTTATATTGTTGCGTAAATAGGAGTTTGATCGATATCTCTGGCGTCTCATTAAATATGTCCTTTATTAGTTGCTACTTACACTGTTCAAGTCTTAAAACACAATTACACTTTCACAATTACACAATAAGACAAGGTTCACAGTATTGCAGCTGAGCTCTCACTCACTTCAGTTCGTTCTTATACCTCACTGACCGACTGCTGATGCCCCACCCAGAAGGGCATGTCTGACAATATTCTAGGAGTTTCGAGAAAGTCTGGAAGTTTCCATGAGATCTACATGAGAATATTCTAGGAGGTTAGTGAAAAAAGAATCCACATACAGAAAATCTGAAACATTTTACTTCAAACTTTCTATTTTCCCGTTTGTTGTTAACAACAAAAATAGCCCCCCCAAACCCAGTGCTCCCCAAACCTGGCACTCCAGGCAGTTTCCTGAGTCAACTGCTCCAAAATCTGGCATTGATGAAAGATAAATTTACTAACCACTTGCTCCAGATTGTTCAGACACGTACACATGATCTTCAGTCATTGCCTTTGGAGGAGCAGTTTTCATAATGTTGTTTCACTCTGACAACCAGGTCTTGCATCTTTTTGTTGCACTCTTTACATTTTGCACGTGTTCCTTTTTTCCCAGAGGTAGAAGCATTTTTTGAAAATATTCCCAAATAGGGTCTTTTCTATGACTTGCAGCCATGGCAGGCTTTTTCCCTCCAGTTCCCAGATGCTGAAATCTACATTACAGGCTGCACTCTGAAGAATGTTGTCGCATCTTCCCACAGTGTCCTGCTTTGACACCAGTGTTGTTCTTTTCTGGCTTCACACTCTGCTTCCTCTTGCTTGTTACATAAAGAACCAACAACAATCCAAGACTTCTACTTGTGTAACCCACATGCCTTTTCCGCTTCAGTATTTTATTTAGTTAGAGAGTGAGAGTGGCAGTTGAGATATTAATGCATTTGTGTTTGTTTGTATCTCTGAGTGTGTCTACATTCACAGCAGCACTGTCAGCACTGCTGGATCAATTTTGTGGGATCGATTCAGCAGCAGTGGAGACCCTCTCAATCGGTCAGTAAATCCATCCCCTCAAAAAGATTAATGCTGTGTCAATGGGAAGGCATTTCCCATTAGCACAGCATAGCGGGAACGCTGCGCTAATTAGAATTTAGGAAGTCAACTGGAGATACGCAAGCTACTCTACATTGCTTGCGTATCTCCCGTCGACTGCCACCAGAATTTGCTGCGAGGATAGACCAGGCCTCTGTCTGTACACACATTCAAGGAAACAGAGCAAGGCCATTTACTTGAAGTGCCCAGAACCATCCAGAAGCAAGGGCTGGTAATTAACGGGTAGTTCAATATTTTTCCATGAGCTGGAGAGTAATTTTCTGTGGTCAGTGAAGTAGTAAATATTCGTAATTTGATTACTTAATCAGAGCTCAGGCAGGGAGAAACTATAAAATAGGATTATGAGACCATCCAGGTGGGCTTAGTGGACGATCCTGATGAGATACAGGATGGTGTCTCCTAGAGTCAGAAGCTGGGTCCTAACACCTGTGATGACTTCACCCATCTCTTGCACCCAGTAGCACAGTCCCCTTAATACAGTACATGACCTATTGTGCCATATTTTTAAAGGTTGATCCCCACAGTTAGATGTTTTCCCCCTGATTCTTTCTTCATATAGAAAAGCAGCATTTGACTCAGAGTTTCTGGTAGAGGCTCATGGATTCAGCACATTTGTTTTTTTATTTAAATGTTTTAGGAGATTATAATAAATTTAGGCCTTAGCCTCTTTTGTATTTAATTCAGATTTCATTTTAAACTGGTTTAAACAGTTTTATTTTGAAAATTTTAAAAAGAAAAACTTATAATTTAAATAACAAAATTAAAAACCTGATTTTCATCCATCCTGGCTATTGACAGGAATTCATCAGAAGCAGAATAATCCCCTTATATATACAAGGGAACATTAAAAAAAATTCAGTGGAATATTCATTTACCTTTTAGTTTCTGAACTATTTAATGTTCCATCTCTAATCTTCAAGCAATGTCACTGAAATAATATTGTAATCATAGAATCATAGAATATTAGAGTTGGAAGGAACCTCAGGAGGTCATCTAGTCCAACCCCCTGCTCAAAGCAGGACTATCCTCAGCTAAATCATCCCGGCAAGGGTTTTGTCAAGCCTCAGCTTAAAAACCTTTAAAGATGGAGATGCCACCACCTCCCTAGGTAACCCATTCCAATGCTTCACCACCCTCTTAGTGAAAAACTTTTTCCTAATGTCCAACCTAGACATCCCCCACTGCAACTTGAGACCATTGCTCCTTGTTCTGTCATCTGCCACCACTGAAAACAGCCTAGTTCCATCCTCCCTGGGACTCCCTTTCAGGTAGTTAAAGGCTGCTATCAAATCCCCCCTCATTCTTCTCTTCTGCAAACTAAACAGGCCTTCTTCTTTCAGCCTCTCCTCATAAGTCTTGTGCTCCAGCCCCCTAATCATTTTTGTAGCCCTCCGCTGAACTCTCTCCAACTTGTCCACATCCTTTTTGTAGTGGGGGGCCCAAAACTGGGCACAATACTCCAAATGCGGCCTCACCAATTCCGAATAGAGGGCAATAATCACTTCCCGCGATCTGCTGGCAATGGTCTTACTAATGCAGCCCAATATGCCATTAGCCTTTTTGGCAACCAGGGCACACTGCTGACTCATATCCAGCTTCTTATCCACTGTAACGCCCAGATCCTGCTAGTTTAATGTAATCTTTATATGTGGAATGTTGTTCTGTTAAGTGCTAATTTGATTGAATCAGCAGTCTCTGTAACTACAATGGTGATACTTCCATTACATTTATAACAGCCTAATGAGACTTTTATAAGGGGCTTAGAACTCAGCAGAGCTTTTTTTTTCTAAACTAAAATTTTGCATACAAGTTTTCTAGTGTGTAGCAATTTATTTCAACTGAATTTAATAAATAGTGGGTTTGAATTTCTATGATGTAAGGAAAAGTTCACTAGTGTAGCTTCAGACACCTTTTGTCTATCTAGAAAAGAAATTTTACCAATATGAAATTCTGCATTTTTAGCCCTGTTTATTCTAATTAATATTACACATTTTAATTAGTTAACTATTAAATTTAGAATAATCCAAATACACATGATCATTACTTTAGTTTTCTTATGGGGAGTTTGCCACACACAGCAAAAGCATTTTGACAATCTGCACGTTAAGGTCTCAGTTCTGATCAAGCGGTGCAGTGATATATAATGCTTCATGTCCTTTCTATAAAACTAGCTATCGTGACACAGTAGGTTTGGAGCAAAACAACAGGATCTAATTCAAAGCCCACTGAAGTCAGTGGACAGAATTCACTTGATTCCATTGATTTCTGAACCAAGCCCTAACGGGGGAATTAGAAAAGAGTCTATCTATATTATAAAAAATTTAAAAACTCACCAAGGGTCTAATACAATTCAAGCAATATGTTGAACCTGCATGGTTTCTGTTGTGTGTCTATAAGTAATTTGAGATATGTGGAATATCGAACTTGTAAAATATGAGTTCTCCACAACCTCAAGCTCCATGTGTTAAAATTTGTTTTAACTGTATCGTGCAATGTGTATACATGGTACTAAGTACATTTCCAGACTACACAATACTTAAACGTGAAGTACACCGATATGTATAACAAGCTGATGCCTATGTACTTGGTGTTATACAAACACAAAATTCAATCAGTGTTTTCAAAATGCATCTCTAATATTTTACTTTCTTTAGACTTATTGGGCCAGATTTTTAGATGTGGGATAGAGGATAGTGTGTATTTATGCATGCACATACCCTGACTGCACACACATCAGGCATTTATGGGCAGTGGCCCGATATATGCCTGTCTGTATTTACATGCAAACTGGGTATTTATTTGCATGCATTAGGCACTCCAAAATCTGAAAATCTAGCCCTGAAAGAGTAAAGATTTAGGTTTTCTTCTTTCTAGAAGAACCCCAGGCTTTTCTTCACAGTTACATACACATACACATGATTTGTTACCCAAATGAACTTTTATTTTTATGATATAACCATACATTAAGGTTTTTTTTATTTAATGCTCAGCATTTGAGGGATGGGGAAAATTAATTTAAAACCAGCAGAGGGAGCTCCAAAGTTTGAATTCTTTCTTGTAAGTAGGTAGAAATCTTGTTTGAGAGAGATTTTCTGTGATAGATTGTGTCAGGCTTTTAAAACATACCTTTAAAAAAAGATGATTACTAATTTGCACATAGGAGTACACACTTCTTTATCAGTAGAACTCCGTACATTATCATTCAGCTTTGCAAGAAACAATCATGGCCTAGAAGTAACATATCATATATTTCTAAAACATCTTTGAATATTTTTAAATGTCACTGCATTTCTGTGCACTATGGCACTTAAGCCCTACTTACCATAGCCCTTCATTTTTGCAATCAAGAAGACAAACGTGACAACTGGTCATGATTTCCTGCTAAGAAATAAAAGTTATAATGGTCTTTGCCAAACAGGCTGTCTAGTGTTTTGGCACAGTACATTGCCTTTCAGAGAATCCATGCTTGGGCCATGAGATTCTTTTTTCATTCTCCACTTTGTGGCAAGCTGGGAGAGCTGCCAAAGCATATGTGAGATGTGGAGCTGCTTGCACATGAGTGATTCTACCCTTAAACCCAAAAGTGTCATTATCTGACTCTGGATGTGGGTTTTTTCAATCTTCTTTGGCAGGAATATGAGTCACCCTGATATGAATACTTTGGGGAGACAGAGGAAAACAGGCAGACTGTAGAAAATCTCTTCCCTTTCCCACCAAGGTAAAATGTTCTCTCCAAGGATAAAATGTCAATAAAAGTTGCTTCCTTGATTCTTGCCAGCATGAAAAGATCCTCCTTGCTGAAGCGTAGAAATTGCTGACACAAGGTTTTCAAGTAACACTTTCTTCAGAGTCAGATCACGATGGTCTCATGCCACCAATTCAGCTTTGTAAATAACAATCAGCCAGCAACTGAGCAAGTCACACAGAAGTGTTACAGCCCATTGCTGAGGGGGGAGAGGGGGGGAACTGATGGTCAGGCTGACCCTTTTAATAGTGCTTTCCAAGATTGATCATGGACTGCCTCCCATAGCCACTCTTCATTCAGAAAGATAAACTAGAGAGATATGAAATATGTCCTCAGTTTGGTTATTTATTATTAATAAGTGTGCTCAGAGATATGCATCCATAGAAGATGCAATTCCTAGCCAAAAGAGGATACAATTTAAATGAGATAAGGGTATAGTTCAGAAACATAAACATCAGGGAAGATGAGTCTTGAACACTGGGTCACAAAGATCTTAGGTATAGCTAAGATCTGCCACCATCTCTGTAGCTAATATTTGTTGACAAAGAACTGAATCCTGGCACTGGAGTGCAGCCTGGGCCTGTGATTGGCAGATTGCTGAGGCTCCTGATTGGTTCACAGCTTCTATATAAACCCAGCCCAGGAACAGGAAATTGTCTGTGCAACTGGGATTCACCTTGCTTTGGTGTTTGTGGTGTCTGTGGCTGGATGCTAGTTATCAATTTGTGGTTCTGCTCTCAAGTTTGTCTCCTGCTTCTGATTTCCTGGTAACCTGACCTCCTGACTCTCAACTTCTGGTTTGTCCTCTGGCCTGTTCTGGATCCTGACCTCTTGGTCTCTGACTTTACCCTGACTTGACTCCTGCTCTGGCCACTGGTTCAGACTGCTTATGTTCCTGTTCTGACAAGGGGAATATGGATCAAATTTAAAGCTATGCAGGTATCTGAGAGATCACCACTGTTACAAGGCTTATATAGCAAAAGCATGCTTCCAGAGTAATTGAGACAGGGAGGCAATGGTCATTTGGTGCTTGAGAGGAAGGATACAATTCTATGCCCAAAGGATGGCTTGTGAAAAGGCATGAGGGGAGTAGATGTATACAAAAGGATGGGCTAGGAAGGAGGCTTGGGAAGATTACTGGAAGGAAGAGAGAGGCAGGTTGTTGTTCACAATACAAAATAAAAGTAGCTTGGTTCCAAGAGATTCCCTAGTGACAAAGTCAATTCTGGAATGCCCTTAAGGCCTTCAGAACTCCTCAGGGCTTGTCTATAAATGGGGTTATTCCAGAATAGCTATTGCATAATCATTATTCCTGAATAACTCCATGTGTTCCAGAGTAAAGTGAGCTTTATCCTATAAAGCTTTGCTAGTATAGTTACGTCAGTTAAGAGTGTGGAAAAATCTTCACACATCTAACTGACACAGCAATGCCAGGAAAATCCTCCATGAAGATGTGGTTTTATATGAGCAAAAGTTGTCTTTTGCTCATTTGAGGAGGTAGGTTAACTTTCTCAGAAAAGAACACTTCGTTGGTATAAGCTGATCTAGGGGGTTTTGCCAGTATAGTCACACCCATAAATTCTTAGGGTTAGTCTATTACACTAACCATACCAACACGTGGTGGTGTTCAGGAATAGCTATAGTGCTTTAAATTCACTCTGCCTTAATCTAAAGAGTGCGATTAATCAATCCAGCCTGGTTTCCTCTTAACCTTTTCTCAGAAATGAAGCTCAATCTATTCAGTTTGTCTCTCATTGTAAGGCAAGTCTGCAAAAGTCATTCTTTTCTGAGTTCTTTCCAGGTTAACATCTTTTGACAGTGTGGACACCAGAACTGGAGAAAGTAGTCCATTAAGGGTTTCACTAATGCTGGAGACAGATGTAGTACCAGCTCCCACTTAATATTCCCCCGTTCATACATCTGAGGACCACACTGGCTCTTGTAGCCACTCCCCGAGACAAAAACCAACTAAGTTCAGTTACGATTTTGAAGTGCTGCAGGTGGGTAGGGATAACTACAACTACTCTGAGACATATTTGCTCCTGCGCTAAACCAAGGGATTTATTATCTGGAGACAAATGTTCATGCTCTTGAGTTTAGGAGACAGTATGCAATGTATTCTCATCCCTGAATAAGAAACTATAAATGCAGTAATGAAACGTAGTTGGGGACCTGGAGAAAAGAGAGTTGGCTGTTTGTATATGTTGGTTTGGTCTTGGAAACTAGAAAGTCTTTTTAATCACTTATATATGTAGTCAAAAGGGAAGAAAATAGCTACAGCAGTGACCTGTATAAGCTAAAACTGTCCAATATGTTCACATTTCCTGTGGCCCTTCAGTAGGTTACTTTCTCTCCAAAACCTAATTGAGTCTTGCATATATTTAGCTGGGAATGCTGCTATAGTGATAGAAGTCTAAAATCCCAGAGGTGTTAGTTACATATTTATTACTTATGAAAACTGGGAATGGGGGGCAAGGAGCTATTTCACAAACTTCAAGCAGAAAACAATCACCACATAGATTTAATGTATTTAACAAGGACATGGATATCAACCTGGACACACCCTGAGAAATAAAAAGTGTATTTGTACACCTATGTAATAGTATTGTTACAAGTGAGTTAGGATCACCTAAGCCTATGGTTTTAACTTTGCCTAGTGAGTGACAGGAAACATTTCATGGGGCATGAAATGTGCACATAGTTAACACAATTTATAACTCAAATAAAAGAACTGACTCAATAGATCCTTCAATAGTCAAATTAACATTCTCTTTTGAAAATGGGATTTAAGATCCTTAGTCACATAACATGACTAAATGGTTTTAAATACATTCCCCAGATTAGTTTAGTTAGAAATGTAACTGTTTCACTTTTCTAATGTAAATTAAGTTGACATGACATAATGGATACTTTCCATTTGAACATTAATCTTAAAAGATGAACTAGAAATAGTTATCTGATTTGGTAAGGGATTTCATAAATTTAATCTAAATGCCACAACTGCACTTTTTTTACCCTGACACATACAAAACCCATTGTTATGCCTAACACTTAAAAACCCTTTTTCCACAATAACTTATATTTAAGCCTTTAATTTAGTGAGACAACTAAATTCAATTCAGTTCTCTGCCTTGTGTACAAGTCTCCCAAATAGATGCTATTGAGAGGCTATCTCTGAACAATTTTTTACTTCATCCAAACTGCCACTGTCAATGTCTATCATCTATTGTATCTAAGACCCATTTTTTTAAACTGGTTCTTATCACTGCCACAGAAAAGCGATCATCGCACGGCAAGGTGTGTGATTCTGGTTCAGTGTGTTGGTTTGACGTGTATATGACAGCATTGAACTTGTACTAAATGCAACCGTCAGTTTCTAAAACTTTTGGTTATTCAGGGTGAGGTTTTCAAAAGTGCCGATGGGCAAGACTTTCCAAAAAAAAAAAAGGATTTAGGTGCCTAAATCTACCATGTGGTGCCACTGACACTTTCAAGCTACAGCTCAGGCACTGCCTAACCTTCCTAGGTGTCTCTGCCTACCCGGGAGGGTGTACTTTCAAAGCACCCTAAGTGCTGATGACCCTCCATACTGCTCAAAGGCCTAGTTCAGGCTGAAGCCCCAAAGTGGGATTTCTTAAACGAGGTAAATCTGGATCACTTACCTTGCTGTTGGGGACTGATCCCACAGGTGCGCTTTGACAGGTATCCGGTCGTAGGTGTGTCCAGACCCTGCAGCAGGAAGGCTGGATGCAGGCCACTGATAGGTTGGGAGGGCATCCCAGCACTAATTACATCCTGGGGCACAGTAAGCGTGAGAGGTATTAACAGGAGCAGGAGAGAGACCGACTGTTTTGGCAGGTAGGGCATGCGCTACTTTAGTAGTTTACCTGCTTTAGGTGCCTAAGTCCAGAAGTGGGATCATGGCTGAGGATCCTAAGGAGAGGGAGGTGTCTTTCTCTGCCCTGTCAGCTAAGTGCACAGGCAAGTTTCTTAGGTGCCTATGCCCAGCGCAGCATTTCATCGCTGCGCAGCTTAGGTGGCTCTCTGCGTGGCTGGCTGGCCTAAAATCCCATTCTTAGGTGCTTAACTATCCTCATGCACACCATAAACAGCCTAAATGGAATAGACTGGCCTAACTTGGGCATAAATTTCCATTAGGCAGCAGGATGCCATGGGGTTAGGTATGGCACTGTTTGGCTAAGCAATGCCTAAATCCCTCTTATCATTTTGCCATGGATTGTCTTACTGGTGGTCCATCAAAAGTACCGTTTCATAAAGCTAAAGCAGCAGGGGTGGAGGAGAGGGGTCACAGCTCAAGCAGCCCCTGCTCCAGATCTGGCTGAAGGGGTGGGCACAACGCCAGCCCTGGCCAAAGCCAAAGGGAGGGAAGGTGCACAGCCACAGCCTGGGGGTGGGGAGGCGGCAGGGGAGGAGGAGATGGGAGAGACAGCTCTGGCTCCAGCTGCTGACAGCTGAAGAAGTCACAGAGGTTGGATGAAGTTGCAGAATCCATGACCTCTGACTAAATCATATCTTTGTTCATAACTTTAAACTCTGGTGGGTAAGGAAGAGGCGTTCTTTCACAAGCATAACTCTGAAAATAATGGCTGATTAGACTGAATGTTTTAGCAAGGAGGTGGATATTCACTCACTGTCAAGTAGCATTTTCCTGTTTGAGTAAATCACTTTTGAGTCTTCAGAAAACGTTTGGCAGAAACACTTAAGGCAAATTTTCATTTTATGAGAACTGCAAAAGCAGTGTAACCAACTACAAGAACCTTCTGATTCCAGTGCTCTGCAGTCAGAATTACTGTAACCCTTTGTTCACCAACATATTGGTGCACACCAAGAACCAAAGCAGAGGGTTACACATGCAGATTAATTGGCCACTGAACAAGAGGTTAATTCCAGTTTCATTATGCACAGTGCTTTGGGGTATAAAGTTGTAATATGAGAAGACAGTTGCACTCCTAATGCAAAGAACTGACCCCAAAGTACCTTTTGTTCTTGTTTCAAAACATGGTTCTTCTTTCACACAGGTTCTTCTTTCACTCTTAGAGCAGTATTTCTCAACCTTTTTGATACCAGGGACCAGCATACTGCCGCCCTAAACAGAGTCAGTGAGATCTCCGGGACGAATGCTGGTCCATGTACTGCTCATTGAGAAACACCATCCTAGAGAAATCCCCTCAATCACTCTTCAGAAGATGAAGGCAATTGGAGGAAGGGTTAATGTGCTTTATGTTGAAGTACTTAGGGGGTTCTGAACTTCGAGACCTCTTTATGCCTCCCCTTGATCTTCCTCAGAAGGGGGGAGAGAAATTTTAGACTGAGGGTTCCCTGCAGAGACAAAGGGACCTTGTGGTTACACTTTTGAGCAATTTTCTTGACCTGCTTGACTGGGGTTGACAAGGGGACTTCCTGGAGATAAACGGACCCCATCCCATGGGCAGGGCCAGGTTACCAATTAGGCACCTACCTAGAGGCACCAGTGTTCAAGGGGGTGCCTAAACACTGGAGGATTACTGCATAGGCCCATGTCAATTTGGGGGGCCTGCATGAGTGCCAGAACTCTGGCCCTGCCACTCTGCTCCTCCTCTTCCCCCTCTGCGGCCCTGGCCAGGCCAAAAGCCAGAGCTCGGTGGTTAGCATATTTCCCCCACCCAGAGCTGGCTGAACTGGTTGCTCTAGGCCCTCTTCCCTAGGCTGACCAGACATTCCTGATTTCTGGGGACAGTCCCTGATTTAGATACTGTCTCCAGAAATAACCTGTCCCCGGAAATATCCTCGGTTGGCTTTGTCACCAAACAGTGGTTTAAAAATGTGGCAAAATTGTAATAAAAAAAAGTGACACAAATAATAAAATGTAACCTCTGCGCTACACTTCAAATTTTACTTGTATTGAAATCATAGGTCTATATACTGTATATAATTAGCTTTCTCAATCTATCTCTCTACATGTTGCTGTAACTATGGCTACAAAGCTGTCACATGCCAAGGTCAGTTTGACTGCACATGTGGTGTCAATGATTGCAGAAGTGTTGTGGTGCTGTCCAAGAAACGTGTTACTTCAACAACCAACTACAAAAAATGTTCTTTCTTGCGATCAACTGCAAAAGAAACATCTGTCTAATGTACAATATGCCATTCTGTATTCTCCATTTTTAGCAGAGGCAGGACATCGATAAAAGAACATGAAGATACAAGTAAACACAAATCCGCCGTAACTGTCCGTGCTGGTTCAAATTCTGTAACTTAATTTTTTTCATGAAGTTGAGCCAAAAAAGAGTGAATATGACCTTGCTACACAAGAGGGAATTTTTGCTTTTCACACCATTCATCACAATCACAGTTTAAGATCAATGGACTATACCTCAAGTTTAAATAGAAAATTCTACAATCCCAAATTTAGTTGTGTGAGGACATAGTGCGATGCAATTGTCACATGTATTCACACTTTGGACAACAGATGAACTGAAACATAATCGGGACCATGTTGAGTTTGTATCACTTTCAGTTGATGCCTTAAACCACAGACATGTAAAATCATTGCCTATCTTGGTTCGTTACTTCAACGTATATGATGGAAACACATCTGTGGAAACAAAGCTACTTGATTTTGTTGAACTAAAAGTTGAAACAGCTGAACTAATTGCAGCGGAGATACTTGCAGTTATAGAAAAGTTTTGGCTGGAAAATAAGATTGTATTATTGGCAGAGAAAGCCACAAACACAAACTTCATCAGGCTATGCAGATAAGGAGGAGAAAAAAGTGCACACAAAAGTCAGGGCAGCCTTACAATGGGAGGTGATAAGCCTCAGATGTCCCATTCATATTGTTCACATATTGTGCCCGAACTGCACTGGATACAATTCTTGTGGATGTTTGAATATATATTTACCAAGATTTTTGGATATTCTCACAATTTCACTGTTTGAGTTGACAGACTGAGGAGTTTTTGTGAGTTTGGGGGGCAAGAATACCAAAACATTCTCGGGCACCACAGTGTCAGGTGGCTCTGTTACCTGCTTTAGAAAGAGTACTACTATTATAGGAGCTGCTTAAGTCATTTTTTCTCTCCAAAGAAAAGTGTCTAGTTCTTCTTCTTCAGAAGATATTTGAAGACCCAGTTACTGAACTCTGGCTCACTTTCATTCAAGGTAATCAGTCACTTTTCCATGACACAATAAAATTGCTGGAGGAGGAAAATCGCTGTGCAATGGAATCTGCTGACATCCTTAACAATCTGGAAAAGAAGCTGTCTGCAAGGTATGAGAGAGACTTTGTGCCAGTTTTAGTGAGAACTACTAAAGGAGCACGAAGGAGCTGGGGTCTTGACATGCAAGTCATACTTCAATCTTTCTCTTTTTTTAAATTTTGACGCATCAATTCAATACACACCTGGGGGAAAACCGATGACGTGCATTGTCTGCTTTTGGAAGAAGGTGCCTGCAGGGTCTGAGATGGAGAAGGCAGTCAAACTTCTGCAAATGAAATGTAACAATTGATCAAGCTGCTCTTTGAAGTGACATTTCTCAATTTCCCTCTTAAACATTCACTAAGTGAATGGAGTGCATCTGCTATGTCAGTTGCTCACAAATGGAACGCAGTCATGACACATTTCACAGAATCTGAGGTACCCCATTGTTAAGCTGAAAAAACTAGCTGAAGTGATGCTCTTCTGTATGCCAGGCAGCAGTGCACCTGTTGAAAGAGTGCTCTCGCTGATGAATGACGTGCAGATGGCAGAGAAATCAGATTCAATGTACAAACTGTGAAAGCCAAACTATTGTGTCTAAAATTTTTGGAAAAAATCACCAGGAACAACGATATTCTCAAGCAAATACATTCATTGGAGAAATACTCCAATTAATACTAGCTTACCATTCTGTTGTCAGCCTTAATGATAATACTGGTAATTATTTTTCTGTTTATGGATTGAATGTGGGAAATATGATGGATGTAAGTTAGCTATAGCTGTGTATAAAAATGTTCATAACATAACATTTATTTCTCAAAAGCAGTAATTACCCCCTGCCTATAAAAATGTCCCCAGCTATCATTCCAAAAATCCAGCCAGTTTACTCTTCACCTCCGCACCCCTCACTTCTCCATTGCTCCCTGGTGGGGAAAGCACAAAGATCGGGGGGGGAGGGGGCTGAAGATGCTGTGCCTAGGGGTGCATAACGTGTAAAGCTGGCCTTGCCCATGGGCCCCAGATGTGAACTCTGGACGTTCAGAGGGAGTCCTTGTCCCATGTGAGGTATGAGAAGACTGTGCTGGGCTGACATTGGCTGGGAGTAGCTCTGAGCCATTGCCGGTCTCACCAGGGAAGGTGTGATGTAGAAAGGACAGTGGAGTTGGGCCTGTGGGCCCCTTACCAAGATTTCCTTGCTCTGTCTCCAGATCCCTGCCACTGCAGGGGCTCCGCAGCTGCTCTGCAGTCAACAGGTGCGGCTGTGAGCTTGGGTTCCAGTGGCTGGGCATGAAGCTTCCCTGGCCCTTTGATATCATGTTTCAACTTACCCTGCTTCCCAAGAGCTATGCTGCTCGGGGACCCTGCCCATCTGAGCACTTGAGCAAGGCCTGGTCTCCACAGAGCAGGGACAGATCTCCATGAAGGCGGGGAGACCTCCATTCCCTGGGGGAGATCTGCTTGTCCTTCGCTGCCATTCTGTCCTCATGGGTGAGCAGGGCAGGGGCCATTACTGTGTCCTCTCGTGCTTCTCTTGCCAATCCCTGCTCCTCCGCAGCTTCAGCCCAGATCCTGCCCTGCACTCAGCCTTGTTCCTATCTCAGAACCAGCCCTGCTCCTCCCTTCCCTGGCTCCGGGTAGTCTGCTCCAGAGCCTTGGCTTTGTTTCCTGACTCACTCTCTCTTGGCCCTTGGCTCTGGCAGTCAGAGTCCAGTTCTGGCCTTTGTCCTTGCTTCCTGGTTCTGACCCCTCTCAGCCAGGGGCTCTGGCATTTGGGCTCTGATCACTGGGCCTGATCGCCTACAACCCGGTCTCCTGACAACGTCCTCCTTGTAGTAATCGCTGTTGTGATACTCACAGGAAAAGGTTTGAACCAGGGCAAGTAGGGACTGGTCCACAGTCCACTGAAGTCAAAGGACTTGGGGCTTTTGGGCTAGATCCTAAAGGAGGAGTTAGAACTGGGCCTGCATGTGTTGCTAGGAAAGGAAAAGTTACTTTATTATTCAGGGCTATAATTTAATTTGAGTAAAACTTCAAGTGTTTATTTCCTATGTCCTTGCATGTTGTGTGTTGCATGTGAATTACCAGTTACTCTCCAGAACTATAAGCTCCATGGGGCAGAAATATTTTTTTCTACGTTGTGCCTAGCATATACAAGTTACTACATAAATTCTAAAATAGTTCATTTACATGTCTGTACAAAGTACTGTGGTAAAGTCAGGCCAGATGGCTACAAAAGGGTATGCCAGGGATGATATGTGAGCCCCAGGATGCTGAAAGCCCTTTTCCCTGCAGATGGGATAGGTTACTCCAGGTCAATTGGAGGCACCTGGACCCAATTAAGAGCCTAACCCAGATGTATTTAAACCCTGCCTTCCCTAATGACTGGGAGGAGCATAGGAGAAGGAGCAGTTAGAAGGGTGTGGCAGTTAGAGGAGGATCACCTGGGACCTGAGTAGTGTTTCCCCTACAGCTGGAGAGGCAGAGCAGGAGAGTCTCTGACCCCAGCCTGCAGGAAGGACTGGTGGCCTTCTGAGCCTCCAAGGCTCCACCATGTACACTGCAGCCCCTAGAGGGGCCCACTGAGAGGTACCTTCCTGGGCCTGGGGTCAACTACAAGGACTGGGACTGCCCGCCCTCCCCTGTGGGGTTGAAGAGCGGTCCTCAGGCCTGAAGTAAGGCTTGCACCCCACTGCTCTGTGAGAGAGACACTGGGGGTTAAATCACCTTAGACCCCTGGCCAGGAGAGACTGTGGCTGGCCGGTGAGACCCAGAGGGGACCGGAGCTGTTCTCTGGTAGAATGCTATTTGTTAACATTTGGACTCTTCAGTGGCTTCTTTCCCTTTCTTTGAATTCAAAATCCCACAGCTGTGGTGTGTGCAGAAAGGTGTCTGGGCAGCTTGAGGGGTTGGTCTGGGGAGGGAAGCAGGCACCGCTAGGTGTGTAGGAACGTCTGAGACAGGGGAACAGGAGGATGGAAGGTGTCAGAGGTTAAGTGCGTGGAGCTGGCTGTGGGAGGTATCTGAGGGAAGCTGGGTTTGAGTGGCTGGGAGGAGCGGGTGATAATCTGTAGATGTAAGATGGGAAGTTACATTTGTGGGGTAGCCTCTTGAGAAGCTGGGGCCAATGAGGTTTGTGAAGGTCTCTGGGGTGGGGGGAGCACTCCAGCCACCCCATTTTCAGGAAGCAGTAGTGTCTGGTGAAAGGAGATTCTGGGAAGGCAGCTGGCTGGTTGCTGTGTGGGGAAGCTGCGGGGCCAGTATTAGATCCCTCACCTCCTGTCTTTTGCACTTTGCCTGCTCTTCCTGGCTGTCTATCTTCTGCTCAGCCAGCGGGGGGTAGTTAGAGAGCTACCTAAAGCACTGTCTGCCCATGAGCTGCAAGTACAGGCCACTGTAAATGAGCAGAAGTCCATATTAACCTCAGTGCAATACATAGAATTCAGCGGGGCTATCCAGGACGCTTCCCAGGCCAGAGATTTCCTGCCTCAGCCAAGTTTAGAGGTGATGATCTATATCATCTCCTAGCTGTACCAATGACCATGACATCAGCCGGGCACTGCCTTCAGCTGTTAGGCCACATGGTGGCCTGCACGTATGTAGTGAGACTAGCTCTCCGGAGGCACAGATCACTTCAGGCGTAGTATGTGCCACGCAGCCATCCACTGAATCGGGTGGTCATAGTTCCCCCACTCACCCTAACCTTCCTACACTGGAAGGAGCTGAGGGCTATTCGCCTAGCGCGCAGGGTGTTCCTCCAATTCCTGACAGGCAGCCTGGCGCAGGTGTGAGTGGACAGCACCGCGACTGTGTTGTACATAAACAGGCTGAGAGGAGTGCGCTCCCCGGCCTTCTGCAAGGAAGCTATCCACCTGTGAGATCTGGCAGTGAGGCACGATTTCCCCCTAACTGCCTCTCATCTCCTGGGAGTGATGAGGCGAATTGCCTCAGGAGGTCGTTTCTACCCCACCGCGACTGGTTGCGGCACCTATAGGTAGTGTCTACTGTCTCCCAAAAGGGGAGTGTTCCCCTACTGGACCTATTCGTGTCAGCCTGGAATGCAAAGTGCCTGAGGCTCCAGGGTCGTGAGACCGGGTTGATTTCTGAAGTGTTCCTCTTTGACTGGACAGGGACCCTGTGACGCGTTTCCACCCATTCCAATCTGGCCTAATGTCCTGCTTGGAAGTAAGGTGGGACAGGGCGGACATCTTACTCATTGCTCCAGCCTGGCCGAGGCAGTACTGGTTCTGCATGCTGCTGGACTGGTCGATTGCCCTGCCCATGCAGCTTCCAAGGCGGCACGACCTTCCCTCCCAGGACCATAGTTGCCTGTTGCACCTGGACCTGGACTCCCCACGTCTCACGGTCTGGTGGCGCTGTGGCTGAAAGAGGGGGGGAGAGAGCCTGATCAGTGCAGGCCCAACAAGTTTTGCTTGGCAGCAGGAGAGGCTTGGTTTGATTTCTCCCTAGGATCTCAACCTGACCCTCTCGACCCATGGGGGTCCCCACCTTTTGATACCATAACTTCATGTCCCCGGCTCATGTTTTCATGGAGGCTGGTACCTCACCTAGGAGGGTCTCCGAAATTAAGACCTGAACCTCGGGGGCCCTCATACTGTATTCTATAAGAACAAGGTCCAGCTCAGGCCGCATCCAGCCTCCCTATGCAAGGAGGTTTCATCGTAATGAAGATATTTTTCTCCCCGGGTTTTTCCAAACCACATGGCTCAGAGGAGGAGAGAAGATGGCATTTGCAGGACGTGTACGAGCCCTCGCCTTCTACATTGAGCATATGAAGCCGTTCTGGAAATCCATGCAGCTCTTCGTTGCAGTGGTGGACTGGATGAAAGGCTCACCTGTCTTCACCCAGTGCATCTCCTCGTGGATTACGTCCCACATCAAGTTCAGCTACGAGCAGGTGAGGGTGCCGCTTTCATCATAGCGCACTCAATCAGAGCTCAAGTGCCATCGCCCAGCAGGCAACAGAGTATGTGGGATTCGGCAGAGCCATGCTGCGGGCAGCTCACCAGTAACTCCTACCCACCTCCAGGGTACAGCTTTGTAATCACCTATAGTGGAATGGATATGAGCACTCATTCGAAGGAGAAAACATGGCTGCTTACCAGTAACTGTTCTTCAAGATGTGTTGCTCATACCCATTCCACACCCATGCTCCGTCCCCGCTGTCGGAGTTGGCACAAAGACGGGACTGAGGGGGTATAGGGTCGGCAGTGCCCTGTGTGCCACGGCATGCGCGTGGCACTCCAGGGGGCGCCTGAGCCGACCCTATAGGGTCTGCTAAGGGGAAAAAAGTTCCAGGAAAAAGTACGGTGGCATGCACTTACCTATACTGGAATGGATATGAGCAACACATCTCAAAGAACAGTTACTGGTAAGTAACCATGTTTTTCTCAGCCATCTCTTCTGAAACAGTTGGATGCAAGTTTTCTAGACCTGCTGGTCTAACATTAGTAGCTGATGTTTAACATCCTCCTGAGATTCTACTGGAATGGAAAGAGTGTCACTTGCCACCACATGACATCTGTTTTTCCCCAAATACAGAAAGAAATATTTATTGAAATATTCCGAATTATTGATAATTCTACCATTTCCATCTAGTAATGAATCAATAGCATTCTTGGAATTATTTTTGTTCCTAATAGTTTAAAAACAATCCTTACTGTCCTTAACTTTGCTTGCTGTAGATTTCTACTTGTGTCCCTTTCCTTTCCTTCCCTTCTCAATTTTCTACAATATCTAGGTTCTGATTTATGTTCATTATCTGCTTTCCCTTTCTTCCATTTGTTTATATATTAATTTTTTATAGTTTCCTTTCTTCCCCTCTAAACCAGGTTGGTTTTATTAACCAGTACCGCCTTCTTACTTGATTTTGGGCTTTTGGGACATAGAATCTTAGGAATGAAGGACTGGAAGGGACTTCAATAGGTCATTTAGTTCAGCTGCCCTTTGCTCAAGAAGGACCAAGTATACCAACACCAAGGACTAAGTATACCTAACCATTCCTGGCATATGTTTGATTAACCTGTTCTTTAAACCTCCAATGATGGGGATTCCACAGCATCCCTTGGAACCCTATTCCAGTGCTTACTATTCTTATAGTAAGAAGGTTTTTCTTAGAATCTGACCTAAATCTCCCTGGCTGCAGATTAAGCTGATTACTTCCTGTCCCACCTTCGATGGATATGGAGAACACTGATCATTGTCCTCTTTTTAGAACAGCCCTTAACATACATGAAGACTATCAGGTCCCCCCTCAGTCGTGTTTAGGTTTTTGGGGGGGGGGGTTCCCCCCTCTTTCCCACCCCCACCCTTCAAGATTGAGTATGCCTGGTTTTCTTAACCTTTCCCTCATAGGCCAGATTTTTCTGATCCTTTTATCATTGTTGTTGCTGTATTTCTGTGTGACTCTGGCTGGATTAGGGGGACCACTTATGATATTGTACTTTTGACATATGGATGTTAAATAATAATTCATCATAGGCCAGGTCAGGCACCGTTAGAAAGGTTATAATTTGCTAAGCATGGTGATTGTGATGTTTGTATTGGAAGTTATGGATATGTTTGTATCTTTATTTCAATTTATGCTGTGTTTCTGGGCAACGCTCCAGACAGGATGGCTGCAGCATTAGCTGCTTGATGGCCCATTAAGGGAACTCAGATACAATAAGCACAGGGAAAGAACCAGGGGCTACACATTGAGTCACCTGGACTTACTCAGGTGATTTAGGACTCCATCTTATTTCTGTAAATTTCCACAAGCATCATGGCAAAGGCCAAGAGACATAAAAGGCAGCTGCACCCCCCCACATCCATATTGTCTTCAGTCTTTGGTCTTCAACCTTTACTTACCTGTGGATCAACTCATCTGCAACTAAAGCTGTGAAACAAAGGACTAAATCCCATCCAGGCACTGGATGTACACCAGAGGGACTATATAAGCCTGCGAATTCCACAATTCTACTGGAAACCTAATATATGTGGACTTTCAAATCATTTGTATGTATCTGATTGTTTTAATCATTTAACATTTGTCTTGTACTTTATTTCCTTTAGTAACTGAAACTAAAGGTTTATTATAAAAGGATTGGCTGGCAGTGTGGGTGTCTTGGGTAAGATCCATCCTTACATTGATCTGGTACTGTGGCTGACCCTTTGGGGTCAGGAGAATCTTTTTTGGTAAAGAGCATAGAGTTTTAAATAACTGGTCTCTTTAATGGACCTAGTGGCTGATTGGGAGCCAGAGACTGAAATGCAGTAAAGGGGGCTGCGTATATTTTGTTTTAGCTTCTTGATAACCAGTGTGGGGAATCAGCAGCATTGTTTGTGCATGGTTGGGAAGTCTAACTTCAGTGTTACCCACCAGAACTGGGAGAATCTGCTCTCCTCTGCAGCCAGGCCTGACCTTGGCATTTTAAGGTGGTCTACACTAGGTATGGACGGGTCACACTCTGGACTGTCTTCAACTTGTCCACATCTTTTTGGCAGTGTAGGGCCTAGGGCCTAGAACTGGACGCAGTACTCCATCTGAGGTGGCTTCACCCATGCTGAGTATAGTGGAACATATGATACTTGTTATATGATATAGTGTTACATATGATACTCCTGGTTAGTACACCCCAGAAAACTAGTTTTTTGTAACTGCAACACATTGTTGGCACATATTTTATATGTGATACACTATAACCCCAGATCCTTTTCAATGACTACTGGACAGTTGTTCCCCGTTTTGTAGTTGTGTAGTTAACTTTTCTTTCCTAATTATAGTATTTTGCACTTGTCTCGTTTTGTTGATTTCAGACCAGTTCTCCAATTTGGTGGTTATCATCACAACTGGGGTATGGGCAGTCTGACCTAGTGCTCAGAGCAGAAGTCAGGTCAGAGTCCAAGGCCAGCCAAAGGGCAAAACCAAGAGTGCCTCAGTGACCTTATGCCAGAGAAGAATTGGGCCCCGCAGAGCTCCGCCAGGTCCCTAGCCTGTCTCCAGTAGACCCCTCTCTCCTCATCCAAGGTGGGTGGGATGGCTGGGGCAGGAGCCAATTACTCCAGCTTTCTACCTGTGGAGTGCTCCCTTGTGGAGGGGAATTCTCTTCAGACGAGCTTTTATTCCTCTGTGTGCTGCTTGTGGATTTAGCAGACCACGGAATCCAGTCACAAAGTCTAGTGTAGATATAGCTATATTTCCTGAAAAGGTGAATTAGAAACATAAGGAGTGAATAGTGCTTGTGATCTCCAGGGCTTCCTTTTATACAGCTGCTGCTATTCTTCTCATATGAATAAATTTTTAACTCTTTCCTTCATACTTTCCCTTCTCCCTTATCACACCTTTCCTAGCTCTCACTTGCCAATACAGTAGCAATTCTTCATAGTAAGGTTTTCATCCTCTGTGCTCCAGAAAGGATTGCAGTGCATGGTAATTGTTAACAGTGATACGTCATCTTAAATCCACTCCTAAATCTATCTGTCTGAGGTAATTCAGACCAAATGTTGGAATGCTTTTTGCTGTAGGAGTCAATTTTCAGTAAGATCTGTCTGTGATACATCTAAATGATTAGAACACTTTGGGCTATTGCGCCTTCTCTTTTCCTTTCCAAAGGATTGCTTCTGTAAGTATTAAGGGAACGTAACGCTGAACTGTGCTCCTCCAGTGAGCAAGTGGAGGGAAAGAAGTAGACGAGAGGGAGATTAATCTCTGTAAAATTGGATTACTCACAGCACTTCCTTTTTAAGTACTCTGGCTGATGTATTTTTCTAGCATCACACTGTGCATGTGATGTTTCCTGACTTTTACTGCTAAATTGGAGAGGGGAAACAGTCAATATTACAAGGTGACAGAAGAACTACATTCCTACCTGGTTATGTCTTTAAAGGAAAGTTTCAATGTACTTTGCACTTCATATCATCTTCTGTCTGAGGAACTCAATTGGCATTACAGACGACAATACCAGCCTCACCTTTAAAACGTACTGATCCCTTTGGGGTAGGCAGGAGTTAAAATGTATTAGTTTCTTTAGATTACAGTAAATAATGCTCACAAGAACCTTCAGACAATAGACCAAATTCTGGTCTGCTGTAAATGTGTGTGACTGCCTCTGAAGTCAATGGGGAAATGGGCTCCCATACATCAGGGCTGAATTTGGTTCAGTGTCTGCACTTTCCTCATCTCATTAATTCAGGTTGCACAAAAGCCTTTTTGAGAATAACTCCAGTGATCTGTGAGTAGCAGCAGCCATTTCAAAGCTGCAGTCTTAAACAGAAATGTAAAGCAGCAGGGGAGGCAAAGCTGACAGGTCACACTTACTGAAGCTTCAGTGACAAGATTAATATTAATGGGTTAGAAATCAAATTAGCCATCCACTCTTCTTTTAGTAGATGTTGGTAGGTCAAGGGTTATTGCATCTCCAGAGTACTTGGGCGCAGGTGGCTGAAAAACCTGTCATGCCTTAATGCAAAATAAAATATTGGCCCTATTTTTTCCAGATTTTATAAATTCTAGGAAAAAATCCTATCACTTAGTACCAGTTCTCATGTTGTTTTAGCCAATTCCATCTGTAATGATCTTTCCACTTTAATTGAACAGATTTCTTATCCAGATTGGTAGCCATCTGACAGTGTTTTGTATCTGTCAGGAAATTAACTGCAAATCACTATTATTTATTTAAATGAACCTTTTTCTCCATTCAATTTTCATTCATCTTCAAAAGCTCATGTGCCTCCTCAGGATGTGGCTGAAAATCAGCATTTGGAGGAAAAAAGTTTTTTTTTCCTTTTAGTTAGTGTCTATTTGTGAGAGCTTTTTTTTTTTTTTTGAGGTTGGGGCTTGTCGGTGGATTTTTATTAATGCAATTTCTTTCCTTATATGGCCTTGTGGTTTATTCATCGTTGGTGGGGATTCATATACTTTTGGGAAGTATTCTGTAGTCTTTGGGTTTTGAACCATAAATATTATTAGATCAGTAATGATCAAAAGGAATTTGAAGATCTACATCCTGCCTCTGTTCTCCTATGCAGCATTTCATAGGATTTATCATATTGGATTAGACCATAAATCCATTAAGTCCAGTATCCTGCCTTTGGTGATAGCCAACAATTGGTGTTCTGGAGGAGGTGACTATTTCCTAGAATGTGCATCTTAACCAGGCATGGCGTGCACTAAGAGGTAGCCTAACTATTGTAATGGTATGAAACTCTGCCTATACAGCTGTTAATGGGGTTTCCAATTTTGTTTAGTGAACTTGATTGGAAAGCAATGCTCATGATTCCATTGCATACATGGAACCTGAGAGCTATGTGGATTCTGGGCATCTGGCAAAAGCAAAGGATTTCTGTACAGGTGTGGCAGCTGCCACCAAAACCCCTTAACGATTGTCCTTTACATTGTATTAACAAGCTAGGTGTTGAGAAAAGAGGAAGAATGTAGAGGAGCCTAGTTGCCTCCTTCATGGCTCACTCCTCTACTCCACAGAACAGAAAATCTATTAAAGGATTTCCAGGCTGTTGAGGTAGAAGTGGGAAGCATTCCCCCCTTCCACAGAGACAAGTGTCTCTCCATGTGTGGACATGGAGTGGAGTATGGTTGGATTCTTGTCTAAGTCTCTTTCCTGGGTCTCCAACTTTTCAGGTGCTTTGGAGATGAGCCTAATTCCCTGCTGAGATAACACCACTGAAGTCAGCAGAAAATTTGAACTGGAGTCTTTAGGAGTGTCATACTTGACACATTCTGTTGGATAGCAAGGTCATTGAGGGGTTCAGCAATGGCATTTTCTATAACTAACTGTTATCCACATAGGCCCAGAGCCACCAAGGAGCTTCGGCACTGCAATGATCAGTGCTGCAATGCCTAACTTTTAGGCAACTAGAAAATCACTGGAACAACACTAGGATTCACAAAGCCTGAGTTATGCATCTAAGCTCCCTGAAGGATGGGGGGGGAGGGAGAGAATTGCCTTAGCCAGGGAACCACAGAAGCCACCAAGCTAGCCTAGGAGCTGTGCAAACTAGCCATAACAAATGAAGATTAAGGATGTGTACTAAGCCGTGCCCCTCAGAGTTAGACACCTAAGTTCAGGCTGCAGGAAGGCACCTGGCTCTGCTTGTGATCCATAGCTGGGAACCCTTCTTCTAGAGTCAGATGGCTTAGGCAGGTGCCTAACTCCTTCTCACAAGAACAGCTTAGGCACCTAACTCCATGCCAACTGGCCAGAGGAAGAGAAATTTTTCTGGAAGAGAAAATGGTAGTGTTGCTGCCTCTGGATAACTTTTAGCCCAAAGGCTAGAGCACTCACTCAGGATGAGGGAAAACGCAGGCTCAATTTCCCCCTCTGCCTGATGCAGGGAGAGGATTTGAACAAGGGAATCTCACCCCTCATCGTGCCTTAACCATAGGGTTGTGGGGTATTCTGATGTGAATTTCCCTCAGTTTCTCCCATAGAAGCTGTTTCACTTTGTATAATACTTAGTCAACCAATATCATAACAGACCCTTGCGTGGAATCCTTGCCACAAACTAAGAATGCATTTTCCTTGAGTGCAGGTCCAGTATCCAATCAATTCTGGGTTTGAGCAATTATGGTGACACCCAAAGTGTCGCTGGAAGAATTCTAGATAGAAGGCTTAAGTAAATGAAGGTCTTGCAGGAGCTGTCTAACCAACAACCTCCCCTCCCCTCCCCTTCTCCCCCCCCTCCTCCACACACACACACTTTCATCATTAGATGGAGCTGTGAACACCTTCTGCTGTGGAGCTTCTGCACATCTGAATTTATGCAGATGAAGCAACATGGTGGCTCTTCTCACCCCTGTTCACCAAAGGATGGGAGCAGAATGTTCCTTATCCTCTAGAGAGTCAGGCACCTAGTCTTATATCTAAAGTACAGCTAATGTTTTGGTATTTCAGAGGGGTGCTGTGAGGATGAATTCATTCATTTTTGACAAGTATATCAGGGAAGGGTCAATCTCTTTGGGTTAAATAAGAAACAAGATACAAAACCAAAAAGGAGCTAAACCTTTTTGGGGATTGAGAAAGTTTTAACTTTTTAAAAGTGACTTCTCTTTCTCTTGCCATTTGCTAAGTTTGGTCTCACTTCTGCAACATTTCATAGACGGAAATGGAATTCTGATTGCTTGAAAAGGGCTTTAATAAACCACAATTTTGACTGCTTCTCCAAATCAAACTTCCAAAACTTTTGAGGTTTTGACCCGCTGAAGTACCCGTTGTAAACTGGATTCACGATCAGAAACCCACATCGCTTTTGTCAGTGAATGTCAGATATTCTTGAGCTGTTGTACAGAGTTGCCTTGCCTCTTTTCATACTTTCAGAAAAAATCCCCAATAAGGTGTAGGCATCACTTCAGCCCTTAAAAGAGGGCTTGTGCTGGTCCTCTGGATGACAATGAATTTCACCCCCTCTGAACTGCAAAACATGACATTTGTCTCATCCTGCTCCCCCTGAAGTCAATAGCAACATTTTCACTGACTTTGATGGAAGCAGGGCTTTAGCATTGATCATAACATTTACATTGACTAGTCTGCCTATATTTTTATAGTATACCTAAGAATGAAGTACTCTATGCTTATGTGAGTTTTCAGACAGCAATGTTCCAGGAACCCTTATTAAATATACCACTAGAACCCATCAGTTAATATTTCTATAGTTGGTAACATGTCTGAATGTTCAGACAACATAATAAAACAGTTATGCAGCTTAATATTATGTGACGCTCCACATCTCACACATACTGATATGACCACCAGAATAGTCCAATGCTAATTGGTCTCTTAGAATATACTACGGTTGCTTCAAACATTCTAACTGTATATTATGGAAAATAATAAATAATGGGTGCAACAAAATAATTGAAGGAACCTCTCTCTAGAGGTTACTGTGGTAACAAACTGCCCCAATTCCGCTTTTGTGGTTTATGCTGTCACTATAAAGGGCTTTGCTATGCATATTTTAATCATAGATATTTAAGACTAGAAAAAGGGTAGGGTGAATTTCAGCCTAATGCAAAAGGCCTATGCAGGTGCAATGCACCCAAACATCCCCATATTTATGTAGGAGTCTCTCTTTGCAGGCAATGGGAGCTGTGAACGTATTTGAGGGCAGAATGCATTTTTTTGCAGGAGTGATGCATGGGGCTTGCATGGGCCTCTGGTCTGGACTGAATTAATCCAAATGTTGCAAAGAAGAGATTTGTCAAAACCGTATGTACTGTAAACAGAAATGTGAAAGAAATCAAGGAAGCTCAGACATTGCAAATCTCCCAAAGCAGAAACCACTGGAGCCAGACAAGAAAGCAGCCAGGAAGATAGGCTGGGAGCCAAATGCTGATCTTGTTAAAAGGAAAAATCAATCCAAACTCCTTAGAAGTGGGAAATACACACTCGTAGCTAGAACCTGGTGTAATGAATAAAGCAATTGTGCAAGCTTCACTGTAGGTAATTTGGCTTGTGTGTTCAACCCTGCCCAGCACTTTCCGGTTGCTGCAGTCTTTCCTGAGCAATGTGGAAGTCTTTCTTTAGAGGGAGGATTCTGATACAGGGAAATGTTCCGTGGTTGAAACTTTCGAACTCCTCACCTGTGACCCAGCTAAGGCTTGCATCTTTGCCTCAGGGTCTGCTGGCTCAGTCTCAGCTGCTGTGTAGTGTTGGATTGGCTTCAGTAGGACGCCATATACTTGAGTGACCTGGAAACTAGTTTCTTAGTGACCAGGTCCATAGCAGCTACTGAGGGAGACACCTCCTCACACAACCTCTGTTACACAATCTCCATGTGCAGGTGGAGTTCCCTGTCAGAGGATGGTCCAAGCTGCTGCCACCACAATCAGAAAACTCCTGGACTGTGGCTGGAGGGAATGGGTGGACCCCATGGCACTCAGCCAGTACATAGGGCTGCCCACCCTGCACATCCCCCGCCATGTGCTTCAGGAAGTGAGGGCTGCCTTGCCTCCTGCTCTCGCTCTTCTTGAGCGGGTTCTGTGGGATGGTGCTCCTTGCTCACCCCTGCCCTCTGGAATTTGTCACTGGACCCCTGCCCTGCAAACTTCCCCATCTGCCCTCAATATGCCACCTGAATTGGCTGCATTGACATCCGGCTGCTTCGTCTACAAACTGCACTCCCAAACATCCATGTGTGCTCATGCTTCATGCCATTCGCTCCCTCGCCTTCATGTCCCACACCAACACCAGGGGGCGGGATCTGCTGCTGCCAGAGGAGGGCGAGGAATGCTGCTGGGCCCCTCTGTACTCCAGTCTGATTCCACAGCCCACCAGGAATATCAGTTTGCAACTTCTCTTACCTGGCACTATTCACCTACTCCCCTGACACCTGTTCTTTCTGCAGTGAGAGGGAAACCCTGGCGTATGTCTACATAGAGTGCATCAGGTTGCAGTCCCTCTTTCAGCTCCTCCAGAACCTTTCCCTGAGACCTCCTTGTCAACTTCCTCCTGGCACTGGCCAAGATAGTCATCCATCATATCAGGAGGAAGCTCACCGAGAGATGTGCTCTGTGACTTTGGGACCTATTTCTGGGCCCTCATCGGATAACACCTCTGGTAGAGTTCCTCTTGGCAGTGTCCACTGACTCCTTAGACAGCTTTTGAGGAGCAGAAGGTGCTGTCAGGGGTTCTCTGCTTGCTGTCCCCCTCTAGATCTTTGATTTTTAACCTTTACTCTTTCCCTGTATTTTCATTTGTTGTCCCAAGCACTTGTTTGTGGCCTGGGTCCAATGGCTCCTCTACCATTTGAAGGGGGGTGGGTCTAAACCCACCTGTCCCAGTACCTGTGAATACTACACACGAGCAGATCACATTACAGGAGTGGGGCCTTTATTTAAACCCTGATGAAAGTGCGTCAATGATTATCTAGGAGTTATTTGTTCATTTTTGTGGTTTTCCCCTAGCTAATACTCACTATATATATTGGTCTGTGCTTTGGAGGTGCTGAATAATGAATGCACACTAGTAATAGTCTCGTAATAAAAAGAGAGAAATGTCCATTTAATACAGAGTTGCTGAAAATATTGCGCTTTCGTTTTCTGAGTCTAACAGCCCCAGTTAGGCTACTAGGGCTTTAATTAGTAAATTTCATGCAGTATTACTCAGTTCTGGTTTACAGCCATGTGGTGTACTTTTTATGATTGTTTTCATACCGTAATCTTTCTGGGTTTTAGCCTCTCATGCCTCATTGCTCAGCAATTGATTTTGATTCCAACAGAGAATTTTACTACCCTCCATAAAGAGACATTTTAACACTTTAATTTAAATAATTATTGTAACGCTCTATTTATTGGCATTCCCATTCGTTCAATCAATAGGCTACAATTGGTACAAAATATAATCAGTCAGACTTCAGCTGCTGTTTGACCCCAATCGTGTGCCTTTAACCAGTAACCACTGCATATTTTATTACTATTAGTAAGCTGGACAGTAAACGCTTATAGCAAACAGGAAGTAATGTACCTTTCTGAATCAGTGGCTTTTTATACTTTATGTGCTGGATGAGCTGAAACAGCTTCCCTTGTATTTTTATTCCAAAACTGTGCCAACTTGGGTGGTCCCTCATTTATCTGTTTGCATCTATACCATGGAAGTCACTGCCTATTATATTAGGCATGTCTTTTACCTTTTACCAGTTTATTAACAATAAATGACACCTAGCATCTATTGTGCCCTATCCTTGAAGGCTCTCAGAGAACTTTACAAAGATTCGGTCTCAAACTTATAAACAGATAAATTGATACACAGACAGTTAAAGCAGTTTGTCCAAAGTCACAGAGTGTCAGCTGGTGACGCTGGGAATATATCTGAGTGCTGACTCCTCCTCCGCTACTTTACTCACTGCAGCGCACTTGCTCTTCATTTAAGATTAAGTGTTAAATGCATTTGTTTTCACTATCTTTAAACTCGTTTGAACTATTATCTCTGCAAGAGAGAGTAATTTTTAATTAATTCACTGAAGATAATGTCAAGAACATTTAGAAGAAATAAAATGAGACACTTCTTGACTTAGCATGTTGGTCTGAGGAGTTCACTGGTGCAGGAGATGCAGTCAAACACTTTGACTGGATTTGAAAGAGATCTGTATAATTGATTAGTATTACTTGTATCACCAACGACGTTTGTAGATATGAAAGTGCCAATAATGTGGGCTGTCAAATCAAAGGGCATAAACTGATTGCTGGGATGTGGTCAGGTTTTTTTACCCATAAGTGCAAGATTTCACAATTATGGAGTGTTTTGCCCTTTCTCTGAAACGTAAGGTGTAATGGGTACTGTTGGACGCAAAGTACTGGACTTAATGATACCAACCTGATGACCTGATCTTGTATTGCAAACCTTAGATTCCTAATTTTAAAGTTATAAAATTCCTCAGCATGATGAAACACCTTCAAAACTGATATTGTTGATATATTAAATACAGGAATGTGTATTTAGATTTAGAGTGAAATTCACCTCTGCAGCGGGTCAACACAACATGAAGGGCTTGTCTACATAGTAGCATAGTGTGGTCTAGGGGGCGTGAACTGTAGAGAGTTGTACAACTCATTGTGCTCCATATGGACCCTGCTGACATGAATTACAAGGTACCTAGTGCGCATTAATGTCGCCCTGACCTATATCAGCACGAACTAGGTCCCTTTTAGTTTGCACCAGCAGGGTCTACAAGTGGCCATTTAGAGCACAACACATTAGAATGGTCTATCAGGGTGTGAATTGGAGAACACACTGTGGTGCCATATAGACAAGCCGTTAGGGTATGCTGTACTGCAGTCACAGCATGTGGTTGCAGCTTGAGTAGGTATACCAGAACTAGCTTTGATTTAGCTAGCTTGGGTCCTGGAGTAGTGATGCTATGGCAGTGTGAGCTTCAGCACGGTCTAGTTCCACCTATAATTACCCAGGCTTCTGGCCAGGCGTGTACAACCCATGTGAAGCTAAGCTGCCATGGCTTCACTGCTCTGGGACCTGAACCAACTAGGTCAAAGCTAGTTCAGGTATATCATCTGAAGATACAATCACACACTGTGAGTTGCAGTGTAGACATACCATTAGGCACTATCCAGCTTTCATTTAAAGACCCTGCTAGAGTTCAAGTGGTGCATTTTCTGGCCTCTGCACAAGGGTGATTTTTTTTCCCTTTGAGAAAACTGGATCCTTACTCCATGGAATACAATATTTATTGAAATGTAATATCTATGTACTAGGTAAGATATTAGAAAGTTTAGAAGTTCTCAGAAATTAGGCCTTCATGCAGCAAAGAATTTAAGTACATGCATAATTTTAAATTTGGGAATAATCCCACCTCGATTCAGCACAGCACTTATTTGTTTTGATCTATTGACTTCAATGCATAATTTTTTTGTTGAATAGGGATGGGGATTACACATCAGCCTGAAGTTAAGCAAATGTCACTTGACTTTCTGAAAGGCCACTTTTTGTCTTCATCTTTCTGTGTTCAGCTTTTGACTAAAGGTGATTTGTTTTCTAAGTTTTGAGCAAAAATGGTTCAGCCATTTTTAAGAACTAGGCACTTTACAGCTTGGGAAGGCATCATCACTAACATAGCTCTCAATGTACTCAGGAGAAGTGTTCTTTCCTGTGCACTTCCTACGATATGTAGGTGAGCAGCTCCATCCCACCGACCACCTAAGATATATAAGATGGCAAGTTCTGGTAGTGCTTAGCCAAATAACTGCAGAATTTGTGACATAGCAGCAGAATGTTGAAGCCCTAAAGGACTTCTTTTTTTCTAACTTTAAATAAAAATGCTAGGGAATTCCATACAAAGAATGACATTAAAAGAACAGTAAGGCTGCGCTGGTAAGCATTCAGATGTGAAGAAATGCCAAAGTTCATGTTTCATACAGAGTCTTACTCTGCTTCTATTGCGTATATGGATTTATAATACGGTTTTTAATTGCATGATTGTATACTATTTCTTAAACAATATACATTTTTCTGCAAAGTGTAGCATTTTGTAATGCTGTGCACTGCTTTGAATGCCAAGCAGTGTCCTTGAAAGCTATTTAAATGCAAAAATCACAGTGAAGAGTACTTACTCAACACACTGCAGTTTTAGAATAACATAGTAATATCGAAAAAGTTGCTGGCAAAGAGAGGTTTCTCTAGTTTGCAGCTAATTTACCTTCTTAGTTAATTGCTTCATCCTCTGTATTGCATCTAAGGCAGGCTATGCTGGACATATGTGCATAGGTAAATTTTGTGTAATAGTTTGTGTGTGGAATAATTTACTAATAACCATTTGTTCTCCTGCGAGTGATTGCTCAGATGCATTCCACTTAGGTGTGTGCGCGCCCACGTGCACAGATCTGCGGAGAACTTTTCTAGCAGCCCCTGCAGGGGCCGGTCCCAGCGCCCCCTGGAGTCCCGCCCTTATGTGGCAGTACATATAGCGCTGCCGGCCCCTCCCCTCCTCAGTTCCTTCTTTCCGCCCGTGACGGTCGGTTGAGAACTACCCCTGCTCTTCGAACAGGCTTTTTTTTTTTTTTCTCCTTAAAGTGAGTAGTTAGCTTAATAGTTCATCCCGAACTCAGTTAGTGAGGGTTGTTAGTTAGTTTAGGGAGCCTTCGGGCTCGCGGCGACCCGGCCATGCCGGGCTCGCCGGGCTTTAAGCCATGTGCTGGCTGCGGTAAGGCCTTCCCAGCCAGCGACCCCCATGACCGGTGCTTGCGGTGCCTGGGGGAGCAGCACCGTACCGATCGGTGCAGCATCTGTAGGTCCTTCAAGCCTCGGACTCAGAAGGAGAGGGAGGTGAGGCTTAGGACCTTTTTAATGGAGTCCGCCTTGAGTCCGGCTTCCGAGCCTTCGCGGACTACTCCGACACCGAGCGTCTCGTCGGTGCGGAGTGCGCCTCCGGCACCGGGGGCCTCGGTGCCGAGCAAGAAGCAGCGCCGCCCGCGCGTGCAGCGCTCCCCCGCACCGCAGGAGCGGCCGGGGTCGAGCTCGGAGGTGATCCTCCTAACCGACGTGCCGCCGGCCCCTGCTTCGGCACCGGGCCCGGCACCGGCACCGCCCAGGGAGGTTCCCCCGACTCCTGTGAGTGGGGGACCCCCTGCACAGGTTCCTTCGACGCCGGAGGCGTTCGAGGCGGCACAGGCCTTGCTGGCTTTGCCCACGCCTCCGGCTCTCTCTCGCCAGAGAGAGTCGGGACCTGTTTCCTGGGGCAAACCCGCGATGGGGGGCCCCGAAGGGTGGGCGGCCCCGACGGGGGATCGGCCGCCCACCACCCGACGCCAGAGAGTCGAGCTGGGAAGCTCCTCTCCATCTTCGTCTTCGGACGACGCGTCGTGGCACCGTTCCCGGCACCGCTCTAGGTCCCGGCACCGTTCCGAGTCCCGACACCGCTCCTCTTCGTCGTCGAGTTCCGACTCGGCACCGAGACGGCGTTCTCGGCACCGCTCCCCAGCACCATCCAAGAGGCGTCGGAAATCATCTCCTCGGTACCGCTCGTCGTCTTTGGAGTCGCCTCGTCGGCACCGTAGACGCAGCCGCTCTTCGGGATCGTCGCATGGTGGGTCCCGGAGTGCTTCTGCTCGGCGGCAGCGTCGCAGACGTTTTTCTGACTCGGGTTCAGCCTGGCGTCAGGAACAGGTACTGCCGTCGGCACCGCAGACGGCACCGCAGACGGCACCAGAGTTGCAGTCGGCACTGGCTCTTCCAACAGCGGTGCCGACATCGACTCTTGCGGCACCGGCTTGGCCTCCGGCACCGGTGCCGCCTCTGAGCTGGCCACAGGCACCCTGGCAGTGGCCGATGTGGGCCCAGTGGGCGGCTCAGTTGGGGCAGGGAACTACGTCGGCCCCTGCCTCTGTCACCCAGACACAGCAAGCACCCTCTGTGCAGGAGGGTGACCTTCCCTCTGGGGAGGAAGAGGAGGAGGAGGACCATGGGGAGGGCTCCTCCTCGGGACCCCGCCACCCATCCTATTCGTCCTCACCAGACGAGGCGGCTGTAAGGGACCAAGGGGCCCCATTGGTTGACTTCAAGGCTCACCAGGAGCTGATGAAGCGGGTGGCTTCGAACCTTGGCCTTGAGGTCAAGGTCTTAGAGGAAGAGGTGGACCCCCTCTTTGGGCGAAAGGGTTCTGCGCCTGGCTAAGGCAGTCTGGCAGAACCCCGCCTAGGTTGCCCCTACCTCTAAGGGCGCCGAGAAAAAGTATTACGTGCCGACCGAAGGGCACGAATACCTGTATGCGCACCCTGCAGCAGGTACTTTGGTGGTCGATGCCGCCAATCAAAAAGACAAGCAGGGTGCCCAAAGCGCCTCTCCCAAGAACAAGGATGGCAGGAGGTTAGACCTGTACGGGAGAAAGGTCTATTCCACTGGGGCACTTCAGTTTAGAGTGGCCAACCATCAGGCCCTCTTAGGTAGATACAATTTAAACCTATGGGACTCTTTGAGGAGGTTCTCAGAGTCCCTCCCTCCGGACCAGGCCGCAGACTTTAACATTGTCCTGGAGGAGGGTATGAAGGTGGCTAGCGCAGCGCTGCAATCGGCCTCAGACGCTGCGGACACAGCAGGCAGGGCTATGGCCTCCGCCGTGGCCATGCGGCGGGCAGCGTGGCTACAGTCCACGGACTTATCCTCAGAGGTGCAGCACTCCATCCAGGACCTGCCCTTCGATGGAGCTGCCCTGTTCTCCGATAAAACTGATGAGAAGCTGCATGCCCTTAAAGATTCCAGGGCGACCCTGCATTCGCTGGGCCTCTAATCGCCCCAAGCGACCAGGTTGCAGAGCCGCCAACAGCCGCAGCAGCCGCCTCAGCGTCAGCGGCAGCAACCGAGGCCGCAGCCCAGACCCTTCCCTCCCGCAAGGGGAAGGGATAGGAGTAGGGGCTCTGGACGGCGCGACGTCCGCCTCTTCTTCTAAAGGACCCTCCCAAGACCCTAAGGGCAAGGGTCGGTTTTGACGGTGTCTCCGAGGGTGGCACCGTCTTATGTTCCCTGGGTGGTCCCCCGCCTTTCAAGGACAGGCTAAGGCCTTACCTCGGCCTGTGGCGGGAAATAACATCGGACCAATGGGTCCTGAACATTGTGCGCTGGGGCTACGCCCTTCAGCTTCTGGCCTTTCCTCCCCACTCCCCACCCCCCCTCCGTCCCTCTTCAGGGACCCCTCTCACGAGCAATTACTCCTTCAGGAGGTTCATTCCCTCCTGCTCAAAGGAGCCGTAGAAGCGGTTCCGCCGCTCGAGGTGGGGACGGGGTTCTACTCCAGGTACTTCCTCGTCCCCAAGGCCAAGGGAGGCCTCAGGCCTATACTGGACCTGCGCAGGCTCAACAGGTTCATGAGAAAACTGAAGTTCCGCATGGTGTCCCTAGCGTCCATCATTCCCGTACTAAACCCAGGGGACTGGTTCGCCGCCCTCGACCTGAAGGATGTGTACTTTCACGTCTCCATCCTTCCCGCCCATCGGCGGTTCCTAAGGTTTATGGTAGCTGGTGCCCACTACCAATTTACGGCCTTGCCCTTTGGCCTGTCTTCCTCCCCCAGAGTGTTCACCAAGTGTATGGCGGTGGTAGCGGCCTTCCTGCGGCGCAGGGGGGTCCAGATTTTTCCCTACCTGGACGACTGGTTGATCAGGGTCAAGACCAAGTCGCAGGTTCGCGAGGCGGTCACCTTCGTCCAGACCACCTGCCAAGCTCTGGGGCTGCTCATAAACAAGCAGAAGTCCACGCTGTGCCCGGTGCAGCGTATAGACTTTATAGGGGCCCACCTAGACTCGGTGTGGGCCATAGCCTCCCTCCCACGCTCGAGGTTCGAGGCAATGACGGCGATAATATCGCAACTTCAGAGGTGCCCTACGACAACAGCCAGGCAGTGCCTGCAGCTGTTAGGCCACATGGCCTCGTGCACCTACGTAGTGAGGTTGGCCCGCCTCAGGCTCAGGCCCCTCCAAGGTTGGTTGTCCAAGGTGTACATGCCCAGCAGGCATGCCCTCCACAAAGTAGTAACGGTGCCCCCTGCGGTGTTGGGGTCACTGAACTGGTGGCTGGACCCCGGGACTGTGTTGGAAGGGATTCCCTTCAGGGCTCCCACCCCCTCGGTCACGCTGATCACGGATGCATCAGACCTGGGGTGGGGAGCCCATATCACCGGTGGTCTGACCACGCAGGGACTTTGGTCCCAGGGAGAGGCTGCCCTCCACATCAATGTCAGGGAACTGAGGGCAGTCAGACTAGCTTGCGAAGTGTTTCGCCACTCTTTATTGGGGAGAATGGTGCAGGTGTTAACAGACAATACCACTGCAATGTACTATATCAACAAACAAGGGGGGGCGCGCTCCTCGGTGCTGTGCCAGGAAGCGCTTCGACTTTGGAACTTGGCGGTGAAGTTCAACTTTTGTTTAACCCCCTCTCACCTGCCGGGGGTCAGGAACGACGAGGCGGACCGCCTCAGCAGGTCGTTTCTACCCCAGCACGATTGGTCTCTCCACCCGGAGGTGGCGGACAGGATTTTCCATCTGTGGGGTGTTCCCCGTCTGGACCTGTTTGCATCGGCCTGGAACACGAAGTGCCTGCTGTTTTGCTCGCTAAGGGGTCGCGAGCCGGGCTCTGTTTCGGACGCTTTTCTCCTCCAATGGACAGGGGCGCTCCTGTACGTGTTTCCCCCCTTCCCGCTCTTGCCCAGGGTCCTCTTGAAAATCAAGAGGGACAGAGCGGAGGTTATCCTGATCGCCCCAGCGTGGCCAAGGCAGTACTGGTTTTGCCTGCTTCAGGACCTGTCGGTCGCTCCCCCGATTGAGCTCCCGAGGAGACCGGACCTGCTTTCCCAGGACCACGGTTGCCTGCTGCATCCCAACCTCGACTCCCTGCACCTGACGGCCTGGAGGCTCTCTGGTTAACGGAGGAGGAGAGAACCTGCTCGGAGCAGGTCCAACGCGTGCTGTTGGGAAGCAGGAGGCCCTCCACGCAGCTCGCCTACAGGGCCAAGTGGAGGAGGTTCACCTGCTGGGCGGAGTCGCGGGGCGTAACCCCCGGTCCATCCCCCGTGCAGGCTGTCCTGGATTACCTGCTGCAGCTTAGGCTACAGGGGTTAGCGTTGGCCTCCCTCAGGGTACACCCGGCGGCCATCTCGGCGTTCCATCAGCCGATGGGGGGACGGTCCCTGTTCTCCCACCCCATGTCGGTGAGGTTCCTCAGGGGTGTTGAGAGGCTTTATCCGCAGGTCCGTGACCCGGGGCCTCCCTGGGATTTGAACCTGGTCTTAGATAGGCTAACGGGACCCCCCTTTGAGCCCTTAGCCACCTGTCCAATGATGATCCTTTCCTGGAAGGTGGCTTTTCTCGTGGCCATTACCTCGGCCAGGAGGGTCTCTGAGCTAAGGGCCTTAACCTCGGAGCCCCCCTATACCGTGTTCTACAAGGACAAGGTTCAGCTTAGGCCTCACCCAGCGTTCCTGCCTAAGGTAGTCTCCAGGTTCCATTGTAACCAAGATATTTTCCTCCCCGTGTTTTTTCCCAAACCGCACGGGTCCGAGGACGAGAGGAGACTGCACACCCTCGATGTGAGGAGGGCGCTGGCGTTCTACCTAGACAGGACGAGGTCGCTCCGAAAGACCACGCAGCTCTTCGTCGCGGTGGCAGAGAGGATGAGAGGCTCCCCGGTCTCCGCCCAGTGCATCGCCAAGTGGATCACTGCCTGCATCCGGCTCTGCTACGAGCGTGCAGGCGTCCAGCTCCCAGGAGTGGTGACGGCTCACTCGACGAGGGCCCAGGCCGCGTCGGCAGCCTTCCTGGAAAGGGTCCCCCTGGATGACATCTGCAGGGCTGCCACCTGGTCTTCGGTGTACACCTTTGCTGCGCACTATGCTGTCGTCCAGCAGTCAAGGGACGACGCGCGAGTTGGCAGAGCCGTGCTGAGGGCAGCTCGCCGTTGACTCCTACCCGCCTCCAAGGTATGGCTCGCTAATCACCTAAGTGGAATGCATCTGAGCAGTCACTCGAAGGAGAAAACGTAGTTACTTACCAGTAACTGTTGTTCTTCGAGATGTGTTGCTCAGATCCATTCCACACCCACCCTCCGTCCCCGCTGTCGGAGTCGGCAGAAAGAAGGGACTGAGGAGGGGAGGGGCTGGCAGCGCTATATATACTGCCGCATAAGGGCGGGACTCCAGGGGGCGCTGGGACCGGCCCCTGCAGGGGCTGCTAGAAAAGTTCTCCGCAGATCTGTGCACGTGGGCGCGCACACACCTAAGTGGAATGGATCTGAGCAACACATCTCGAAGAACAACAGTTACTGGTAAGTAACTACGTTTGATTTAATTAACATGCAGTGACCCTCCTAATGAAATCTTTACTGGAAAGACACATTTTAATGTGCATTCCAAACTCAGTTCAGAAATGTGTTATACTCTAATTTGTACTGATAGTTGTTTGAAATGTAAATGTATCCCTAAAAAATCAGAAATAACTAATTGGCAATTTGTACCCATTTATTGGGTAAAGGAAGAAGACATCTACTGCCAGAATTCCAGTGATCATTGTTTTAAATACATCCTGCGGTCATAGTATTCATCATGCTGTATTCAGCTTTGAAGAGGTATTCTCAAGTGGTAGACAGAATGTTTAGTACCAGTGATTAAAAGGGTGTTGCAGTAAAACAGTGATAAAAGTTAAGATAAATATCTTTATCTTGTAGAAGTACATCGTCCAGGTGAGGAGACTGTGTCTATAGTTACAGAGTAATAACAATTGCCATTGAGCAGGTTAGACCAGGAATTTGGACATGATGTGATAGCCCCTGGGAACAGGGTCATATGTTATAATGACTATTAAAATGTGTAGGGGCTAATACATTCCCTTCCGAGTGGTCTGGGCTATACTACACATGAAAGTCTTGATCCTGATCGCACTGAAGTTAATATAGCAAAAGCTTCAGTGGGAGCAGGCATGACCCACAAATGAAAATGTATTGAAGCATGGTGATCAAGTCGAAGGCGGCCCAGATTCTGCAAAGACATAGGCCTGGTCCACACTTACCTTGGCGATTCGGCGGCAGTCGATGGGAGATACGCAAGTGACATAAGTCACTTGTGTGTCTCCCGTCGACTTTGCAGCATCTCCTCCGCTCAGCGTCCATACTGCGCTGCGTCGAAGGGAACAGCGCTCCCTTCGACACAGCACTACGCCACTTACGGGGATGGTTTTCCTGCGTCGCTTCCTGGTTTGACTGAGCGCGTCTATACAGACCGCTAAGTCGATCCAGAGCAATTGACGTGACGGTGGCAAATTTGCTGCCGTCAGTGTAGACCCAGCCTTAGTCTAAATGATTGCAGGATCAGGGCCTCATATAGCAAATAAATAGTCACTAAAAGAAATGTATAAATGAATTTTCAATATTTTTATTAGAAAAACCAGTCACTGCTTTAAAATCTCTATTACGGTGAATGCATCTGTCTCCAGTGACTCCTGCTATTCTATTGCTTCAGCACAGCAGGAAGTCCAGTCTGCTGACCTAGATAGTGAGAAAGGAAGAGCTTATCAGCAGAGAAATTCATAAGAGGTTAAGATTTTCAGAATACAATTTAATTTCTTACAATCATTTTAGTGGAAAGAAAAACCTCTACTTAAATTCAGTGATATAGTCTCTATAAATTTTTCATAGATTGTTCAGCTACATGTCTCACATATAATACTCTTTTGTAAATTGAAAGGGATGTACCTGAGGTAACCAGTAAAACCAGACAGGCCTTTCCTTTTCTTCCTTCACTGCAGTACCATTTTTGTTTCAAGAAAGCAGCAATGGGAGTAAAATCTATTCTAAGTGAATAACCCACATCTTTTAAAAAGTGAGCTCAAATATACTCAAAGTATATTTATACTCTGAAGAGTTATTCGGTATTATGGAGGTTTATGTTTCCCTCAACTATTTCTATACCAAATGTTGTCTGATTACAAATAGCCTTTGTTGCTTTTGGTTTGTTTTTTTTTGAGCTGCTAGCCTTGCAACTTCAGCCTGGTTTCTTTCCAACTGGTTTCTTACTGTTATCACCAGTAATATAGGTTCTGCAGGCCAAAATATCCCCTTAGTGATGCCTGTTTAACCCCATGACCTACATGGGGTTTCTACAAGTGTAAGTGATTAGAAACTAACAAACCGCTCTTTTCATGATATATAATTAATAAAATATAAAATAAAATTCATAGCTCTCCTCTGTCGTAGCTGTGTCATCTTTGCAGGTCCAATGGAAGTCAAAAATAAAAAGAGTGAAATATTTTTGTCAATGAAGACAGCAGATAGGGTTCTGAAGGCTCATCCAGAGCAGATACGTTGAATAAGACTGTGTAATCTTTACGCAATTGGCTTTCTGAGCAGCACCACACTTTCAGTTAACAGATTTTAAATAAATGAAATAAAAACATGAAGCCTTAGTTAAATGGGTGTATCTCCTGTTGATTTCAAAAGCGGTTGCACCTATATAAAGACCAAATTGCAAATATTGGAAATGGAATTGAGCAGTTTAATGGGAAGCATCCTGTGGTGGGCAATGATAGGGCAAATCAAGGGGCCAGGGACAATTAGTATGCATGCATTTTTGCAGGTGCAAGTTAAGCGTCCACATTTCAAAATTTTCCCTTGGATTGCAAATCCTATCCTTTTACAGTCCGATGGATCCATCTGCACAGTGGGATTCTTTTATCTTTTCCTCTGTTTCTTTTTTTTTTTTTTTTAGTTAAAAAGATGCACAACTGGATTTCTGTCAAAGGGATGATTGTATCTCAGCTGAGTTAGTAAGTATTCCTAAATGACTGTGTGGAATTCATTTGATATTGTCTTTTTTAACTTGCTAAAATAAAGATGCATGCAAAACAAAAAACTAGAAAATGTAGGGGAAAAAAACATGCTCCAGTGGTGGGGGAGGAGATGGACTAGATAATTTCTGTGATTTTAACATTTTTAAAAAAGCTGCTGTTAAAAAGTTGCCCTGGACATGCAAATGTTTCCCACTCTGCCAAGACATTAACAAAGATGCTCTAAGTGGGGAGCATGACACAGAGTCTGATGTTCAAACAATGTCACTGTCAGTTCCCACATAAGGAAGCTACATGTCACCTGAACTGAAGAAATAAATTAACAAGTAATAACCATATATTTAGAAGGTGCTCCTCAGAGATGTTTCCATAACGAGTAACCTTGCATGGTTGGAAAGGCTGCTCATATGTTGAGCTCCTGAAAAGATTCCTATTCATGTAAAAATCCTTTCTATGAAGAAGCTGTAGTACAAGCCCTACAGGGCTAGGATCTCAGCATATGTTGTTGGAATTCACTGTGTGAATTGTTTCATACATCATGTATCAGAACAGAAGACCCAGGGAAGTGATTTATTTAGCACACATTTGTTTGGCTCTTAGCCCATGCATCTGTGCATTCTTGGTTTTTACTCCTGAGCTCCAGAAAGTCAAACCCCTGGTTTAGCGAATCAGATTATTCTGAGAATTGATGGAATCATTCCAAGTGAAAAACAACTAGATGTGGCCACTCTGATTTGGTTGAAGACAGGCTAAGAAAGCCGTATGTCCAAGTGAATCTTTTGGGCAACTGCATAGGAGGTATTCAGCAGTAGGAGGACAATGACCCAAAGTCTGTCTGAAGGAAATCAATGTTAGCAATAAACTAGTGACATGTTAAACCAGTTCAAACAATACTATGTTAATGCACACCATGGCACCTTTTTGCACACTAGCAAGGTGTACACGGACCAATTAATGCACAATGCATCAGTGCATTTTAGAAATCACACTTCTGGAGTGTGCGTTGCTGCACCATGTAGGCAAGCCCTTACAGGTCTGCTTCAGGAGTGCTATTGCCTAGCAGTTCCCATCTCCTCCTGTTCAGCTGATATGGGAGCAGTGAGATTGACTGGAAAGTGGTGATTTGGGGGGCCTGCAGGAGAGAGACTTGCATGAGAAGGAAATATTAAGATAATGTAGGCAAAGGAATTAGAGCAAAATTCAATGTAAGAAAGAGAAATGGAGCTGGAGGAGCTGTGAGAGAACAGAGAAGAAAGGAGACCCTAAAATATTGTATAAGGAAATGGGGATAGAAGGAAGGAGGAAGAAAGAGATGCAACCAAGACACAGTCAGTTGTATATATTTTTAAATATATATATTGGAAACCTGTGTGAGCATGTTCCAATTAAGCAGGGCACACAGGAAAAACAAAAGTAAGGAACGGAAGACATAAAAGAGCAGCTCAAGAGGGAAACAGTAAAAAAGTGGAAAGCAGTAAAGCGGAAACAGGGAAAGTGGAACTCAAGGGCAAGAGAGGGGTTTTTATTCTTGTTCAGTTTCAGAAATGCAGCACACTAACTGCTCTGGGGACCTGCGTTCCACTGACATAGTAACCACCTCTCTGTTCTTACTCAGTATGCCTTGGTCAGTGACAACCCATCCGTTCCAGCTTCAGCTATATTCTTTGTGCCTCAGGCCTGGTCAGACAAGACTGTTTCCTTCTCTTTGTGCACCCTTTGAGCCAGTACCCCTGCAGTTTTGTCCATACAGCTAATGACAGCTAGAAACCGCTCCAGCTGAATTGGCAGGTAAGCTGCTGGGGTATCCAAGCTGTACAGAGGCCAGCCTGGCAGGTGCACTTGGTGGAGTTGAGAGTTGTGTGGGGACTCAAATTCATTTGTCACAGTGGGCGGCCTCTAATATCCTCAGACTGCCTCTGATCACAATGGGTGTTGGTATCACTCAGTGGGGAGAAATAGGAAGACACAGAGTGTAGTTTCACCGAAAATAGACTATCTTCCATCTGTGGTGCTCAGAGTTATTTTAACAAACGCTGCTAATTAGCTTTAGTTCCAACTCCAGTTGTTCCTTTTTATTTGCTTCTTCAGTGAGGTTCTATTCTGATACCTGGCTGTGTAAATATGGCCTCAGTTGGACAAGTAGAAAGGTATTTTTCTGAGCTTTAGTCTTGCAAACGCAGCATAGGATATGAAAAGAAATCTCAGTTCTTTCTGGCTTGTGAATTATCCCCACTAAGAAAGATTCTCCAGGTTAGTTTCGATCCTCAGTTAAACTTGTGCAGTTACTGTGTCACCCAGTTCTGCCCTTATTGTATTTGTGCTCCACTAAGATTGTGCAGGTGTCACTGGGGTTAGAATTTGGCCCTGCAGTTAGAATTTAGTAAAAGTTTTATTCACTTGCATGAATACTTCATGACTGTGCTGCTAGAATGCATGTGCCTTACCAGACCAGCTGTGTGCCTGGATGCTAGCAGAGTTTTTGACAAAAATGTAGCTTTAAAATATAATGAACCTTGATGAGGCAATCCGGTTACAAAAGACATGCCATGCTGCAGTGGTTTATGTTATCTGAACCCTTCCCTGGGATGACATATTTCTATATGCTGCATATTATTGTCGATTGTGTGGGGGTACGGGTGCCAACACAGAGACAGAGGGGAGAGGAGGTTCCTTATCAAGAGCTGTTGGATTTCCGATCAGAAGGGCTGTCCTAATTTGTGTCCCTGTTGCCGGGGGTAATTTCCAGGGTACAGAATCATTGGGGTACCCTGGCCCACCCACCTCCCTTATACCATCTGCTCTCTCCTTCCACCGGCCTGCCCTTCCTCTACCCCAGAAAGCACCCTGTTCCCGGGGCTGATGTTGAGAGAGCACAATACTAGTGGAACCAGCTCTGGATGTGCTGTAGGGCCTTCTGCATGAGGGATAGTTCTCAATTTGGGGGCATACACCAGCCCTACAGCCACTGTGCACCAGACTACACATCAGAGAAGAGTGATTAATCTGTCCTGATATAAACAGCAAGTAGTAAAGGGCTCGCATTGCCTTTAAAAGCCTAAAAAGAGAGCTGCTACCATAAAGGTGGAAATTTTCTGTTAAAATGGATCCTAAATAACAGCACATCTGTGATGTGGATCTCAAAGACCCTTACAAAGATGAGCATCGTTCTCCTGAGTAGATAGCTATCATGAGCAGTACAGGTTTTCCACAGTCATGTTTCGTCTAAGGCTAAGAACAAGTAACTGCTCTCTGCATTGTGTCAGCTTAAGATTTGCATGTAAAGCCTAACCAGGAGTGTGACAGTCAGGTTGTGGCTTAACTCCCCCAGGCTGACTCCCTCTGCAAATGGCAACGGGTGTTTGTGCTACATCCTCATAGCTTACCCATGACCCCCCACAATTTCCTGTTACAATCATTTGAACAGAGAATACTTCTGAGGAAGTTATACAGAAGACAAGTAAGTTGCTGTCTTAATTGCCATGTATTAGAAGAATTTTCTCTTAATTAATGGTGCTTGTTACAATTTACATGGAGTGCTCCTCAGACTGCACCATGGTTTGGAAGGGGAAGGGGCTTGTGATTCAAACAAATATACAAGCTAGTTTCAGAAGCATTATAGTCTTCTCAGCATGTTTCTCACAAGCAGCTGCATATGCTTATAGGAGCCTCTTTAATTTTACTGATGCTTAAAGTCTGAGGAAAGTAGCTTAAATATTCAGCTATGAGATATTACTGCAGCTGGGATTTCTGATAAGCAAACTGCGCCTTTTACCATTTGAAAATCTACTGCACAATTGTAAGTGTCCCTGAAAGACAATAACTAAAAAAGCAATTTCACGTTATCCAAACCAGAATGTTTTTAAAATGCTCGTTATTTATCTCTCTTGATGACCTTTTTATATGCTATTGGAGTGCAAGCTGTTCATAAAACAGATCATTTCCTATAACGGATATTTGTACCTTTTTGTTAATGGCCATGGTTTCCTGCCTTTGTAAGAGGAAATGGGGTGGAGGGGAAAAGCAAGCAAGTCCTCTGTCTGATACTCAGATAACCTGTTCAGAACGCACTAGGTTACTGTGCTGTTCATGGCAGACTTTAGTGGTATGTCTCTCTTTATCTGCAGTCCCCTTTGCCATTGCAGCTGCAGCACTGCAGTTAGAGCTTATATAAGGAATGTGGATTTAACTTTCGTTCCCAAACGAGGCCAAAGCAGAGAGAATATTAACTGCTCTATTTTCTCTGGACACACAGTACCTTTTGTGAGGAAATGTTGTGGGAAAACTTGGGTTGCTATGCAGTTGTTTTGCTGGTGATATGGGAACTAAGCCAAGCCAGAGCAAGACATGAGGACTGTTCTCATTAGGCCACATAACAGAGATCCTCAGAAGTTACTTTGCTCTCTTACGTTTTCATTCATGTCTGTGCAATTTGGAAAACCGCAGCTCCCTACCATCTGAATAGCTGATGCTGTTTGAGATCAACAAGCCTTCTCAGAGAACTGCTGCTACATTTTTCTCACCTCTGACCCACTGCCCCAAAATATTCATTTCAGGCCACATCATAGTCGTAGCATTTTAGGCCGGAAGGGATCACCGGATCATCTAGTTTTACCGCCTGTATACCAACACCATCACCAACACCATCCTGCACCTGGAGCACACTAAGCCCAACAACTGAAATGAGACCAAAGTATTACAGCCCCAGGAGACTAAACTTTTATGCACCAGAGGCAGAGATTAGGGGGGACTGAGGTACCCCCGTGCCTAAGGCCCCCGCAATGCCAGGTCAGGGAAATCCTGAGAGTTTTTACTTTTAACTTCATCTTACTCAGACAAAATTTCCACGGCCATCAATGCATGCGAATGGTTTGAGAAAACAAAAATCAAGTCCTGAATTTAAAATGTAGCAAATACAAAAGCTAGGGGCAAAAAAAAAATTCTTGCTTAGGATCTGACAAGTAGAAAACAAATTTGTATTAATGTTCACCAGTGCCATTTGCACTTACTTTAACTGTATCTTCACTTCATAGATCCCTTCAGCTAACTCAACTTAAGATCAAGCAGGCTAGAACCGCAGTGAATATGCACCCTAAACCAAATAGACTAATGTAAATAATCATTAGCTGCATACGTAGTGCTATGTGAAGGCCAAAGGAGACTCCTGGTAGTTAGTGTGAGGACATGCAAGCCTCCAAGTCTTGTAGTGGCAGCCTTGCTAATTGGAATTAATTTCCCTTTCTGAGAGAAACCAGAGAATAAGGTATAGCCCCTGGGTAATAAACTACGGCATTTCAGTAAACAGTGAGAGGGAATCTTAAGCAGCTTAGTCATAGAATTAGAGCTGCAACTTCAACTAGCAACAAGACAAACAGCAGCACCCTAGAAGATTCTCCACATACAGCGTAGAAATAGGATATTTTTAGTGTCCTTACTCAGTTTTTAAAGATTCTCCATTGTCCCTTTTGTGTCATAAAAACCACCATCACAGTTAGTGTTAGTTGGCGCCCTTACTGGCAGTGTTTAAGGATTGCAGGCGCATGGAGAGTGGACTAATCCTTCACTCTAAGGGAATGTCAACATTGCAATTAAAAACCTGCAGCTGGCCCATGCTAGTTGACTGAGGCTCTGGCTAAAGGCTGTTTAATTGTGGCGTAGACTCTGGGACCTTCCCACCTCACAGGGTCCCTGCACACCCAAGTCAGCTGGCACGGGCCAACCACAGGTTTTTAACTGCACTGTAGACATACGTTAAGGGGGAGTCTGCTGGAAGCGTCAGGTAGCTTTCACTCCCACCTGAGACATGCACACGCTAAGAAGAAGGGCAGCCTGGAGATACTGAATGTCTATCTTTCCACCTGTCTCTGAGATGTACCCTCCCATGTGCCCCACCTATATGGAACTCCTTTAGAGCCTCTATTGGCTGACAGAGCAGTGCGTAGGAGCCAAACTGAGGCCAAAATGTAGCTTCTAGTTGAACCCATATCAAATTTTAAAGGGTTAATTTAATTTCTAATGTCTGTGTGTCTCCACGAACACGTATAATTGTAGCAGTATTGTCAACCCCAAAGATTCAAAATGCATGAGTCCGAGCCCAAAAATTGAGATCTTTTCTTAAAAAAGATGTTTGAGGTCTGTCTTTTTATTTTTGACTTCCCTCTGCCCACCCCACCCTGGGTGTGTGACAGTGTTACCCATTCTCCCAAATTTATTAAGGTGGCTTTTAGTCCTGCTGCAGGAGCCATCACTCCCACCTCTGCCTGTCCCCTGCCCAACAATTCATTCTGCCCTCAACTCCCCATCAATTCTGCCTCCATATATGCCCACCCTGCCCCCACTCTTCCTGCAGCTCATGGGGTTCTTCGCACCCCCCCTTAAGTCTGTGAGGGTCTGCAACTGTAGCCTCTCCACCCCCTTCCCAGGCCGGATGCTGCAGAGAGAGGAGGGAGGGGAGCAAAGGTGCTGTCCCTTCCCTGTTGCTCACTGAAAGGAAGGGGAGAGGAGGAGGGAGCAAAGCTGCCCTGCGCTGTTGGACTCGTTCGCTCCGTCCTTGTCTGTCCATGGTGTTGGCTCCTTAGGATCTGGGGGAGAGGACTGCCTGCTTCCTGATGCAGCTCTAATTGGCTGCTCTTTCCCAGGAATGGGGCAGTGGGGAAAGGCGATCAGAGGGAGTTTTCCCCCAGTCGGCACTGATATTCTTCAAGCACCACTGCCAGACTGGCTCCAGCCCCAACTGAACTCTGAAATAAATAGCAAGAGCTGGCATCCCTGTGAAATTACAAAGACAATAGCCCTCCTGCCATGCTACTGGGTTCTTAGCATCTTCCCAGATGCTCAAGAAAAAAGGTTTTCCATGTGTGCAGAAGGTTAACAAATCCAGGCTGTGCTGGGGAGCGGGGTGGGGTGAGGCAGCAAGTTCCAAAGCCAAGAGCCTCGCACAGAGAGCACCTTGAAGACATCCCCTCCCTTTTACATTGAGGAGCTCCATCTTGACTGCTCTCCTGATCACAACTGTGGCTGCATGGTAGGAGGAGAGAGACAGTCTCTCTGTCAGTCTCGAAATGTAAACCAAGCACTACAGTTGAAAGGAACAAGCAGTTGAGTTTCATTTCTGCAGCAGGAGGCTGGAATGGACCTAAACATGTCCCCTGGCACATGCGCGCACACATGCTTTTTATGTCTGAGTCAATTACATGTGGGATATATTTCAAAAAATCATCTCATTCACTCTCCCCAAAATCCTTAAGCCACCTATGTGCCTTGTGATGCTGTGGTGGTTATAGATTGTATTTGAGGGGGAGAAGAAAGAGAAAAAATTGCTTTGCAGGTCTACCTAAAAATGCTAAATGTTAAATTTTTAGCCTTTTCTGAGGCTAGAATTGAAGCTGCTGCTAATATAGGCACCTGTCAGCCCATGGATGTGCTTGCTATTGCTACGGCAGCTGTCATAAGGGGAACTCCTTTCTAGTCTTCCTCACTACTACCTCTGGGAGTGTATTGGGGATGCACTACATAATTCCTGCACCACCCTGCTAGCTGCTCCAGTAGTGAAGAAGGCAGGACCAATCCTAGGTAGGGCTAAGGTTATGTCTACACTGCTGGCAGCACGGCCAGCAGTGCAGGATCGATTATGCGGATTCAATTGAGCGGCAGTAAAGACTCGCTCGATCGAACCTGGAAGTCGATTCTGTAAATCCAGCCCGGCAAGTAGCGTAGTGCTGTGTTGACAGGAGGCATTTCCCATCAGCACAGCGCAGTGGAGACACCATGATAAGTAGACATCAGGAAGTCGATGGGAGATATGCAAGTTACTGTACATAGCTTGCGTATCTCCTGTTGACTGCCACCGAAATCCAAGGCCAGTGTAGACCAGGTCTTAGGGGAGTTCTTGCTAGAAGCTGTGTTCCTTGGCCCAGCCAGGAGTTTGGGAGGGCTCATGTCCTGTCACCCCATCTACACTGGTCTGCTCCTAACACACCATCTAGGACAGACCTCCAGTAATTAAGAGAGACCCATCCACCTGAAGAACCAAGCCAGGCACCAAACCACATGACCAGAGTGGACCCACCCCGCCCCTCCCACGAACCACTGCACAACCAGAGGAGTGACCTACTTGCCACTATCACTGGTGCTGAGAAAAACAGTTGCCAGGTATGGTACCCACATAGTGAAGCCTCTATGAAGGTCTGGGGAATGGGTGTGTAATAATAGGTTCAGAAGTACTGAGCAAAAGCTGGAGGATGAAGGATTGACAGGGTGAGGGGAAAGTATAGAATCATGATTTTTTTGAGGGGGAGGGTAGAGAACTGATGGCTTTGAGGGCTTTTTGTTTTTAAATCCTTTTTGGCTATTTTAAGAAAAGGAACCGATATAGGATTAATGGACTTTTTTGTGGGGAGAGTAGGGCAGAAGTAGTGGAAGGCAAAATATTTTACTCACGAATGTCATATGTATTGTTGACTGATGGAAAAAATTTGAGGGAGCTTCTTGTTCAAATTTTGGCACCGCATCACTACCCATGTGGTAAGAATTATGTGCACAATTGCCAGTGATATAACTGGGCGTTGCTAGCAGAAGTATCTGCCTTTTTTAATGAATGCACATCTCTCGTTGCATTCCATAGTTTGCTAACATTTGCAGTAGCTGCTCTCCACAGACTTTTAGAATCTTCCGAATGAGCATTAAACCTTTAAGAAAATATCCCAAAGTGGTGTTCTGTGTGTAATTTTAACTTAAAGATGTTCATTTGCCATGTCTTGAGAGGAACAAGGATACAGAGCATTGCATGGTGACTACTTGAAATGTTATTAGCCTTTACGCAGAATAAAATGACTCTGAAGAAGTCACTGAGAGGTACTTAAAAGCTTGCCAATAAGGTATCTATACAGAAGATTGAGAGGGGAATCACATGTTGCAGAGAAAGCCATAAGGGAGAAAAGTATGAATTCAGTAAAAGTGCTGGCAGGCAGTAAGTAGACATAATTTCCTACATTTTAGCATTTTTCCCTTTCCCCCTCCCCTTACAACAGGGATTTAGTTTCACCCATTTAAGTCAATAAATTACACATTCAACTAGCTGCATCATGGTTATTACTGTTGTCTTGGAGTCTGTTTCAAATGCTGGTTATGTTCTTCCCTTCCGATACACATATGTGCGGACACGGTCCTATGTTTTGCCAAATCCTCGTTAGTCATCTGAGATAACAAAAGAAGCTACCCATGGATCTGAAAGTGGTGATGTGAAAGATCCAAAAGCATGGAGTTATTTTGATCTAGGGTGGTAGGCAATCATAGAAATAACAGAGAAACGGCTGTTGAAGAGGAGTGAGACATTTTGTAAAGCTGGGGATAGGGTTTTTATTCTCAGATGTCTTCTCAAAGCTTTTGTTGTGGAAATAATTGTTTTTATAATTTTACCCAATTCTTTCAAAACAATAAGTTATGACATGATGATAACATCAGGAGATACAGAGTTAAATAAGCTGATTGGCTAATGTACAGGGCTTTAGTCCCCTAGTAAAGGTCTATACGTGCCAGTTGTACCTATATCATCTGTAGAAGAAAATCTGTATTTTTTTGTTTCCACTTTCAGTTTATAACAGCAATAACCACCAAAGTTCAGGGCATTTCCTGGGTCAGCACGCCCCGCAGGATCAGAACCTAGGTTTGTAACGTTGCAGTGTCCATCACTGTATCCCTCATTTCAAGGTGTATTGTCCCTCATCTGGATGGTCACTGTCCCTTCTTTCAATGTCCATGGGTTAAGAAATCTGGCATTTCCAACTTTAGAATGCTTGACTTTGCAACCTAAATACAGATCTTAGTATATTTTGTGTGTGTGTGTGTGTGTGTGTGTGTGTGTAATGTGAATATAAATGTGCATGTTTGAGGTTAGAAAGGAAAAGCAAAATTCAGTTATCCCCAACTGCCACCTGGTACCCTTGCCAAATGTAAATGAGATGTTGTCTTGGCTACTTAAATTCCCTTGTAATTTCAGTTGGGTAAGGTTAGTCTTCACTATGGGTATTAAAACTCTATTGTGGTATTCGGTGCACTGTGATTATGGCCATTGCATCCAGTTCCAGAAATGATGATGTAGAAAGCAGAGCATGATCCATATATTTTATACACATTACTTTTTTACTCTTTAAAAAGCATCAGTCTTTTGAAAGATGCTATACACAGTAATAAATTTCACCTTCCTAAATCCGATCTCCTGTTCAGGGCCCATATGGTCAATATACCTATATATGTAGGACTTAAATGATACACAGGCTTTGTGCAGCTCTCTGCCTAGGAGTGAATTGCATCCTGTTTGGAAGAATCTTCTCTTTGACACTTGTGCTACACCATAGGAGGTGCTAGGCAACCAGGCTGCACATCAGATTGTGGTGGAGGATGTTACCTAGCAACAGAAAGCTACAACTAGATAAACTCTGTTTTGAGCTGCATGGGCATTCTATTCTGAGCCATGCCAGATAATCCAGGGATGAGAGACTGAACCATAAAATGAGGGCATGCCACAACAAAAGACACAAAGTAGAATGAAAGAAAATAAAGAGGCTA